>CM053786.1:183431138-184042788 GCA_028749045.1 Cupressus sempervirens | reverse complement strand
GATTCCTATAACAATTAACATTAAGCAAAGCTGAAATTAAATCCAAAATTTGAAATTAAAGAGCAACAAGTAACAAAACAATTATAGTTCTATCACTTACTAAGTTGTTACAATGTTACTCCTTAGTGCTATCAACTATGATTGTCACTGATAGCAACAGTAACAGTTTGAGAAGATGACCCAGCTTCACTAAATTTCTTTAGGGCACTCCATTCTACATCATTTGGAAGCCCCATTTTTTTGAGGTTGTAGCTAATTAGTTGTAGTCTCATCAACAAAAAATACTTTTGAGAGATAGAATCATATGATAGGAGGAATCTATCTATAGCATCACTCATTGTTGGCAGTGGTTTGATGCAACTTGCAATTCCCTCCGGAGTGAATTCCTCAAGCAATTTCCCTAAATCAGAATTCATCCTACCTTGCAGCTTTTTCATGTAATTTTTGTTTCCAATGAATGCGCCTTCTAAGTTAGTTGGATTTGGTAATCTAACATTCAGCAAGTTCACTATGGTGTTATTCATCTTCATCAACTCTTTGGAAGTAGAATTGAGCGATTCACCAATTCGCGTTACTTATTCACAATGTTGAGAGACATTAATGGCCATTATACAGGCATCCAAGCAGTTGTTTATTCCATGGTTTGCCAAATCCCTATCACTAGATCTCTTTAGTTTATTGAGAACTTGGTCAGAAAAATCTTTTAAGGAACTGGTGAAGATTTGTCTTTTAGCCTGAAAATCAATTTTTACATTTTCAAAGACAACTCTGAGATTGCTATTTAAATCAAGCCATTCAACCAAACCATCATTGATCATCATTATTTTGTCCCAAATTTCTTATTTGATAAGCTTAACTATGTTTATTATAGTATCCTTCACATGATGGTCTTCGAAAGAGGTCGTTCTATTTTTTTCCATTACATTCTCCACCTTTTTCTTCATTTCAAACATCTCTTTTTCACTCTTTTTCTGCATTTCCTCTAGTTGCCTTTGCCAATCAGTTTCTCTCCTCCTCTCATCCTTCAATTTTTTCTTCAAATCTTGGATTTTATTTGCAGTAGTTACCTCTTTTTTCTTCTTTTCCTCAAGTTCCCTTTTCAAATCATGGATTGTCTTTGAAGTGGACTCCTCCTTTTTCTTTGCACTATCCAATTCCTTCTTCAAATCATGGAGACTTTGAGTAGAATCCTCTTTAAGTTCGTTAATCAAGTCGCTCTGCCAGGTCGGCCCACCAAGTACTCTCACCAAGTCGACCCTTTAAGTTCGGTCATCAAGTCACTCCACCAGGTCGGCCCACCAAGTACTCTCACAAAGTCGACTCTTTAGGTTCGTTCATCAATTCACCCCGCCAGCTCGGCCCACCAAGTTCTCTCACCAAGTCGACTCTTTAAGTTCGTTCATCAAGTCACCCCCGCCAGTTCGACCCACCAAGTACTCTCACAAAGTCGACTCTCTAAGTTTTTTCATCAAGTCACCCTGCCAGGTCAGCCCAACAAGTACTCTCACCAAGTCACCCTGCCAGTTCGACCCACCAAGTACTCTCACAAAGTCGACTCTCTAAGCTCGTTCATAAAGTCACCCTGCTAGGTCAGCCCAACAAGTACTCTCACCAAGTCACCCCGCCAGTTCGACCCACCAAGTCAACTCTTTAAGTTCATTCATCAAGTCACCCGGCCAAGTCAGCCCACCAAGTCGACTCTTTAAGTTCGTTCATCAAGTCACCTGACCAGGTCAGCCCACCGAGTACTCTCACCAAGTTCTCCAATTCCTTTCTCAAATCGAGGTTTTTCTTTGCAGCTGACTCCTCTTTTTTCTTTGCATTCTCCAATTCCCTCCTCAATTTGTGGATTGTGTTAGTGCTTGCAGTAACACTAGACTTTGTTTTCTTTGCATTCTCTAATTCCTCCTTTAAATCAGTGATAGTTTTTGCAATTGACAACTCTTTTTGTTTCATATTCTCCAATTGCTTATTCAAATTGTGGATTGTGTCTGCAGTAGACTCCTCTTTTTTCTTCTCATTTCCCAATTCTTTTTGCAAATTAAAAATCATACTTTCCCTAGACTCCACTTTTTTCTTTTCCTTCTCCCATTCATCCTTCAAAATTTTATTTTCCTTAGCAGTAGATTCTAGCTCAGTTTTTAATTGATTGATGACCTATGCACTACTCTCTACAAACTTGAACAACTGTGCAGTAGACGCTTGTTCATTCTTAAGTCTTTTTTGGCACTCATCCAATTCTTTATTCAAATGTTGCACTTGTTCATTCATCTTTTCTTGTTGGACAATTGCCTCTGTAGGAGAAGATTTCTTTATCCTATTTTGCAATTCTTTGAACCTATTGTCTATTGCTTTCTCCTTCGCCTTCACATTATCAAGGTTTGCCTATAACTTTTCTATTTGCTTTGTAAGCCTTTTGTTTTCCCTCTCCACTTTCAAAAGTGTACAGTAGACCATTTTGTTGCTCTCTTTTGATATATTGATTTTGTCAATATTTTTCACTTTTGAAAAATCCTTTTGAAGACTGGTAACTTGTATATCATTACGATTTATTACATTTTGTGGTGGATTATTATCTCTACCCAGGGGTATAACAGCCATGAAGTTCATCATTTCATTGTTTGGATTATATGTTGGAAATATTCTGTTAGTAGATCCCTGACATTCGGCAACTACATCACTTTTCAAAATCTTCATAATTTTTCTATTTCTTTCGCTTGTCTGTTCAAACTTTGATGCAAAAACTAAAATCTGGGTTTTCTAACACAATTGATGTTTGAAAGGTGAATTATCAATTGTATCATTGAATGTTGATGCTCCTCCATCTCCAGCTAAACTTACTCCACCTAAAATTGTATTTTGAGGATTGCCAACATACTGAAGACGGCCCATTCTAAATATTGGCGGTTTAGGACTATTTTGAGGGTTTTGTACAGAAGCCACTGGTGCATACATTGCTGAAGTAACCGCTAACATTTCTTGCGATGCAATTGTTTTGGGATGACCTTCAAAAGCAGAAGTATAATATTTTTTTCCCTTTTTAGATGAATCGTCTTCAATCTCGGAGCTTCCAATGATTGGTTTACTTCCTCTTTTGGGTGGGTCTGGTACTAGAACTGGATTCCAAATCCCATCACCACTTGCACCAATAGGCTCTATACTTGCATAACCCATTTTTTGTATCATAGTTGCTCCTTTACCATACATTTTTTTAGTAGAATCACTTATTTGAAGTTTAATAATATCTCTGCCCCTAGTTGACCCAAAATCCTCAATACCTTGAATTTTAGCATCAGATTGGAGGTCCTCCTATCTTTGAATATCACTGTCACTGCAACTACCAAGTTGATATAGTACAGTTGGATTATCTTTATCCCAATAAGTGTTGAAAAGGTCATCCTCATTAATTCCCTCAAAATTTTCTGATGTCTTTGGTTCACCCAAATTTTGCCTCATTTTCCAAAACTTAGTTATCTTGGTTTGACACCACATTTCAAATATGCATGCCTATTTAATTGCTTTCGGCATAGATTTCTTAGAAGGTTCAGATGCTTTCTCGTAGAAATTTAAGTATGTCAGAGGCCTTGATTTGTGTGACTCTAATATGTGCAATGTCGTAATTTGGGATGACAGTTGTCACATTGAAATATTATTCTCTGTTACATGTTTCTCCATCTCTTTCTTAACCTCATCCCATGAATCCTTGTTTTTTAACTTTTCTATCAATGGCATCTCCTGGTGTTGATATTTTCTCGTAGAGTTCCCATTGGCAATAAGTCTTTTTTTTATTATGTTCAATGGATCATAATTCCAATGACTAACAAAATGAAAGCCAAAAAAAGTTACGAATTCATTTGCCACTTTGAAAGCCTTTCTCTCAAATGTGAGGCCTCCAATTGTGAAAGGCAAGGAAGAAAATATCATTTTCTTTTGGTGTCCACTGAAAAGTTCATCTGTGCTCTCCATCTACCTTACATATTCCAATGCAAAAACCCTTTTTGTAACATGCATTGGAAGTTTGTAGGGTTCAACCGCTGAACTGTAAAACCTTAAGACAGTGTACTCTTCCATGAAGAACCAGTCAACCAATTGAATCTAACTTCCCAATTGAATGCAATCTTTACAAGACACAGGCAATCTAGGCATTGTAGTGCCTGTGATTTTTTGGTAAATAGGTGCTAAAAGGAAGTCTACAAAATGGTTGTAGTTTTTATTGTTAGCAGTCATCCTCATCTTATGTGTCCACTCATATACTGGACTTGGTGTCTCTAATTTCTTCTAGGTTTTCTCATCAAACTTATAGACCTCAATATCAAGCTTGTTGTTCTCTATCTCAAATATTGGGTGATGCTTTGCTAGAAGAAGGTATCACAAGTAACTTGTGACCTAAATATCTTCGTCTTGCCTGTAGTTGTACTTTGTTTAATCATTAGCAATTGTTGTTGCATAGATTCAACAATGTACTGAACAAAATCATATCTTACTGCTACATTGTCAACTGATTGACCTCGACAATGGATATTATAAATCATTTCAAGAACACTAGCCTCCACTTCCTTGTTACTGTCCAATCCCAGGTAAAATGATAACAAAGAAATATTATTTTGAACCCATGGCACAAAAATATCATACTGATAAGGAGGCTTATGGTCTTTGTCCAGTGTAATAGTAACACTAGTAGTGGACTCTGAGGGTATTAAACCCTTAATATATGAATCTTGAAAACTTCTTTCCAGCTTGTCATAAGCCTGAGCTAGTTTATCTAAGTCAATGCGCTCCTTAGAGCTTTCTATTCTAAACCCTAACCCTAGGTCTAACAGAGTGAAAAATTCACTCTTAGTTATTGATAAAATTTCCTCCTGAGTGTTGTGGTTTATAATTGCCTTTCTATTTTCATCATAACTCTTAGCGCATAGCATTTCAATTTTAAGGCAAGGGAATATTTCGAGTACAGTGAGGTTTGCTAATCTAGTAACCAAAGTAGCTAGTTTATTTGTATATACACCAACACTGCTATTATATTTGTAATAAATTCTCCCCTTCTAGGGATCTTTCCACTTACTAAAAAATGAATGTCTAATTGCCATAATTCCAGAATCTCTATGGATAATAGGATAAAAAATATCATGACATTCATCAATGAAACTTGGGGTTTGTAGCACTCGTCTGAGTTGTATAATGGTGTTCTTTTCCTTTATGGGTGCACTCGTTTGGGAGGCTTTTGACTTTGTTTTGCCCATGCTTGGCTATTACTGGTTATTAGACTTCAGACCCTATTAAAAATAATTATAAAGTGTAAACCTAAGATAATTAAAATCAAGATTTCTATTGCTACAAATTGCAATGGAATTTTTTTGGAAAAAATTAAATACATAGAATTGAGATTGGATAATTGGTGTTGTCGTCTGATACCCAAGTTTCACACTTTCAATCTTCAAAAATTAGAACACAAAATGGAATTCTGCCAGGCTTTGAAAATTTGAAATTAAAAAACCCTACGGCTATTGTATCGAACTCTCATTTTACAGTTCCAGAACTCTCAACTTCATAATCTAAAAAGGTAATACTTGAAGTTTAATAGTTAAAACGAAAGTAATAAGTAATTAATCATTTTAACTTTTATGTACAATGTACATCTAACCATAATAAATTGTCAAGACTCAAAGTCAATTAAATAATGTAGTGATGTATATAAGTTACACATGTCACAATTCCGGATGAATCTTGGCAAATGGGAAAGCATTCCCCAAATTGGCCCAAAATTCATCTCAGGTCGTCGATCTATAGACTATCAAATGGTTATTAAATTTATTATTGTTATTATATTATATTATTTAATATTATTTATATAATATTATATTAAATAATATAATATAATACTAATAATAATGACCATCTCAATTTGATAGATTGACGACGCAAGACAAATTTCGGGCCGATTTGGGGAATCATTTCCCATTTGCCTAGATTCATCCGAAATTGTGACACGGACTGTTGAATTTCAGGCCGATTTGGGAAATCTTTTCCCATCTACCCAGATTCATCCGGAATCATGACACTTGTCACAATTTCAAATGAATATGGGTAGATGGAAAAAGATTTTTCAAATCGACCTAAAATTCATCTCGGGCAATCGATGACTCGATGGTCATTATTATTATTATTATATTATATGGTTATAATTATATTATATTATATGGTTATGATTATATCATATGGTTGTAATCATATTATATTATATTATAGTATAAATAATTATATCATATGTTCTATTATTTTTAATTAAATTATTAAATTATTATTGTTGTTAAATATTTTTAATTTTTTTAATGTAAGTGCATTGGTTTATATTTTATATTTTAATAATGTATTTTTTTAATAAGTTATAATATGTTTTTTGGCATTCAATTAAAAATAATATTATTTATATTATGTAATCATTTAAGATTTATTATTATTATAAAAATAATATTATTTTTATTTATAATTATTTATTATATAATAGAATATATAATATAATTATAGCCATATGATATAATCATAACCATATAATAAAATATAAATATAACCATGTAATATAATATAATATAATATAATATAATATAATAATAATAATAAATTTAATAAAATATATAATGACCATCACGAATTTGGGCAGATGGGAAAAGATTCAACGACGTGTCATGATTTGATGAATCTGGGCAAATGGGAAAAGATTCTCCAAATTGGCCTGAAATTCATCCCGAACCATCGATCTATCAGATTGAGATGGTCATTATTATTATTATTATATTATATAAATATTATATGGTTATAAATTATAATTATATTATATTATATGGTTATGATTATTATTATATCATATCATTATGAATATAATTATATTATATTATATGGTTATGATTATATCATATGGTTGTAATTATATTATATTATATTATAGTATAAATAATTATATTATATGTATATGATATGGTTATAATTACAATTTAAAAATATCATTACAAATGCTCTATTTTTATTCATATTTATTATTTAGTTTTAAAATTAAAATATAATATAGTTATAATATCTATAAATTATTAAAATTTAACATATATTGAAAATTGTGATAATTGTTTATAAACTATTCTTCATCATTTAAAATATTTCATAATGAAAAAAAAGTTAGGAATAGGTAACAAGATAGGTATGAAATAAAAATTTGACACATAAATTATCAAAATTATATTTAACTTTGTTAAGGTTATAATCTATTAATCTTTAGTTTTTCTTGAAGCTCCATTTGTTAACTTTTAACCAATCAGATTAAAGGAAAATTGTTAATTATTAACAGTTCACTATTTTTAACTAAGTCGGAGACTAACAATAACATTTCAACAGTGCATAATTTGAGAAACAAGATGCCAAAAACAAACTTACAAAGTCGTAAACTAAGAAGAAAAATGATTTTCCCTAATCAAAACATTTTTTTTCCCTGAAGGGCCAAGGGAACAGGGAACACTGAATATGGAACTAGGGAACTAGGGAGGCTGGAAGCATGAGCGGGCTGAGGGGCCGAGGGATTGAAGCCTTTAATCAGAAAGGTCTTCAATTTCATCTGCGAGGAATCTATTGGAGAAGATGATGTCACTGAACTCGTCCAACCATGTGAAGTCTATCTCGCTGACATCATCGTCCAACAACAACCTTTTTGGCAAAAAATTATTTTTGAGCCGCGCCCACTTCTGATGGAAAGTCAGTTTCTATTCGTTCATGCCGAGCAAGAAATGATGCTTATGTATAATGCACCATATGCCTTCCTCCCAGCACTTGTCTGCTACATCTGCAAAAGGGATGCCAATACCTAGCCTTGGTACCTGCTCGACCAATACAATAATTTTGACATCATCTTCTAAAAATGTTTCCTTAAAAACATTACACAAAAGCATCAGCATGTCTATTTGCCTTCCTCCAAGGTCGAGAAGAGATGCAAGGAAGTAGGAGGTAATATTCATGGACATGTGGTACCTCTTATCATTTCTCAAGAATTCATGGTTGAGTACCATGCATATAGCATGGAAAATAAAAGGACTTCATCCATCTACCTTGCAAACCATGGCAAGGATAGCATCAGGAATTTTGTCTAGAAAGGGCTTTTGTATAGCCATATTAGTGCATTTCAAGTGAATTGGTGTATCCATGACTATGATTCAAGAAATTGAAAACTCTACAAAGTGCAACTACAAACCAAATTCAGATTGAAGAAATTAGAATATGAGAAATGATATTGAAAGAGGAATTGAAGAGCCTATTTAATGGCAGACTGCAGTTGCATCTAATTCTTTGGCATTCGTGATCTTCCATATCTTTTTTTCATATTTCTATTAATTTTCAAGTGTGTGAAACACTAAAATGTGCTAACATTAATGTCAGACAATCAATAGTACTTGAAATGATTAATGATTTCCATACAAACTTTTCCATGTGTCCCCATTCTGGAGAATTACGTGTGACTCCAAGTCTTTTCAAGCGAGTGGCCTTGAGATGCATCTACTATCATTGATCTCTAACTAATCAACAGTGAATAAAACTATTGTATTTACTATTAACGTAACAAAAGTGACAATAGTCAACTTGGTAATTGTGACACTGATGTAACGATGTTACGACATTATTAATAAAACAACTAAGACAATACACAAGTTGAAACTTGAAAGTGACTACTCAATAGTCAGTACAGTCACTAGCCAATACATGTGCAAATTTTGCTTTTAGATTAAACAATTTTTCAGTTTACCACTGAAGTTTAGCCAAGACCATTATTATTCATTTTCTTACAAAACAAGTATTTTGCCTTTGACATTATTAATTCACTTTTGAAAAGGGAAAAAATAGCCATCATTTATATATCCGTCAGTGAAAAAAAACATTAATTCGCCACATTTAAAATAATTTTTACTAGGGCAAGAAAAAAAATGCCAACATATAATATTTTATTTCCCTATATGGAACAAAAAAATCGCCCTCAATATTAAAATTTTCCTGCCCCCAAAATGTCGGATTCGCCAGCATTTTAGGCTTTTTTTTCGGGAGGGGTTTCTTAAAGTTATCCTTGGTGAGTATCATTGTAATTTTCTAGTTTTAGATGGATTATCTATTTTATGGATGTAACAAATTAACATAATCTTAGGTCTCTTCATGTGTCAATCTTTAAAAATTGCTTTCTCTAATCAAATCTATTTATTATGACTTGTATTATGTTTTATGAATAATTTTATTAACTTGATATTTTATCATTATTAATGAATTTGAAAACATTTAAGTGTAATGAATCTTACTAATTAGTTACACTTTATCCCACATTTAGCATTAAAATCATTATTAGTTCCTGTCATGGGCAGGAATACTTATGCATTCATGTTAGTGCTATTACAACATTAACTTAACCAATAAAATTAAAGTATTTTTCCACATTCTAGGTCTATTCAAATGTTTACTTTTATAAACATATTTTTTAAGTAGACAAAATATTATTTATTTCCCATTTCATTGGTGCTCGATAATTTAAGTAAGCGGGAAATTTAATTTTTCAAAATAGAAATTATGGGGAAACTAAAAGATTGAGTTGTGAGATATAAATTTGCACTGACATATTGAATGCATATTGGTTGGTGCAAATTGAATACTCATTAATCAAATTGTACTTTAATACTTATCTTTCCCTGGAGCGTTCTGTTATCGAAAAATCTCTCCATATGTATTCAATCATTTACCAGTTGGACTGCACAGAGAAGGCTAGGAGAATGCTCCTGGCATTGTTAACAAAAGAAAAGAGTTTGCAGGACTGACAGGTAGTGAAGCAGATGTCTCCTAGTTTTTTGTAAAAACCTTACTTCTCTCCGTTATAGTGGCAGTTTTTAATCTGGTTCTATATATATATATATATATATATATATATATATATATAATTTTAATTTTAATTTTACGGGAAGCTATAGCTCTATTATTTCCTTAGTTTTGAGATCCTCTACATGAGCAATTTTTCATCATTTATTCTTGGTACCTTTTTGAACACTAGCCATTTTCAGAAGAAATGCTCGCCACTTTTCTTCTCCTAATTTTCTCTACTTGCATTTTTTCCCTATTAATAAAATGGTTTTCAAACTAATTCTTTCCAAAAAATTTAATTTAAAAAAGCTCTACAGCCATCTCAATGGCCACCGAAAAAGCTAGAATTCATAGTGGGGCAAGCTTTGTTAGGGCTTAACATAATTGGTGATCTGGAAAAGTCGTATATTTTTGTGTATTTTTTTGGGGTGGGTTTCTACCATTTATTAGTGCTTTGTTCTTCTCACCATTCCAACTACTTCACTCTAAACTATTTCAAAAATCAATTTGTTCTTTAAAAAAAAGGAAAGTCTAAATTAGAAGCATTTTCCTTTCTTTTCACTGATGCGTGGCTCTCTCTCTCTGCATATTGTATTTCAAAAAATACATTTTTAACAAAATCATATATGACAGAACTGAATCCATATTGGGCATTTATTATCATAATGCATCTTAATGTATGCTCTCTTGAAAACCTCCTTCTATCATAGTTTCCACATAGAGTTTAAAGCAAATAGAGTATTAAAAATGTCTACTCCTTTAGTAGATTGTTTGTTTACTAATTTTGTTACTTATAAAAGAACTTGAAATTTTGGATGTTCAATTCTCCGCTTCAGCAACACCGCTAAATAATATTTTACGTTTTTGCAGTTTTATGTTGAATTGAGCTATAGAATTTGACTAAATTGGCTTGTTCAATGTTTTCAAGAGTTACTTAATATATGTTACATGCATTTTTATTATTAGGTCTACTGAATATTGTTCTCTACTTCATGCATTGCTAGATGCTTCTTTCCAGATTGAAACAACTATTCATAAAGCTTATTCCCATAATTTTTGAAGGAAATCTTTAAAGCTATAGAATTAATGCAAAATTAATGACTTATATACATACATGAACATTGATCTACACTAATTTCAGTTTTGCTAGATCTATAATTGATTATTTAATTTCACTAAATGGCCCATTCAATGTTTAATGTAGATTTGATATCAACATGGCTTTGCACAAATTTTAGTTACGTTGAATCTGTATTTGATTGTTTAATTTCACTAAATGTCTCATTCAAACATGCTTACACCACATTTTGACCTCCTACAACTTGTATTTAACACCAATCCTTTTCTTCCACAGCAATACACATATCACAAATGGCAAGAACTATGACGCATTGCATCCCTTGTTTTTGTTGGTGTAAATATGTATTTACTATTTACATTTTACTTAAGTTTACTTAGGTTAATGCATTATTTTATTATTTATTTGTTGAGACACTTAGGAGTTTGCATTCTTTATGAGTTGTCATGTTGACAACACAGAAGTAAGCAACTCTAATTCGGCACATGGTGTCTACAAGACTAGAGTTTGCATAATTAACTGAGTTATCATGTAGACACCGCAGTTATTTGCACTCTTATTTTAGCACATGGTGTCTACAACATTATTTTGTGTGCTACACCTTTGTAGGCTTATCCTCTCATCATCGCACTTACTCCTATGCTTAATGGAGGATAATCCATATCTAGTGGATATGTGCCTGGTTGTATGACTTATCATGATGCTAATTCCTAGGCATTCTAGAAGCATTCCAAAGGCCTTTATATATAGGCACTCCTAGTGTACTTTCACATTGAATTGAATACATATTGATATTTTGATCATACTCTTTTTGGTCTACTATTGTGCTTGTGCTTGAGTTCCTTGATCTTGGGTGAATTTTTCCCTAAAATAAATTCTTACATGGTATTAGAGCTTAGAGAATTTCTCTTCACATAGTCATTTGAAACCATTGTTGCTTCAGCACCTCAACCTAGATATGGAGTATCGCAATCATTGGGAGCATCTGGAGCTAAGGTAGACCTCACCATTGCTTCCAGAATGTCGATTCGATGAAAATCGATTATAAATTTGCTTACCCTAGGCCAAAGTCAATTTTGAGATAAATAATTGGCACCCAAAGGTCTGATTTGCAAATTCGGGTATGATCTATTAGATCTGCAATTTAATTTAATTCAGATTGCTATTTTAATTTTCTCTATATTTTTGTCAACATTATTTTTCTATTTTGAAAAAAATTTAGGCCAGGTCACCCTACAGAGAAATTCTTTTTGCACAAACACCGGGTAGTGACACCCCAGCCCTACATAGAATATTCTTTCTCATTCAAAGAATATTTTTATTTTCGATGGTTTATTATTCCACACTAGACTGCATTCAAATTTTTCCAAATCCTTATGGACCTTGTCACACCAGCAGCCAACTCACGGTAGACAACATCATATTGCAACACCTTCTAGCAAGCTCCTTTACTTTCTACTCTCGCAGACTTTATTTTAAACACCGTCGAGGGTGTTTCCCCACACAATGTGGGATTAATCCACCAAAACTCTAGTTGTTCTTTGCAACTTCTTGGCCCAACACAAGGATTTTTGGCATCTTCATCACCCATTGGTGGCATAGGGTTCTTGACACTGGCTATTGTTTACTCCAGCATTGGCTCTCACCTCCTCGATAATTGTTCAAAGATTTTGGCACTGTTACCCGACAACTCTATTTTTTATGATAGCTAATTTGTTGACCTCCTCAACATCTGCTACAATCTCTACCATGTGTCTTGAGAAGGCACCACCACATGGCACAAGGACTGTAGCTTAGTTAGTAAGTGTGGCCACATCTGTAATCGACAGACCTCTGCCATAGTCCATGTGTCCCTGAACCATGTCAATCTGGACTGCCAACTATAGTGCCATGTCAGCATAGGTGTCCCAATCACCCAAAGACACATAGACTACCACATGTACAACATGTTGTCTAGTCATACTGTCGCATACTTTTCCCTACAACTGATGTCACTGCCATGTCAGCAAGGGGATTTTTTTTCTTAAGTTAGCATTTCACGGTTTTAAAATTGACAGTCATTTGAATGTCATTTTTAGGCATTTTTAAACTACTACAAGAGTTGTTTGACCATCAAATTTAAGCTCGTTATTTGCTACCTAAACCCTTCTCTAGATGCAATTTTGATTTGATAGTTCGACTTTGGGAGGCCATAACTCAATCATCCAGACTCCAAATCAGGTGTATTTTTTTTTTAATTTTGGGCAAAATTTCCTAAACTTTTTAGTGGTTCTGTTATTTTTTAGTTTTGGTGCATGGATTTTTCATAAATTGCATTTTTTGATGGTTGTACTTGTCTAATCTTGCATTTTGCAACTTGAAATGCTTTGTACGGGCTCATTTGGACACATTTTCAAGTTCTTTTTTTTTTTAAGTGCTTAATTTTTTGTCTACTTTCTAGATCTTTAATCAAATTATAGGTTTGTGTGGACAAAAATATCACTTTCAGACTTAGGGCCTTTTCTGCATTGTATTTCTTTGATTACTTTTCAAAATTGTTGTACATCTGAGCTATAGTGCTTAGTGATAGATTTGAGCCTCAAAAAGCAGTTGTAAATAGCGAAACCAAAAGTCCACTTTGTATATTTTGACAAGTGGCCTATTGTACACACACTACATATAAAGTGCCATTTAAGCATCTTTTTTTAGGGGGGTGTGTATTGTGTTTTTGTGTCTCTCTTTTGTGCTTTTTTACTTTTTTGCATCATGGGTTCACCTAAAGGTCCACTTCGAACTTCACACAATTATTTTGCATGGAAAGATATTGTATGGAGTAGATTAATAGAAAAAGGTCTAAATCTTTATTGATGGTACAATTCCAAGCCCACTAATGCTACAACACTCTGATTGGCAAATTAAAGACCAATAGGCTTTAGGAATTATCACGACTTGTGTACATAGAGATCTCTTCTTCCACATTTCTAGTTTCAAGGAAGCCAAACCTACTTGGGACAAACTTGAATCATTGTATGGTAAGGTGGATGAGGAAAAGGGATACCAGATTGAGGATGACCTACTTCTATTGGATCCAAAGAACTTTGACACAATTCAAGATTATATCAACAAAGCCAATGAGTTTAGAGCACTACTTAAAGATTGTGGTAATCCCATGAAGGATGATCGGTTGATTAATCACATCCTGAAGAGTCTACCATCAGAGTATGCTTCCTTTGTTTCGAATTATAACACTTGCAGGTTAACCATGGGAAGTGCTTTCCAAAAGCCTACATTTGATGCATTTGTAGAAATGTTGATTTTTGAACAATCCCACTTGATAGATCCTAGGACTTCTCTCGTCATCAAAGACCAAAACATTGGTGGCTAGTGATGAGAACCACTCAAGTCAAGGAGGAAAAAGTTCTAACAACAACAAGAAAAAGCAGTGGAAGCAAAAATCACTATCTGAGACACAACAATCCTCATCACAAGGCAGTTCTTCTTCCAACAAAAAGGGAAACAATGAAACGAAGGATAAACTTTTTTGTGCATATTGCAAGAAACCAAATCATGATGAGCATCATTGCAAGACTAAGAGAATTGATGAGTTGGAGAACCTACTCAAGAAGAACAAAATTCAAGTGCCAAATGCTTACAAGGATTCAACTCCCACCACTTCATAGGGAAAAGGGCAAGCACTTATGGCTGGTTCAAGTTCTTCATTGGAATGGATTCTTGACTCAAGTGCCTCATATCATATGGGTTCTTCAAAGGTAGATTTTTCTTTATTGAAGTAGTCACAGGTACTACACATCTTTGTGGGAGATGATACAAAAATGGAAGTTGAAGGGAAAGGACATGTGGAGATGGAAAATGGGGAATTCAAAGATGTTCTCTATGTTCCAAACATTAGCTCTAATCTCCTCTCAATTTACCAAATCACTTACCTTGGAGATGGAAACAAAGTTGAGTTCCTTTCAGATTCAATAATAGTGCAAAGTCTCAAAGATGATTCATTGGTTGTAGTGGAAAAAGTCAATCATGAGAAGAGGTTGTATTCCTTCTCCCACTTTGTGCCTAAGTCTCCTTCACAAGCCTTGTTAACTCAATTTAATTCACAAATCAAATTATGGCATGAGTGGTATGGTCATCTTGCCTTCTGCTATCTTCAACAACTTTACTCCAAAAACATGGTCAAAGGTCTACCTATAATCAAATTTTCTAAGGGTGAATGTGCAATATGTTCAGTGGATATGCATCTAGAGGAGAAGTTAGATAAAGGGAAGTCTTTAAGAGCACCAGTTGTTCTTCAGTTGGTTCACATGGTACTAGCAGGTCTTTTTGCAGTGACATCAGTCAGCCAAGGTTGCTACATCCTTACTTTCATTGATGACTTTTCACACTACACATGGGTCTACTTTCTTCATCATAAGAATGAAGTGGTTGATAAGCTTCAAGCCTTCAAGAGTCATGTTGAAAAGCAATCAAGGAAATCCATCAAGGTTCTTCGGATGGACAATGAAAGCAAATATGTGAACACAAGACTTAAAGACTTTTTCAATCTTTTGAGGGTATTGATCTTTAGAATTCACCAGCATTCAATCTGCATAAGATATATGTTGTTGCATTGGGGATATGAACTCTTAAGTCCATGGCAAGTTGCATGATTAAAGCCAAGTCTCTTTATCCTATGCTTGAAGTTGAAGCTATTAGCAATGCCAATCACATACTTAACAAGTCTCCTCATACTACCTTAGATGGTAAGACTCATTTTGAGGCATGGTGCGGTAAAAAACCAGTTGTGAAACACTTCAGAGTCTTTGGTTGTCCAGCATGGGCAAACATATCTACTTTTTTCATCCATCCATGCATCTCATTTTTTCATCTCTCTTTTTGGGAGAGGTTTTTCCCCATGAGGTTTTCCCTCTTCCTCTACTTTATGAGAGATTTCATTTCATTATGTGCATGGCTACCTAAAATGGCCTAGTAGTCGAGACCTATTATGCATTTCATCCTAGCTTTCGTAAGCTTAAGTGCATTCCTCTAAGTTGCACTTAAGGGGGGGTGTTGGTGTAAATATGTATTTACTATTTACACTTTACTTAAGTTTACTTAGGTTAATGCATTATTTTATTATTTATTTGGTGAGACATTTAGGAGTTTGCGTACTTTTATGAGTTGTCATGTTGACAACACAGAAGTAAGCAACTCTAATTTAGCACATGGTGTCTACAACACTGGAGTTTGCATAATTAATTGAGTTGTCATACAAACAACACAATTATTCGCACTCCTATTTTAGCACATGGTGTCTACAACATTATTTTGTGTGCTACACCTTTGTAGGCTTATCCTCTCATCATCACACTTATTCTTGTGCGTAATGGAGGATAATCCACATTTGGTGGACATGTGCTTGGTTGTATGACTTATCATGATGCTGATTCCTAAGCATTCTAGAAGCATTCCAAAGGCCTTTATATACAAGCACTCCTAGTGTACTTTCACATTGAATCAAATACATATCGATATTTTAATCATACTCTTTTTGGTCTATTGTTATGCTTATGCTTGAGTTCCTTGATCTTGGGTGAATTTTTCCCTAAGGAAAATTCTTACAATTTTTCATTAGTGGTAGGTGAATTACTACAAGTATTGAGATCAATCTCACTATATTATTTTTCTTTGAATTTCAAGTTTTAGGTGATAAGAGACCATGACTAACTCATCTTCGTGGTGGATTGAAAAGTTCAACTATAAAAGTTTTGAGATTTGGAAATTGGATGATCCTTTGGAAGAAAGAAATCAATAGATTTTCATATTGAATGAAAATGAGACCAATAAATTATAAACTAAATAATGTGTAAAAGTTGATAGTGAAATCCATTACATCATATAGTTGTGTTTACCTAGTTTTATTTATTATTTTTAGGATACTATTGCATACTAGTTATGGAATATAATTGGAGAGATTTACTAAACATGAAAAGCTTATTCTCTTAAAAATAAAGACTTGTAACTCAATTGGAATTGCCTTCATAGAATGGGGTCTCATAACAGAGGGGCCTTCCATGTCCTATCATATTGCATTGATTTGCACAACCACAATATTTTGTGGTGAGTCCTTGCATGGGAAAGCTTGATGGGAGGAGCCTCCCATCTCAAAACAAACCTTTTGTCGTGTCATCCACAACAATAAATCAAAGCCATTCAGTCGACCCCCTTAACTTTTGTCCAAATTCAATGACCAATAGGTGAGAAAAATAAGATGAACATGAAAGTCCCCACTCTAGAAGAATTCAAACCACTCTGCAACATCATAAACACAAACCTCCATCTTATATTACTTGAGACAAAAGTCGTTTTAATTCCAATATTAAATTTTTTTTAAAAATCAAATAAAGAAAATAATATGTAAATTTAATTATATCATTAAATATATGTAAAATATAATAATTTTTTAATTTAACTAAAAAAATATGAACTAAACAAGAGCTTTGTTTGAGTTGGAGTCCCTACCTTCTTGAGGATTGACTAGCAAGGTTGAAAATATAAGAGTTATTGTTATAGTTAGAGTTCAAAAACTAGTTTAGTTTCCATAGCTCTTCATAATTTCTTGCCTTAATGTTGAGGTGATTTAATTAGTTTCTTAAATCATCTCTTTCTTTATTAGCAATATATCATTTTGTTCTAATTTAAAGTGAACTTGCCTATAATTAAATATCCTCTTCTTTTATATGAGCATGTTGTGGACATGATATTCTATCCTAAATGACATATTAATTGTTGATACATTATAACACTAAATAATCTATGTTCTTTGAGCCATGCATTACAGACAAACATTTCATAAACTATTATTATTATTATTATTATTATTATTATTATAGATATTTTGGTATCTTATATATTATATTAGAATGTTTTTAGATTTATTCACAAACATTTTTCAATAGAAATTCCAAATTACAATCAATATTTTAAATTAAAATAAATAATCCATCATAATAAAAATAGAATGATAAATTAAACTTAAATAGATATATTTTTAATCTATATCCAATCAATTTAAAAAACAATCACTACATTCAATATTCTTAATTTATCTTTAACAAATAATATATACATATATATTTAATTACTAAACTTTAAACTCATTTAAATCCTTAAAAAGGTATAGTTACCATTCAACCATTGGATGTTTGAACTTTTTTCCACATTATATGCAGCGTCTAAAGAAAATGGAAAATATTGAAAACAAAGAATAAAGTTGTGTGTTGTAGGATGATTTGAACGTGTAAAATAGGCATATCTTTTGTACAGGTGTCTAGTGTATGATTTTATCACAATGTTTTTAGCAAATTTGGTTTTGGGCCTTTGGTGGTTTGATTTGACAGAGAAATAACTCCATGAAATAACTCTTTCACATCAACTGACTAAACCAAGAGTAAATCCTTTTACAGTCGTTGTCGTAAATGTATTTATGTCCACTGCACAGTTGTCCTCCATTCCATTTTTCTCTTTTAATTTATTTTGTTAAAATGCCTTTAACCCAACAAAATTCCCACTATCCAATCGAAAAATTAGAAATTTGGGATGGAAAATATTTTTTAAACAAGGATGCAAAGTGTCTAGTTCTTGCCGATAGAATAAAAATATATGAATTTTATGCAATAATAAAATGTATAAAGTCTCGAAAATAATATGTTGTATTTTGTGTATAAATAATTAAAAGCCCTACAAAACAAGTCAATTTGTCAATAAATATATTTTTATGAATTATTTCAAATATAATATAGATGAAAACTTTATAGTTACAAAAAGTAATTGAATAATAACTTATTTTGATTGGACAAACAAATAAAGGAAAAAATTGCACTCCCTATGTAACACAAAACAACCATTGAAATTGTCAATAAATATATTGTGTTGAATTATTTTAAATACAATAAATATGCAAACTTTATAGTGCAAAAAATAAATGAATAATAAAATGTTCTAATTAGAAAAACAAATTAAAAAATAAAAAATGCATTGAATGCAACTAAGACTAATAAACAATCCTTAAACTTTAGAGGTCTACAATTTTTTGGGTTTTAAAAATAAATGAACATGGGAATCCTGACTAAAAACTAAAAATAATAGTGCCTAAACTTTTAGTTCACTCATCACTTAAATGATGATTTTAAATTAATACCTACCTAAACCATAAGAATGAAATAATAAAAATTAATCTCCAAACAATGTTCTTGAACGATGGATTCATGTTCTGTTGCAATGTTTGTTCAAAAAGGATGAATGAATTATGTCACTCAATACCTGTCATGATGGTAACATTGCAAAGTGTCAAAATTTAGGAAAAACTAATGACAACGAGGCCAGCGAAGAAACACAGATGGGGTCGAAATTGGATAGAAATGATCAAATGGTAACCAAAATAAGACTAGCACTTGTACCCCAGAGGTTCAAGAGTCACACTAATTTTTGAAGTCACAATCTCAATTCTGGTTTAATAACTAAATTTGTTATTAATTTACAACTTATTGAAGCTTAAGTAAATAATTTATTTTCATGAATTTGCATTCTTTATAGGCAATAACATTAACAAAGACATAAGAACATTCCAAGAACATTTCTATTTATTCATAGAGAAGATAGAATAATAGAAACACACTAGGTTTTAGATTTATACACTAGTTTGGTTAATCTATGCAAAGATGTTGTTCCATACAAGTTCCAAAAAAATTTGGAATGTATGCCAGAGTGCACGAAAATCTCCCTTGTTGAAGTATTCATCATATCTTATTTTTTAGATCAAGGAGGCAATATTTTTCTATTGCCCAATATGCCATGCCAAGTCATATTTCCTCTATTTCATCGTCCAGTAGACTTGTAATGTTGGAGACTTTATAAAATTAATCCAACAACATTTTTCTTGAATTGACACAAATTCTAACATCTGATCAAGTGATCCTAAATATTAAATTTAATATTTGAATGTCCTTTTGATATATAGAATATTTGAACATTTCTAAATATTAAAATAATTAATTTCCTTGATCTTATCCAATTAACCCATGGGAGATTAAGATGGGTTAGTGAATTTTACCAAAATCCAATGTTTGTCAAAAGGGGACATTATAAGTCCTATGTCCCAAAATTGCTTTTCCTCAAGCAATTGCAAACATATAACTCTAAATTTCTAATTCCAAACTGATGTCATAGCAAGCTACATTTTAAACCTTGATTCTTTTATGTGTGGTGTGACAATATTTGCCAAGGAACACAATGCAAAACTAGAAGCTTTGATTGTTGTGTGACAATGCCATGAGTCCAACAATAAGATCAATGAAACATGAGCTCTTGGATGGGAAACCTTTTGCTACATTCTTCCCAATACTTAAACTGCCTCCTCAACTTATCAAATGTGGTTTTGGCCACTATCCGTCCTAACAACCTGGGAACTCTCTAAGTGGTGGTTGAATGAATATGATGTAATTATCTCCCAGACATAAGCAATTTACCCATTCCATTAGTTGTTAGTTGGTGTATGTTATACTTTCCTTTTTTTCCCATTCAACATTGTTCTTTTCACAACCTTTTGTCCCAATTGTACAAACGCATCAACATTTGACAATTGGTGCCATAAACTATGAAACTTAGTAATGTGCCAAAATTTTGATTCTTACAATCAACTCAATGGCTCTATTATAATGACCAAGACATCATTCCCAACAACAATGCAAATATAAAAAATAAATACTTCTTATACTTTTGAGTTCTTGAGTTGCATTAGATTGGAAACAATACTAATCATTTCAAACTTCACCTCAACATGAGGGATTTTAAATAAAACTTCAGGATCAAATTTAAAATCTAGCTAATTAGCTAGTAACTTTATGTAACAACAATAAATACTCCACCCAATTCTGAAAATTAAATGTGCAAAAATAATTTATTTGGATGGAAGCCGATGCACTCTTTGGGTCCATCCACTAGCATATACTAATCACCTAAAAAAATCACCATAATAATGAAAATCATACACAAACTCTCTTTTCTCATGTTAGAAAACTTATTGATATGCTTGATTATTCCCCTTTTCAATTCTTTCTAACTTTCTGCCCTTACTTGTGATGGAGCACCCCCTCATTGTTATAAACAAATCGACTCCTTTTCTTGTTGCAACTAATTGTGAGAAATCTAAAATAATAAATACTTGAAACAAGTTGATTACCTTCTCATACTTGTAAAGATCTTTTTTTTATTCCATCCACCCATGTAACAAATACTTTCTTTGTCACTTTGGTTATTGGTGCTGCTGCTTATGAAAATCCCTTAATAAATATTCCTTCTTGGCTATAAAGTCTAAAGAATCTACTCCACGAGTTTATAGTGGCTTGAGTGAGTCTCAATAATAGTGGAGATCTTCCACTATCATCATCAGGTAGATAAACTTCCTCATAACAGGTTAATCTATAAGTGTTCATAGCCTTCAAACCATCGGTTGTTTTATCCTCTTGCATGCCTTGAGAACTAGTGATTTTGCCCAAGTAAGTGGGCATAATTCTCCCATTTTAATTCATGATATAAATCAATTTCCAACTCTATGGCATGTTGGAATCCTCTATCCAGTGGTGATCTTGTAGATAAATTATTGCATATTGTTCTATATTTACTTGGAAGCTTCTGAATATCAAATGAAGTCTATATTGCTTCCACACATCTTAAAATGGTATGCATGTTCTTCAAAACTGATCAACTTGCTGCCCCAACAACTTGTTCAATGTAAGAATACTCTTATCTGCAGCATCATCTAGCATCAAACCCCTCAATTGATTGTCTTCCCTTGGTCATCATCCATAGTTTCTCAATTATGGTGCCTGGTTCCCATGAGTTATCTGTAAGCTGTGATTATTGACTCTTCACAAGGCAATCACAATGCTTAGTAAATCCTATAACTTTCTTTTCACTCTAGATGCAAGTTATGAACTCAACAATCACACCAAGTCATGCATCTATTTGAAGCTCAAAACATCACTAGGATTCAGTTTGTAAGAGCGCTGTTAAATTTGAATCAAAGAATCCCCATGCCATGTTAAAGTTGTGTCTTCCCTATTCACGCACTATGACTAATTAATTGTCTCATAGCCAGGTGTGAGCTATACAAAAACTTCACTCTCATTCGAGCTTGGATTGTTCCTCATCCACAAATATTTATGGGAATGAAATTGATTAGGAGACACTGTTATTTTATTAGCAACTGCTATGACTTCAGCAAGCGAAAGCAATGAAGGGATGATGGGGTGAAAGAGAAGAGAGAGGAGCTCAAGTAAAGAGGTGTGCATCGTCGGAGTTGGGGAAAATGGGTTTCTAAAATTAGAGAGCTAACGAAGAGGGCACCAGCTACGATGCAACATATTTGCACTAGCCGGTGATGTCATTTCCATACTCATCATTTCTGACATTTGACATATCCAGTCTGTCAGACTTTTAACAAGCATGCAGTAGTTTTGTTTAATAACTTTTTATTAATATTTGTTGTTTTATTATGGTTGTTATGTAAATTTGCTAATTTACATAAGTAAAATGTTTATAAGTAGTTTTTTATTATCTTTATAATATTCAAAATATTTTAAAAATAGAAGATAATAATAATATAAATAAGATAATTGATTTAGATAATAATAAGATAAATACTATTTATTTAAGATAATTAATTTTTTTTTAAAATACTAATATATATTACATCTAATGGAAGATGAACTCAATGTTTTTAATTTTTTATATATTTAAAATTTAATCTTTTTCAAATATTTATAAATATATTTATAATTACTACTAT
Organism: Cupressus sempervirens; assembly: GCA_028749045.1. Taxonomy (NCBI): domain Eukaryota; kingdom Viridiplantae; phylum Streptophyta; class Pinopsida; order Cupressales; family Cupressaceae; genus Cupressus; species Cupressus sempervirens. The sequence continues at coordinate 184,020,019 of CM053786.1, read as the reverse complement.
TAATAATATGTACATTTAAAATAAGTACTTTTCAATTAATTTTAAGTTTCCATAGATATTTTGTACTTTAATGAATTTGTATTATTTATATAAAGATATACAAATCTATCTATAGATATGTATCAATAAAATTTAACATTCGAAAAGTATATAGAAATATAACATGAAGAAGTAGAAAATACATATTTAAAAAAATCATCAAAATGAAATAAAACAAGTACTGTAAATTAATTTTATTTTAATATATAAAATATGAACATAATTAAATTTTGTCATATATATGTTATATAAAAATATTTTATATAAAAATATTTTTTTTAAAATTAACTTTTAAGTTATTATATTTATAATTTATTATCAAATTTAAACTTAAAAATTATTTTCTGGCCCCAAGAACTCTCCTGTGAATCGAACCTCTGCCGACTGCAACCTATGGGAAATTTTCTGGTCATATGAGAAGTTTTCAAGCTCCTCTCCCCATATGCCCATGAACAAACTTATTATATTTTTTTTCATTGTAACGCCATGGCCACCGACAGAAGCAACATGATCATCTATGATTTCACTCTGGTTTCCATTAACTGAGTGCTCTGATTCTCCCCTGTATTGAAAATAGAGGGATTGTAGATCTACAAGAGTGAATTGGGATTGGAATTCAAGGAATTGATCCTAGAAACCTGCTTCTACTCATATAGAATCCACTAAAAAATGAAATTCACGTACCGTTCCAAATGCATTTTTAAGAGAACGGGATGAAACGCCGGAAAATTCGTCACAATCCTCTACTCAGAAAGCGACTGCAAGTTTGAGGGCACGAATCCATCAAAACCCTCGGGCTCCATGATCAGAAATTACCTCGTCGGCGTACTGCTTCACAGTACCAATAACAACATGGATCCTACGGCCAGCAACATACATCACTCCATCAATACTATTAACAGAAAAATGCCTTTCAACTCCATCAACATGGGTGCACTGCAAACATACTTCCAGCTATCAGATTTCCCATCATAGAGTTTAACCCTCCACTTCCTGTGTAAGACAGAACAAATATCTGGTGTTGAACGGAAACAACACCGAATTAATTTTCTTTTCTACGATTGTCCCAATTATATGTTGATAGTTTGATGACGAGTATCTTGCATGGAAAATTATTGAAAAAAAAAAAAAAAAAAATTCGAAAAAAAAATTAGAAATTTTTTTTTTTAAATAAAAAATAAAAAAAAATTGTGGAAGAGAGAGAAAGTGACGAAAATTAGAGGAGAAATAATGTAAAAAAATAAAAAAGGGAAAAAAAAGAGAAAAGAAAGGAAAAAGAGATTTTTAGTTTCGAGGTGCATAGGTGGCATAATAGGAAAAAATAAAAAATAAATGGTTGTCATTCCATTTATCGAAGTGTGTGAGTAGAATTCTAGAAAGTTATGAATATTGTCGAAAGTTGTGGAAGTTGTAGAAGGTTGTGGAGGAATTCTAGAAGCTTGTGAATAAATTATGCATTGGGTGGTAAATGCCTATTTAAGCAAAGCATATGAGCATTTCTAATCAAGCTCAAGGAGTAGCTTGAGAAGTGGAAGCTCAAGGAGAAGCTTGAGAAGGAGAAGCTCGAGAAGTAGAAGCTTGGAAAGGTGAAAGCTTTGGAAAGAAAGCTTGGAAAAGTGAAAGTTGTGGAAGGTGAAGATTGGAAAGCTTGGAAGTTGTGAGAGAGAAGGAGGAAGTGAAGAGTGAGTTTTCCTGAGTCTGTAGACAGAGCGCCGAATGTAAGGCAGTTTACAACAGGATTGTGATGGAATTGTGAGTGTAGACAGAGTGCCGAATGTGAGGCAGTTTACATTTGGATCTTGGATAAAATTGGAGAAGAGCTAGTGACTGCGGTTTAGAAACAAGGAGGTTGCTTGGTGGCTTGCGAGCACATGTTGAGATCTTGGAGGTTTCTACTAGAGTGCGGATTTGAACTAGTTTGAGTTTGGATTGGATCTTGAAAAATCTTGCAGACATGTTATTGTAATTGCTATTAGATTTTCAAGTATAATAAAATTGTTTCCATATTGTTGCACTCTTGATTGTGAGTGGGTAAGGGTGGTGTGGCCCTCCATCATAGTTCCTAAAGAAGCATTGCAGTTTTCCTTCAAGCACACATTTCAGAACAGAATGTTGGGCCCGAAACTCACCTATTCTGATGAGCGTTAGAAAGGGATTTCAACTGCCATCGTGACCATAGCCACCATATTTATAGAGAATTCTAGAGGCGGTCCATATATCCCCACCAATTCGCGACAGCGTGAAGACATTAGTAGCGCCCTGTCACGCCGAGAAGGCGGTAGCTGCTTCGTGTCATAGCAGGTTGCAGGTTGGGCAGTCGGGCACGAGAGGAGGAGGATTAGCACCAATTCGCAACAGCAGGTCCGTGGCGAACGCCGCTCATATCCACCATGGGAGCACTGTTCTGAGGCCGAGAGTTTACATCCGCCACCGGAAGGGGATTCCGGCGTGGACGGGACATTTCCCGGCCACGAATCCCGTAGTAAATAGCCTAATCGGCTAAATATATAATACCACATTGCCTGTGCAAATGATAATCTATAAGTATATAGCTTTCCTCAAACAAAGTTTCATGCAATTAGAGGGGTACGGCGGCGAGGTGCTTCGGCCGATTAAATGTTAACCTGCCGAGGAAGGTCCCCGGGCCAAAATGCAGAGAATGCTAGCTCGAAAGAGCAGATCTTCGCTTTGAAGTGATCTGGCGCCCTCATTGTAGGGCTGGCTGAGACAAGTGTGGAGCCATGTCCAGGCCTCGGCGAAGCAGCTGGCCATTCCATCATTACAGTGATGCACCTGATCGATGATCATCATCAATCAACAGAACGGGGCCTACGTCTGCCGTCACCTGACATTTTGTTCTAATTTCGCACTAATTTCTTGAAATCTAGGTAATTCTACGGATCTTTTTTTTGGGGCGAATTTTAGGGTAGAACAATTATTGTGCTTGCGATTGTGATGTCAAATTGCAGTTCACATGAAATTGGAAGAGTTACTGCGAATCGGTCTACGATTTGAAGATTTTACTCTAATCTGTTGAAGGTTTCACTGTAATGCGTTGACTGCATATTAAACCCTAGTTTAGAAAATTCAAAACCTACCATGCAAGCCAAGTGATCCTTAGGTTTTACTTTACACGAAGCTTGAAAGTGATCGAGGTTTGTGACTAGTAAACTTCTATTTACATTAACTTGATTTGGTGCTTCTGTATTTTTTTTGGAGTGGATTTGTGTCTGCAGTACAAAAACAAATGAAAAGAGTTACGGCGAAATGGTTTGGGATTTCAACGTTTCACTGTAATGAGTTGACTGCTACAAAATTCAGATCCTACCTTGTTACACAAAAGATCCGGAAGTTTTGCTGTACGCGAAGCTTGAAATTGATTTAGGTTTTTGAATCTCTGTCGAAGTGCTTGTGATTGTTTTTTGGAGTGAACCAGTTAATTTTGCAGTACATATATATGAAAGGGTTACTGCATATTGGTTTAGGATTTTAAGCTTTCGGCGTATTCGGCTGACTCCATTAAAACCCTAGTTTGGAAAATTCAAAATGTACCATAGTAGTTAGCACGAGGTCTTCGCTTCCATGATGGTTGTCAAACACTAAAATTACAGATCTGCATAGGAAAATGATGCTGGAAAGAAACTTTTCGAGGTCATGTGTAACATGGGGGATTCTTGCTTGTCCTATCATGGCGGCAGGGTCTGTTCTCTCATGCGACGGAAGAAAAGGCATCCGTTTGTACCGTTGTTATGGATGGATGTTGGAATTGGTCAAGGTCACTTTGCAGAATTGTTTATCAAATATGGAGACGGTTTGGTGGGCAATAGATAGTTCTAAGGTTAAGACCAGGGAGGTTAAGTTAAGGCACGTTGATTTTCAGGTTGGACAATAAAACTTTGAAGAAGGTATTCAGATTAAGGAAGGTTGCTACGTGGGTGCTAAACGTTAATCTTCTGGTTGTGAAGCATAAATTTAACCAGAATGGGCTTAGCATTTCAGATTTGCAATATTACAGGACCCCTGTTGGGGTAGAGCCTGTAACTGAAAGGTTAAATTTTAACCAGAAATTCTTCGCCTTTTTGACTGCTTAGGTTTCAGTACTATTTCCAAACTAAGTTCTTATGTTTTTGCTAGTTTATTAGGAATAATGATGACATCAGAATTAGTGCATCTGCTTTAGCATTTCTCTGTGATAACCATAATATTCATAGAAGCATGTTTATGTGCAAAAGAGATTCCCAATGAGCTGTCAGCATTCAGGACCTTATCTGGACCGAAGAAATTTTAGGCATTATTTTGGTCTTGGGCTACATAAATTGGGAGCCCGGAGGATTTCTTAGACTTGTACCTCCAGAGGATTTTTCAGAAACCTGTGGCATTGTGAAGTGTCCATTCTGACAAACATTACCTCCTACCCTTCTCACAAACATGGTCTCCAACCCTCCTCATATGCTATTTTTGACGGCAATCATGCTTTTAACTTTTGACCATATCTGAGTAGGGGCAATGATGCCTTCACCGTGGATGATCGCAAGTGCATTCTCGAGGTCAGTCCACTGTGAATTGCCCCAGAATCAGTTCACAATTGGGAAGACTAATTGTTTTAGTTTAAGTCAGGCCAGTCAATAATCAGGATGTATGTTTAGATGTTGGTGGTATGGAGTAGGGGTATTGCGTTTCAAGTGACCCAAGTATGTTGATCTTGGAAAAAGTAGCAGATATCTTTATGAAGTGGGGAAGAATATGATCAAGTAGATTCGAATCCAAGACCTCCCACATAAGAGCTCACAATTTATCATTGTGTTGTATGCTTTCGCCTACCAAATTCAACTTCTTAGTGCATGTGAGAAGTTATAGATTTTTTTAGGGGAAATAACTTTATGGAGCAGGAGAAAATCCCTACCAAATTCAACTTCTTAGTTTATGTAAGAAGATCTAGATTTTTTGAATTAAGCATATCTAAAAATGATCTTGAAAGAGGACCCTAAGACTCGTGACAAAATTTCCAAATAATAGTTATAGTAAGTAGAGGTGGATGATCTTGAAAGAGGACCCTGAGACTCGTGACAAAAACTCCAAATAATAGATATAGTAAGTAGAGGTGGTGATGAAGGTCAAATATGTGTCAAATTTAACCTCTATACTAAGTCTAAATGGCGGGTTGTTGGCAGGGTCAAATGAGGTTACAAGTGGAGTTATATGTAGGAAAGACCATGACTAAACTAGCTGTTGTGAAAAAGTTGTTGGCAAGGTCAACAAGGTTATGCACAAGCTTGAGTGAATTATTTATAAGAATGATGAGTAAACTAGTTGTTGTCAAAGAGTGGGTGACATGAAAAGGGAAGGGCGACATATTTATTTGGGTGGGTGGTAGATGAATGGTGGCAAGGGAAACAAAATGTTCAATGTAAAAGAGTTGTCATGATGATTCTTTTCTCGATTCTTTTAGTTCCTTTTAACCTACTAGCACAATAATCATGAAATGGAGATATCATCCTTTGCTCCTTTCTATTATATAATGGTCTACTTGATATAATTGCATTTCATGATATGGGTATTCACTTGTAAGATAGGGTATTTGATTGCTTTTTTTGTCATAATCTCTTGCCTATCATGCTCTAGTATAACTTTGTCTTATCCTCTTACTATCCTCTTCAATATTGAGTGCAATTCATACTACCAGTGGCCTATTCTTGGACCATCAATTAATTACACTCTTCTTACACCTTTCTGTTGTTTAGTGGTTCTCTTTGTATTTTATGTCGTTCCCTTCTCCATACTAGTAGACCTATTCTTTTTCCTTCTTTATGCTCACTATCTGTATTATTCTTTTAAGGTCACATACCTTTTGATGCCTCTATATGACTATCTTTTTACCATGAAAATGGCCATGACTATGCATTTCATGTTTTGTAGCTCTATTTTCTTTAAGACTTTCATGTCTTAGCCTCTTACATCACTTCGTCATTTGCATTTACATTTGCATGCTTATTTTAGGGCTGATGACAGTCTAATGAGGTTTGCTAACACTCAACCAATGACATCACATAGCACATCTTATTATCTTAGAGATTCTCTCATTGTCCAAGGCATTCCTACTTAGGGCAATACAGACAAAACAATATTTCTTCCTTCACTATGCTTGTTTGAATATTCACAAGAAAGTATATGCTTCAGAAAAATTAGATAAAGACTTAAGTTTCATATGTTCCTAAACTTAATCCATGTGGAATTTGTTTTAAAAAACTTAATAAGAATGGAAAATCATCATTGAAGAAACACAGAGCAAACAAACCTCTTTATAGCTCTAAATGTTGTACGTGCATTCTTGTCTTCCAATTCACCATTCCCTTTTCATCTTGTTATAGCATATCTCTAATGTACGAAAACCACTGTATTATCTGAATGTGAAAACAATCCCCTGTTGAATGTGTAATGTCCCCATTTTAGCAGTTGACCAAGTGTGTGTGCGTTAGCCTTGTTCTACATGGTCCCGAGGGCTAACAAAGGGTTTAATGGGATCCTGAAGTGTTTTGGCCTAGTCATTTCCAGTTTGGGCCAATACAAAGTTGATTTACTCAGTTTCAGGCATACTTACTATTTTTAGTAAGTCGGCAGGACACAGTGCAGGTCAATTTTGGTGATTGGATTTGATACTCCTCGGTGAGAGCTTTCCGATGAGCTATCACTCGCATTATTCGAAGTCCGATTGCTAATACATTTTAATGCCTAACGTTTTATTAAAGTAACGTCTAATTTAATTGTAAAATATTAAAGTGTTACTTTAATATTTATTTTATGGGGATGTGTACCCAAGGGAGACATAAGGGGTATTTTAATATATGTTTTATATACTACACATCTTTTATCCCACATTGCCCATATGAGTTGAGCGGACCCTTGGAAATAGAATAAAAGGAAGCATTTGTGGCTTCATTAGCCAGGTTGAATATGAGAAGATATTAGTGTGTGAGTTGTAGCTCCGTTCTTGGCATTTGAGGACGTCTATCCTCTCTTGTAACATTCTAGACGTCATTCCTTTGGGGTTTGGCCTTTGGAATTCTTTGTTATTGGCTTCATTATCAGGCAATTTAGTTGCATTTCCAGCTACAGGTAGATTTGGTATTTTGCTCATATCTTCTTCACTACTTTTCCGACGCTTATGCTACTTTGAGGGAATGATATTATGAAGGTAGTGGGCTGATTGAAGGACAAAGCACTATAGCAGCAAGTTCGAAAGCATGGGCTAGAGTATTATGTCAATACTGCTGAAGTAATTAGTGAGTTGATAAATCTACCATGTATTTGGTTTTATGAATTCTGAAAATAACATTTTATTAGCAGCAGCTCATTTCCACTTTGCATATTATTGTAGTTTCTTTCTTTTTTATGTTGTATGATACCAATTCTATGCACAAAACACAACAAACAAATAAACGTTTGATTTTCAGAGTTATAAGGGGTTTAAAACATTAAACGGAGAAATAAGAGGTTGAATGCAAACTATTTGACAAAATTCCCTTTCAGCAAATTGGTTGAGTTTTTTGGGACATCCAGGGGTGCCCATTACAGTGGTATCAGAGCTATAAGTCCTGCCATCCTATGGAGGTCTTATAGGAAATTTGGAACAGCCGGATAGAGGGAAAAGTGTTTGACGAAATGTCAAAACATTAAAATCAAAAATTAAAAAAACACAGGCTAAGCATTTATGTTTGAGCATGCGACAGGGGCCTTATAATTTCTGCGATACCAGAGCAAGACAAAATATGATTTCAGACTTGCAAAGCAAACAGTCTAGTACATTCGTGCAGGGGGACATCGAATCCAGCCATACAGACACAGAGGAGATATTCTTTGATCAGGACAACAATATGGGTGATCGAGATGACAGGAATACAGGATTAGGCGGAGGCGGGAATGCCGGTCCAGATCAGGGGGACGTAATGTTCAGACAATTACTGGATACATTAGAGTAGGGGCAGCGTATGCAGTAGGAGCAGAATAGGCGAATGGACATGATGTTGTCGCTCATGGCTAGACAGATGGGTGTCAATATTAATCCAGGTGATGCCAACAACAGAAACAATAACAATGAGGGAAACAATAACAATGGGAAAAACAATAACCATGGAGGCCAAGGCAACAACAATGGTCCTGAGAATAACATTCATGGTAATAATGGACACGGCAACAATGGGAATGAGGCTGATAACTTTAGACACGTTGCACGCCCAGCATGGACTGTGAGCTCGAGACCTCTTCTACCCACCTTCCCACCCAGAGATCCGGTTCAACCAGTAAATGAACCGCATATTACCGAGTTACAGGATCAGTTCAGGAGGGACTGGGAGGCTAGTGGACCGGAGTTTCAGGCGGATATTTCCCTCAGAGATTATATGGACTTGAGGATGAGACACATGCCTAGAGCAGGAGGAAGGAATCAAAACTTTGAGTTGAGAAAGAAAGTTGGAAAACTTTCCTTACCTTATTATGATGCTTCAGAGAAGATGACTGCACGAGCTTGGGTGCAGAAGGTAGATACATACTTGCAGCTAAATCCTATGCCTGAGGAGGAGGCTATCAAGTATGCGACTATGCACTTGGATGGCATTGCACATGAATGGTGGCATCATGGAATGGTGACTTTGGGGCATAATCAGATTACATCCTATGAGGAATTCACCGAAACATTGATTGAGAGATTTGACACTAGGGATCCCGAGTTACATTTCAAGGAACTAGCACAGTTAAAACAGTCAGGTTCTGTGGATCCTTACATTGCCGAGTTTCAACGCTTGTCTGTACTTGTTACTGATATCTCTCCTAGGAGACTGGTGGTGTTATTTTGTGATGGTCTTGCTAATCCATTACGAGGTTGGGTGAAGGGACATGATCCACTCACCTTAGCTGAAGCAACTAAAAAGGCACGAGATTTAGCCCCTTTGTTATACAAAGGAAAAAACCATTCAACGGATTCTTCCTATCGCAAGGACAAAGACAAAAAACCGTTTCAGAAAGAGTATAGCAAACCCAAAGAAGGATCAAAAGGACTAGACAATGAAACCTTGAATGAACTTCGAAAGAAGAAGTTGTGCTTCCATTGTAGAGAGCCTTGGGACTTATCTCATAAATGTTCTCTCAAGGCTAAGGCAAATCAAATGGAGTATTTTTCAGCAGAAGATTCAGAGTCAGAGGGGGAGGATCAACACTCCGATTCAGATGAGGGTAACACTATAGAGGAGAGCAGCATTCCTAAGGATGATAGATCGTTGGCACGCTTGACAGGGGCCCAAAAGGCAATCACATTTAAGGTCAGGGGTACTATCCAGGGGCAGAAAGTGATATCTCTTATTGACACTGGGGCTACACATAACTTCATAGATGCACAGTTGGTAGCCAGGAGAGGGTTACAGACAGAGGAGCATGATGGGTTTAGAGTCATGGTGGCTAACGGTGATAAATTATTATGCACTCGGAAGATATCTAATCTTCACATCAGGTTTGGAGATGGCTACGAGTTGAAGGATGAGTTCTATGTTGTGGACATGGGAGATTATGATGTCATCCTCAGCATGACATGGATGGCTTCACTAGTGGAGTTCACACTCAACCTAGTGAAATTGGAGATGAGATTCCAGCATGAGGGCAGAACTGTGGTACTTAGAGGTCTTTCAGATGGAGGTTGCAGAGTAGTGTCCTTGAGGAGAATGCAGAGACTTTTTCGTCATGATGACATAGAGTGGGCGGCAGAGTGCTACATTATGCCAACTTCACCAGAGCCACAAGAAAAGAGTCATCCACCAGATATCCAGAAGATACTTGATAGACACGCTAAAGTATTTAGCGATATTCCTCATGGGGTTCCTCCTGACAGAGGGATGGAACATGTTATTGAGCTCGAGGAGGGAGCCAAACCAGTTATGATTACTCCCTATCATCATCCTAAGAAACACAAGGATGAGATAGAGAAGGCAATTAAGGATTTGTTGGAGATGGGGCATATCAGGCCCAGTAAGAGCCCCTTTGCTTCAGCAGTAGTATTGGTAAAGAAGAAGGATGGGACGATGCGCATGTGCATCGATTACAGGGCACTGAATAAGAAAACAATTAAAAATAGGTATCCCATTCCTAGGATTGATGAGCTGATTGATGAGTTGCATGGGGCATGCTTCTTCACCAAAATTGATTTACGATCCGGATACCATCAGATCAAGATGAAAGAAAAGGACATTGAGAAAACAGCCTTCCGATGTCACTATGGCCACTTTGAGTTCATGGTTATGCCATTTGGTCTAACCAATGCACCTGCTACATTTCAAAGTTGTATGAACTAGGTATTCAGGAAGCAGTTGAGGAGATTTGTCTTGATCTTCTTTGATGACATCTTGGTCTTCAGTACGACCTGGGAGGAGCACTTACATCATCTGGAGGAGGTGTTATCTATTCTGGAGAGAGAGTCATTGTATGCCAAGGAATATAAATGTGAGTTTGGCATGACTGAGCTCCTTTACCTTGGGCATATCATTAGTGCAGATGGCATTTGGGTTAATCCCGAAAAGATTAGAGCTATTGTATAGTGGCCTACTCCCACAAACCTTACACAGCCTAAGGGATTCTTTGGTTTATGTGGTTTTTATAGGAGGTTTGTTAAGGGATTTCTCACAGATTGCTAAACCCTTGACAAATCTTACCAGGAAAGGAGCCTTCGTGTGGACAGGAGTAGCACAGAGGTGTTTTGAGCATTTCAAATAGGTAATGTCTTCATGTCCAGTTCTAGCTCTATCGAATTTCACGAAGCCTTTTGAGCTTCATTGTGATGCATCAGGTGATGGGATTGGAGCAGTATTGATGCAGGAGAAGCATCCCATTGCATTCGAGAGTAAGAAGCTCCAAGGAGTTGAGAAGAGTTATTCTGTCTATGACCGGGAGATGTTGGCCATAATGCATGCATTGGCCAAATTTTGATCATATTTGGTAGGTGGACGTTTTGTGATCAAGACTGATCACAACAGTATTAAATACTTCATGAGCCAGCGTGATCTTAATGACTGGCAACAAAAATGGGTGACTAAATTGCAGGCTTATGACTTTGACATAGAGTTTGTTAAAGGTAAGAAAAATGTGGTGGCTGATGCCTTATCTTGGAGACCTCACTTATGTGCTCTGGCAGAGATTTCAAGAGATTGGAGAGATCGGATTATAGCAGAGTATGTCGGAGATGCTTGGGCTTGTGGATTGATTTCAGGTAGCATACAGGATGATCACTATGAGGTGATAGATGGATTGATCAGAGTTTAGGACAGGGTTTATTTGATTCCGTCATCACATTTGAGAGAGGCGATACTGAAGGCATTTCATGATGCACCCACAACTGGACATTCGGGGGTCTTAAAGACCTACAGGAAAATTCAAGAGCGGTTTTCATGGAAAGGGCTCAAGGATGATGTTCAAAGGTATGTCACGGAGTGTGTGGTTTGTCAACAGAATAAGGAAGAGCACACATTTCCTGCAGGTTTATTACAGCCCTTGCCCATTCCTGATAGGAAATGGGAAAGTATTTTGATGGACTTCATCGCTGGTTTACCACAAGTGCAGGGAAGAGATTGCATCTATGTGGTGGTGGACCGCTTGACGAAGTTTGCTCACTTCTTTGCTATTCCGTCTACTTACACAGCAGCACAGGTGGCAGATCTTTTCTTTAGAGAGATATTCAGGTTACATGGGCTGCCCAGATTCATTGTCAGACCAGGATAGTAAGTTTATGAGTGTTTTTTGGCAAGAGTTGTTTAGGTTGTGTGGTACAGATCTTACACCTAGCACTAGTTATCATCTACAAACAGATGGGCAAACAGAGATTGTGAATAAATGGGTGGAAGGATATTTGAGGAACTATGTAACTACACAACAAAAGGCTTGGATCAGATGGTTGCATATGGGAGAGTATTGTTATAACACCACTTATCATATGTCCATCAAGATGACTCCTTTCATGGCACTCTATGGTTATGAAGCACCTAGCTTCATGGATTTAGTTTTGGGGGACAGTAGAGTGCCCAAAGCCAAAAACTTATTGCAGTATAGCCAAGACATTCGCAAAGTGGAAAAAGTCGCCTATGAGCTTGAGCTTCCAGAGGGCAATCGAGTGCACAATGTGTTTCATGTGTCTAGGCTTAAGAAAGCCATTGGTCAGAATGTAGTGCCTTATGCAGATTTACCCCCTTTGGATGAGGAGGGGAAGCTTGTGTTAGTACCTAAGGCTATTCTGGACACCAGAGAGAGGAAGCTTAGAAACAGGATAGTGAAGGAGTATTTGGTCAGATGGAGAGACCTGCCGGAGGAAGATTCTACATGGGAGAGTGAGCAGGTTATTCAGCAGGATGGACTGAGATTGCTTGAGGACAAGCAATTTCAAGGGGGGCCGACTGTAATGTCCCCATTTTAGTAGTTGACCAAGTGTGTGCGTGTTAGCCTTGTTCTACATGGTCCCGAGGGCTAACGAAGGGTTTAATGGGATCTTGAAGTGTTTTGGCCTAGTTATTTCTAGTTTGGGCCAAAATGAAGCTGATTTACTCAGTTTCAGGCATACTTACTATTTTTAGTAAGTTGGCAGGACACAGTGCAAGTCAATTTTGGTGATTGGATTTGATACTCCTCGGTGAGAGCTTTCCGATGAGCTATCACTTGCATTATTCAGAGTCTGATTGCTAATACATTTTAATGCCTGAAGTTTTATTAAAGTAACGTCTAATTTAATTGTAAAATATTAAAGTGTTACTTTAATATTTATTTTATGGGGATGTGTACCCAAGGGAGACATAAGGGGTATTTTAATATATTTTTTATATACTACACATCTTTTATCCCACATTGCCCATATGAGTTGAGCGGACCCTTGGAAATAGAATAAAAGGAAGCATTTGTGGCTTCATTAGCCAGGTTGAATATGAGAAGAAATTGGTGTGTGAGTTGTAGCTCCGTTCTTGGCATTTGACGACGTCTATCCTCTCTTGTAACATTCTAGACGTCATTCTCTTGGGGTTAGGCCTTTGGAATTTTTTGTTATTGGCTTCATTATCAGGCAATTTAGTTGCATTTCCAGCTACAGGCAGATTTGGTATTTTGCTCATATCTTCTTCACTACTTTTCCAACGCTTATGCTGCTTTGAGGGAATGATATTATGAAGGTAGTGGGTTGATTGAAGGACAAAGCACTATAGCAGCAAGTTCAAAAGCATGGGCTAGAGTATTATGTCAATATTGCTGAAGTAATTAGTGAATTGATAAATCTGCCATGTATTTGGTTTTATGAATTCTGAAAATAACATTTTATTAGCAGCAGTTCATTTCCACTTTGCATATTATTGTAGTTTCTTTTTTGTTTATGTTGTATGATACCAATTCCATGCACAAAACACAACAAACAAATAAACGTTTGATTTCTGAAGTTATAAGGGGTTTAAAACATTAAACGGAGAAATAAGAGGTTGAATGCAAACTATTTGACAAAATTTCCTTTCAGCAAATTTGTTTAGTTTTTTGGGACATCCAGGGGTGCCCATTACAGAATGTCGTACATCTTGCTCTGTGATGTTATGTTCAAAGAGAAGTACCAAATAAAATGTGTCAAATATTAGAAATGAATCAACAATAATAGTTGTATAGTTGTACCAAGAAACACATATGTGCTATGTGCCACTGATGCATTTCATCCAACTCCAGTGCAAGCCTGATTTCCTCTAGAGACTCATCTTTGTAAATTTAAATTCTTCATCCAGCAATGCAAAAACATTGAAGCTACATCTTTCATGCCTATTGACCATAATGGTGAAAGAGAATACCTTGCATTTATTCCTCGTACCTAGAAATGTGTGTAAGGATGTTGCAACACAACCATTTGTCATATTATCTCTTCATCTAGTTATAGGAGGAAACTCTTGGTTGCCATGATATCTTGCAGGCATCACAATACATGATAATGACAATAGGACTGCCAACTACATCACAATACATGAAAGCTTATGTTCTTTGCCAACAATCGACTATCCATATAATCCTAGTACATGTATTGTCTTGATTAAGGTTAGTCTTCTAAGGTAGAAAATTAAACACATACATTTCTCAAAGATGAACCAACACTTTTTGTCAAATGCAAAAACTTATATCTTCTCAAGATTCATTTCTTAAGTAATGAATAGTTTGGTGCAAACTGTAGAAGAGTATCACTACACTCATATACATGAAATAGGTTATACACTTTATCTCACTAGTGTAAAAGAGAGTTGTAGACCATAATCACCTTCGAAATCTGTAAAAATATTATGGTTGTGTATCATAAATCTGTTCAACTCAAATATCCATGTCTAAAAAAAATCTCTCTTCAGATCTAATTATTCAAACTTAAGGTAAAAAGTATAGAATATAAAAGCTTCTAAATCAAAAGATCTATTTCGAGAATCGAACTACAAAGCCCAAGAGATCTTTAACCTCACATGAATTTGTATACTTGGTGCATTGTAATTATTGCATACCCAACAAAACTATATTCCAAACTTATATACATATAAATACTAAAATATTCGATGGTGTCTTTTGAGGTAGTGACAAGTATGCTTGACAACAAAAAAATATTTAAAATTCATATCCGATGTCCTCATTACATGACTTTTTGGACCGATGATTTGCTTCTTAATATTAAAATATCTTCCACCTCTAGTGACCAAATATTTAAAAGATACCATATCTTACTAAAATAGATTTCTAATCTAGAGTCTACCATGGTACAATAAAGCTGATCCTTAAAACCAAAAGACTATATATTTTAAATAGTTGCCAAATGTTCCACTGATAGTATTATATGTAGATACATATGGAATTTTGACATGTGTATGACAAACTCATAAACACAACTATTTGGTGCAAAAATTTCACACATGCATAGAACATTCTCATGACATCATTGTTAACATTTCCAACTAAAATATGATTTATCTCAAATAACTATGTACTTCTACAAAATCCTACATGAGATTGTAATCACAAGTAGATAATTTGATGATGTAACGGTTCATATGCTCAAAACATTAATCATCTCTTTTACATAGGATGCCTCTAAAAGACCACCTCAATCATTTGTCTCCCTACCCCATCAAACAATGCTTCATGATGCAAAAAAAGCTAACAAACCATCCATCTCCATAGCTCCTCAACAACGTTTCATGACGGTAAAAGGCTAACAAACTAGAATATCCAATTACATACAAATCTAAATAGTTTTTAAAAGCTCAAGATACATAAAAAAAAACTAAAAAATCACCTCCAGCACTATCACTATAGATCTTTGTATTATACACATATACTGTCAATAGTATGTAGATAAAATCTAGAGCTATTTTGAAAAATACAAGTACACACATCTTCAAAATATGTAGATATTAAAATAGTCCAACTTCAATCCATCATAATGTGTTGATCCAAAATACATGCAAGTTCAAACTTATTAGTTCCTGCTACTAGCAGAGAACTGATGCCTAGGGCTTCAAGACAACTAGTGATTAATCTTCTCTTCCACAACCAATCAGATTGTTCTATTACCATTTTTTCAAAATTCACTTTAAATAATTCTTCTTTTTAATAGAAAGAAATAATCCACTATTACTAGCATTGTCCATAGTATGCATGCTGTCGCATTTCTTGGGCCCAAATCAATGCTCTCACATGTTTCAGTGCAAAAGAAGGCATGAAAATCGAAATGACTATTGAAATTACCATTGTTGCAGGTGAAGTTGGTGTGTTTTTGTATCAAGGGGCAGACTACTGAAGTTTAGGACTTATCATTTTGGTAGGTTCCCATCTTTGCATGGTGACAACACTTGGCATGGTTGCATGTTTCTTTGGCGTGCAAGTTAGCCATGTTCGGTGTTTTTGTTGTCTCTATGCAATATGACTTCAAAGATAGGACAAAAAATGCTTAAGAAAATGAAAAGTATTTTAGAAATCACTCAACTTTCATAGTGAATGGCTCTAGAAGTGGATGGAAGTAAGTCATGGAAGCTTCAAATGCAAAATATGCATTGCCCTATGCACAATGACTTTTCATGCTAGGGAGGCTAGAAGCAAGGACAAAAAACTATGAGATGCTCTGCATTTAAAGGGAGCCACAACTATGATAATTTATTACTGAAATATTCCTAGATTGGATATTGTGCTTTTGCTTGAGCCTAATGAAAACACATGCATCTTAATGAGTTATTGATTCAGTACAAGTTTGTATTGTTTTAATTTTACTATATAATGATTTTCTTATTATATTTTAATTGTAGGAAACTTAAGTTCAAGTTTTGTGACATCCAAGTAAGACAACTTGTAACTTTTACTAGATTTGACAAGTGAGAGAAACATTAGAGTTGCAACCAATGTTGATAGTACGCTTTAGGGCAAGGACCTATAGAGTTGCTAGACTTACTTTGGCAATAGTATTTCTCCAAAGATTGGAGTAATATTAAGTAAAATTTTAGTTCATTTTGTATGGCAAGTTTTATAGTCAAGGTGAGAGAGATATGGACAGTGTTAGGAAACAATTATGAAATCTTAAAACAAAGTCATATAAGCCTAGTTCAAGAAGGCTATCAACTTAAATGGATTCAATTTGAACCAATCTGTTGTTGGATTCAATCTCAACCAATCTATTGTTGATAGTAAATAATGGTAGAAAAATATTGTGATGGAATTAATGTTGTGAATATAATCCAAATACACAATAATGTAAGTACTCTATGGAAATAGAATTACTTGACTCTAAAAGTAAAATGGTCACACTTCTTGTCTCTAATTTCATCTGCTAGTCTTGTACTTTTATAGGCACATTAAAATTTTTTAAACTTTTGATACACAAATTTCATTGAAGTAACGCATTCATGATTGACGACGAATCCATCAATCCCAACGATGTTTTAATCTCAAAATATCTATCAATACCAATGAAGTTGCAATATCAAAATATCTAGTCCCACTTTAAAATCTTCTTTCATTATCCATTTCTTCTATGTTTTTTTTGTTCTCCAATTCTCGAAGTGGTTACTATGGGGATTAGGAGGCTATAAATATCATTTGTCGAACAACTCACACATACTTGGGCATAAATATTTTCTACCTAATTTGACATATGGGCTTTGATGAATCTGTAAATCACGAAAATGATTTCCAATTTGATGAATTAAATCTTAAATTGTATGCTCAAGTGAAAATTGAATTCATTCTAGTTTAATCCACATTTAATCAACTTTCCCAAAAGCAAGAACTATGTTGCCCCGTGGCCCTTATTTAGATAGATGAGAACTAGAATGCCATATAGATTATGTTTCTCTCACCTCTTTGTTTTGTCTTTTTTCCAAACACACTAACCATGTTGGAAATATCACCATGATTGAATCTATTATGGCATAACATGTTTGCATTGTTTCATGTTTAGTTATATTGGCTTGGCATCATCATGAACAACTATATTATAATCATTACAATCATTTATACTAGTCATATTCGCATTATGATTAGTTTGGTTATACTTTTCTAAGTATTACTTAGACAATTTGATCATATATAGTGAAATCATATCAATCAATGGTCTTCATGTTTTAGTTATGATCATTGTACCTACCATTCAGTTGATACACACACATTGGCTACTGGGATATGTATTGACTTCATTTGTATTGATTCTATGCAGTGATTAACAAAAAATTGAAGTTTCATTTTTTGATTTAAAAAAATAAAAGGTTTGATAGATCCATATTAGGACCTTGGCATGAAGGTTTAAGTGTTGCAAATTATAAAACATTGGTGAATGTTGTGACCATGACATGACTGTAAGTTGTGTTGTTCAGAAGGCCTTTTGATCACCCCTAGCCATCCTCTATTATGTTAATTTTAGCTTTGATTTAAAAAATGTGTTAAAATGGCACATCTATGGACATTGGTGGGCATAAATTGTGCTTGTTAAAATCAAAACTTAAAAAATGTTTTAGTTACACTATTTTGGTGCTTTCGTAGCAAAAACAATGTGGTAATGATATGTGAAACCCTAGCTCGAGAGAGCTAAGGAATCACTATCCATGTTAGGGAAACACAATCATTGAAGTTTTTAGTAATGTAATTTGATTTTTGAGTAACACGGTGTAAAGGAGGTTATGGTAGTAGATAAGAGGTTTTGATGGAATTTTGAAGAGGTGCAAAGTAAAGAAATGACTAAGATATCTATTAAAAAAATTGGCACATGGTAATTCACAAGTTTTATCATCTTGACCTCTAGTGCTTAATGTTTTTTAAATATCTTTATTTAAATGCCGAAGTTCAATTATAAGATACATGTTTGTATTTTGTTTATGTTAATGCATTGAGTCATGGGTGTTTTGGGTCTTACTAATTATTTTTCTTTATAAAGAGTTTTTGATTTCGAAACATATATTTTAAAAGGTGTTCTTTTGTGGTTAAGTTGTGCATTTACATTTGAATGACTTAGTGAAATGAATGTCAACTGATAGTATAACAATTATTACCCACATTGCATTCAGTTGTGTTCTTTCTTTAAACTCCAGTCACTATTTTGTTATATACTTTTATCAATTACTGTCACATGCACATAGTCTAATATGGGTTTGGAAGCTTTCATTCATGTGGTGCTTGCATACATTTTTTAAATCAATATTTTGATAACGCATATACTTTTTCAAGTGGTGATCATGCATATGTCTTTGCTTAATATCATCCATGCAAGGGTTGTGTCATACATGTTTCATTGTGGTGGTCCTCATGCATGTTAGATCATGTTATTTGTGACCCAGAGTGTGTTTTTGGGGATGTGTACATCTTTTTTGATGCATTCATGGAGCAAAGTATGTGTTGGCTAAATATGTTTACAAGGTTAATTCGAGTTTGGAAAATGATTTAAATATATTTATAAAATTCATAAGATATGTTAGTATATCGGTTATTCATGATGCATAGCATGAGCAAGAAAATATTGGTGTTTTGAAGGGACTTTAGAACACTTTTCAAAACAAGTTTGAAAGGGATGTGGAACCCCAAAAATAAAGATATTCAAGGCAACTAAAATAAAAGGAACACATTAGTTAAAGTTATATAGTTTGTATAATAGAGATTAAAGGAAAGCATACAAATTTTTTTAAATCTAACCAAACAATAGATAGGTGGGAGTATAAAGTTTTATTTAGAAACACTAAAATTTGTGAACAAGCATAAACAAAGAGTATTTTTTCATGTCAAAAAATTATTCTTTGATTTAAATAGAGACTCATAATTTTATATTGTTTATGATGTCAACTCATAGGCA
The DNA here is from genome assembly GCA_028749045.1 of Cupressus sempervirens. Lineage (NCBI taxonomy): Eukaryota > Viridiplantae > Streptophyta > Pinopsida > Cupressales > Cupressaceae > Cupressus > Cupressus sempervirens. Next base: position 184,000,635 of record CM053786.1, on the reverse strand, counting down.
TGACATGATACACATGGATATCACTTAAGAGGATGAGTTTGAATTCACTTTGGCATCAGTTTTGAGCATAAGTTCATTAATGTTGTTTATATAATGAGCAATGACAAATTCTTTTGCATATGTGGACAAAGAGGATATATTGAGTTTTGATTGATCATATTTATATTATGCTCAATCAGTTTATCAAAAATTCTTGATTGGTATAGGGTCTATGATAGTGCTAGTGCATTGTTAGATATAAAAACATGTATTGCATTTAATGATGTATAAGATAGAATTATAGGTTTCAACCTAGATATAACCCTACAAACCTTTTTTTGATCTATGGATTTCAACCTAGAGAACCATATAAGTATACCCCATTCTTAGCCTTTTTCAAAAATCAAATTTCCCTCCCCAAATATAAATTATTATTATTATTCTTGAATGATATTTGTAAAATATACATTTTCCTATTCTAGAAAGGGTAGTGATTTAAATTTGTTTCATTCCCATCAAAGGACTGTAGGTCATTTTTGTATAGCTCAATAGAATCCTTGACCACACTACCCTAACAAGGTTTTAGATATGCTTTAGTTTCCTCAATGTTAATCAAGCTATCTATGTTGGGGTAACTTAGCACAAATCTTCCCACAAGATAGAATTTTTTTCATCATGATTATCCCATGACATATGTTCCAAAGTTCAAGGCTTTGGATTTCTTGGCAGGTTGCATGCCTTGATAAAATCAGTCTTGCCAATGTTCTTTTAGATACGTGGGTTGTAGAACTCTTACCCATTTTAGTTGTCCCCCATTATAGTTGTTGAATTCTCTAAGATTTTTCCATTTTTGCTTTTCTCTCATAGCTTTGTTTTTCCATTAGTGATTTTTAATCTCTACTTCAATATACTCTTTTAGTTTTCATTTTTTTTTTTAAATTAAGGAAAATAGGATTTGAAAGGGCCCTGAAACCCCATTACATAGTAACAACAGACCAAAGGAGAGATAGGTCACCAACCAAAAAGATGACTGAGGTGGCCACAAAGATAACACAATACAACTCAGCCACTACACTAGGTTTTGACCGGGCACCTGGAACCCCATGGTTAAAAAAGATTAGCATTAAGTCCCTAACCATGAACCATAACAACAAAAAGCGAGGCAGGGACTCAATATTTCCCTTTTGGTCCCACCTTTTGAGAACGTAAAGCCATGTCAAAAGCTAGGTTGGAGAACTTGACCTTTTTCTTCTTGACAATAGTTCATCTATCCTCCACCAAACTGGCAACCTTCTACCAAGAAAAGTCATCATATACGCAGCCATCCCCCACAAACCTTGCAATCCGAGGACACTGGAATGAGGCAGGAACATCCACAACAGAAGGAACCGCAAGAGAGGAGCCCACAACCGAGGCGGGAACTGAAGGAGGGGACTTCACTGCCGGAGGATGGGGAATAAAAGATGGCACCACCGAAGGGGCATCAACAATACCAGATGAGAATGCAACCGGGGAAACAACGTCACCAGTCGAGTCAGCCACCAAAGAAATCAAAGGCGAGCTAACATCCCCAACAAGTGAGGCCTTCCGAACCATGTAGTGATCGTCTGAAACCCCTTTCCACCAAGAGGGAGACTTCTTCGGTCTAGAAATATCAGAACAACAATGAGTAGCAAGGTGTCCAGTTTTGTGGCATTTTTGGTATCAAAAGGGGATGCCCTCGTAGTCAAGCATTTAAATCCAAGATCCAAAAGAGGAAACCCAGTCGATTAGAGAAAGTTTGTTCTTATCTGCCAATGCTTGATAAAGTTATTCCCTCATTTTTTGTATAAATATGTCAATATTATCCCTAACTCTTAGGGTGAGATAGGGTTAAAGATATATAGGAAATAGGCAAATAATAATTTTCAACAATAATATTCTTCCTACCCATGGCAACCATTTGCCTTTTTATGAGGTCATCCTCTTATTGACTAGCCTTTTGAAGGATCTAATAACATTTCATTTCTTAACCCCTTATCTATAGCTAGACTCATGTATTTGCATAATCAAGTTTATTTCCAGAAATTAAGAAATCTTGAAACTATTGTATCTTTCCTTGGTTGTGTTGATATTAGAAAATATATAATTTGTTGCAATTTACTTCCTATCATGAGGCTTTAGTATATTTTGAGAAAATATAAGATATTGTCTATCTTTCTTTCTTATGGTGACCCCAAATAACACAATGTCATCTATAAATTGTTGGCTCATCTACAAATGTCCAATTTATATATTGCCCACTAAATCCAAAGCCTTTCATACTGTTATATAGAAACCTCCTTTTGACTTTATGGATATAGTTTCTTTATGGCCAATTTCTAATTTCTTCTAATAAAAGATGAAATAATAATATTCATATGTTATTATATCTTAAATGCGAATACTATTCAAACATTTAAATATGTTTGTAAAACTTTTGGTTTTAAATGTACAATGTGGTCCCAAATATCTCAAATTTGAAAATTTGAATTTTGTCACCACTTTTTGGGTATATGAAACTTGATCAAATACCCAAAAAATTTAGGTACCTATTCTGGTTTTGGTTACTCAATTAGGCTTGGTATTTACCAAGCCTATTTGGTGAACTCAATAAACATGTTGAGCCATGTTTATCTAACATCCAAACTTTGACTAACCATTTGATGACTCATTTTTAATCCAAATTCAATGAAATGAAAAGGGTTTCTTGAGAACAATCTCAATATTCCATCAATATAATTGTTGTCAAATTATGAGTTCGGTAAGTATTTATTAGTTAATATCTAATGAAGTTGTGTGTAAAGTGTTGATTGACGTAATGATTGTTCAAAACATTTATAACTTTCAAATGATATAATATTTTTGAAATTCAGAAGTTGTGTCATATTCTACACTTCACCTACTAAAGAAAAAAAAGAAAAAAAAAATTGTAAAGTTTTCGATTAGTTAAGGTGATCAAACACGAGAGTTTTTTATTCTAAAAAATGTTATAGTAGAAAATTTATAATTAATTATTTATTTGAAATAAAAATATGTGTCACATCCAAGCATGAGTCTACTTCTTATATCTAGAATTATATAAAAAAATATTATCATTTGGTTTCGATTAAGATGATCAGACATACACAAACTATTTATTTTTGTCCTGAAATTTTTGTATTATTACATTAAAATTTAAAATTTTGACCAAATAATTTTTTTTTTCAGATAAGGCCTAGTAGTTTACAAACTATAATCAATTTCCTATAGATTTTTTTTAAAACTTTTTGATAGAAAGTTCATAACTACTTTAGGCAAGAGCCTATAATGCATCAGTAAATTGTGAGACTCTCATTGGAGAGGTCTTGGGTTTGAATCTACTCGAGATTAACATATAATAATAATAATCTAGGCTTCAGTTGATTACCTATGAAAAAAAAGTTCATAACTACTTCAAAATAATGCGTCAAGTTGAAATAACCCTGATTTGCTGATTTTTCACTACCACCTAACGCCATAGTTTGGTTGACCATGATCCTGCACATACCCCTCTATTTCTTCTGTTTATTTTTCCTATAAGTTTTGCTTCTTTCTTTTACCAAGATCTTAAATTTATTTTACAAATTCATCTGTATAATTTTGTGATTGGAACCCCTTTTCATATCACTTTTAGTGGCTTTGATAAGGCCTTACTACTCATAAACAATAATTCCTCCCGTTGTTCATCCTTCCAAGAAATTACCTATCCTCCAAATAATTTTACCCTTATAGAAGCTTTTGGAGGCTACCGTAATAATATTTTTTCCAAGTTTGTATCTATCTTTCATCATCTCTATTGCATCTCTTTGTTCTGAATCCATTTCAGTCCTCTCTTAAGAGCTAAAAGTTGTTATGTTTCTAGATCTAGGAAGAGGAAAGTTCAAAAAGCTTAGAGAGCTCTGAGAAGTTGTAAATGTGGCAAGATGCCAATGGATCCTATCTCTCAAGCTAGAATTATAGAGGAGATTTTCTCATTGAATTATACACTTGTATGGTAAAGGAGATTTGATTTCTTATTGTCATTTTCAAGACAAAAGGAAGGTGTTGAAAGGCAATGGGTGAAAGAATTTATTTTCTTTCTTGAGATTTCAATCACTTCAAGGGGTAGTTTTACTTTTTTGGATCTGAATATCAAATCTCACAAGGGAGTAATATTGTTTTTTTTCATAGGTAGCTTGGACTTTAGCTTTTGCAACCCTTTTCTACGGCAAATTTGAAACATGAAATGGTAGATTTGACAACACATGTTGTAATTTGAGTAGAAAGCTACCTAATACCCATTCATGTTCACATAAAATTTAATTACATTGTTGGGAAATGATCAATGCTGACATGTGAAAAATGATGAATGGTTGAGACAACTTAAATTGTCTTGCTTCCCTCCTTGAGCACTCCATGTTATCTAATGGAATAGTCAGGTCCTTCATTTTATATAAGAAACACCTTTGGCATAAAGATATCCATTGGAAAGAGAAGTGGACCTTACAAAATTGACAAATCGAGCATCTCACTATTTTATAGTTATGTCCACTAAGCATATCCATTTCTGTCCATTTTGCAAACAATAATCAGTCTTTAATTCACTCCCAATCTGGTTCTAGGGGTTTGGAAGAGATTATTAATGCTTTTGTTTTGTCTATATCTAGTGTGATCCATACCTCTTGTTTTCCTCTCATGGCCATTTCCTTTTGATTTATGAATTCCTCATTCCAACTTAAGGAGGACAACCTAGGGTTCCTCCAATTTTGTGCTTGCTTATTTTGTCAGTACTAGAACCAACCTACCATGTTCCATGATTGAATCTTGTTGCTATTGAAGGCTAAATTCTACTTGTTGGTAAAACCCTACTATTTCTTTCTTCATTTTCCTTCATCACTTCTTAATTTTGCATCCCTTACTATTCTTTCATAGACATTTCCAAGCGAGGTCGAGTTTTTCGCTATGATAAATTTTAGGATTTCTTGATTAGCTAGTAGAATAATCATCGTTCTCAAATTCAAATATCTTTATTTTGGCATAGAGAAGATACATAATGTGTCCTATTTTTATATTAAATTAATGGTTTTCTTCACAAGAAAATTTAATAATTTTTAACCCTAAAAATTACATTGTAACATATACTTTATTACAAAATATAATAATTAAATATTAAGATTGAATATTATACATCTATACTATATATCACTATATCTGGCAGCATCACTTCTACTATATCATAAGAAATAAATCATCATAGTAATTGACATAAATAATGCCAATATTAAGAAAATTTGACATTTTAAAAATAAGATTATTATAAGATATGTTTTAAGTAAATGAAACTTAAATTTACAATGATATAAAAGTTATGAAAATAAATTTTTAATACATATTGATGAAATAATACATTCAAAATGAGTGTTGGCTATGGGAGGATCAAATTGCAAAATTCTTTGTGATTATTACTTTTCCAAAAAAAATCTTCATATCCATGCAAACATGTGACTCCAAAATTCTAGTGCCTTCCAATGGCACCTTCAAATGTTTTCTTTCATTATTGAGAATTGAAATATGTCCACATACAAATCAAAGTCTCCATCGCTTATTATCTGCCATCCCACTAAAGGTATCACATGGGTGGGTTGCATTTTAACTCTACTGTTGGAACGGATCTAAATCGGTCAATGATACTTTCATTGGCTCAAATTGTTTTATTTTGAAAAATAATTAGTTTTAATTGTGTCGACGTCTCCATCCGGTAGCAAATCAAGAGCTCTGACAGAGCTAGAGTCCCTAACTTTTGCAAGAAATGGAAGGTTGTTTTTTTGTATAGTTAATCCATAGTGATAGAAAAGAGTAAATAAGTCATCAAGACAACTACTATGAGTCATCAATAACAAACAATTGTTGTAAAATAAGGTGTGATTAGTATTAGGAATGAGTAAAAAATAAATTGTTAGAGAGTTTATTTAGATAAAATGCATTTAGAAAGATTAAAATTAAAATATAGTTTTTCTTTTTGTAAGGAGATATTTTTAAGTTAAATAATTTGCTTATAAAAGTTAAATAAACAATAGACAATTTTGATAATTTTTAAAACTAAATAAATAAGTTTATTTTATGTTTAAAATTTAGACATTGGTAAATTTCTATTATAAAATAATTAATTAGTATGCTAATCAATTTTATTTGAAGTTGACTTTATTTTCTATTTTGTCTCATATCATTTTGAAATCAATAATCTATTTATTTATAGCAATTTTAATTTTCCAAATATAATTTTTAGTTGTAATTAAAAATTTCCATCAATAATTTTTTCTTTAAAATAAATTATATTCAATTATTTCATATAATTCATGATTTGTTTTCTACATATAAGCTCAAACTTTTATTATTCATTGCAGCACTTTCTAGAGTTAAAAATTGATGTTATCATGTACCTAATTATTATTACACACACATTAAGATAATAGATGCAAATGTATTGGGGATTGTCATTGAAATTAGAAAAGAAAAAGCAATTTCAAATGGATTGGATACATTATTTTTAACTCAAAATTTACCATTTGCTCATTTTTTTTATGGGGTCTCATCGTTTTGTTTAACAACTGAAAGGTAGAATATCTATACATCAATAAAACATTTTCGGAGGAATCATAGATTGCATCAAAAAAATGGTGCATCAATTTTCCATGTGCCGATTGGACAACAATATGACCTGTCATGGAGAACAGGTGTCATAAAATATTTATACACCAGGTGAGATGATTTGCATGACTAGATTAATAAATTGTTGTACCACTTTGCAATTGGTGCATCTTAAATCCCTTTTCTAATCTATTTAGAAATCTTCATACAATTGTAGGGACTGGGTTTTGTAAATTTTGTGGCTACCAAGTTTAATTTTTCTCCAAATTGATGTTCACTGGCTGTAGAGGCTTCGAACCCTCCATCCCTCCATCAACTTAAGCATCATCTTTTCAAAGAGAAGGCATTCAAGAGGGAAGACCTTGCAAATATTTTGACTAACAGGCGTGGGAGGATGAGGCTAAATATTTGACTGGTCAAGAAGCACTATAGTTATAGTGATGAAATTGGAGATCTGGTGCTTCGGTTAAAAGCCAGTGGCCACAATTCATTTGGGTGTAGCTACTGACCTACATGTTTAGAAATTACTGGAACTGTGGGCAGAAGCTTCCAATTGGAACTTTCTAGAGGTTTAATTCTATAATTTTTAGTATCAAAAGATAATTTTTACCCCTAGCAAAATTGTTCATAGCCAATCAAAAAATAGGATTAAGTGATTGAAAATTAATTTAAAAATACAATGATTTTTAAACCTTAGAAATATACTTAGTTTAATTAGAGAAAATAATTGTGACCCTCAATGAGAACATTAGTTCCCTGCCTATAGAATAGGTAGGGACTAACAATTATTTCCCTCTCAATCAATTCAAAGATTATTCTCTTTACATTCCTTTCTTCAACTTTTTCGAATAAAATGTTTATTTTCACTATCATCCCTCGTGGCCTCCATTCATAAATCAGTCTGTTCAAACTCTGCATTTAATTTTTAATGTTTCATTTCAGTAAATAATACAAATGTTTGGAATCTTTTCAAAAGTTGGTTGTGGAAAATGTGAGTACAACACAAAGTAGTCGTTACTTCCTTTGAGCCTTTCCTACAGACCCATGCACTTGTAGTGGCATAAAACATTAGTTTTTTTTGAGTTGTCGTTATAAATTCTTGAGAGTTGTAGGATTTCCATACTCACATTCAACAAAGTTTGAGTTGCATTAGCATTCCTCATTTTACTCTCTAACCATATCAAAGATGGAAGTTGGACTTGCTCTTTATTGAAACCCAAATTGAGCTCATAGATCACAGGCCTATTTCATTAATTTATAAAATTTGTACATTGATAGAGAAATCTGGAAACTAGAAGAATATTCTAGAAAGTGTTGGAAATTGGAAGAATAATCTAGAAAGTGCTGATTTTTTAGGTGTTTAGAAGCCTCCTTGGTCAGTGGTCAAAGTAGTTGAAATGTACTTGGCATAATTAATTTATTTTCCAACATCCCCCCAAAATTAATTATACCAATTTTTATAACTAGATCGACAAGTGGACTTAGGGTTCAATCGTTTTGAGGTTCTTGACAACATGGTCATAAACGAAGGTATTCCTGCAGAGGCTCAGTGTGTAGCTACTAGCTCAGAGGGGAGGAGTTCTATTCTTAGTGGCAACCAGGATGTTGTAGCTTAGCAAATGTTAGAGACTTCTATTGGCCATAAGTCTAGTGCCCTTGTGGTTTCTCCTGCTCCACAAGAAAAGGATGTTCTTCTGGCAGATTTAGTTAAAGATGTGTTTGCCTCTGGTAAAGGAAAGGGATCTTGTCTTACTTTGGGCTTGATGCAAAGACCATTTAAGAAAGTCTCTTTTGCTACTCCCTCAAGAGTTGGGCAAAAGCAGGATTAGGAAAAAATTAAACTTACAAGAGACTTATTGGTAGAGTTTGGGGTTGTTAGGACCTTGTATGAGCATTTCCCCCCCTCTACTCAATGATTATTCTCTCATGGAATGTGAGGGGGTTGAATAGCATCCCCAAACCAAAAGCTATTCATGAGCTGATGGTTGATCATTCTACAGATATCCTTTGTATCCAAGAGATCAAGCTTTCAGTGGACTCCATGTTTAGATGTGCTCCTAAAATTTGGTTTCTAGGCCAATGTCAGTGTCTTGGTGCTTTCGGGAGCTTTGGTGGTCTTGTCATTTGTTGGGATCCTAGGAAAGTTACGCCACTTTACTGGGTTTCTTGCCTCTCAACTCTCTCCATGGTTGCATCCTCTCTAGAAACTAGAGAGATGATTCTTGTTACTAATGTGCATGCTCCTATTGATCTTCCTAGCAAGCTTACGCTCTGGGAACATATTTGGCATGTCAAAAGATATCATCCTTTCTTGCCTTGGATTGTGGTTGGAGATTTTAGCTCTGTTCTCAGTCTAGAGGAGAAGAGGGGTGGGCTGGCTCGCTTGGGTCCTTCTTCTGAGCTTCTTTGACAAAATATTGATCTTTTACATCTCCCTAATGTCAAACCTCTCAATAGGCTCTTTACTTGGAACAATCAAAGGGTTGGAAATGATGCCATCTCAGAATGCTTGGACGGGTCCCTTGTTTCTTGCTTTTGGAATTGTGGCTCTCTTTCTCTCTCGTCTGAAATTCTTGATTGGAGAGGTTCTGACCACTAGCCTATTAAGCTCACATCTAGTTATGTTGTTGTCCTCAAGAAGCCTCCCTTTAAGTTCTAGTTGATGTGGCTTTGAGACTCTTCTCTTCATGACTTAATGGCTCACTGATGGAGATAGGGAGGCCCTGCATATGGCACTGCTATGTTCTCCTTCTCTAAAAACTTCAATATGTTAAAAGGAAGTTGAAGCATTGGAATAGGAATTGTTTTGGTAATCTCCTCATTATGAAGAAGAGGGCTCAGGATCATCTTGATGTTATTACTAGGAAGATTTTGGATTTGGGTTTTTTTGAAGCTCTTGGCATAGTAGAATCCTGAGCTTCTACTGGTTTAGCTGAGTGGGATCTTAGAGAAGAAATTTATTGGAAATAGAAGGCTCGAGTTGACTGGCTTCAAGAAGGCGACAAGAACACTGCATTTTTCCATAAATCTATGTAGGCTCGACATAACAGGAGTTACATTTCTTCTCTTGTTACTTCTGATGGGATGTGTCTGACCTCCTCTCAAGCTGTATCCAAGGAAGCTTTTTAGATGATTTACCTCTAGCAGAGATTGAGGAGAATATAATCTTGTCATATATTCCCTCTATTGTGACTAGGGAGATGAATAACTCTCTTATGAGGCCAATTAGTATGTTTTACTTGGAGGGGGTGGTCTTCAGCTTGTGGAAAGGAAAAGCTCCAAGGCCTGATGGCTTCCCTGTTGAATTCTTTCAGGAATTTTGGGATATTATCAATCATGACCTTTTGGATGTGGTTCAGGAGTCCTATTCCAACAAAGAAATGCTTTGGGCCTTGAATGCTACTTTCTTGGTCCTTATTCTGAAGAAGGAAGAGGCTAATTAGTTGGACTTCTTTAGGCCCATTGCTCTTTATAATGTGGTCTATTAAATCATTACTAAGCTCCTAGCAGAGAGGCTTAAAGTTTGGCTTCCCATGGATATCTTTGAGGAACAAGGGGGTTTTGTGGTGGGAAAACAAATTTTGGATGGGGTAGTTATTGCTTCCAAAGCTATTCACTCTATGTGTACTTCCAAAAAATGTGCCATGTTTATTAGGCTTGATATGGCTAAGGCTTATGACAGAATCAATTGGGATTTCTTGCAGAAAGTTCTTCTGGCTTTTGGTTTTAGTCAGGAATGGGTTGGATGGGTTCTTAGCTGTGTTACTACTCCTTCCTTCTCGGTCCTTCCTAATGGTCAACCCTCAAAGCTTTTTGGTGCATCTAGAGGTCTTCGCCAGGGAGATCCCCTCTCTCCTTATTTGTTTATCATTATGGTTGAGGGACTTGTTAGACATCAAGTTTCATGTCTCCCAAAATCTGATTCAAGGCTAGCAATGGGGAAATGGTTTGCCCACTCTTTCCCACCTCCAGTTTGTTGATGATATGGCCCTTGCTGGGAGAGCTCAAATTCAAGAAGCTAAAGCCTTTCAGCTCACCTTGGATACTTATTTGGCTGCATCTGGGCAGAAAATTAATGACCACAAGTCCTCTATTTTTTTCTTCAAAACTCCTGAGCCTATCTAGCGGAGGATTGCTAATATCCTGAGATTTCAGATTAAGTCTCTCCCTCTGACTTACTCGGGGGTCCCTATTGTGGTGGGTAGATAGCATAGGCTTCTCTAGCAAAGCTTGCTTGACAAGATTTGACAAAAAGTCAATCATTGGACTCATAGGTGGCTCTCTACTGCTGGCAAGGTGACAGTCCTACAATCTATGATTCGGGCCCTTCCCATATACAGAAGCATGGTTCAAGCTGCCCCGGTGTATTTTCTTAAGGAATTTGATGCTCTCTCATGCCAATTTCTTTAGAGTGGCAATTTGCAAAATACCAAATGGAGCCTCATTAATTGGGATACCGTTTGCAGGCCTAAAAAAGGAGGCCTCAGCCCTCATTCTGCTATCTTGTGTAGTCAAGCTCTTGCTGCCAAGCTTTATTAGCACTGGTGTTCAAGTCAATCTCAGCTCTAGGCTCGTATCCTGTCACACAAGTATTTACCTAGTGTTGAACTGTCAGATATTTCTAAGTTTTCTCTTGAGGTAAGAGGCTCTATGGTGTGGAATACCCTCAAGATTGGTGCTTACTTGGTGAAGAGTAGTTTATTTTGGATCTATAACAGAGGCACTGAGGCTCTATTTTGGAGTGATTCTTGGAATGGGCATCCTCCTCTCTTATCCTCTCATCCACACTTGCAGTCTCTTTGTGATTTTTTCCTTTTTGTTGGATGGAATAAGGTGGCTCATTATAAGGAGGCTTATAACCTGGGCCTTGCTATGGGTTACAGATGGAAGAATTCTTCTGATTAGCCGTTGGGTGGCTCTCTAGAGGATCGGTTGGAACTATCTCAAATATTGGCTTCTAGGGAGTACAACTCTTTGTAGGAACCTAATGTTTTGGCTTGGGGAGGTGCTTCTTCTCGCAAGTATTTTGTTTCTTCAAGGTACCTTATGCTAATGAAGCAACTTTTTGGCGAGGTGGAGGTCTCTTGGTGGAAGAAAGTATGTAATAGTTTTTCCTGGCCTAAGTGTAACTTTTTCCTCTGGATTTTGGTCATTGTCTTACTTGGGAGAATCTCTGCAAGCAAGGCTCCCAGGGGCCTTTCATCTATGTTTTATGTTGCAATAGTGAGGAGACTATTTCTCACCTTTTCTTCTAGTGCCCCTTTGCCAAACAAATTTGGCACTTTTGGTGGAGTGTGTGGGGATGCACGTGCTGGAATGTTTCCTCTTTGTCTAAATTTTGGGACCATTTGGGCCATCCCCCTTCCAAGACTTCTTTTCTTCAAGTTGCTTGGACTATTGGCCCTTCCCTTATTTTATGGCATGTTTGGCTTGAGAGCAATAGGAGGATCTTTTATGGTGTGCAGTATGAGATCAGGCACCTATGGGGGAAAATTGTTAGTTCTCTTCATGAAACACTCCTAGCTAAATGTGACATTGGTGGAGGTTTGGATCCTAGAGATGCTGGTATTTACTCATGCCTTTCCTTTCCTCTTCAAGGCTGCACTCCCTCAGTCCCCCAAAACCACTTTGGGAATAGAGCTAGGCAACACTCTCAGCATGTTAATCGTGAGGGGCATTGGTCTCCTCCTAAGGAAAGCATTCTTAAAATCAACATTGATAGTTCTTCTCGGGGAAATCCTGGTCTGACTGGTATTGGGGGAGTTGGGCGTGATAATTCTAGTGATATTTAGTTTTTGTTTTCTATATACAAGGGTTACCATACTAATAACCTCATGGAAGCCCTAGCTATCTTGGATGCAGTGGAGCAGTGCTATCAATGTGGCTAGAAAAGAATTATCTGTGAGATTGACTCGCAGGTGGTTGTGAATTTATTGAATAGAAGGAACCTTCTACATGTGGATTTGCATTTGGCTCTAGTTATTCAACAGATCATTCAATTATGAAATTCTGTGTCTTTTATGCACATCCCTCATGAGTGGAATGGTGTGACTGATTCTTTGGCTAAATGGACCTTTGAGCACGGGCCGACTTGAAACTTTATTGATCATAGGATGCTTCCCCTTGATTTATCTCAGATGCTGGTTCAACTTGTGGACAAGGATAAAACTCTGCAATTCTCTTTGTTTATTGTGTTGTTCTGCTCTCTTTGGTATTCAATAAAATTTTTAGCCCACTTTTAGTTTTAAAAAAACTATCCCCCCATGATCCAAATAGGATGGGTCATGATATTAAGTCTTGTTAGGTACCCATTTACAACATTAAACTTTGGTTCCCCTTATCACTATCACTTTGGAAAGAATTTCCTCATCATTATGCTTTGGGTTTTTAACCGGTTCACCTATAACCATGTGGAATTTTCCCAACTAATAAAATCAATTTTGCTTTAGGTTTTTCACTCAAGCAAGTGGTTTTACCACAAATGCTTCAACAAACTTTTAGGGTTTTCACCTAAACAAGTGGTTTTGGCTTGCCACAAACTCTTCAAAGACAACAAAAATATCATTTTAATGATGGGAAACCATCTTTCAGTTGCACAATAATTATTGAGTCCATATGAAAAGCAATCCATCTACCGAGACACATGGGTAACCAGCCACTATGCTCTCTAGTTCTCTAGGAATGTTTTACATGATTCATCAATAAAGAAAACCAAATGTTTTAGGGTGTGGAGTACTACTGATAATGCACCCCATATATTCACATAGCTCATTAAAAATATTCTGTAATTCAATCTTCAACACTTGGTTGGGGGACATCAATCAATACTCTTCGATTACATGACTACTTTTGATACCAACATAGTGTTCATAATTAGATAAACACTTTCTCACAGACCTTTACATCATGACACCATTCTTACCACAACATCTCACCTGCTATAGATAATTTTATAGTAGAAACAACCAATGCTAACTGTTGCAACCAATTTATAATACCAAACACTCATATAATTCATTCGCACACAGATCTAATTTGTTATAAATCTGCAAATTTCTATGAATGTAAACTGAATTGTTCCCATCATTACTGCACCAAAAAGTACTATAATTTTTTTAGTGAAGAATAGCCTCACTAGATTTATCAATAAAGAAGCTTTGGCAAGTAAGCCCGTTGAGAAACCTTGAAATCCAGTAATTAAGCATAGAATGGTGATTGAAAATAGTCTTGCACCTCACTATTGAAGCACAAGTCTGCAGATGTTCTTGTCCTTGTCTTCAGCCACATGTAACATTCTATCCATAATCATCCAGCTTTACAATGCCTTTGTTGTCCTCATTTCCTACGGTCACAATATCAACACACCTGCATTTTCACGTGAAAAAAGAAATTTCTGATATAAGAAAATATGGCAAAAGAAACTTCTGTATGCTAATAATTCTCATAGCCATCACTCCAAATCTAATAATTTTTATTCTTTTCTCAGGTCAGAAGTTGAACACTTCTTCACAATATTCTCATGCACACTTAGTCATATTCTTTGGCTTTCTCCAAATTTGCAAAAATAAAAAGTGTTACTGCCCAAAAATTAAAATGTGCTTTGATATCATATTGGAAACCCAAATTGAGCTCATAGATCACATGCCTATTTCATTCATTTATAATTAATTTGTACATTAATAGAAATCTGGAAACTAGAAGAATACTCTAGAAAATGTTGGAAATTGGAAGAATCATCTAGATAGTGTTGATTTTTTAAGTGTCTAGAAGCCTCCTTGGTTAGTGGTCAAAATAGTTGGAATCTACTTGGTATAATTAATTTATTTTCCAACACTCTTGCTTTTGCGGAAGGCCTCATGGGAAAGCTCAATGAGATCGCAACAGATAAAGCATTGAATGAGGCATCTCTGCTCCTCAACTTCAAAACTAACTTTAAATGGTTGGAGAAACAACTAAACCTCATATTTGCTTCTCTATAAGTTGCAAACCAGCAAACATGGCACACTGATGCTGTGAAAATATGGCTGGCAGGAGTGAGAAATATTGCTTTTGGTGCAGAAGACATAATTGATGAATGTGTCACTAAGCATCTGTATACAAATATTAGCCAATCATGTGTTTGTAATTTTAGTGAATTGGGCTTTTGGTATAAGATGGGGAAGAGGATTAAAGACATCAAAGAGAGGATTAGGGCTTCTATTCAAGAGGCACAACAACTCAAGCTTTTGCATGATGTGTCCCATTTGAGTCAGCCCTCAACAAGTACATCCCAAAGTGATAGAGGAGCAGAGTTGAGAAGAGGGAATATCTTGCAGAAAGATGCACCAGCAGTGGCTGTTCACTACAAGGTGGATCAGATTCAAGCATTGCTAGAGAGTCCTGCAATTAGACTCATTGTCATCCTCAGAATGGGCGGGTTGGGTAAAACATTCCTTCTGCAACATGTCTTCAATGGATCAAAACATAGGTATGAGTGTTCTGCCTGAATTTATGTTCCATAGACGTGTTCTCTTAGGAAATTGCAATGTGACCTAGCGTCCCATATTGGTTTAGAAATAGATCAAAAAATAAGTGATGTGCGGGTAGTTGAATTGATATATGAGGGATTAGAGGGCAAAAATTATTTAATTGTTCTAGACGATGTGTGGATGACTAGTGTAGAGAGTAACTTGATCTCTAGACTTGGCCTTCCCACTGGCCGTAATAACCAGTGCAAAATAGTGGTTACTACTAGAAGCAAATATGTTGCTGAAAATGGCAATGCCCACATCTATGAAATGGAGCACCTCACAGAGGATGAAAGTTGGGTTCTGTTTTGCCATTACATCTTCCCTGATCGTGTAGGAAATAGCCCACCTGAGCACTTGGAGAGCTTTACTGATAAAATTGTAGAGGAAGAGGCTACCACTGGCCATAAAGACAGTTGTAGCATCCATGTCCAAGTCCCTCCTCACATCAGATTGGGAGGCAAAACTGGGGCAGTTGAAAATGTTGGGAAAGGGAGAAGACTACATAAAGAAGATTTTAAAGTTCAGCTATGATTCTCTTCCTCCTTATTTGAAATGTTGTTTTGTTTATGTTTCCTTCTTTCCAGAGGACACATATATTTCTTATACTACTTTCAAAATTAATAGAGCTATACACCAGAACTATTTGATATATTTGTGGATGGCAGAGGGATTCATTCCGCAAGAAAAAGGTAGAGAACAGTGGGATATTGGGTTAGATTATATACACTAGCTTGCTAATTTAAGTTTGCTGGAAGTAAATAGGGTGTTAAGTTGTTACACTGTACATGACATGTTTCTTGATTTGGCTGTAAATATGTGTAAAGAGTGCCAGTGTGAATTTGATCTTCCCTCGAAAGAAACAAGTTGTCGCAGGTTATTACTGGCTAAGAAAGGTATCGATACCAATGTAATCTCAAAAAGGCATCTCAGTTGCCATTGATCTCTCCGCACTCTGTCATTTTCTCAAAATCCTGGCATTACAAGTATTCCGGAGCAGATGCTTGAGCATGTGAGAGTACTTCGGGTAATTGACTTCAGCCGCACTGCCATCTCCACATTGCCAAAATGTGTGGGGAATTTGAAACTTCTCAAGGTTTTGAATTTATCTTATACAGAGATCAAGGAGGTGCCAGAGTGTGTAAGAAAATTTAAGAGTCTTGAGTTTCTTGATGTTTCCTATTGCAAAAGCCTGCAACGTCTACCTGAGTAGATATGGGAACTCAAATGTCTTTCCTATCTCAATGTAGAGTGGATCTCAGATGAGAATACGATCATTGATATGCCCAAGGGAATATCTCAATTGTTGAACTTGAGGAGACTGAGATCAGATTTCTTCACATTGTCTATTGAAGACAACTAGCTACTAAGTATTAAAGATGTTGGCAATCTGATTAATCTCCAAGTAATACGCTTCTCTTTGAGCGATGCAAGGAGGTTGAGAAGTACAGATGATGGTGTCCTTGACTGTTTGGTCAACATGAGAATTCTGGGAGTATAAAATATTATTTGTGCAACAGAGTATGACAAATTGCGTTCCAAGAAAAGATGAAAGTTATGAAGGATCTTCAACAACTTGAAATTGTTCGTTTCTCTGTACCAAGCTGGTTATGTGGCATGGAATATCTGACAGACCTTTCCGTTGACAAGTGTAGTGATTATCCATCTCTTCAAAAGATGCCCAACTTACGACTCTTGAAGTTGAAGAATGACTTGAATTGTAGAAAGTTGCCAAAGGAGTTCGGAGAGAGTGGGGGATTTCCTAACCTGGCTAACTTGCAGATTGAAAACTTCCTTCTTTTGGAAAAGTTGCAGGAATTGGAAGAGGGGGCAATGCGAAATCTGGATCGACTCGAAATAAGTAATTGTCCAAGAGTGGAGAGAGCTGTAAAGGGATAGCAGCAGTTGAAGATGCTAAAGAGGATAAAAGTCTATCAGGAGGCAAGTGCCCAATTACAGGAGAGGTTAGTGGAAGGTGGAGAGGATTGGAAAACAATTAAAGAAAAGAATCCACACGTTGAAATTATCTTCTGGTAGCGGCTCTGTTTCTTGTAGACATGATGTAAATGCTTGTGTATGATTGTGTGAGTTGTAATACTAAATTTTTAGATTTAAGACAAATATTAGCATTAGCACTTCTACTAATGGGTGTGAGGGTTATGTCGATTGTAATTTATAAAGATTAAGTACAAATTAAGTAATACATGTTTTGTTTTTTTTTTTAAAACTAAAAGAGGGGTAAAATTTTTATTGAATATCAAAGAGAGCTTAACAACACAAGAAATAAAGAGAACTACATAGCTTTATCCTTGTCCACAAATTGAACCAACATTTGAAATAAATCAAGGGGAATCATCCTATGATCAAGAATGTTCCAAGCTGGCCCCTGCTCAGAGGCCCATTTAGCGAGACAATCAACCACACCATTCCACTCACGAGGGATATGCATAAAAGATATAGAATCCAAAGAATTGCATAACTGAATGATCTGCTAAATAACCAGAGCCAAATGCCAATCCACATGCACAAGGTTCCTAGTATGCAATAAGTTCACAACCATGTTGTATGCAATTATTCTTATGTTACATTAAAAAAATAGTTCATATATGGTATGCTATAATTCTTATACTACATGCTAAACCAAATTCCAGGCAAAAAATGATAACAAGATTAATGATCTATCTTCAAATAACCAGAAACAATTTCCCACCTTGTCTGCATTGAGAATTAATAAACATCAATCAATTCAAATTTATATGGATCTTGTTGCTTATCCCCATGTAGTACAATTAACTAACAATATGCACTAAAGTGTGATGGACGACTTTGTTCAGTGCAACAACCTAGAAACTAATCATGTAATAAAAAACTCTGTTAATTGTAGCAATTCCCAAAAATTAATTAAAGATTACTAAATTGTACACGTTAAAATACTCAATATGAATTTCATGCCCCATCCACACAATTTTTATTTATTTATTTTAAATATACATTTGTAAGTAAAAAATGACATTTAATTTTATCAAAGTATACAACATATACTTTGATAAACTAATAAATATGTATTTTTAAGACCCAAAATGACATTTAATTATCAAATTATATAACATTATCCTTAGGCTATGTATTTTGCTTCTATCTATTATGTCCAACAAGTCTTCTTCTATAACTTATTTTTCCCTCATGAAATCCTAGAAGCAGTGAAATCTACACCATGTGGATATTTATTGTGCAAAAAGAAGGGTAAAAATTTATTAAGAGAGAAAGACCATGTGGATATTTATAAGCTACAAGACTTTCACAAAATCAAATCCCATAAAGAAAAGTGAACCAAAGAAAGAAACTTTTAAAGCTAATGAAACATACAATCTTACAAAATTATTAACAAACTTATTGATTAGAAACTTAAATGTCAAGAGTGAATAGTGCTACCAAAATTAAATTTATTTAGAATCTTCAAATCAAAATTGAAATAATTTCCAGAATCTAGAGAGATAAATTATAAACAAAATTGAAGTCAATCTTGTGTATTAAGATTGCATATATTTCTTAATTATTATGAGAACAATTCCTTGCATAAATAGGCGAGGAGGAGGAGGTGAGATTGTTGGATACAACCATTAACTATACAAGCATGCATCTTGTGTAGCTCACTTGACTAGTGTAAGAGAAAGTCGCAAGTGTGCATGGACAGGGTGTCTCCACTAGTGAGGAATCATATCTACACCACATAAGGTGAGACAACTAACTCAACTAGTCTAAGTAAATTTAAACTCAGTTTGAAAATTGTCAAACCTAGTGTTAACTAGTTTGATAATAAGCAAATAATCAACCTAATAGTGTTTAACATATCAAATTAAACAATTAGAGAAAAATAAATAGGGGGATTATTGTGCAAAAAAATAGCATACACCTTGAAGAACATTCTCAAATACACATGAACCCAATTAATAAGCAACAATAAAACTGTGAGAAAATTAGAACACAAAGACATCATTTTTTTCAAATGAAGAGCTTATGTGGGCTTTTGGATCAATTTAATTATGTCTCCTAAATCATGGGACTTAATTTGCATAAAAAAGTGTGTGGTCATTATCTTTAGCTAACAACCTTTACACGTGACATGTAAACGTGTTCAAAAAAGGTATGGCATACCCAAGCTACTAAAGTAATTTTAGACATTGATATGACTCGTGGATACCTCTTATTTGGCTCCTTGCCAATTCAAGCTAGATTCAATAAAACTTTGGAGGTTTAAAAAAGAAAAGAAAAAACTAAAATACATCCACAAGTAGAAAATTATTTGATATGGAACACAATAATCTTTGAGTCAAACCTCGATGCAAAAATGCAACTTCTAATCAAGGTTCTCAAAAATATTTTCCTCATATTAACTACTTATGTGATCAAGTCCTTGTATACTTCATTTGGAACTATGTATTTATGGTATTTTAAAAACCACATTTTCCAATATAACTTATTAATCATATGGGTGATGGGAAGTAATTGCAATCAGAGGGAATGATTATGCTTTACTAGGTGGACAAGATATTATGCTCTTAGTCAAAAGGTCGAGTTAAAAGAACTCTATTGTAAATTCTTCTACCAACTTAAATGGGATAATTATTGTGATAGCTAAGGAAAGAATCCCTAATCATGTGAGGTAATAGAGTGATGGAAAAAAATAATGTAAAGGTTCTATTAGGTAGACCAAACCCATGAATCACAAGGCATGAAGGGACCGATTTTTTTGCTCTTGTGCTTAGGGAAATTGAGGGCACCTCATCAGGTCTTTCATTATCTTATTCTGCATTATGGTAAAGGTCATGAGAGTTAAGTACCACAAGTATGTTTCTTCCGTAATCTTAAATATTTATTATCTTATAATACATAATCTCTAGCTAGGATATTGTACATGTGTGTTCAAAGCACAAGGGACAAAACATCTTACTTGGTAAGATACTTGTCTAACCTTAGTTATTGGAATTTTGTTTGTCGGGTATATATCCTAGGGATAATTCTAGGAGGAGACAATACAATCACCTCTCTTGGGATCTTCACTTTACTCCCCTTTATCGGTTAGCTCCTATTAGGCTTGTACCTTTCAAATGGTTGTCTCTGTTCATTTCTCGAGAAGCAATTTTGAGAGATTTACTTCTTGAGGATTGTCCAAATCTAAAATATAGGCACATTACCTTCTCCTACATCTCCTATATCCATATCTCCTAACATTGTTTGCAAATTAGCTTATTTTTCAATAGTTTCTTCTAAATAATTCATGTTAGAGGAATTATCTTGTGGGGACTCAATACATGTTATATTCACTTTTCCAACTTAGTTAAAGAGAGGTTAGAAGTTCAAATTTTATAGGGATCAAGGTATGCATGTTAGAAATTTGTGAACAATGTTCCCCTCATGATTCGTGACAAGGGCTTAACTCTCTCCTATGTACTATAAGTTGAGTGGTTGTATTAGGAATTGATAGATTGGTCTTTTTGTGCAATGACAACCCCACTCTAACAAGTGGTATTAGAGCTTGGTCACAGGTTTGAATCCTCAGACCCTCAGGTAAAACTGAGGAGGAGATTGTTGGGAATTTTTTTAGTGCTCCTTTCTAGATTTGTGACAAGGGCTTAATCGCCTATTGTGTACTATAAGTTGAGTGGTTGTATCAGGCATTGATAGTTCAATCTTTTGGTGCAACAACAACCCCACTCTAATAATGCACACCTCCTTTATAGCACATTATCATCTAAAAGTGATAGTTACATGTACAAAAAGATTAGACCATAGGTTTACCCATGAGATCATACTCTCTTGTATATTGAAATCAATACATATAATGAATAGATCACAAACAAAGATTATAGACAACACACTTCTAGTTTATGAAATAGTCTTATAGCACTTCCGAGAGAAAACTATGTAGTCTTTAGATCAACAACTCTGGTCATGAAGATGTTAAGTTTCTTAGAGCTTGGGGCTGGAGCTTGTAACTTACGAAGACAATTCAAAATAAATTGTCCTTCCAAAATTTCAGCTCTAAGTTGTCAATGGAAATGTCTAAGCTCATGAGTTTTCTTCCCCAATTTACTCATGGAATTTCAGTGTGACAAAAAAAAAAAAGACCCAAGCATAAAGTAGCAGATCAACAATGAGATTTATAATTCAAGTGGTTAATTGTCAATGGTGCTTTGAGGTTTTGAGGTCATTGCATTGGCACTTTACATCTAACAAATTTGAGTGGCAACATGAAAGATACCTCTTACTTGATGAGTATGAGATAATTTCCACAAAAAATCAAATTGTGGCATTGCTATAAGGATTTGACTATGTTTTTTTTTGAGTAAAATAGTTGGACCCATGTTTCATGGGTAGTGGTTCACAAAAGCCCATCCCTCATGAGAATGAATTAAACACTCATTGCATCTAGGTGATGTTCACATGAGTGTCAAATTTTCCAATATTTCACCACTATAAGCATCACCCACATAGGATGAGTCTAAGTGTTTCTTTAGTTTTCATTAGAAATAGGTTCTTATGAACTACTATTAATGAAATATGACTCAAATACTATAGTTGAATCTTGATAGTAGTATTAGCAAACCCCTACCTTTTCAATAGATAGGTAGTACTCAAAAGCCTTGTTATGAGAAACACAATGGGAGACCCTTGTTTCGTGTTTCAATAATTGAAATAGGCTTCCTATCATGAATGTCCATTTCTAAGCAACAATTCTCGTTTACCGCTCTTGCTTGCATTTTGTTAATTTTGTTCTTATTGGGTTGCAGTGTTTCTTGAGTTTAGGCATCAGATAGATTAGGTTGTGCTTTATTACCATCCACTTTGGTTAAATTCATTTTTCTACTTAGACAACTATTTACCAGTTCATGTGCACAAAGTGATAGATTGGTAAAGCTGCTTCTTGCAAGCAAAATTGGTGATGTTTAAAAGGATTTGATTGAGAATGAAACAGGGCGATGTTTAAGGGGATCCTGATTGAGTACATAGGAAGTCTCAAGGTAGCTATGTATGCATCAATTGGTGAAATTTGAGTAATATTTAAATGGAATTGATGTCTTGAAAATGAGGACTTCAATTGTCAAGGTAGTAGCATAGTTGCACACTAAATTTTCAATGTTGCATAAAATATTCTAAAAATCACTCAACTGGGATTGTGTATATAAATATATAGGATGCTTGAGAAGGATTTGAAAATAGTGATAATTGGGAAAGGTTTAAGCAAGCCCTCACATTGAATTGTGATTTCTAGGTAATGTATAAACAAGTAATGGAAGTCTCAGGCGGCTAAGTGAATTGATCACAAGTATTTTGTAAATTTTTGTGAACATAAAAATAGATTCTTAAAGTTTGAAGACATTATAACATGAAACTTGCCATGCAACTTTGCATGTAGTGTAATGACATAGTTAGAATCATTAATAGCATTGTGGTATAATCCATGTGTTTATCCACCTTATCATTGATCACCCTCAAGAACTTGCACATATTTTAAAAATATTGTTTTTAATGTGGGAATTCAAAATCATGTAAAATAACAATGTAAATAGAAATGTTTTCTTGTTAGCTTTCCACTAAAAAAGAGAAGACCCACAAGAAATTGGGGATATTAGAAAAATGTTTTTGAACTTGAAACTTTGATATATACATTACAAATTATAAGAGTGAACTTTTTACATGTTGGCTCGGTGCAATAAGATTTAGCTTAGATGAAATATGTGGCATGCTTTGCATCCAGTATCTATATATTCTTTGTATGCAACAAAAATAATGTATTTGACTAAAAGAGGTAAAAAATTATAAAGATAAAAATAAATATAAAAGGAGAACTCAACAAGGAACTCTATCCCATTCAACAAGTTCATCAAATTTATGAGATAAATGAGGACCCACAACCACCGGGACCTTTCCCTAAAGAAGAAAATTGAGGCAATTGTAAATAGCAAGATCTCTAAGAGCCATACCTCCATCTTTCGATTACTTGCAAGGGATTTAATATCTCTTACTTCCACTTTGTGTTAAGTAAGTCATGCTTATATAATCTTGTATCATCGAATATTATGATGTGAAACAAAACAAAACATTACACCTAGGCATACAATAGTAGATGAACATTAACCATCTCTTGGGATTCAAAGTCATTGTGTTTCCCTTCACTTGAGATGAATTAGTGTCAAGGTTTATGTGGCAATATACATAGACCCATTTCATATTATTCAGAAATATAACTCCTTCCTGATTTAGCAAGTGGCTAATTCTTGGATGAGAGAATCACCAAATCTTATTAAAACATAAATTCAAAATATTGGACGAGATTTTTAGCATATCGTCTCTCAAATATAGGACCGTCATTCTTAAACATCACAAACGAAAATGAAAGTCAAGCCTGAAAAAATAAGTCAACTTTGACTATTTAACACTTTTAGTCTACAAATAAAGCTTTAGTGTGATGTTTAAGCCGTTCCATATAGAACTATTTCATCAGACTCAGTATGTACGGTGATGTAGCAGTCTTGTCAGTACAAAGAAAATCTTTAGGCAGATAAAGGTAAAGGTAATCTGATTCCACCCGATTAAATATCTCCTCGATCCAAAATGTGTGAAACACTGTTTATTATTAAGGATTTTATGTTTTACTTCTGAATATCAGCTTCATATGATGGAATCCTACCTATCTTTCCATTGTATCTAGCATCGATAACTGGTAGGGAAAAATGTGTTCTTAATGATATTTGAAGTAATTTTTGATGCATTTGAAACCAGGGCCTGAGGTGAGGTTTGTGCAAGGTCCACCCGGTCTTTGGTGATTTTCTCACTTCAAGGCCTAGAAATTCCTCAAAACAAAAATAAATAAGGAACATTTCTTCCCAAAGGTTTTAATTTTATTCGGCTTTCCATGGTACCAAATTGTGTGTGGCGTGCCTGTAGCAACCTGAACTTCAGCCTCAAAAAATGTCTGAAATTTAAATGTCTTGAATAAGACCTTATACTCTTTGCTCTTTAGATCTCTTCCGTTAAAAAATTATAAGCGATCCATATGAAGAGTCAAGATGCAATTGCATGAGATTTTTTCCCGACATGTAACTTCACGTGTAGTGTAATGACATGATTAGCATTCAAAATCGCAAAAGCCATTAATGAAGCACTCGGTTATCAACCATATCTGGTATTCAATCCTAGAAACTTGCACAAAATTTTAAAAATTTTTCCTTTAAAATACGGTATTCATTGTCACGTACACTAGTAAGGAATGACAACGGAAAATAGTTTGCTTGTCATTTTCTCCTTCCACCAAAGAAGGCCCCTCAAAAGATTGGGAAAAGAAGATTGTCTGTAAAGATGAACTTTGACATAGACTTTACAAATGTACATAATGATATATATATATACATTACAAACTTTTACAATTTATAAGTGAAACCTACAGTATGCTCCATATACAGGAGAATTGTCCATAAAGTTGAACTTTGTAGACACTAAATACTCTTTTAATTCTAAGTGAAACCTACAGTATGCTCCATCTCCAAGAACTAAGAAAGAGAACACTCATTAATTTAACAGGATGTGAAGTTGCTTGATGTTTCTCAATCATCAAGCCAATCCAGAGTAAATTGCGCCTCCACAATTTCAACCCTAAGATCAGGGATAGAAGAGGCCTTAACTCTCAGCCACTGGTGCCCAATCTTCTCATCACAGATGACATGTTTCAGAGAGCTTAGTCCGCAAACACTTTTAGGCAACCTCTTCAAACGAGAACACTCCCTCATATCAAACTCTTTCAATTTCTTGAGTTGACATATTTCCTCTGGAAGTTCTTTCAAGCCCTCACAGAGTGAAATGTCTAGAAATTCCAGCTGCCCAAGTTTTCCAACGGATGCAGGAAGCTCTTTCAAGCCTGGTAATGCTGATAATCTTAACATTCTTACAGAACTCAGATTTTCAAGATCATATGGCAACTTTTGAACCAGATGGCAGTTGGTTATAGACCAGATGCGAGCAGAAGGCATATGACAGATGTCAAGTGTCCATTTCTCCAAATCGCTGCAGTGGTCTAGGTTAAATTCTTGTAGATTGGTGTTGCTGAATGTGGAAATATTTCCAAACCCTTCACATAAACTCAGAGAGAGTTTGTCTAGTTTCTGTATTACTTTAATCTCTTTTAAAAAAGAGGGCGCATCCAACTTCTCCAAGCGAACAGTCCTGAGCTGAGCGAGTGAAGATAGAGCATCTAAACCTTTAATTGTGGTTCTCTTTGAACTCAAATTACACAACATTAAAAATTTCAGTTTTTTCATGGTTTTAAGAAATGGTGGTAGAAAGTATTCGCTTGCAGAAAAGTGTACCACCAGAACCTCTGCCTCTGGAAAGTCCATCGGATACCACTGATTTTCAGCCATAGAACCTGCAATAGTTCAATCATATATACAATTGAATTAGAAAATGTTTTAGTGGTCAAGAATACCGGCAGTTAAAGTAAAGAATTTATATCAAAGCTATTGCTGTTTCAATAGTATCATTATTCATATGACAAAACACAAAAGCTAAAACATTTTAATAGTTTAAATAGCTTGCATATTATGTCACTCAACAAATTAGAATATTTGGTCTGAATCGACTACCTGTGTGAATAGAGACAATTTGAGCATCAAATGGTCTATCATTATGCATCTCCCACTCCCCTGGCAAGCTCAGCTCCTTCCTGGGCATGAATATTCTTTTCCTATGGACTATACTGTCCTGGCTTCCCAAATATATGGCCAAATCTCGCATTATGTCATGCTGGGAAAAGTACAGCTCAGAGGCATCTCCATAAGAGATTGTTGCTTGGCTTCTGATATTACCACAAACAATATTAGCTCAAAGTTTGAAAACAAAACGATGGTAAGAAATTTAACATATATAAAGCTTAGGCAAATACCCTGGGCTGCTGATTAAGTTCAAGAGGTTTTTGCTTGCAAATTCCAATAACATGATAAAGGCATCTTGCCACTCCAGCTTCCGAACATAAAACCAAATGCCCAGCAGTGCATCAGCACAGATTTTCTTGTTCTCTGGAAATATGGCTAAATCTAAGAAGCATTCCCTCGCAACATCATCCAAGAAATCAATACTGGTCTCCAAGCATCTAAACAGCCCTTCTTTGTGATAACTGGATATGGACTGCCCCTGTGAAAGCTTATTCTTTGCATTCAACCAGGCCATATGAGATTCCCCATTTAAAGAGCTCCCAATCACCTTTAGAGCAAGGGGTAAGCCCTTACATTCAGCTTGCACCTGCCATTCATTTAGATCGGTTTTTTACTAGCGTCCAAAGGAAGCTCTGTAAAAAATGAAAAGAACGAAAAAGAAACCGATATTTTTGTGATTTTAACTGCATAAATAACTTCCTGCAAGTACTAGTCTAATTGAACAATCAATAACTGCAAGTTCTTATAGCTAAAAAACAAAAAAGCATATTATTCATCCTATGTTTGTTGTTGGACTTATTTGATTCTCTAAGAAGCTTTAGGCTTTTTAATATTTTTAGTTTCAAGGTAAGAAAAGGCTATACCTCCATGACTAGAGTTGCATCTGCCGTACTTGGAATTGATGTCTGTCCAAAAGCAGAGAAGCAGAAAAGCGAGAGAGCGTCCTTGTGACCCAACAATGGCAACTGATACAGTTGAGTACAGGGGTTTAGGGGGATGGTAGAACTGTCTCTCGTTGTGACAATAGTTTTGTACCCTGGCGCTTCAAGTAGTAGTTCCTCCAAGTGAGCCCTGGACCAGACATCATCTAATATCATCAGGGTCCGCTTGTATTGAGTAGAAAGCTGCTGCTTTAGCTGTATGCGCGCATCTTCTACATTCTGAAACTCGGGCTTCTTCCTTCCAACGATCTTCTCCCACATTCTCTCTATAATTCCCTGCAGATTTGGAGACTTTGAAACAGTGATAAAATGTACATTTCCAAAATAACCTGATGTCACAGAAGAAAACAATTGTTTTTCAGTAGGCTGCAAAACAAAAATGATTGGAAATTTAAGAGCATACAAATTCATCACTAGAAATGGTAGGCCGGCCCACACAACCTGATGAAATGTACATTTCCACAATAACCTGATGTCCGAAAAATTTCCTTCAGATTTGAATATGCGAAACAATAATAAAATGTACATTTCCTGATGCGCAGCATTGCCCACAGAAAAGATCAATAAATTTTCAGTATGTTGGCACATAACATATAAGTTTTTACAATTCACAATGCTGCTCAATAGTTAATCAACATTTCAGATTACATTCATGTTGATGAAAAAACTGCATTACAATCAAAACCAGAAATAATATATTATCGCTCTGTATCCTAAACCAGAGAATCAAGAAAACAAATCATGATTGGCAATCTAAGCGAGTGCACATTTAGTACGGGAAATATTCGGCTGACCCACGTGAAAAACAGCTCAGGAACAGAGAATTTGAAAATGCCACAAACGAAATGGTACAATTCAACAAACACTATTACTTTTCTCATTTATCTGACGCACAACCTAAATGAAATGTCAAGAGATTTAATAGTAAATATCCACTGAAACTTACGAATAGTGAAACAATCATTTAGGCATGTAGACTACATGTCCTAACGATCTTAGCCTTAGAAGTTCACATATCAAGTTTAACCTCGATGACCTAAACACCAAAGCCGTTCAACCAAAATCTCAGGTATTGATGGGATGGGCCAAAAACGTTCACCGATTTCCTCAAAGGACTAGAACATTAGTAAAAATGACAAAGAAACATCATGATCGAAAACCTAAGTGTACATATTAAACACAAGAATTTGTTGGCCGACCCACATGAGAAACACCTTAGGAAGAGCGAATGCGTAAAGAATCACAAACTAAATAGTGCAATTCAACAAACACAACTACTTTCCTCACTTATATGACAATATCCAGAGCCATTGCACACTCTATATGAAACGCCACGAGATTTTAATTTTGAAATCCTATACCAATTGAAGCTGAAGATCAGGGGAACAACTGCCTAGGCGTGTCCACTATTGCCTTAAATGAACACAGATCAGTTTAACCTCGATGACATAAACAGCAAAAACCTTTGCCCAAAATCTAAGGCATTGAGGAGGTGGGCCAGAAACAATTTAACAGTCTCCTCAAAGGATTGGAATAATAGTGAAAAGCGACAAGAAAATTCATGACTGAAGATTTAAGAGTGTACAAATTAAACAGAGGAAATGGTAGGCCTACCCACATGAACACCTCGGGAACAGAAAATATGTGAGGTTGCAAACTAAATGATGCAATTCGACAAACAATAGTACTTTTCTCACTTATCTGACTCAATACATAGTTAGTGCTATGCCCCCTATATAAAATGTCATGAGAACTAATTTTGAAACTCTGTACCCATTGAAACTAATGAACAGTGGAGAAATTGCCCTAAAAGATGATAGTAGCCTTAAACTAGCACAGATCAATTTAACCTTGACGACCTTAACATAATAGTCCTTTGCCCAGAATCTTCATGCATTCTTTTATAATAGGCCTAAAAAAATTAAGCGGCTTCAGAAAAACGTCAAAAATAAGAAGAAAGAAGAAAGAAACATTACCTTTGATATGGGGATCACTACAGAGAGCAGAGGCCAAAGTAGTTTTCCCACCACCCCCCATACAATGAACCCCAACAACCGACACCTCGCTCTTTAACAAAATCTCCTTCAAATCCTCAACAGGCTTCTCCAATCCCGCATAAAACCGAGACTTCACAGGAAAATTACTTAGAGCGGACCATTTATCAGACTCTTCCATTTCAGTAGTTTGACACAGGTTACCTAAACTCATTTGCTGTTGAATCATGTTATTAAGCGTACTACTTTTATCTGGAGGCTGCAACTCCTTGTACATATCTTTCAGGGCTGCCACAAGATTCCTAGCATCTGACTCGATTTGGGCTGGGATGGAACTCATGAAGCCATTGATCTCCACTTCTAGCTTGAGTATCTGTGAAGCATATCTACGTCTACAAAATATATTTGAAGAGCCAATGCTCTCACAAGATTTAACCAGCTCTGAGCCCCTAATAAGAGTGTTTAGAAACTGGTGAAAAGTGGGATTTTGCTGATCTTTGGGTAATTGCAGGTCACATTCACAAAATTGTTGGATTGCTGGGATAAGGGATTTCAGCAGAGCATCGGTTCTACCGCACACAGCCTTGTTATTGAAACTCTCCATTCTGTATACTCCTAAAACCTACAAAGTCAGTCAGTAGAAGATTCAAATTATGCTAAGGAGTTCTGTAACTCAGCGAAATTTCAGTCTTGTAGCTGGTTATATTGCTATAGCTTCGATCTTTCTCTTGTTGAAAAGTTTAAAGGCATAGCTCAGGCATATATAGGTCTTGCCAGGTAAGACACATCAGTGGATGGGTGTAAATGTCGGTCACTTGCGGTAATCAATCAAAGACAAAAACTATATTCTATAAATCGTCCAACGGCCACCTGCTGTGGGAGTAGCCGTTAGTTTATTTCAGTTGTACTGTGCGCCCTTGGCTTTCTGCCACGCGTTTTATTTAGCGTTTTAGCTCGAAAGAACTTGCCTAGTGTCTTATACTGAAATGCGAAGGAAATAGATATTGTTTACTGGGAAGATGACTTTGGTCAAACTGTGTATGAAGAGTCTGACAGCACAGAAGTCTGGATAACTATTAGCCGCGTCTTGTCGATTCACGTTCCTAATGCGTAGGAAGAAAATGGCATAACCCCATAGGTCAGAATGATTAATAAATAATATTTGCAGATTCTTGAAGATACCGACTGGTATCGGGGAAGCGAGATTGTTGTTTCTTACAATGGGAACCTACTCGAGTAACTTATTTGTATATTTACAGAAAAATGTTATGAACGTTTCCATTTTAAAAGACACTTCAACATTTTCCATTAGTTCCTCACTAAACACAAAAAACTAATCTTGAGCCATAAGTTTCCATCAATAAAACACAGAGGCGTTAACAAGATAGAGATTATTACAAAAGCTACTTCAGTCAACCATAAAAACATGAAGGCAAGAACTTTTGTACATGCCCCCCTTGTTTTTTTTTTTTTTTAATAATAGTTAAAAATTACATTCATATATTTTTTCTTGTGATTGGAAGTTGCTAGACTATTTTCATTCGAATATCACAATCATGCAATTTTTTGGATATAACATCTATAAACTTTCTCTTTGTAATGGAAAACTATTAAATTCTTTCTTCCATAATGGTTGGAAATTGCATTCATATATTTCCTCTTGGAATGAGAAGCTTTTAGGTTCTTTCGAATATAATGGTTGGAAATTGCATCCATGCATTTCCCTCAAATGACTTGAAGCTATTGGATTCTTTCCCTTGAAAGTGTATTCATGCATTTTGTTGAAAATTACATCTATACATTTCCCCTTACATTTATCTTTAGTACAATACTTAGCACATAAGAGATGTCTATGAGAATTTATTTGTACCTGAATCAATTCTATCTTACTTAATGACTAGCTTACTTACTAACCCGATCATACCATCTTGGTGAGTGATCATATATTGTCATTGATGGAAACATATCTCATTATTATGATTGATTGAGTTAACAATAAATGTGAAAAATGCCTATGTCCTAGAAGGAAATGCATGATATGGTTAGAGAATGTTGGTAAGCAATGATAATAGACTTATCATTTTATAGTTTTGTCTAATTGTTGATTTAAAAATTAAAATGGCTTCAAGGTATCTATAAGTTAAACTTATGTGGATTGGATTTAAGTCAAATTTTAAATTAATTGTTATGAGGATTTAAGTTTCAAGTATGTTACTTTGGATGATGTTATACTTAACGCCAAAACTTAATTCATTTCTAATGTGGTAGCCTTTTTCAAGATTTTTAAAAAGCTCTCATGATTTTAATGATTTTTTCTTTAGATGTTCTCAAAATAAATTAGCAATTTTTGTGATTTAGTGGCTTTTTGACATCTTAATGATTTTTTTAAGATTTTAATGTTCTCCTTATATATTCTCATAGGAGATTAGAAAGGCTTTTTGAGTTATTCGTGATTTCTTGAGATATTCTCAAGGTGTGTAAATAGTTTAGAAGGTTGATAATTACAAAACAATAGGTTCAAGTATCAATTTGGATTTTTAATGGAACTTAAGGAGATATAACGATTTTTATTGTCATAAATAGTTTAGAGGAAGAATAATGAAAGAAAATCATTAATCTCATTTCGTGAGATCTTTATATTTGTTGTTTTTAAAGTACATTTTCTAAATGTTAATGATGAATTGGTTGTGAGTTTGGTTGCATCAATTTTGAATAATCTAAATATACGGCCATCAATTCACATGTTATACTCATATCATTCAAACAACATTAATAAAGCATCAATATTACATCAACCACTAAGTTCATATTGTGCCAACATCATTATACTTTTCCTACACATTTTGATCATTTGTTTTATTTTGTTGATTTGGTATTGAGGGCTTACTTAAAGGAGAACGTTCTCATCGCATTAAAAGAAATGCAAACTATTGGTGTTTGAAAATGCTGGAGGGTTTTCAATTATCCCAATGAGAATATGACATATCTAGGGGCAACTAAATCCCATTTTCAACATGCCATTTCAGACACCGGGCCAACTATAAGGCTTGACCCTTCTTCTACTTCAGGGTCTACAAAACCTAGGCGGTTGGACCTAAGATTCAATCGATACCATACCAGTGCAAAAACATATCCCTGAATCTATTAAGAAGATTTTACCCTTATATCTCCTAGTAACTCATGAAATAACATCAATCTGCAATAGCTAAATGCAGATCTATGAATCTCATAAGATGAGTGAGGGTTAACTTGTTCTAGCTCTTCAACATAAAATTGTAAAGATGATTTGAATTTGATTTGATTTTATGTGGGTGGGGAAAGTGGATGAAAACCATGTATAGACAACAACTTAATGACCTTGTAGCTGATCAGTGCCTGATCCATTGGGCAAATTCATGAATCTCCCTCATGTATTTTGGATATCTGATACTTATTTATATATTCAGATATATGATCTATCCATTCACCTTGCAAATAGACATCAATGTTCGATCTAAATCTCATTCTTACCTGATATCCTCCTCAATAAAACTGCAACCCTGTTAAATCTCTGAAGCATTTACATAATTCCTTGAATTACAAGCAACATATAGCCTTAAGGGACTACACTTATGATCTAGGCTCTTTGTTCAAAGACCATAAAACATCACAGCTCAATAGAGAAAGGAGACAAGATTTAGACTGAAACTAAACACCTGCTGCTCATTGTATTAATTTCTTTGAAATAACACATGAAAATACATGAAAAGACTCACAAATCACCTAATAAACCAGACTGTACAATAACATATGCTGTTATACAAGAGAGAAAATGGTGGGAATGAGAAACTGATGGGATGGGAAGGGGGTATCATAGCCAAAGCAGAGCTTCATGGTCTGGAACCAGCACATCCCAGGTCTTCCATTCAGAATACCTCAATTCCAGGGCCAGTCCTACTAACTATCTTCATACTAGAGAAACTTTCCAAAATTTCCAACCCTACAAAAGAGAAGAAGAAAGAAACAAATATCAAGAGGGCAATTCTCGGATTGAATCTGCAACTGACAAGTGTCCCCTCTGAATTCCTTCCTAAGAAGATCAAAAGCCTCTCTCTACCTTCTCTCTGTAACTGAAAATCAAATCCCCATGATTCTGGCTCTTAGAAGCATAAAGAATATCAGATATTTGGTAAAAAAAATATAACTGATTTTTGATGTTGCATTTGAACTCAAAGTAAAAAGTGAAAAATTAGTTATATGACCTTTAGGAACCAAGAAAACATCACAGAATTGATTTTCTTCACTTTCACATCTCACCAATCCTTAATATCTATCCTTTAACCAATTATGCTAATCAATGATGAGTTTTGCCTATTCTGTTGAGAATACCCCAGATTTTACAATTTGGCATATAGCTCAAACTGGTGAGCACCTGTGCACAAACTGACTTTAGAAATGGATAGTTCGTCTTTTGTTGATTCCAACGGTATATTGGACTGCATATTTTTCCTACAAGAAACCCCTTGAAAGTCAATTTGAAAAACAGTCCCCTGCTATAACTATTAGGTCTGCAACATCTTTGATTTTAAATTTCGAAAAATTTAAAATGTCCTAATGTTCAAACTTTATAAAAAAATCGGTTTTGCATTTAAAAGTCCACATGTGACCTATTCTAGAAGGAATTTAAAATAATAAAGTTTTTATGACTTTAAAATTTTTCCTTTTCCTTCAAATTTGTGGTCAACCCCATTTGACCTTTGCCTTTCTACCATGTGGCGGCCTTTGATTGGCCGACCACTACTCATCAGATTCCACATCATCATCTGTGGGACCCATGCCACGTGTCACCATTTCGCAATCCTGCATTATATATCCTGTGAGCACTTCTATTTTGCGAAAATGCACTATCCATCATATCTGCCACGTGGCAGCATCCTGTGCATCGATCTTAGACTGCTCTTTTTGCACCACCTCATCATTAGCCGAGACCCTTTATCACATGTCAATCAGGGGCATTCCCGCATTATTTAACTCGTGAGCATCTTAATCTAGCGAAGATGTGTGGGCCGTTGATCTAGCCACGTGGCAAGATCTCATACAATGACCCCCAAACCCACCACATCATCATTATTGCACTTTTGTTTAAAATTTTGCATTTGAACACTCGGCTGACATCATAGCCGAGAACCCCACCACATGGGTGCTGTTTTTCAAAAGGCACCTTTCTTAAGGCACTATGCTCCATGAAATGAATAGTATTTAAAGTTTTAAAATCTCTCTCCCACGACCCATGCGGGATATATTGTTTTTACTAGTTTTCCCTCTGACTTGCGTGAAGGTAGGGATCTCTTAGCATTGTCTCCCCAAACCTCCTTCACATGTGGGCATTTTGATGCCTCTGCTTCATGTGGGGATTCTTTTAAACAAGGTGTGGATTGGCCTAATCTAATGACTGCATTGCTTTACGTATCTCTTTTCAATGGCGGCTTCCTATTTTGCTTTGGCATGGAGACCCTTCCTGCGAGTGGTGCCATGATTTTTGCCTTTTAAATCTACCTTTTCTTTAACCAGCGTCTTCCTTCACGTGGCTTCCTTGCTCACGTGTTGGGTTCTTACTCTTTTTGCTGCACCCTGCAGATATGGATACCCCACAGTTCAAATATTGGAGTCTCCTTTGCATTGTCATGAATGACCTTGCCTTTGCCTGGCGTGAGCCTTTTTATTTGCTCCTGCGGCTCTTATTTTGCTGAGTTGCTCTTCTTCTTTATTCCAAACTTCACCGTTCCTTGTAGTGCCATTTGGGACCCGCGAATTTGGTCATTGTTCGCTCCTATCTTGCTTTGGATCTGCGTAGACTCTTTGTATTCTGCCCCTGCATTGGTCTTCATATGCCGCCTCTTGCTTTTGGCGTGCTCTTTCCTTGTATGTCATTGACTAGTATTCCCCTGTAATGTAGATGCTTCCTTTTATATATCGTTGCCTCTTCTATTTTCCTTGTCACCTTCCAGACAAGGGCGGTCTTTCTTTGTTGTTGGGAGGCTGCTCTGTATCTACACGGGCCTTTTTATTAATGTAGGCTACCTTCTATTGCGTGGGGACTTGCTTGGAAAATGGCGCAGGGTCTTTTGTTTGACATGCTCCATTTAACTACCTGCTGAACTCTCCTTTGAAAACGTGGATGGTCTCGTTGTTCTTGCCTTTCACTGTCCAAAGGCGCCTCTGCTCCTTCATGGCGTCTCTCTGCCTATACTCAAAACGCTGCCTCTTTTAGCATTGCGTGAGCGGTTGCTTGCTCATTTCCCTTGTGAGGGATCTTCAACATTTCCTTTTGATTTACTTCTCTTATGCCTGCGACTGATCCTCTTTAGTGTTTTCAAAGGCGTCTCCCTCCTCTGATGCGTCTTCCTTCTCTCATGAAGATCTTAGAAGTGTATTTGTCCATTACTCTCTGGCTATCTCCAACATTGTTAATGTTCCATCCCTGTTCTCATGAACAAGCTCAGTGGTCTGATAATCATACATAGACATAAAGCTCTCCTTGCTGTGCTTCACATTAAAGCTCTTCACTCGAAATTTGTTACCAAACAAGCTCCACATCTTTCACAGATTCCACACATCTTTACGGCAAATGAAAAGTTTGGTGCAAGAAATCCAAAACTTTTACCAAATAATTATTGAATCCACAGTAATAATCATATCTTCCATCAGCGAGAAAGATGTTTTAAAGTAACAACATTCTTTGTGCTCTTTTGCCGAACAGTGGGGCCATTGACTAATGTTGGCTTTTATCCATTAAATTTGGATCTATTTGACTTTATCTTGTTATTTTTTGCCATTTTATCTTCTTATTATCATAGAATGATAATGAATCTAATTCTGAATTATTTGAGTGCAAGGCAACAAAGTTGTTTTCTTCTTTGCTTGTTTCATATGAGAGAAGTCGTGATCTATTATCATTATAAACCATTTCAGAGCACAACGAGTCGGGTATATCATACTCAAATGTAGACACCCTAATATTCCTTTAGCCCTGCCATTTGTGTGGCTATTGAGCTTCCATATTGTGTATTGGATAGGGATTGTAATACTCTTCATATCATTGTAATTAGATGAAAACAGTCAGGCCCCAAAGCGGGTCTGACTAAAAAAATTTTCCTTTCCAAACAACTAAGTTCTCAAACTGCCTTATTGAACATTCAACATTGACTAGATTCGAATTTGATCAATGCACTGCCTTTAAAAACTCATTTTATCATTCTCTTGCAGCTTGTCGACTTTGTGCCAAGAGGCCATTTTACTGGCCTTAAAAATTGATCCAAACACCTGACTGAGCTTTGAAAGTCGACACACTGATTCTTTGTTATAAATACTTGCATCTCGTCAAATTTTGTCTCATGACGAATTTCTAATCAAAAGATATTCGCTATCAAAGTTGACCTCTCAAGACTACCTGCAAGGAAACATGTCAGAAAACACTAAACTGGGTTCAATATCGGCTTAAGAAAACTGGGCAAACGGATACTTGGAAGAATGAAAACTAGGGCGTTGATTC
Organism: Cupressus sempervirens; assembly: GCA_028749045.1. Lineage (NCBI taxonomy): Eukaryota > Viridiplantae > Streptophyta > Pinopsida > Cupressales > Cupressaceae > Cupressus > Cupressus sempervirens. The sequence goes on along the minus strand of CM053786.1, from coordinate 183,964,308 downwards.
TTTGTCAAGAGGACAATATGGATCTATGATCTAGGCTCATGACGAATAACTGGGCGCGAATGGCGAGCGGTCAAAGTGAGCTACTCAGAATTGCAGACTGGCAACAATGACAAAAAAGTGATTTTTGCAAATGGAATTGACCTAGAAAAGTGTGCAAATAGATTCATCAAAGCTTGCAAACTGGCACACTTAAAGTATTTTTAGAGTACAACACAGTGGTACAATCCATTTAATCTAGGCAATCACGAATCTCAAGTTATAACTTCACGAACAGGGGTTCCAATCAATCTGCAAATGCTGACACAAGTAAAAAGTTATAAATTGTGTTTGAAAACTGTTCAAACAGATTCGTCATAAGCTAAAACTTGAAACATAACAAGTCTGTAACGTCTAGAATGTAACACAAAAGGAAATTTCACATTTTGATCAACTAGGTCAAAGTTATGGCTCGTCAAACAGGGCTTCCCAGAATTATGTGCAAAGTGCATCAGCATGACATTGATAATTGACCAACTTTTAGGGATTCAAAACCTAGGCAAACAGACTCAAAATGACTCAAAATCTGAAACATAGGCTCTCTGGTATGGACACTAAACACTCCCAAAGTGGCGATTCATGAAACATTTTTGGATGCAAGATATTCAGTTGCAAACATGGCCTCCTGTTGCTATTTGACACTAAGGTGAAACATGCAGATTTAACAATTGCTCAAAACGGGATCTTACAAAATAGCTCAAAATGGCAATTTATCACTATGCAACAAGTAGATGCACTAAATGAAAGGTGTTAGAAGCATTAAACACCTCTTAGGCCTCAGACTGATAGTTGGGTACAAATGCATTTACGAGCAATTAGAGGGCTTGAAATCTCAAAATTTTCAATGTGCGACTCAAAATTAGCCATGCAATTTTTAGTCCCAACACAACCCTCTAATACTATAGATCCAAAGGCTATAGCAATATATATGTCATGCAAACCAAATAATGATGATGTCATGTGAATATAAAAAATGTAACTAAAGGAGTTAGAGGTATAATGAAAGGAAATGATAATACTATTGATGAATAAATTAATGCCTTTTATTTGTGATAAATTTTCTATAAAAATCTATTGTCTATTCTACTTCTAAATTAGCTAAACATGCATAACTCTAACACTAAGCTAATTAAAAGTTCAAATCCTAGTAATCTATAAACACTAAGACCCCTAAGAAGCTTATAATCTATCAATGATTTAACCATATTTGATTAAATTTATGATTCCTAAAGTGATATTTAGGATAATTTTAAGAAGATGACCAATATTATGGAACACCTTAAGTGTATCTCAACATAGTATCTTTAATCATAGACAAAATTGTATATCTATTAAGTACCTCTTTGTTGATAAATAGATTGTTAACTTGAAACTATAGGTTATATTATGAAGCTCCGAACAATGTTGTGACATATCTAAAATCATATAGAACTAGGCTTGAAGGTTTCCAAACGTTTGAAAAGTACTATGCAACTGATTCTTGGATCTAGGTAAATTCCAACATAGTTGATAATGATGTTGAGGTACAACTTGCTACATACCGTAGGAAATATTTATTAATGGATATAGTCATGTAATTAGTTATCTAGCTACATTGAATACACTACTATTAGTAGCTTCAATAGGCAAGAGCATGTAGTTGGACTTGACTTAGGCTATCACATAATTGCAAACAAAAGAAGTAAAATTGCAGAAGGAGAAAAATAGGTTATATACTATATAGAATCCTCAAGAATTTTTAAAAATTGAGGTATGTAATCTAAATTAATTGAGGTATTCATGCAATACAAGGTAAAAGAATCCCCAATGTAAATGTCCTAACCCCCAACAAATAAACATACAATAGAAACACAACAATAGTGCAAGATCTGATACTAAATCACAACTCTTTATTCATAAAATAACTGATACATGCAATGTGCCAAGATGTAAGACCTTCCCAGTTATGACCAAATACAAAGCAAGTAATAGTTCTGCAAGATCCCTCAAGATCCAATCCAAACCATAGCTAGTCTAGATCCACACTCTGGTAGAAACCTCCAAGGAAGATCTCAACTTGTGCTCGTAATGCCACCAAACAATCTCCTTGTTCCTCAAGCTGTAGCTACTAGCTCTTCAAAGTTCACTCCTCTTCCACATCCTCTTCTCCAAGTTAGATGATTAATAGCTAAAGACTCCACTAGACCCCCTACTTATACCCAACTAAGCCACAAGTCATCATAGTAAGCTACAAATTAAATATACCCAGACATTAAATATGTGTTAAGCCACAAGTCAGCCTCCAATAGATATTAAATACCAAATGCCTTAAAAGGCTTACAACACTTATTAAATACATCAAGAACAATTAACCAAGAGAAAAATATGTCCACACAAACTCCAACGATCAATCCACATCACAAACTCAATCCTCATGCAATAAATGCACCAAATCATCCAAATAAATCCACAAGAACTCCATCCCACAAGCCACAATGTTGAGCGTTGGAAAAACCACAAGCATCACCGAGCTCCCACAAGCATTATCGAGCAACATGGCCCATGTCGAGCAACAAAATATGTTGAGCACCTTGGCCAAAATTACACTCAATAACAACCAAGCACCACTCCTTTGGTGATCGAGTCCACAACTCCAAGCAAAAATCCCTCCAATATGTAGGATTGCCAACTACCCTAGGATGCTCCTACATTAGATACCCCAGGTGTGAAAAGATGTTCTTAGTAGCTAGAAGAACATCTTCTGAGATTCAACACATAAATCCCAAAATAGTTCTTCACATACATGTCCTCCAATTCCTCAACTTGTACACTCTTTCCCTTGTTCCACTTTTGCTTCTTCACATCCATCCTTAGTGTTCCAAATGTTTGTTGTCCATGCTAATCTCTAACCCTTTTAGAATCCTTCAGCTCAACTTAGCTGCCAATACTTAGGTTCCTCCTACCAAGTTCTTCATTCTGCAAAGGAATTGGGAAATGCTTCCTACCACCTTTCTCAATAGTAATCACATTCTTGACATAATCATGCATAGTCCTGCAATCATACTGCCAAGGTCTACCAAGTAATATGTGATAACTACTCATGTCCACAATATCACACAACACTTGATCTTTATACTACTCAATCTGAAAATCAACAAGACATTTCTCCCTCACTTATAAAGCATGTTCATATTGTAATCAACCAATCCTATATGGACAAGGATGTCTCACTCTTCTCAAACCAAGTTTCTGAACCATCTCCTCAGCAACAAGGTTGTTAATACTACCACTATCTAGAATCATATTGTAGACTTTACCACAAGACGTACAACGAGTCCTGGAAAAATTACTCCTCTAACAAGATTCCAATGTCCTCTGACCAACCAGTATTCACCGAGCTAGTAAATTCTCTCCTTGCTCAGGTTCACTGGTATGATTTTCAACTTCATTCATAACATTAGCTCTCTTGTCACTAGCCTTAGGACATTCATAAGCTCTATGTCCTTCTTCATGACATCTGAAACAAGTACCCTTAAACTCACCTCTACCTATCCTTCTCTTCTAATCAACATGTTTTTGTTCATCTTCTGCACTCAATTTAACCTTTGTCGTGTAGTCTTGCTTCTCCTTCCCTTAGGAACTACCTTTATTTTTCCTCTTCAACTTCTCTTCTACTCTCAAATCATACTGATAAGGATCCTCAACCAAAGCAATATTCATCATACCAACCTCATCCTAAATATTGCATCACAAATCGTTAATATATCTAGCCACCTTCTCCTTGGACAATTCTCTATGCCCAGACTGAATAGTCAACTTGTAAAGCTCCTCTATGTAATCTTTCATATTTATATCCTTCTGTTTTAGATTCTGGAACTTCTTAAACAACTCAAGTTCATAATCTAGAGGAATGAACTTAGCCTTCAGTTTAGTCACCATTAATCTCCATCTAGCGATATTCATTTCACCTTCCTCTTCTCTATCTCTCTGCAATTCCTTCCACCAAAGAAAAACATGTCCCTTTAGCTTAGTCTATGCCAACCTCTCTCTAAGCCAATCTCCAATATCCTCTAACTCAAAGTAGTTTTCTAATTCAAAAATCCAATCAATCAGGTCATCAGGATTCAAATTACCTGATAAATTAGAAACCTCCATCTTATGTTATAGTTTTAGCTGAGATCTAGGTCTATCAAACTAACCATCCCTAGGTCTATCAAACTAAGCATCCCTATTTCTCATAGGTCTCTCCACACGATCAGTTCTGTCCTCACCACTTGATCGAACAACCTCAAAGTCTTCTGCAACTTCCTCATAACCATCTTCAATACCCACATATTGAGGTACACCACCTATAATACTTAAGATCTCAACGATCATATCACTCTTCATCAACACCATCTTAGGTTTGGATTCTACTTTAATCTTCTCTGAGATCGTTGCTTCCACAACATCATGAAGATCTTCAATCACCCTAGGTTCCAATTGTCTTAGAGGCAGCTTCCAAGATTTTTGTAAACCCTCCATAAAAAATCAACCAAATCAAACATTTGATCAAATAATCTACACCACAGGTCCTGGTGCAAATTGCCTTAGCTTCGACAATTTGTCGACTTGCTCATGAAAACCTTTACTCTAATATCATTTGATGTAGTACAAGGTAGAAGAATTCCCAATGGAGATGTCCTAGCCCACAACAAATAACCAAACAATGGAAACACAACAATAATGCAAGATCTAATACCAAATCATAATTTTTTATTCATAGAATAATTGATTACATGCAATGTTTCAGGTTATAAGGCCTTCCTGGTTATAACCCAATACAAGGTAAGTAATAGTTCTACAAGATCCTTCAAGATCCAATCCAAACCCTAGCTAGTCCAGATCTACATTCTGGTAGAAATCTCTGAGGAAGATCTCAACTTGTGCTTGCAACCCAACCAAGAAATCTCCTTGTTCCCCAAGTTGTAGCTACTAGCTCTTCAAAATTCACTCCTTTTCCACATCCTCTTCTCCAAGTTGGATGATTAATCCCTAAAGACTCCACAAGACACCCTACTTATACAAAACTAAGCCACAAGTTAGCCCAGTAAGCTACAAATTAAATATACCCTTACATTAAATACATGTTGAGCTACAAGTTGACCTCTAACAATTATTAAATACCAAATGTCTTAAAGGCTAAATACACTTGTTAAATACATCAAGAAAATTAACCAAGAGAAAAATAGGTCCACACAAACTCCAACAATTGATCCACATCAAGATCTCAATCCTCATGCAATAAATGCACCACATCATCCAAATAAATCCATGAAAACTCCATCTCGCAAGCCAAAGTGTTGAGCATTAGCAAAACCACAAGCATCATCGAGCTCCCACAAGCATTGTCGAGTGACATGGCCCATTCCAAGCAATAACATATGTCGAGCACTTTCAGTGATTGAGCCCCTTTAGTGGCTGAGCACCTCGACCAACACTACACTCAATAACGATCGAACACCACTCCTTTGGTGACTAAGTCCACAAATCCAAGCCAAAATCCCTCCAAGATGCAGGATTGTCAACTACCCTAGGATGCTCTTGCATCATGTATGGAATCTAAATTAATAATATTCATATATTCTCAATTATTTTTATTGGTATTGGGTAGGTGATTATTATTTCTTATATTGGAAAGCTACTTGATTCTTTCTTTTACAATGGTTGGTAATTGCATCTATGTATATTTCTTAGATGGGAATCTGCTAGATTCTTTCACTATTGCAATCATGTATTTTTTTGAAATTACATCTTTGAAATTTCCCGCTGAAATCTGAAGTTATTGGATTCTTTCTTCTATAATAGTTTGAAATTGAATTCATATAAATTTTCTTATGATGGGATATTCTTTTCATTCAAATATTGTAGTCATACATTCTTTGGAAATGACATTTATGAACTTTTCCTTAGCAATGGGAAGCTATTGGAAATTGCATCCATGTATTTCTCTCTTACAAAGTGAAGCTATTGGATTCTTTCCCTTGAAATTGCATTCATGGATTTTACTAGAAATTGCATCCATGCAATAATTTGTTTATTTTTTTACAATTATATTTTACTTTTAATCTCATCATTTTATGTTCTTGTTAGGTTGTTGATTTAAAACTTAAAATGCCTTCAAGGTACCTAAAAGTTAAACTTATTTAGATTGGACAAATTCTAATATTTAATTATTATGAGGATTTAAGTTACAAGTTTGTTAATCTCCATGAATTTAAATACAACACATAAGTCATTTCTAATATAGGAGTTTTTTTCAAGATTTTTTAAAAGCCCTTGACATTTTAATAATTTCTTTAGATTTAGTGGCTTTTTGAGATCTTAGTGTTTTTTTTGAGACTTTAATGATTTCCAAGGTTAGATATTCTAATAGGAGATTAGAAAGTTATTTTGAATTATTAGTAATTTCTTGAGATATTCTTAAGTTGCATTTAACAAGTCTACATGGTTAATAATTAGAAAATAATAGGTTTGTATAAATTTAGATTTTTGAGGGAACTCTAGAGGAGATATTTAAGGATTCATTTTTTCCATTATAAGGAGATTGGAGGAAGACAATCATTAACACCATTTCTTGAACTCTTTATATATGTTATTTTTAAAATTATTTTCTAATTGTTAATGATGAATTAGTTGTTGTGAGTTTGGTTGCGTCTATTATGAATAATCTAAACTCATGGCCATCAATTCACAAATTTTATCCATATCATTCAGAGAGCATTCATATAGTGTCAATATTACATCGACCACTTAAATTCATATTCTAGACATCATTATACTTTTCCTACACCTTTTGATCATTTGTTTTATATTATGGCTTGGTATTGAGGGCCTACTCAAAGAAAAACATGCTCATCTTATTACAAGAAATACAACCCTCTAACAATTCAAATCCAAAGGCTATAGCAGTATGGATGGGTTCTATAGACCCAAAGCCTATAACATTATGGATGGATTCTATAGATACAAATGATGGTGGTCAAGAATTTAAAACAACACAAGATTACATTTACTACTGCTTGGGGCACTATGTCTATTTGAGAATGTAATTATGGATAAATAAAGAAAATTCTAATTGTTAGGTTAAAAGGTTTTGACGTAATAATTTTATTAAGTTACCTTTTATGCCTTCTTAAGATTTCACTTTAAGCATTGCTCACATTTAATAATTGTTTTTAATTATTAAATATTTTACCCTTTAAGGTTGCATGATCTCCTTCTATAAGGATTGATCCGTTGTATTTTTCATTTATTCCATTCTCTGATAAATTATTCTTCCATATTTTTAGACTCATCTTCTTTCCTTTTGCTCCATTCTTCCTTGTGACATGTTATTTTGTATGCAAGTGATTCTTGGACTCTATAAAGTTGGTGTTGATGACTTCTACATGGTATCAGAGCTTGGATCTATTATTATCAGTTCTTCTTTTTGAAGAATTTTGGAGCTTCAAGAGTTTGAAAGTTTTAGAGGTTTTTTTATTGGATATGGAGGTGACCTTTTTTTTGAAGCACTTTGGGCCTAAAAGAAACATATGGTTGGATTTGTAGTGCCTAGAAACCCCTATTTTAATATACATTTTTTCCAATTTGAACACAATTGACTAGTGAGGCAATTGTTTTTACACCTAGGCCATATGACCTAAGCATGCTTCCCAAAGTGGAAATTTAATTTTTATGTTAAAAAAATTAAATCATGGAAAACAAATTGAATTAAAAAACACTCTTGCATGCACTTAAAAAAGACGCTCAAAGTGCATGCCCTTTAAAAAGCTTTTTCTTTTGTTTTTTCAAAATAGTCCCTACATCAACATACAACCATTGACATCAGGGGTACATAAGCAAGGATGACTGCATGTATAGGTTGTGACATTATTAAATTTAGATAAGAAGTTTGATGATCTTTAAACCATCATGTATTTGATTTGTTTTCTCATATAAAAAATTAATGATGTCTTGACGATGGCTTAAGCATATCGTGTCAAAATTGGGCAAACAAGTTATTGTTAGAAAGGTGGTTCTGAATACTTTCCAGTGGTGCAGTTATAATCTCCCGACTTTGCAGTTTTTATAATTTTCACATTCAAAGACAAAATTTTATGTTTGCAATCTATGAGGCATATTTTTTTGTGTCCATACTCTATATTGCGCAAACAAATAGGCATTGGAAAAGTCCTGGAGTGTTCTATCCATATATGTAGTTTTTTTCTTCAAACATTTCATTAGGTACACAGAGAATTGTCAAAAGAATTTATTATTTTTCCTTTCTTTTAGATTGTACTAGGGCTTGGATTTTTGTATTGTGGGGGTTATTTTTTGTCTTTCTTTCTATCATTTGTATCAACAAATTGGGATATACAAACACACAAAAAAACCCTTTCGTATCTTATGTCAAGTTCTAAAAGATCATTAATAAAGTAATAAAAAAATAGAGTAGTTGAGGCATAGTTCACAACATGGAAAACTCCTCTTTTATTAAGCCCCTTATCCTACACAACTATCACATCTAGAAATATTATATGACAAGACTTCTTAGGTCACGAGGGTTATGGTCATGTTTGGATGAGGTTCAACCTTAGTTTACATGAAAGGTTATACATCACATGAACAATATGGATTAGGCTATGGGCTTGTTATCTTTACATGTTACATACAATCTATTTTTTCATCTAGATGGTTGCCTCACTCCTCAAGCTATATGGACAAAGTTTGATGGAATTATTATCACCATCAATGAGTTCATAGCACTTTAGATTGAGGAAGAATTGATTTCCTTGGTACCTGATCCCATTCCCTATATTGAGGATTTCTTGATGTAATTCAAATCCATCGGATCTATTTTATAGGGTTGTGGATAAATAAGAGAAGATTTAAAATGTTAAAGTATTTTCAAATGTTGATCTTATTTCAAGAGCATATTCCACCTACATCATATTATGGAACACCTTAAGTGTATCTCAACATAGTATCTTTAATCATATACAAAATTGTATATCTATTAAGTACCTCTTTGTTAATAAATAGATTGTTAACTTGAAACTATAGGTTATATTATGAAGTTCCCAACAATGTTGTGACATATCTAAAATCATATAGAACTAGGCTTGAAGGTTTCCAAATGTTTGAAAAGTACTATGGAATTGATTCTTGGACCTAGGTAAATTACAACATAGTTGATAACGATGTTGAGGTACAACTTGCTACATAGCTTAGGAAATATTTATTAATGGATATAGTCATGTAATTAGTTATCTAGCTACATTGAATACACTACTATTAGTAGCTTCAATAGGCAAGAGCATGTAGTTGGACTTGACTTATGCTATCACATAATTGCAAACAAAAGAAGTAAAATTGCAGAAGGAGAAAAATAGGTTATATACTATATAGAATCCTAAAGAATTTTTAAAAATTGAGGTATGTAATCTAAATTAATTGAGGTATTGATGCAATACAAGGTAAAAGAATCCCCAATGTAAATGTCCTAACCCCAAGCAAATAACCACACAATAGAAACACAACAACAGTGCAAGATCTGATACTAAATCACAACTCTTTATTCATAAAATAACTGATACATGCAATATGCTATGCTGAGATGTCAAAAAGCCACTAAATCACAAAACTTGCTAATTTATTTTGAGAACACCTAAATAAAAATCATTAAAATCACAAGAGGTTTTTAAAAATCTTGAAAAAGGCTACCACATTAGAAATTAATTAAGTTTTTTCATTAAGTATAACATCATTCAAATTAACATACTTGAAACTTAAATCCTCATAATAATTAATTTAAAATTTGACTTAAATCCAATCCACATAAGTTTAACTTTTAGATACCTTGAAGCCATTTTAATTTTTAAATCAAGAATTAGACAAAACTATAAAATGATAAGTCTACTATCATCGCTTACAAGCATTCTCTAACCATATTGTGCATTTCCTTCTAGGACATAGACATTTTTCACATTTATTGTTAACTCAACCAATCATGATAATGAGATATGTTTCCATCAATGGCAATATATGATCAGTCACCAAGATGGTATGATCGGGTTAGTAAGTAAGCTAGTCATTAAGTAAGATCATGGAATTGATTCAAGTACAAATAAATTCTCATAGATGTCTCTTATATGCTAAGTATTACACTAAAGATAAATGTAAGGGGAAATGTATAGATGTAATTTTCAACAAAATGCATGAATACACTTTCAAGGGAAAGAATCCAATAACTTCCAGTCATTTGAGGGAAATGCATGGATGCAATCTCCAACCATTGTATTAGAAAGAACCTAAAAGATTCTCATTCCAAGAGCAAATATATGGATGCAATTTCCAACCATTATAGAAGAAAGAATGCAATAGTTTTTCAATACAAAGAGAAAGTTCATAAATGTTATATCCAACAAATGCATGATTGTGATATTTGAATGAAAATAGTCTACCAGCTGCCAATCATAAGAAAAAAAGATATGAATATAATTTTCAAAAAAAATAAAAAATAAATCTAAAAATCTAAAAAGTTTCTATGAGAAAGGGAAAGTTCAAAAATATGATTTCTGAAAAATACATGGGTGTAATATTGAAGGAATCTAGCAACTTCCCATCTAAAAAAATAAATAGATGCAATTTCTAACCATTATAGAAGAAAATAAAGAGTAGGAGCAGTCTACGGTGCCACAAAAATGCACCTCTTATAAATGAGGCTCAGCACAAAACACAATGGGAAGGGGTGCAAATAAGTTGCCTCTTAGCCAGAACCCATCGAGTAGCTTCCCATTGTAAGAAACAACAATCTCGCTTCCTCGATACCAGTCGGTATCTTCAAGAATCTACAAATATTATTTTTTAATCATTCTGACCTATGGGCTTATGCCATTTTCTTCCAATGCATTAGGAATGTGAATCGACAAGACGCGGCTAATAGTTATCTAGACTTCTGTGATGTTAGACTTTTCATACACAGTTTGACCAAAGTCATCTTCCTAAGAAATAATATCTATTTCCTTCACATTTCAGTATAAGACACTAGGGGAGAGGACCCAAAAGTCATGCACCATAACTTTGGATCATGCACCAAAAGTCAAAATGAAAAAAAAATGATTAATTTTTTACATCATCTTCCTCAGGTAGTTAAGTGTTTAAAACTAAGGTCTCGAGTCATGACTATCCAAATTGATGTCCATTTAACTCGATATTGTATGGTGTTCAATTCGCCATTTTTTGGACCCCCTACCATTCATAGTTAATTACCACCCCATATCTTTTATTATCAATGTCCCATAATTTGAACATTCCAACATGTTAATTGACCATATATATGACCTTATATAAACATTCCGACTTTATTAGTTGCATACTATAATATTTATACATAAATGATTTTGAGCTATATTTAATTATTATATATTTAATTAAATAACAAAAATGAGCATATAAAAGTTTTTTTAAGAACTAATAATTATTATTAAAAAACATATTATTAAATCTCTTATAACCTAACCCTAATTCTATTTTATAACATTTAACCTACATCTTTCTACATCTAACGCCAGATCTTTCTACATCTTTATCAGATGCAGTTTGTTGTGAATGTGGCTATTTTGAGGTGCATGCAGGTACTTCAGTGGACACGTTTCAAGTGATTTAATTGTCACGAAAAACCAAACCTTGCGTTTTCTTCTGTGCTTTGTTTCTCTGGTGAGGGTTTTTACATTTTGCTTGCATTTTGTTTTTGACTTTGTATGGAATGTCTGTCACCACCAGTGTTGTTAACATCTCATGTCATGTTGCAAGGATTAGCAAAGATGGACGTCAAGGGGAGTAGACACGATATTCTCTTTGCAACTCCATGTGAGAAGACATGAAAATGGCTCTGCAAATCGATTGTAGAAGATATGGAGGTGTTTATGGGTCTATATAGTAAATGCTTTAGCCTTCAGCAGATTGGGTATATTGTTCATAAAATCTACTCCAATAGGGTTTGACCCCTACTATGGCACATTAAGGGTAGGTGCACCAATTAACAGTGGCGATTCATTGTTATAACTTACTGCTTTCTATAGATTTCCTATATTTTTTCATGATTTTTGCGTTACTCTGTATTTGAGCAGGGAAGCTTCATAGTCAAATGCAAAACAGAGGAGATGGAGATTTCTACAAATGTGTTTATGGACACACAAAACTTTCAGGGATTTGGCATATTTCGAGCGGGTAAGGTCTTTATCAGACCTTATTGGGCAAATGACCTAGCTGTTCGTTTCTACAATTATGGGTGGTCATAGATTTTTATTTTTGCATCGTTTCATGGATTTTTTAGTTTATATTTCAAGTTTAACCCTTGTCATAACCCTGAGTTTTTATTATCTGATTCCAGATCTAAAGGGTTTTTATCTTTTCATTAATCAAATTGTTGTTCCATGCTTCAATGTGTGAGATTTGGTGTATTCCTGTGATCGTTTGGATCTATGTGACCAAGAATTGTTTGGTTATGTATTCCTGTGATTGTTTGGATCTACAGTGTTTAAAAGCTTATATTAGGCATTGAAAGGGAACGACTTGAACGGGTTGTATATTTTTTAAATAATCTTTTTTCATGCATTTTTGGAATTTTATAAACCCTTGCCCCCAATTTATTTCGTGATTATGTTTATATAATCGCACTTCATGAGTACATCTCCTTGAGGAATCGTTATCCTCTCTGTAATGGGGGAATCATTATCCTAAAGATAGTCATTGGCTGCCACCCTTCCTTACTTCCAATGCAATGTTTACTTTTGGCTTTATACACCAACAGGTTCCTCAAAAAATCCACAGCCACACTCATGTTCGGGAACATTACAAAGTAGCATATAATTGTAGAAATCTCTATTATCATGTTGCATTTTTTTGCCCCAATTAGGAATAGTATATTATCATGTTGCGAAATTTAGTTAACTGATTGATGATATTGTATTTAATGAAATAGTATTGTATTTAGTTAAAATTTGTTGGGTATTGTATTCAGTAACCTCTTTTTTTAATTGAATAAAGGACCAACCGAACCTTATACTACATCCATTGGTTCTTTCCACCATTGTATTGTGTATGTTTCCTTTAGATTCTTAATAATCTGGCATATGTAGTTTGCAATTTACAACCAGCTCCACTCACCCCTACTTTTATTGAAAGTTTGATCCCTATCGTCAAATGCCCCTTCATACTTTGATTACAGTTTCATGATATCAGATTAGAGGAAAACCACATTTTTTCATTGATAAAGGAAATTAAACAGTGCAGCATTCTAACATCCCAACCAGCACTAAGTAAAAATATAATTTAGGCTGCTACACTAATTGAAGTTCAATTAAGAAACATCGGATGATTTATAATACATTGAACAATTAACATAGTTATGACACATTCATGGTATAATATGAATGAAAATTTCGAGTTTGATGTTATGACACATTCATGGTATCATAAAATTTTAAAACAACATATAACAAATGTTCTTCAGTATCGTTAGGCAGGGATAACATATTGCATATCATGCATCTGATTTCAATCAAGTCAATAGCCTAGTCTAGATCTCCAAAAGCACAAAAAACTACATTTTAGAATCTGGAAATCAAATATGGCTCCTTCTTTATCACTATAGCTCAAACAACATGCATTTTGTGATTAAGTTGTGTAAGTTGTAACACATTTTTGCTGTTGTGCTGCAATACAACATTTTTCAGCTTCTAGTAGTTGGAACATAAGCATGACAAAAGAAATTACATAGTTGGAAATAGTAGAGGAGGTAGGAGATAAGGACTAGTCAATAGAACATTACAAAATGCCAAACTTGTCAGTGGAAAATAAGATTGGACTGCTATTGTAAAAGAGGACCAGTCTGTAGTATATAGCAAAATGACTAGCTTATGAAAATAGAAGTTCTTCTGCTATAAAAAAATGTCTAGCTTGTGAATATAGAGGTACTCCATGGGTGATCCCACAATAATGGGTTCCACTTTTTGACCAATTTTGACACTGAAATCAATATTTTTGCAACAAACGTCACGTTCAAGTGACTATATCTCCAAAACTATAAATAATTTCAAGATGACATAAACTAGTGATTTTGAGTACTTTGTTCCTACTTTGTAACTATATTTTTTAATCTAAAAAAAAAATTTATTTATGTCAATTTTTTTTTATCTCCTCCAAAAAGTGGTACATAATAAAATTCAATATTTTAAAAAGTGACAGTCCGTTTGACACACATAACTTTTTCTCTTGAAATGATAATGAAGTAATTCTTTCGGTGTTGGATTTGTAACATCAATATCCAATGTCTACATTTGATTTGATTTATTTTTGTTAAATATTGTATAGTTTATGAAGTTTTGAAGTGACATGAACCATAATTCAGACATACATTCCGTTTGACACAGATAATTTGAAGTCAATTTATCATAAACCATTTTTTTTTTGAATAGAAAGGTATCTCAATAAGCCAGTGCCTCCATATTTTTCAAATTTTTTTTGACCTAATTTACTAATTTTCCCAAGGTGTCAAAGTTGGTTGATGTTCAATTGGTAATGAACCTATAATGAGTTAAACTCATATTTGAAAGTCTTAATGATTAAATTATGTAATAAAATTATAGTCGTTGGAAAGCTTGCTTCGAGCAGCACATTTTGACATTTTTTATTTTATAGTAGGAGATCATTCTCCTACAATTATGGTAGTCAAAAGAGCAAAAAAAAAGAAAAAAGAAAAAAAGTTTAAATTTTTTGTGATTTTGCATGTTCGTGCGAACATGGAGTTCGCGCGAACATGGAGTTCGCGCGAACATGTTTACCATGTTCACGTGAATGTATGTTCGCGCGAACATATATATCACATATGTTCACATGAACATACGAAATATGTTCGTGCGAACATGATTGAAAAAAAAGTTCGCGCGAACACAATAAGTGTGTTCGCGCGAACATATGGTAAACTCAATTTCTCATTTTGCAATTTTTTTCATTTTTGTTCGTCCCACTAAAGTGGAACCCATTATTGTGGGTTCACCCCCATATAAATATTTTTATAGGATCATTAACTTACCATAAAGCTAGGGAAGGGTTCAGGTTCCCCCTCAGTACTATCTATCGTAGGATTTTTTGGACTAGCTGAATCAACTTGTGGGGTGATGGGAGTCATACGCTCAAACATATTTTCATCTAACAATCTACCAATTGAGAATTGCTTGATTGGAGAATGAGGGGGGCTTTGGCTAGCAATAGATTGGATGTTATGGAGGGCAGCATAGGTAGGGGATAGAATGTTGTACATGTCCTGCAAAATTTGATGATGCTTAGGTAAGGGGGTTGTTGGAGTACTATTGTGGCCTGCTCTGTGTGCATTTGGTTCTAAAATACTGATGTTGTAATCAAGTTCCATAGGGGATATATTTTCAATTCCTTTGTTGTCTTTCTCTTTTTCCGGCCTACCTTTTGTACAATTTACCTTTTCTTTCTTCTTCAACTCCCTCTCTTTTTGTTGCTGCAACCTTTCCTCTTTCTTTTGTTGCTTTATTGTCTTTCTTTCAAGTTTCTACTCATCTTTCCTTTTTCTCAGCTCAGTTTGTAGTGTTTTCTTTTCCTCCAACTGTTGTTTCTTCCTTTCTTTCAGCTCTTGAAGTTCAACTTTCCTTGCTTCTCGTTGCTCCTGCAACATTATGTACTCATTAGATGTAAGTATTTGAGATTTTCTTCCCAATCTAAGAGTAGCATTATCAGATGGAAAAGATCTCTTTGTAACCCTTTCAATTGGTAGCTTCAAAAAATTCTTAATGACCCCTGATTGCATAACATTTGTTCATCTTCTGTCTCCATCACTAGAGATCCATTCAATGCATCTAGAGTATGTTCACCTGGTCCACCTTCATCTTCAGTGCATCCAACTTCATTCTCGTTATGATCTGTAGTTTCCCAAATTTTTGCTTCAACATAGCAATGAACCACCTCTTCTCTTCACATTGAAGGTGGAGAAGGAATGGATAATGAAATGTATTCATTTTGAAAGTCAATCTGCATTCTCAATTCTTTTGCAAACCCACAACTCATTTTATTTTTTTGTTTTTACATTGTTTCTCCTCAATAACGTACACACAGATTGGAAACATTGAAGAATTTTGTTACTTGCCTCCTCAAAATACCTCCTTGTTGTGGAAGATCAAGATCGTAATCACGTCATATGTTTTCTATTCTTTTTTTTGCATTAGGTTTTTTCAATTTTGCTTTAAATTTGTTTATTTATTTAGATTGCAATTGGTTTCTTATTAGGAAATGTGAATAATGAACCACCAAATCCCTAGCCAGATCAACAAAATCAAAATGAAAACCCTCCACAAGATCCAAATCAGAACTCTCCACAAGATGAAAATCAAAACCCTCCACAAGAAGAGCAAGAAATTATGCAACTTGCATTGATTGGAAGACCTCCTCCTGGCACCCAAGACAACATAATGAATGAAATAGAAAGAGGGAGAAATGAATTAGAAGCACTCATTGGTAGGTTGAAAACTTGTGGTAAAACCAATCCGATGAGAGCATAATTGGCATCCTCCCTTGAGTCCATTATGACCCATGTAGCTTCTGTTAGCGGTCAGTTGGATATTTGGCGTGTTAAAAGGGATGAACAAAGAAGATATTATGCAAAAAAATTATCATATCAAGATGTAAAAAAAAGGAAATAGAAAAAGGTAGCATTTTTTTATTGTTTAAAAAGCCTGGAGAACAAGATACTGTTAAACATACAACTAAAAGGTTCCCCATCCAGTGGTGCATACACAATGGTATTAGAAATAACTTTTGGGATAGATGGTGGATGGTCTTTGATGCCCCTCCCTATAATAATCGTGAGGTTCCAATGTATTTCTTAAACAAATTGTATTGTGAATTTGTCCTTGGAGAGATCCTCAATTATTTTGATATATTAGAATCTCAGGCTAGAGGTGGGGGGTCATCATTTGAGAGGTTGAGGGCACATCATGACCCTAATGTAGTTAGGGCACCTGTTGTCAAGCCACAAGGTGAGCATGTGATTCTTTCTTCAATTGTGAAGGAACATGTAGAGACCAACACTCTAGGGACTATCAATGCTTTGACACAGAACCTCATTCATTGCACCAGTCCATTAGTTGAGGAGGATCCTTCTGTGCATCGCGATCATATGTACACATCATGTGGATCCTTATGCACATTTGGCAGTCATGTTGGAGATAGTATGGATGATGGGCTAGTCACTGATGAGTTCTTGAATGACACATTTGGCATTGACGCACATGTAAATTGTAATTATAATAAACTAATTTGATCACATTTTGTATGTATAGTGAACAATTAATTAATTAGCATGTGTTGACATTGTTCAAAATTCATGGTAAGAGTGTTGCTAGCTCTAGTACAGATTCCCTGATCCCATTGTTGGTCCTGCCAACGAGTCGAGAGGTATGTATCGATTTAATCATTTAAATTAATACATATATTTATTAAGTAATCATATGAAGGATTGACAAAAAAAAATATGCATGTGCATCAGTTCTCTACTGGACCATCAACATTCACAAGAGACTCTGAGCCTAGGCATGATACAAACTTCGTAGAGGTACATTTGTTTTATGTTAATTTAATTCATTTGATTATATTTGTTTCATGTTTCATGTTACATGTAAATTGTATTATATGACATGCAGCTGTTGACATCTGAGACCGATGCAAGAGCATCTTGCATGGAAAAATTAAATTATTAGAAAAAAGAAAAAGAAAAAAAAAAGGGGAAAAAAAAAAAAAAATTTGTGGAGAAGAGAGAAAGTGACGAAAATGGAAGGAAAATAATAAAAAATAGAAAAATAGGAAAAATGGAGAAAAGAGGAATTTCTATTTTCAAGGTGCATGGGTGGCATAAATAGAAAATAATAAAAATAGTTGTCATTCCATTAATTGAGGTGTGTAGGTGGCATTTTAGAAGTTTGTGGAAAGATCCTTAAATCATGTATTTGATATTTGTCGGGTGCTTAGTTGTATTTGGGTGGGAATTTAGTATTTATGTGCCTATTTAAGCAAGGCTTATTATCATTTGTAATCAAGTTGGAGAAATAGAAGCTTTTCAAGTGTAAGCTCTTGTAGTGAAGCTCTTGTAATGTAATCTCTTGTAAGGAAGTTCGGGAAATAGAAGTTCTTCAAGTGTAAGCTCTTTGGATGTAAAAGCTCTTCAAGTGTAAGCTCTTCAAGTAGAAGCTCTTCGGATGTAATTTCTTGTAGAAGCTCTTAGAGAGAAAATATCTCTTATATTGTAAGAATTTGGAGTCCTTTCATTTGGAGGATATTATAATGAATTTCAAGTATTAATGGAATTTTTATGAAGCATTTTTGTCATCTCTCTATCTCCATCTTGTTGCATTTTTTTGGTTGTGAGTTGGTACGGGTGGTGTGGCCCATCATCAGAGACTCCTCCTCATCTTCGCCAGTCCATCAATCATGGAGTTGCTATAGCGATGGCTAGTTCAGAGCCATTGACTGAGGTATGAAAGGATTTTCTTGGTTTTATTTGTTGTTTATAATAGTTAGTACTGAAATTTCAAATGTTGTCTATAAGTGATTATATTGATTGAATTATTGTAGGGCCTTATTAAACCTGATCATCCATGAGCCTTCAAGGTGGACGTACAAAGTGACTATTTGATGGTGGTAAGAAAATAATTAATTTTGTGTATACATTTATTTGATTTTAATATATTATAATTATTGATTCATATCTACTTTTTTTTGTATCAGCTCAAGTTAGAGAAGAGCCTAAACAAGAAGACAAGCAAGCATGTGAGGAAGACCCCATCATCCCCATCATCTCCATCCACACGATGACTAAATACCTCTAGGGATTTGTTTCCTTCTCCTCGTGGGAATGAGAAGATATAGTTGATAGACACACATGTTTAGGCATTAGTGGACATTTATGTTGGATTTTATGTTAGTGGAAATATTTGATGTATATATGACATTTTATATTTGATGCATGACATTATTCTAGACTTATGAAATTATTGGTTAATAAATGATATGTTTGTTCATGTATGATATTATTGGTAATCATAATATATTATATGTTTGTTAATGTATAACATTATTAGTTATCATACTATATTATATGTTTGTTCATGTATGACATTATTAGTTATCATAATATATATCTTATTTTTCTTGTTTATGTTTTAAGTACATTGAACATGTATTTAATTTTAATGTAATTTGCATCCAAAATGATGTAGAATGCTCACATCAAAAGCTAGTGGATTTCGAGCAAGAGAACTTTAAAGGCAAACTACCTTTCCCACCTTTCTAAGTATCTTCAAAGACTCTTTCCAACTTGGTTACATCATTGAACTAACACCTTAGACACTTCAAGGAACACCTAATAGCTATCTCACAAACTTTAATCTGTCATCTATTCCATCCTTCCAAGAAATTCTTCAACATCGTATGAGTGAAAACAATCTTCCAACATCCTATGACTATTTTCTTTGCAACATGTAATTTACTGATTTTTGGACAACTCTTCACAAAGGGAAGTGATTATGTTTCAAACCCATAAAATGGCTATTAGGTTGTCCCAATACATTTTGCCTAAATTTTTTGTGTCTACAAGCAATTTGGTTAGCCTTTACTACTCTTAGGTTAAGAGCTTATTCTATCAAAACCTCTTATCTAATAAAGACATATTCATTGCACATCATTGCAAGTCTTAAAGAAGTTGTACCTTGTAATCGAGAGGGTAGTGATATAACACATACACTGGCCCATTTGCTGGTAACATCCTTTTGTTTCTCCAAGACATTGAGCATTAAAAGAGTCAGATTATAAAATCAAACAGGAGAACAAATTGTTAACCAACAATTATCAAAGTATATAACATATACTTAGATAAACTAATAAATATATATTTTTAAAACCAAAATCTGCAATTAATTATCAAATTGTATAAAATTATCCTTAGGCTATGTATTTTGCTTCCATATGTTATGTCCAACAAGTCTTCTTCTATAACTTCTTATTCCCTCATCAAATTCTGGAAGCAGATGAAATCTAAACCATTTGGATATTTATAAGCTACAAGACTCATAAAATCAAATCCTATAAAGAAACTTTTAAAGCTAATTAAATATAGAATCATGCAAAATTATTAACGAACTTATCAATTAAAAACTTAAATGTCAAGAGTGAATACTACTAGGTCAAAATTAAATTTATTTGGAATCTTCAAATCAAAATTGAAATAATTTTCAAAATCTAAAGAGATAAATTAGAAACAAAAATGAAGTCAATCTAGTGTATTAAGATTGCATATATTTCTCAATTATTATGAGAACGTTTCCTTGAAAAAATAGGCAAGGAGGAGGAGGTGAGATGGTCAGATACAACCATTGACTAACTATACAAGCATGCATCACTTGTAGCTAATGTGTAAGAGAAAGTGGCAAGTGTGCATGCACAAGGTGTATCCACCAGTGAGGAATCATATCTACACCACATAAGGTGAGACAACTAACTCAACTAGTGTAGGTAAACTTAGCCTATGTTTGTAAAGGTCAAACCTAGCTTTAACTAGTTTGATGATAACCTATACTCTCAATGAAGTGATGCAAATAATAAACATAATATTGTTCAACATGTCAACTTAAACAATTATAGAAAAATAGATAGGGAGACATCCATGCAAAAAATAATTAGCATACACCTTGAAGAACATTCTTAAATACAAATGAACCCAATTAATAACCAACAATAAAATTGTGAGAAAATTTAGAACACAAAGACATCATTTTTTTCAAATCAAGATCTTATGTGGGCTTTTGGATCAGTTTAGTTATGTCTCCTAAATCATGGGACTAAATTTGCATAGAAAAGTGTGTAGTCATCATCTTTAGTTAACACTCCTTCACATGTGACATGCAAACATATTCAAAATAGAGATGACATACACAAGCTACTAAAGTAATTTCAAGTATTGATATGACTGGTGGATACCTCTTATTTGACTCCTTACCAATTCAAGGTAGATTCAGTAAAACTTTGGAAGTTTGAAAAAGAAAAAAATAACTAAAATGCATTAGGTCAAATAGAAAACTCTTTGATATGGAACACAATAATCCTTGAGTCAAAACTTGATGCAAACATGCAACTTCTAATCATGGTTCTCAAAAATATTTTCCTTACATTAATTATTTATGTGATCAAGTCCTTGTATACTTCATTTGGAACTATTTATTTATGGTGTTTGAAAACCACATTTTCCAATATAACTTATTAATCATATAGGGGATGGGAAGTAATTGCAATAAGAGGGAATGATTACACTTTACTAGGTGGATGAGATATTATGCTCTTGGTCCAAAGCTTGAGTTAAAAGCACTCTATTGTAATTCTTCTACAAAATTAAACAAGATAATTATTGTGATAGCTAAGGAAAGAATCCTTAATCATATGAGGTAACATAGAGTAATGCACAAAAACAATGTAAAGGTTCTATTAGGTAGTCCAAACCCATGAATCATGAGGCATGCATGGACCAATTTGTTTTGCTCTTGGGCTTAGGGAAAATGAGAGTTAGGGAATCATGTCTTTCTTATCGCATTCTCCATTATGGTTAAGGACATGAGAGTTAAGTGCTACAAATACGTTTAGACTTCCATAATCTTAAATATCTATTATCTTATAATACATAATCCATAGTTAGGATATTATATGTGTGTGTTCAAAGCATCAGGGACAAAACACATTACTTCATAAAGTACCTATCTAAACCTAGTTGTTGGAATTGTGTTTGTAGGGCATAAACTAGGGATAATTCTAGGAGGAGACAATTAAATCACCTCTATTGGTATCTTCACCCAACTCCTATTTATATGTTTTCTCCTATTGGGATTTCACCTTCTAAAATGTTCTCTTTCCATTTCTTGGGAGGCAATTTTGAGAGATTTACTTCTTGAAGGATTGTCCAAATCTAAAATTTAGGCACATCACCTTCTCCTGCATCTCCTATATCCATTTTTCCTAATATTGTCTGCAAATTAGCTTAGCTTTCAGTATTTTCTTCTAATTAATATCTTGTGGGGATTTAATACATTTTGTATGTGATATATTAACTTTTCTAGCTCATTTAAAGAGAAGTTAGAAGTTCAAATCTTATAGGGAGATACACCTCCTTTATAGCACATTATCATTTAAATGTGATAGTTACATACAAAAAGACTAAGCCATAGGTTTACCCATGAGAGCATGCTCTCTTGTATACTAAAATCAATAAAGATAATGAATAGATCACAAAAAAGAATTATTGACAACACGCTTCTAGTTTATGAAATAGTTATATAACACTTTGAGAGAAAACTAAGTAGTCTTTAGATTAAAATTTTTGATCACAAATATGTTAAGTTGCGTGGAGCTTGAAACTTATGAAGACAATCCAAAATAGATTGTCCTTCCAAAATTTCAGCTCTAAGTTGTTAATGGAAATGTCTAAGCTCATGACTATTCATCCCCAATCTACTCATGGAATTTCAAAGTGTGAAAAAATAAAAAATAGACCCAGGCATGAAGTAGCAAATCAACAATGAGATTTATAATTCAAGTTGTTAATCATCAATTGTGCTATGAGGTCATTGCATTGGCCCTTTACATATAACAAATTTGACTGGCAACATGAAAGATACTTCTTACCAAATGAGTACGAGATATTTTCCACAACAAATCAAATTGTGGTATTGCTATAAGGATTCGACTATGTCTTTTTGAGTAAAGCACAATGGACCCGTGTTTCATGGGTAGTGGTTTACAAGAGCCCATCTCTCATGAGAATGAATTAAAAATTTAGCAATCATTGCATCTAGGTGATGTTCACACGAGTGTCAAGTTTTCCAATACCTCACCTCTATAGGCATCACCTACATAGAATGAGTGTAAGTGTTTCTTTAGTTTTCATTAGAAATAGGTTCTTATGAACTACTACTAATGAAATTTGACTCAAATATTACACAGTTGAATCTTGATAGCAATATAAGAAAACCCCAACCTTTTCATTAGATAGGTAGTACTCAAAAGCCTTGTTATGAGAAACACAATGGGAGACCCGTGTTTCGTGTTTCAATGATCGAAACAAGTTTCCTATCACAAATGTCCATTTCAAAGCAACAATTCTCGTGTACCACTCTTACCTACATTTCACTAATTTTGCTCTTACTTGGTCGTAGTGTTTCTTAAGTTCAGGCATCAGACATATTAGGTTGTGCTTTATTACCATCCACTTTGGTTAAATTTGTTTTTCTACTTAGAAAACTATTTACCAGTTCATGTGCACAAAGTGATAGATTGGTAGAGCTTCTTCTGGCAAGCAAAATTGGTGATGTTTAAAAGGATCTGATTGAGGATGAAATAGGGCGATGTTTAAGGGGATCTTGATTGAGTACATAGGAAGTCTCGAGGCTACTATGTATGCATCAATTGGTGAAGGGTAAAAGCACAAACCTATGTCACCCTTTTGTAAAGGAAAATGCTAACAAAAGTATAACTGTTCATATTGAATGACAAAAAAATGGTATTATTGTTTTGAATTTTAAAACAAAGTAAACTAATAAAATTTGTAGAAATCGATGAAGTTTAGGATTACAATGTTTAATAATTATTTGGAATAAGAATTGATCTATTTTCCTACTTTTTATAGATAATTTTTAGCCGCTGAAAATTATCTATAAATTAGGGGTCTAGTTCCCACCACAAAACTATATGGAAATTAACTTATTTCCCTTTGATCTTAGACCATGTTATAAATAACATATATAGTTAGAACAATCAAAAATAAAAATTGGCTTTAGACCTATATTTTCTCTTTTATAATGATTCAAATTTTAACTCACCTGAAATCGATAGTTTTCATCTCCCACCACATTTTTCAAAACAAATTTATTCTAACCAAGAGAAAAATTATACATTTTAGAAGAGGACTCTCTCCTATAGAACGTCATATAATTTTAAAATTTTTTTGATATTATTTAATATTTTTTTCTTTTTCAAAATTGACATTTTTTCGAGTGTTAAAATGCGTGGCTATAGAATTTTTTAATTATAATATACTATAACTAATTAAAACACTATAAACTCTATATGAGAATAGTCTTGACTCTAAGCTCTATAAAATGGAGTTTATATGTTATTAAAAAAAATTCATAAAAAATAGTAAGAGTTATTGAAACGCCACTTTTCTAAAAGAATTTTATTTCTTTAGTAATTGGATACAAAATAATATAAAACATGCATTTAATAAACATTTCCAATTGAAAAATTGTTAGACCATATATAACTTAGCTAGAATGAATTTATCTAGATCATATGTTTGAATAAAATTGAATTTTGGATATAAACACTCAAATTTAGTCATTCTGATAAGTTAGCCTAAAAGGTGACACAACTTTGTACTTTTACCCTGAGTAATATTTAAATGGGATTGATGTCTCGAAAATGATGACTTCAATTGTCAAGGCAATAGCACAGTTGCACAATGAATTTTGGATGTTGCATCAAATATTCTAAAAAATGCTCAACTAGTATTGTGTATATAAATATATAGACTGCTTGAGAAGGATATGAAAATAGTGATTACTGGGAAAGGTTTAAGCAAGCCCTCACATTGAATTGTGATTTCTAGGTAATGTATAAACAAGTAATGGAAGTCTTAGGCGGCTAAGTGAATTGATCACAAGTATTTTGTAAAATTTTGTGAACATAAAAATAGATTCTTAAAGTTTGAAGATGTTATAACATGAAACTTGTCATGCAACTTTGCATGTAGTGTAATGATAGGGTTAGAATCATTAATGGCACTGTGGTGTAATCCATATGTTCATCCACCTTATCACTGATCACCCTCAAGAACTTGCACAAATTTTAAAATATTGTTATTAATGTGGAAATTCAAAATCATGTAAAATAACAAGGTAAATAGAAATGTTTTCTTGTCATTTTTCTGCTCAACAAGAGAAGACCCACAAGAAATTGGGGATAGTAGAAAAACATTTTTGAACTTAAAACTTTGATATATATATACATTAAAAATTATAAGGGTGGACTTTTTACATGTTGGCTCGGTGCAATAAGATTTAGCTTGGATGAAATATGTAGCATGTTTTGCATCTAGTATCTATGGTATTCTTTGTATGCAACAAAAATAATGTATTTTGACTATAAGAGAGGTAAAAAGTTTATAAAGATAAAATAAATATAAAAGGAGAACTCAACAAGGAACTCTATCCCATTCAACAAGTTCATCAAATTTATGAGATAAATGAGGGTGTAATTGTTCCTTATCCACAATATTCTAGTCCTACACATGAGCAAAAGCCCATTTAACTAGGCAATCAACAACTCTGTCCTATTCCCGAGGGATGTAAGTAAAACTAATAGACTCAAGATATCTATAGAAGTGGAGGGTCTGGTTAACAACAGAAGCCAAGTGCCACATAACATCCTCAAGTGCCTTTGTAGTTAGAAAGTTCACAACCACCTGTGAGTCACATTCACAGATAATCTTGTGCCACCCCCACAAACAACATTGTTCTATAGCATTCAAAATGGCTAGAGACTTCATAAGATTATTAGAATGCAATCCCTTATGCACAAAGGAATTGGACTTAACCAAAGCTGCTACGGGCAAAGCTCCCAATGTTAATAGGTCCAAGATTCTTCTACAAAGAACCATCACTGTTGACTTTAAGAACTTTAAGAAGAGGAGTCTAATGCCCCTTCATGATTCATGTGCCACTTAGGTAGTGTGAGCATGTTATGTAACCACTGACCCACAGCCATTGGGACCCCTCCCTAAAGAAGAAAATTGTAACAATTGTAAATAGCAAGATCTCTATGAGGCATACCCCAATCTATTGAGTACTTGCAAGATGTAATATCTCTTACTTCCACTTTGTGCTAGCTAAGTAAGTTGTGCTTAATCATTTTGTATCATCGAACATTATGATGTGAAACAAAACAAAACAGTACACCTAGGCATATAATAGTAGATGAACATTGAGATCTAAAATGCTAGTGCCTAACCATCTCTTCGGATTCAAGGTCATTGTGTTTCCCTTCACGTGAGATAATTAGTGTTAAGGTTTATGTAGCAATATACATAGACCCATTTCATATTATTAAGAAATATAGCTCCTTCCCAATTTAGCAAGTGGGTAATTCCTTGGATGAGAGAATCACCAAATCTTATTAGTTCCTACCAAAGGCAGGAAACTAATGGATCCATTGAATTCATTTTTTCAATTAGATTAATCAATCAAATCACAGTATTTAAAAGCTTATTAAACTAATGGATTCATTCAATTCATTTTTTCAATTAGAATAATCAATCAAATCACAATATTTAAAAGCTTATTAGTTCTTTCCAATGTTTATAACTATTTTCTATTTATACACAACTATTTAAATCTATTTCACTAATTTTAAGCAAGGATAAAATAAAAAAATTCAACAAAAAAAATAGTTTTTTTTAATGATTGGACAGAGACTATACAAGTTAATTTATTTGCATTAATGACAATGTCGTTTGTCAACAACCATGTTGATCTATCTTATTTTATTATTTGTAAATGATGAAACTATTCCAATTTTCTGGAGTGTATAGTTTAGACATATTTTTAAATCATCATACGAACGATATATATATATATATATATATATATATATATATATATATATATATATATATATATATATATATATATATATAAAAGAGGCCGAAGCCAATGTTAATTATTATTATTTGTTGTGATTAATAATTTCAATTATTAGTTAAGCTTGAGTAGATTCAAACCCACGACCTCCCAATTAAGAGGCTCACAATTTAGTGTTGTGTTATAGGCTCTTGCCTAATCGTCATACAATATTATAAACTATATAATATAATTATTAATTTTAAAAACTATAAATATTATTATTTAATATATATAATTCTTTTCAACAATTGCTTTCAACACAATGGTAAATTGTGAGCCTCTTATTGGAGAGGTATTAGGTTCAAGGCTGATTACTTAATAATTATATTTATGTTGACTTATGATATTTGTTTGGGAAGTATCATATTATCCTTATACCATTGAGTCCCTTGTTTGACATACATTTAAATTATTTGGACGGAATTTTTAGCATATTGTTTCTCAAATATAGGACTACTAACTTCATCAGAATTAGTATGTGCCATGATGTAGCAGTTTTGTCAGTACAAAGAGAATCTTTAGGCAGATAAAGGTATTGTGATTCAACCCCATTAAAAATCTCCTTGATCCAAAATGTACGCAATACTATGTTCATTAAGGCCCCGTTTGGTTGCTGGCACAGGAATGGAAAATTAGAATAGAAAAATAGAATGGGAATGGAAATGAGGAATGGGAATAGAAATAGGCAATTCCAATCATGTTTGGTGCACTTGGAATTCGACTAGGAATATGTTAATCTATTGTTTGGTTGTACAAAAATAGAATAGGAATAAGGTTAAGTTTTGTATTTTTAAAAACATTTTTCTTTAAAAAAAAATTAATTTATTATTTTTTTAGTTAATTCATTTTCATTTTCATTTTTTTAAACAAATAGATATAATTTAAAAAAATGTTATTAAAAAAAAAAAAAAAAAAATTTAACAAAAAAAATTCAAAAAGTACAAGTAAAAAAAAAATTCAAAAAAACAAAAAAAAATTTCAAAAAAAAAAAATTAAAAAAAAAAAAAATTTAAAAAAAAATAAAAAATAATTTTTAATGGAAAATCAGAATGGGAATGGAAATGGCCTATTCCAATAAGATTTTTTGGCATAGACATATGCTCATTTTAGGGGCAAAATTGGAATATGTCTTCCTATTCCCAATTCCGATTGAGCTTACCAAACAGCGAATATAAAACATATTCTAATTTCGATTTCCTATTCCACTCATATTCCAGCAACCAAACGGGGCCTAAGGAATTTATGTTCTGTGTCTCAATATCAGCTTCATCTGATGGAATCCTACCGATCTTTCCATTGTATCTAGCATCGACAACTGGTAGTGAAAATTGTGTTCGGTATAATATTTCAAGTAATTTTTTATGCATTTGAAATCAGGGCCTGAAGTGAGCTTTGTGCATGGTCCACCCAGTCTTTGGTGATTTTCTCTCTTCAAGGCCTAAAAATTCCTCAAGACAGAAATAAATAAGGAACATTTTTTCCAAAAGGTTTTAAATTTATTCGGCTTCCCATGGTACCAAACTGTGTGCGGCGTGCCTGTAGCCTTTAAATGTTTTGACTAAGACCTTATTCTCTTTGCTTTTTAGATACGAGCATCCATTCAGAACAGGTGCTTTGGATTCTTTGAAGCATAAAGAAGCAAAACTGACAATTGGAATAACTTAAAAAACATAAAAGTGAATCCAAAGCATTAGAATAAATCTGCAACATGCTCATTAGAAATTTAAGCAGTTTTTGAGAGCAACTGCAACAAAAAAAAGTTCAGTCTATTAATCATCGTGAACGAGCTAGAAACTGAAACAAAACCATTAGAAATTTAAGCAGTTATTGAGAACGATTGCAACAAAATAAAGTTTTCAGTCTATAAATTATTATGAAAATATGAATAGATCTCTTCCGTTAAAAAAGTATAAGCGATCTATATGAAGAATCAAGATGAAATTGCATGGGATTTTTTCCTGACATGCAACTTCACGTGCAGTGTAATGACAGAATTTTTTCCTAGGAACTTAGACAAAAAAATTTAAAATGTTCCTTTCAAATTCGGTATTCATTGTCACGTACACTAATAAGGTATGAGAAATAAAAATTGTGTTCTTGTCATTTTCTCCTTCAACCAAAGAAGGCCCTCAAAATATTGGGAAAAGAAGATTGTTTGTAAAGATAGACTTTGACATACACATTACAAATGTACATAATGATATATATACATTGCAACCTTTTACAATTTATAAGTGAAACCTACAGTTTGCTCCATATACAGGACAATTGCTATATGGCGGAGAATTGTCCACAAAGCTGAACTTTGTAGACACTAAACACTCTTTTAATTCTAAAGTGAAACCTACAATATGCTTTATCTCCAGGAACTAGGAAAGAGAACACAGTGACTAATTTAACAGGATGCGCAGTTGCTTGATCATTCTCAATCATCAAGCCATTCCAGAGTAAATTGCGCCTCCACAATTTCAACCCTAAGATCAGGGATAGAAGAGGCCTTAACTCTCAGCCACTGGTGCCCAATCTTCTCATCACAGATGACATGTTTCAGAGAGCTTAGTCCGCAAACACTTTTAGGCAACCTCTTCAAACGAGAGCACTCCCTCATATCAAACTCTTTCAATTTCTTGAGTTGACATATTTCCTCTGGAAGTTCTTTCAAGCCCTCACACAGCGAAATGTCTAGAAATTCCAGCTGCCCAAGTTTTCCAACGGATGCAGGAAGCTCTTTCAAGCCTGGTAATGCTGATAATCTTAACATTCTTACAGAACTCAGATTTTCAAGATCATATGGCAACTTTTGAACCAGATGGCAGCTGGTTATAGACCATATGCGAGCAGAAGGCATATGACAGATGTCAAGTGGCCATTTCTCCAAATCGCTGCAGTGGTCGAGGTTAAATTCTTGTAGATTGGTGTTGCTGAATGTGGAAATATTTCCAAACCCTTCACATAAACTTAGAGAGAATTTTTCTAGTTTCTGTATTACTTTAATCTCTTTTAAAAAAGAGGGCGCATCCAACTTCTCCAAGCGAACAGTCCTGAGCTGAGCGAGTGAAGATAGAGCATCTAAACCTTTAATTGTGGTCCTCTTTGAACTCAAATTACACAACATTAAAAATTTCAGTTTTTTCATGGTTCTAAGAAATGGTGGTAGAAAGTATTCGCTTGCAGAAAAGTGTACCACCAGAACCTCTACCTCTGGAAAGTCCATCGGATACCACTGATTTTCAGCCATAGAACCTACAATAGTTCAATCATATATACAATTGAATTAGAAAATGTTTTAGTGGTCAAGAATACCGGCAGTTCAAGTTAAAAATTTATATCAAAGCTATTGCTGTTTCAATAGTATCATTATTCATTATGACAAAACACAAAAGCTAAAACATTTTAATAGTTTAAATAGCTTGCATATTATGTCACTCAAGAAGTTAGAATATTTGGTCTGAATCGCCTACCTGTGTGAATAGAGACAATTTGAGCATCAAATGGTCTATCATTATGCATCTCCCACTCCCCTGGCAAGCTCAGCTCCTTCCTGGGCATGAATATTCTTTTCCTATGGACTATACTGTCCTGGCTTCCCAAATATATGGCCAAATCTCGCAATATGTCATGCTGGGAAAAGTACAGCTCAGAGGCATCTCCATAAGCGATTGTTGCTTGGCTTCTGATATTACCACATACGATATTAGCTCAAAGTTTGAAAACAAAACGATAGTAAGAAATGTAACATATATACAGCTTAGGCAAATACCCTGGGCTGCTGATTAAGTTCAAGTGGTTTTTGCTTGCAAGTTCCAATAACATGATAAAGGCATCTTGCTACTCCAGCTCCCGAACATAAACCCAAATGCTCAGCAGTGCATCAGCACAGATTTTCTTGTTCTCTGGAAATATGGCTAAATCTAAGAAGCATTCCCTCGCAACATCATCCAAGAAATCAATACTGGTCTCCAAGCATCTTAAAAGCCCTTCTTTGTGATAACTGGATATGGACTGCCCCTGTGAAAGCTTATTCTTTGCATTCAACCAGACCATATGAGATTACCCATTCAAAGAGCTCCCAATCACCTTTAGAGTAAGGCGTAAGCCCTTACATTCAGCTTGCACCTGCCATTCGTTAAGATTGGTATTTTATTAGTGTCCAAAGGAAGGTCTGTAAAAGATGAAAAGAAAGAAAAAGAAAAGCGATATTTTGGTGATTTAACTGCATTAATAACTTCCTGCAAGTACTAGTCTAATAGAACAATCAATAACTGCAAGTTCTTATAGCTTAAAACAAATAAGCATATGATTCATTATATTTTTGTTTTTGGTCTTATTTGATTCTATAAGAAGCTTTAGGCTTTTTCATATTTTTAGTTTCAAGGTAAGAGAAGACTATACCTCCATGACTAGATTTGCATCTGCTGTACTTGGAATTGATGTCTGTCCAAAAGCAGAGAAGCAGAAAAGCGAGAGAGCGTCCTTGTGGCTCAACAATGGCAACTGATACAGTTGAGTACAGGGGTTTAGGGGGATGGTAGAACTGTCTCTAGTTGTGACAACAGTTTTGTACCGTGGCGCTTCAAATAGTAGTTCCTCCAAGTGAGCCCTGGACCAGACATCATCTAATATCATCAGGGTCCGCTTGTATTGAGTAGAAAGCTGCTGCTTTAGCTGTATGCGTGCATCTTCTACATTCTGAAACTCGGGCTTCTTCCTTCCAACGATCTTCTCCCACATTGTCTCTATAAGTCCCTGCAAATTTGGAGACTTTGAAACAGTGATAAAATGTACATTTCCAAAATAACCTGATGATCACAGAAGAAAACAATTATTTTTCAGTAGGCTGCAAAACGAAAATGATTGGAAATTTAAGAGCATACAATTTATCACTAGAAATGGTAGGCCGGCCTACACAACCTGATGAAATGTACATTTCCACAACAACCTGATGTCCGCATAATTCCCTTCAGATTTGAATACGCAAGACAATAATGAAATGTACATTTCCTGATGCCCAGCATTGCCCACAGAAAAGATCAATAAATTTTCAGTATGTTGCAACATAACATATAAGTTTTTACAATTCACAATGCTGCTGAATATTTAATCAACATTTCCGATTCCATTCATGTTGATGAAAAAACTGCATTACAATCAAAACCAGAAATAATATCTAATCACTCTGTATCCTAAACCAGAGAATCAAGAAAACAAATCATGATTGGAAATCTAAGCGTGTACAAATTTAGCACGGGAAATGTTAGGCTGACCCACGTGAAAAACAGCTCACGAACAGAGAATTTAAAAGTGTTACAAACCAAATGGTACAATTCAACAAACACTATTACTTTTCTCACTTATCTGACGCAACCTAAATGAAATCTCGAGAGATTTAATAGTAAATACCCACTGAAACTGACGAACAGTGGAATGATCATGTCTTAAAGACGACCTTAGCCTTAGAAGTCCACATATCAAGTTTAACCTCGATGACCTAAACACCAAAGCCCTTCAACCTAAATCTCAGGTATTGATGGGATGGGCCAGAAACGTTCAGCGATTTCCTCGAAGGACTAGTTAGTAAAAACAAGAAGAAAAATTATGATTGAAAATGTAAGCGTACAAATTTAACACAGGAAATTGTATTGTAGGCCGACTCACATGAGAAACACCTCAGGAACAGATAATATGTAAAGGATCACATACTAAATTGCGCAATTCAACGATCACAACTACTTTCCTCACTTATCTGACAGTGTCCAGAGCCATTGCAACACACTCTACATGAAATGCCCAGAGATTTAATTTTTAAACCGTGTAACAATTGAAGCTGAAAATCAGGGGAACAACTGCCTAGGCGTGTCCACTATTGCCTTAAATGAACGCGGATCGGTTTAACCTCCACGACATAAACACCAAAGACCTTTGGCCCAAAATCTAAGGTATCGATGAGATGGGCAAACACAATTTAGTGGTCTCTTCAAAAGATTGGAATAATAGTAAAAAGCGACGAGAAAATTCTTGATTGATTAAGTGTACAACTGAAACAGAGGAAATGGTAGGCCAACGGACCTGAACACCTCAAGAATAGAAAATATGTAGGGTTGCAAACTAAATGACGCAATTCAACAAACAATAGTACTTTACGTACTTATCTGACCGAATACATAGTTATTGCTATCCACCTTATATAAAATGTCATGAGAACTAATTTTGGAACTCTACACCCACTGAAACTGATGAACAGTGGAACTAAAAGATGATACTAGCCTTAAACTAACACGGATCAATTTAACCTTGACGACCTTAACATAATAGTCCTTTGCCCAAAATCTTAATGCATTTTTAATAATAGGCCTAAAAAAATTCAGTGGCTTCAAAAAACCGTCAAAAAGAAGCAGAAAGAAGAAAGAGACATTACCTTTGATATAGGGATCACTACAGAGAGCAGAGGCCAAAGTAGTTTTCCCACCACCCCCCATACAATGAACCCCAACGACCGATACCTCGCTCTTTAATAAAATCTCCTTCAAATCCTCAACAAGCTTCTCCAATCCCGCATAGAACCGAGACTTCACAGGAAAGTTACTTAGAGCGGACCATTTATCAGACTCTTCCATTTCAGTTGTTTGACACAGGTTACCTAAACTCATTTGCTGTTGAATCATGTTATTAAGCGTACTACTTTTATCTGGAGGTTGCAATTCCTTGTACATATCTTTCAGGGCTGCCACACGATTTCTAGCATCTGACTCCATTTGGGCTGGGATAGAACTCATGAAACCATTGATCTCCTCTTCTAGCTTGAGTATCTGTGAAGCATATCTACGTCTACAAAATACATTTGAAGAGCCAATGCTCTCACAAGATTTAACCAGCTCTGAGCCCCTAATAAGAGTGTTTAGAAACTGGTGAAAAGCGGGATTTTGCTGATCTTTGGGTTATTGCAGGTCACATTCACAACATTGTTGGATTGCTGGGATAAGGGATTTCAGCAGAGCATCGGTTCTACTGCACACAATCTTGTGATATTGTTATCAGGATTTAACTGTGTGATTTTGAGTCAAACTCAGAGCATCGGTTCTACCGCACACAATCTTGTTATTGAAACTCTCCATTCTGTATACTCCTAAAACCTACAAAGTCAGTCAGTAGAAGATTCAGATTATCCTAAGGAATTCTGGTACCCTCTAAGCAGCAACATATTTGCACCTTAATAAAAAATATGTGGCTAACAAACATTACTGTGTTGTATATGTTAGCTAATTGTGAGTGTGAATTACTAACACATACTAATACAATTAGCTAACATATATGCTTACACACTAATGTTTGTTAGCAACATTATGTTTTATTAAGGTGCAAATATGTTACTGGGTAGACAATGCCAGTCATGTAATGTATTGCAGCCATCATTCACATCGTTCGAGGATGATGAGACGGCGATGGATACCTATGTATCTAGATATCAATAATTTACCATTTTATTCCCACCCCTGCTATTTCTTTATTAATGGTTATTTTCCTTTCTTGTTGAGCATAATAATTTTTTTTTGCTAATGATCTTTTATATCATATTTTACTACAAAATAAATATAGAGTTAAACAAAATATTCTGTGAATGAAATGGACTTTTTAAATTTTTTTATGTATGGAATATGGTATTTGAAATATTGATGAAAAAATTTCACCTTGTTCAATTGGAATTATACAACATGATGAATTGAAATATAATATTTTTAATTCTGAATTATTTTGGAATAAGATTCATTTACAGAAATATAATTTTTTTAATTAAAAAATAATCAAGTATGATTATTTAACACTTATAAGAGTCAATTATTAACATGTACTCATTAAGTGGTTCATATTTTTTATCTACATAATATATATTTTTTGGTTAAATGGTTCATATTTTTTAATTACATAAAATTTTTTTGGTCAAGGTTGATAGTGAGTTAGATGTGAATCTATCATCCATCATGACAGTGAGAAAGTCGTCATCAATAATATCTTCTCTCTCTTATATATATATATATATATATATATGTATGTATGTATGTATGTATAATTCTTATTTTAGATCTTAGATGAAATTTGAGTATTAGATTGTAAATTGATGATAGTGAAAAAATCTTCCTAGTAACTTGTGTTTTATATTTTGGATGTAATTCAAGTTTATAAATTAAGCAATAAATTTAACCAAATAGATCTAAGCAAAGCATGC
Organism: Cupressus sempervirens; assembly: GCA_028749045.1. Lineage (NCBI taxonomy): Eukaryota > Viridiplantae > Streptophyta > Pinopsida > Cupressales > Cupressaceae > Cupressus > Cupressus sempervirens. The sequence goes on along the minus strand of CM053786.1, from coordinate 183,929,250 downwards.
TAATTTAGATTTGTGAATTTATTTTAATATTATTAAACTTTATATTTACTATTATCAAACTAATTTTATATTAATATTATCAAACTTTAGAGATTGTAAAATTACATATTCTAATTTATAATAATACTTTGTAAAGAAATGTTTTTATTTAAATCAATGTAAACAATGAATTAACTCTTTTAAAAAAACATAAAATAAATAATGAAATAAACTAAAATGATATTAAATAATGATAAATAAATAATAAATTAATTTAAATTAAAAAAAAAGAAAGAAGTAAAGTGAAGGAAATAAAGTGTCCATTAGTTTAATGGTTCTTCTTAAACCATATTATGAAATAGATCTTGCTTTACATTTTTTTTAATGTACTAATATGTAGATTTTATTGGAGAAGCTAGTATAATAGTATAATAGATGGATCTATTAAAGAAGGAAAGGGAGAGACTAATCATTTTATTTAACACTTCAATCAACTTCAAATCTCCAATAGCTTACTTGCTAACTCCACTATTTATTATGTCCTCTCTCCTAATAATTTTAAATAAATCACCTATACCTAAATCAAAACTAAAAATATATTGTATAAGATTGATAAAAATAAATCATGACTTAGAATGTATGTTTAGAGTTTATTCACAAGCTTGACATCATCTATCCCACCAATATTCCACTATAACAATGATAATAGTGAAATTAATTTTCACCCGACACATTATGCTTTCTAATGAAAATTTCAATTTCAATTCCATAACTAACCAATAATTTCATAAGCATATATATCAAAAAAGCCTAATTAACATTTCAAATATGTATAAATATTCTTAAAAATTAAATCTAGCTAACAATTTACAAACAAACTTTTTATGTTTTAGGAATTAGAATAACAACAATAAAAGATATTAACAAATTAGGATTTTTTAAAGATATTTTCACAAATTTGAAAAACTTCTCATTGAAACTAAAAAATAACTTAATTGTAATTTTATTGATTAAAAATCATTTGTATTATAAGAATGCTCAACAAGAAAGGAAAATAACCATTAATAAAGAAATAGAAGTGGTGGGAATAAATTGGTAAATGATTGATACCTAGGTACGTAGGTATCCATCGTCATCTCATCATCCTTGAACGATGTGAATGATGACCACAATGCATTACATGACTGAGCAATCGGGCGAGTCAAACTTTGGCACAGCTTCCCATGGTGCAAATAAGTTGCACCATAGTTGGTGCCCTATGGAAGTAGTTGTTAGTTTGATTCAATTGCACTATGTGCCCTTGGCTTTGTGCCATGCATTTTATTTAGTGTTTTATTTCGAAAGAACTTCCTAGTGTCTTATATTGAAATGCAAAGGAAATAGATATTGTTTACTGGGAAGATGGCTTCAGTCAAAATTTGTGTCAAAACTCTGACAGCACAGAAGTTTGGATAACTATTCACCGCGTCTTGTTGGTTCTTAGATGGGAAGTTGCTAGATTCCTTCAATATTACAGTCATGTATTTTTTGGAAATTATATCTTTGAACTTTCCATTTCTCATGGAAAGTTATTGGATTTTTTTAATATAATAGTTGAAAATTACACTCATATATTTTTTCTTATGATTAGAAATTGCTAGACTATTTTCATTCGTATATTACAATCATGCATTTTTTTGGATATACCATCTATGAGCTTTCTCTTTGTAATGGAAAGATATTGGATTCTTTCTTCTATAATGGTTGGAAATTCCATTCATATATTTCCTTTAAAATGAGAAGCTTTTAGGTTCTTTCTAATATAATGGTTGGAAATTGCATCCATGTATTTCCCTCAAATGACTTGAAGCTGTTGGATTCATTCCCTTGAAAGAGTATTCATGCATTTTGTTGAAAATTACATCTATACATTTCCCCTTACATTTATCTTTAGTGCAATACTTAGCACATCAGAGACGTCTACGAGAATTTATTTGTACCTGAATCAATTCCATCTTACTTAATGAATAGCTTACTTACTAACCCGATCATACCATCTTGGTGAGTGATCATATATTGTCATTGATGGAAACATATATCATTATCATGATTGATTGAGTTAACAATAAATGTGAAAAATGGTTATGTCCTAGAAGGAAATGCATGATATGGTTAGAGAATGTTGGTAAGCGATGATAATAGACTTATCATTTTATAGCTTTCTCTAATAGTTGATTTAAACATTAAAATGGCTTCAAGGTATCTAAAAGCTAAACTTATTTGGATTGGATTTAAGTCAAATTTTAAATTAATTATTATGAGGATTTAAGTTTTGAGTATGTTACTTTGAATGATGTTATACTTAACGAAAAAACTTAATTCATTTCTAATGCGGTAGCCTTTTTCAAGATTTTTAAAAAACCCTCACGATTTTAATGATTTTTCTTTAGATGTTCTCAAAACAGATTAGCAAGTTTTGTGATTTAGTCACTTTTTGACATCTTGATGATTTTTTTTTTTGAGAATTTAATGTTCTCCTTAGATATTCTCATAGGAGATTATAAAGGTTTTTTTGAGTTATTCATGATTTCTTGAGATATTCTTAAGGTGCATGTAAATAGTCTAGAAGGCTGATAATTACAAAATAGTAGGTTCAAGTATCAATTTGGATTTTTAAGGGAACTTAAGGAGATATAATGATTCTTTTTCATCATAAACAATTTAGAGGAAGAATAATGAAAGAAAATCATTAATCCCATTTTGTGAGATCTTTATATTTGTTGTTTTTAGAAAATGTTTTCTAAATTTAATGACGAATTGGTTGTGAGTTTGGTTGCATCAATTTTGAATAATCTAAATATATGGCCATCAATTCACACATTATACTCATATCATTCAAACAACATTAATAAAGCATCAATATTACATCAACCACTAAGTTCATATTGTACCAGCATCATTATACTTTTCCTACATGTTTTGATCATTTGTTTTATTTTGTTGATTTGGTATTGAAGGCTTACTCAAAGGAAAATGTTTTCATCCCATTAAAAGAACACAACCCTCTAATACTATAGATCCAAAGGCTATATCAATATATGTCATGTCAAACCAAATAATGATGATGACATGTGAATATAAAAAATGTAACTAAAGGAGGTAGAGGTATAATAAAAGGAAAGGATAATACTATTGATGAATAAATTAATGCCTTTTATTTGTGATAAATTTTCTATACAAATCTATTGTCTATTCTACTTCTGAACTAGCCAAACATACATAACTCTAACTTTGAGCTAATTAAAAGTTCAAATCCTAGTAATCTATACACACTAAGACCCCTAAGAAGCTTATAATCTATCAATGATTTAACCATATTTGATTAATTTTATGATTCCTAATGTGATATTTAAGATAATGTTAAGAAAGTCACCAATATTATGGAACATCTTGAGTGTATCACAACATACTATCTTTAATTATATACAAAATTGTATATATATTAAGTACCTCTTTGTTAATAAATAGATTGTTAACTTGAAACTATAGGTTATATTATGAAGCTCCCAACAATGTAGTGACATATATAAAGTCATATAGAACTAGGCTTGAAGGTTTCCAAATGTTTGAAAAGCACTATGCAATTGATTCTTGGATCTAGGTAAATTCCAACATAGTTGATAATGATGTTGAGGTACAACTTGCTACATACCTTAGGAAATATTTATTGATGGATATAGTCACGTAGTTAGTTATCTAGCTACATTGAGTACACACTATTAGTAGCTTCAATAAGCAAGAGCATACAGTTGGACTTGACTTATTCTATCACATAATTGCAAAGAAAAGAAGTAAAATTGTAGAAGGGGAAAAATAGGTTATATACTATAGAGAATCCTAAATAATTTTAAAAAATTGAGGTACATAATCTAAATTAATTGAGGTATTGATGCAGTACAAGAAGAATCCCCAACGTAGATGTCCTAGCCCCTAGCAAATAACCACACAACAAAAATACAACAATAATGCAAGATATGATACAAAATCACAACTCTTTATTCATAAAATAATTGATTACATGCAATGTGACAAGCCAAGATCCCTTAAGATCCAATCCAAACCCTAGCTAGTCCAGATCAACACTCTAGTAGAAACCTCCAAGGAAGATCTCAACTTGTGCTTGCAATCCCACCAAACAATCTCCTTGTTCCTCAAGCTGCAACTACTAGCTCTTCAAAGTTCACTCCTCTACCACATCCTCTTCTCCAAGTTGGATGATTAATCCCTAAAGACCCCACTAGACTCCCTACTTATACCCAACTAAGCCACAAGTCAGCCTAGTAAGCTACAAATTAAATATACCCTTACATTAAATACATGTTGAGCCACAAGCCGGTCTCCAACAAATATTAAATACAAAATGCCTTAAGAGGCTTACAATTCACTTATTAAATACATCAAGAACAATTATCCAAGAGAAAAATAGGTCCACACAAACTCCAACGATTGATCCACATCACGATATCAATCCTCATGCAATAAATGCACCTAATCATCCAAATAAATCCACAAGAACTCCATCCCACAAGCCACAATGTTGAGCATTTGAAAAACCACAAGCATCATTGAGCTCCTACAAGCATTGTCAAGCAACATGGCCCATGTCGAGCAACAAAATATTTTTGAGCACCTTTGGTGACCGAGCCCCTTTAATGATTGAGCATCTTGGCCAACATTACACTCAATAACAATCGAGCACCACTCCTTTGGTGGCCAAGTCCACAACTCCAAGCCAAAATCCCTCGAACATGTAGGATTGCCTACAACCCTAGGATGCTCCTGCATTAGACACCCCAAGTGTGAAAAGATGTTCTTGGTAGCTAGAAGAACATTTTTTGGGATTCAACACATAAATCCCAAACTAGTTCTTCACATACATGCCCTCCAATTCCTCAACTAGAACACTCTTTCCCTTGTTCCACTTTTGCTTCTTCACATCCATCCTCGGTGTTCCACATATTTTCTGTTCATGCTGATCTCTAACCCTTTTAGAATCCTTCAGCTCAACTCGACTGCCAATACTTAGGTTCCTCCTACCAAGTTCTTCATTCTACAAAGGAATCAAGGAATTCTTCCTACCACCTTTCTCAATAGTATTCTCATTCTCGACACAATCACTCATAGCCCTGCAATCATACTGCAAAGGTCTACCAAGTAATATGTGACAGTTACTCATGTCCACAATATCACACAACACTTGATCCTTATACTGCTCAATTTGAAAATCAACAAGACATTGCTCCCTCACTTATAAAGCATGTTCATCTTGTAACCAACCAATCCTTTAAGGACAAGGATGTCTCACTCTTGTCAAACCAATTTTTTGAACCATCTCCTCAGTAACAATGTTGTTAGTACTAGCACTATCCATAATCATATTGCAGACTTTACCAGTAGACTTACAATGAGTCCTAAATGGATTACTCCTCTAAAAAAATTCCACTGTCCTCTGACCAACCAGCATTTTTCAAGCCAATAAATTCTCTCCTTGCTCAAGTTTACTGGTATGGTTTTCAGCTTCATTCACAACATTAGCTCTTTTGTCACTAGCCTTAGAACATTCATAAGCTCTATGTCCTTCTTTATGACATCTGAAACAAGTACCCCTAAACTTACCTCTACCTATCCTTCTCTTCTAATCAACAGGTTTTGGTTCATCTTTTGCACTCAATTTAGCCTTTTCCGAGTAGTCTTGCTTCTCCTTCCCTCAAAAACTACCTTTATTTTTCCTCTTCAACTTCTCTTCTGCTCTCAAATCATACTGATAAGGATCCTCAACTGGAATTGAAGAGAGCAATAATTCAAAAGTCTGCTGATCTGAATGAGCAAGATGGTATTGGACTTGCATATCTTCCCAAGATCTTAAACTCATGGAAACCCTAGAGCAAATATCTTTAGGAGTCTTGATGCCTCGTTTGGAAAACACAGAGCACTAGCACCTTGAGTCTTGGCAAGGGGGTACTCTGGATAGCAAAGAGGGGAGACCACCAAATGTTTTGCTGATTCAAAGAGAGTCCATTGCAGAACTCATCACCAGACCAACAAAGCCAAGGCTTGATAGCTTCCCAAGCTTTCCATATGCTCTTAATGACAAAAGAGCCCTGTATGATCATTGGCTCCCACATGATGAGGAGGGCATGAAAGCCAATGCCTTTCCATGCCGGCCTATTAATGGGAAATCCAGAAGAAATGCAATGTCGAACCAAAATATTCCAGGCTTCATCAATAGTGATGGCATGAATAATCCATTTGGTACATAGAGCTAGGCCCTGCTTTTGTGTTAAAAGCAGGCCAAGGCCTCCAGATTCTTTTGGGAGACAACCGAAATCCCAAGCCACTCTGTGAAAGCCATGATGATCTGAACCAGAAGCCCAGAGAAAATCACGAAGCAATCTTTCCAATTTCTGATAGGAGGCTTTAGAAGGAGCCCAACAAGAAGAATAACAAACATGAGTAGCTGCAAGAACTTTCAAGCAAATCTAGAATTTGCCTGCAAGAGAAAGTAGTTTCGTAAGACAATAATCTAGCTTCTTGGTAATCTTGGCAAGCACTACATTCCAAAGATCAATAGGCAAAGCCTGAAAAGGAAAGGGAATGCCAAGAAAATGGAAGATCTCCCTGTGAGCGACCCATTTCCATTCAAATTGGCTAAGCCAAGGTGTTGCTGGTAAGAAAGACTAGTGGTAGTAGAGCATTTTATGCCATTGAATAGAAGATCCAGAGGCTTGACAAAAAGGGTTGAGGCAAATTAAGGCATTTTTGATGTTTGCTTCATCCTCCAATAGAGTGAGAAGGGAATCATCAACAAAATGACCATTGACCAATTGGGAAGATGATTCTCAAAAAGAAATGCCATGAACCAGTCTTGAAGACATGGAGTGGGCTAGCAAATTGCCAAACCCTTCAGTGGCAAGAACATAAAGCAACGGAGCTAGAGGGAAACCTTGCTTGGTGGAACATAAAAGCCCAAAGGCATCAAATTGGGAATTATTGATGGTAATGCAAGCATTAGCATCACCAAAGAGAATTTCCATAGATTGTAAGAAATTGGGACCAAAACCAAGAGCCTAGAGCATAGCCAAGATAAAAGGCCATTCAATGCGATCATAGGCTTTAGCAAAATCAATCTTCAAAAAAATAGCTGGTTGTTTGGACTTACGAGCCCACTCCATTCCTTCCCAAATAGCAATAGTGTTGTCAAGAATATATCTGGACTTGATAAAGCTAGTTTTCTTAGGTTGCACAATTAAACATAGAAGGTGGTGAATTTTAAGAGAAATTGCCTTGGCAATACTCTTATAAGATATGTTCAGAAGGGTAATGGGCCTCCCATTGCAAATATCCTCAAGATCTCTAGCTTTAGGTATGAATTTAATATTTTTTTTATTGATAATGGCTCCTAAGCTTTTAGAATGATAGGCTTCAAGAAAAACTTTATGCAGATTAGGACCAATATTCTCCCAGAGGTGTTTGCAAAATTCACAAGGAAACCCATCACACCTGGGGGATTTATCATCAACCATGGAGTAAACCACCTCCTTAAGGTGTCAGAGGGTAAGAAGTTTCTCACAGAAAGCCTGTTGCTCAACTACTAGGTGGTTTGGAGTAATAGAGATACACTTTTTGAGAGCTTCCTCCTAAGCAACTAAATTTCCCTATGAGGCAAAAACATTCTCATAGTGATGAAAAATGCCTGTAGGATGTCAAGGAGACTGGAGAGAACAGAAGTGCTTTGTTTTATTTTTTTAATCCCATGATTGGTATGACAGGCTCAAAGAGCCTAGAAGAACTCCTTCGAATCCTTATCACCAACCTCCAACCAATGGAGATGAGCTTTGATTTGGGCTCCTCGAGCGGCATAGTTATCAACAACCTATTTATCATGGAAAAGTTTGGCAACCTGGATTTGCAAGTCCACATCAAAGGGATTAAGGAAGAGAGCCTCAAAAAAAATTTTGAGCATAGAAGAAGTGGAGTCATAAGACTACTTTCTAAAAATCGCCAACTGCTGCCCATAGATGTGTAGAAAGAGAGTAGTTCTGGTAATGGCATCATTCCACCATTGGATCACCTTGTTTGAGAATGCGGACATGGCTCTAGATTCTAGACACGTAGGATATGAGAAATGGTGGAAGCATGCATCAACATAGATGTGCTAAGGAAGAATTACAACTTGACAACTTTTTGGATAGCTACTTTCCATGAAATGACAAAATAAATGGGATAATGGTCAGATAATGTCACATCTGGTAGGGGAATGATAGGTAAATCATGATCCTTAGAAAAGGAGAAAAAATATTGTGCAGTAATCATGGCATGATCAAGACCCTTTAAAATGTGGTCAGAGCCCAGCTCAAAAGTTGGACCAAGTGTGCCAAACCCCACTATGCTGACAACAATTGGTATTGGGATAAAAAAGGCTCAATTTATTACTCTTGTAGTACCAGGCTTCCCTTTCCCTAGCTATCCAACAAAAGGGAAAAATGTCATCTTTGTCAGAGGCCACTTCAACCATATTAAAGTCACCACACATAACCCAAGTAGCTAGAGGCAAGTTGTCAGCTAGCTAGCCCTACATCTGGGATCTTTCCATAGCATCATTGGAAGTATAAACACTGATGACTCCAAAAGAATGATTGTTATTGGAAAGCAATAGCCAAATAATTCTATGCATGGGGTTAGAACTATACGAAACAATAGCAGAATGAAGACGAGGTGATAGGAGAGTAACTACACCACCTCTACTAGCTTCGTATTGAGAGGAAAACATAATGGCATCCGACCAAATGACGCGACATGTAGAAGAAAGCATGAAACTAGAAATCTTAGCTTGTTGCATATGGAAAAAATCTAAATTATGAAGTCTATGACGGGTGTCTTGGACATAGAACTTTTTGGAGAGGTCTATAATACCTCGTACATTCCACGATAAAAAATTCATGAAAATTCTTCCATATCTTCCTCATATTCAAGAGAGGAGTAGCTATTCTGCAAGAAGGTAGAAACTTGGTTAAAGTCAGAAGGAAAATCTTTTGGACTGATGGCCTGACATTTCACCTCTGGTTTCTCAGCACATCTGGGAGGACTGCGAGAACACTGCACATTTTGAGGCACAATAGAAGAAGCAACAAGAGGGGTTCCAACCATAGTCAATATGTTAGCCCTGGCAACTGCCTTAATCCCCTATGAGCCAACAGGGTTTGAAATATGTGAAACCCCCGGGTTGGGTTCTGAAGAAACTGCCTGCATCATTAAGCTGGCTGGGGTTTGCGCTCTTGTTGAGATAGGATAAATCACAACCACTATCGCATATGACTGTTTAGGAAACAAGGGAGTCAAGGGAACCTTTCCCTTGTGCCCAATAGTAATCTATTCTTCTTTTTCCCTTTGATTGGCTTGGTAGGAGCTTCTTTAGATAGGGGTTTAACCCTAGGCATAGCTAAAGGGAAATCCCTGATCTTGTGTTCTGCTAACTAACAACTATAGTAGGTGTTGGGAAGGTTCAAATAAAGCACCTTCTAAGAGAAGGTTTGAACAACCACCTGGATTTCCACAGAATCCTTAAGATCCTTGGGAAGATCAACTTTGATGCAAATACATCTCTGAGGGCGAGTGTTAAAAAATTTCTCATGTTCCTTTGTGATGACTTTGCCAAGGGTATTGGTAATGGACTCAATAAAAGGCCAACATGGTAGGGGTAAACCTGGGAACTTAACCCCCACAGGAACCTTAAGCTTTTTGTCATCAGAGACTGTGAAGTCTTGTGACCATTTTTGAAAAACAAGCAGGAAGAATGCATAGACCAAGGACCATTGTTAAAAACCGCATCTATTTGCGATGGGTTGGCAAAGCGAAATAAACAAAACCTTTGGTAAGGTTTTGTATAGCATCAAGGTGGACTCCATGAGGAGTCTAGCTCTTGTCAACCCATTCTTGGAGCATAGCCTTAGGAGGAGTCCTATCCACAAAATACCCTATTAAGGTATGCTATTCTAACTAATCACAAGCAACATTGAATTCTTGTAAAGGAAGGATAATATCAGGATTACCTAGTGAAAAACCTTTGAGATGAATTTACGGGGGCATTTGTTCTAAGGAGGCACCATGACAATCCAAAGCAACAACATGAACACTAGTAATAATTGGGTCACCACTGGTTGGGGCCATTATAACCTAGCCTAAAAGCTCTCACAGTAAATGTGGTGTGACAAGTGGAAACAATAGAAGGAGAACTCAGATAGAGAGTCGTATGCAAGAAAATTGAAAGTTTGCATGAAACCCTAGCAGAGCAAAAAAATTTATTAACACATAATTTAATTCTTTTTTAATAGGCAAAAGCCTACAACACAATTGTAACTTGCGAGCCTCTCATGTGGGAGGCCTTGGGTTCAAATCTACCTTCGCTCAACATATAATAATAATTAATCTAGGCTTTAGCCGTTTACCGATCAAAAAATAAAAATTAATTCTTTTTTTATGTAATTTAATTAAAACAATCTTTATTAATTTTTTGTTTTCTCTCTAGTTAATTATGAGACTTTTTAATAATATATTTATTAATTCAACTAATAATATGATCCAATAGCCTCCCCTAACTATCACCTCACATTGGGCACATCATTAGGAACACGTTGTGCACACCGTAGGGCTTCTATTGGATGATTGTTCCCGGCTCACTTGTATTATTTAGAGTTTATTATTAAAATAAAACTCCTAAATAATAATTATTAAATTAAATAAATATAAATACGCCTAAATTAGAACTTTAATAATTTTTTTTTAAATTTAATTTTTTTATTTAATTAATTTCTCAATTAATTAAATATAATTAAATATCAAATGTCTTTATGAAATTTTCATTAAATTAAATCATTAAATCATCTTTTAATTTGATTTAATTATAATAGAAAATCATCACACACCCACAAAACCAAATACAACAACCCATCATATAGTACATAATACCAAAACAAATTCTAGGGTCAAAATCATGAATTCATGTCAATTGACAAATTTAGAAGGGTGAAACTAACTTAGATACTTATCTTATTTTCTAGGACAATTGGCTTAGGCTAGGATTTGGACTGAACAGTTATCTTCTCACTTATACCATTGAAATATTGTGATAGGGTTCACTCATCTTGGCAATTTAGGGAAGTCGATACCTGGTATGTATAATCTGCATAAAATCCACACATGTACAAACACATATATTCTAAATTAAACAACAAATGGCAAGAAGTGGTACATTGTGTAGATCCCAACTAGTAGGTGACTATGACTCCCTTCCTCAACCACATTAAAAATGTCAAACGTTAAGAAAATGTACATGTACACGATACACATGCAAGTATGGGGTAACCATAGGAACTACATATAAATCATTCCTCTAACTAACATCATGAAATAACTAAAAATCATTAAATGAACATACATATATCATCATCAAAACAATCATAAACACTTGAAATAACTAAATAACTCATCACATTAATCAACTGAGTATAAAATAATATTTAATCAAACCAGTAACCAAGCACCGATAATCATAAACATAAACATAAAATAGGCCTAAAAGAATCTAACAAATAACAATAAAAGTCAACTAGGAGTAGGCATTACATCCACTCCCCCTAGACTTAGGCTTACTCTTGGAAGCCTACAAGAAAGATAAAACTAAACTAGGGGTAGGAATTACATCCAATCCCCTTAGACTTAGGCTTACTCCTGGAAGCCTACTACAATGACTAGGGTAACTAAAAGTCAAAGAGTACTATCCAAAATGTCAAACAAAAAGCACATTTAAGAAACTAATACAAATAAGTTAACTATGTAAATACTTTTAGTCATTTAGAGCAATATGATTCTGGTTTAATAATAAACCGAAAACCTTATTGATCCAACATTCATCTTTTTAACAATTACTGAAATAGATCCCCTAAAACACTCCAAAGAAAAGATCAACATCTCTAAATCTATCTGAAAACATAAAATTTATAATGTATAGACATAAATCAAAAGTCAAGAACATAAATGTTATGAGTTTCCAAGTTCCATGTTAAAAAGTTTCACTGGTTCTAATTTTTCTTGTTTGAACTATTTAGGTTCAATTTTGTTACTCTACTAAAAACACCCAAACAAGAAGAACATAATGACCGTAAAGATAATCAAAGACATTCTACCTTAAAGCATAATTATAAGAAAATATGTCTAAAATCTAACTCAAGAATTTTACAAGTTTTGCTTTTTTCTATGTTTCACATATCAAGTCTAAAGTTTTCAAGTTTCAAGCATTCAAGTTTGAAGTTTCCAAGTGCTAGAGTTTGAAGCTTCCACGTGTTAAAGTTGCAAAAGATACATAACATTGTTTACATTTCATTTCAATTTAACTAGTTCAAGTGTTAAAGTTTTTTATAGATACACATAACAATTTAAGTTTTGTTTTAGTTCAACTAGTTAACAATTGGTGGCGTTCCAATATACCTATAGCTCCCAATGTAGAAACTCAGGCTCTGATACCAGATGTAATACCCTACTAGGGAACCCAAAAGAAAATAACCTAAGGTTTTACTAAGTTTTTCCAAACATTCTTTTCTTAAAGATAATATACAACAACAGTTATAAAATAGCGGAAACAATAACAACAAGAGATAAAATAATAGCAGAATCATTAACTCACATACATAACAACCATCATAAACAAATTACAATTCTTAAGGGTCCCATGATGTTGAATCACATTTAAGTTTAATTAATAAGTTAAAACCAATATAAAACACATCAATATTAAAGAATAAATCCACAAATTCCATTTAAACAATATACATTTATCTCAAATGTCACTTGGCAATAAATAGAATGCACAATCATCCACTATACAAGTCACAGGATATGAGATGCTAAAATAATATACATCATGTAATAGATTACATCATCTTGTAAGATCTATGAAATTAACTACAATACAATAAAGTATAACCATCCATCATAGTACATAAGAACAAAATGAAAGATAAAACATAACAGAGAACTCCAACAATGACAACGAACTATTGGATCTAAATGGTATAAGAAAATTCACTACCACTCGACCTCATGAAACCCAAAATGGTCCACTTGCACTGCACTGAGGAGATAAACTCAAGTCCCAAACATGATAACAAACTCAAAAGTCAAAACCAACATCTAGGTTGAAGGAATCACCTGAAAGCAAACTATCTCAAAGGGTACCAAGACACAAGTATCAACTAAACCTAGAGGCAAAACAAACACATAAGGAATCTACTATGCAAGTGGGCAAGTTTCATCACATGAGCCAACTCTAAGGTTACCTGACAATCTTTTAATACTCTGGCCCCCTAGTGTCTCTATGTGGCATCTGTATCCTTTCGTATAGACAAGGCACACTAATAAGTTAGCTCTAAGGTTACCATGGTAGTCTTTTAATACTCTGAACCCCCTAGTGACTTTATGTGGTACCAATATCTTATTAATTCATTTGAACCCATTTAATGAAATATTATCACTTATTAAAATAACCCACAGTGGGTTACCCATCAGCCTCTTTAGGGCCTCGGCCTCTATGACAAGCTACTTGCCAACATGACATACATAAAACTTACCCTAAGATTAGCAAAATAAAAAGATCTCAAATGACCATAAACCACACATCAATTCTTAAACAAGCTACTAGAAAGCACTAAAATATTACTGATCATAATCACAAATTCCACCAATACAATCATCCTAATAAGACTAATCCGAAAGCAAGTAAACATAAACCAAATCTATGTCATAACATGACATCACAAAAAAAAAATCATTTAATCACCTCAGCACTATAGAAGCAACTAGGAAGAAATCAAGGATAACTAATCGAAGACTCACAGGCTATATTAGGAAAGACACATCCTCCACCTTAGTTCTACACAAGAATTGGAAAGCACATCAAAATTTCTGGTCAAACTCATCATAGAACACACACGACACATCACCATGGTCAGGTATAAAAGATCATAATCAAAACATCATCATGACACCACAAAACAAAACTCCCAAGCCTCTGGTAAACATCCTAACTAGTCAAAGTACTAAGTCAAACCCGAAAACCCCAACACCAATAAATCACATGTCACAAAAAGTACAGACAATATAACTTTCTCAATACATAAGGTTTCGAAAACACAAAGGTTTAATTTAACAATAGGGTTCAAGTTTTCATTTCATTTCAAGCACAATATTTGATATACAAGTAGGGTTTTAGTTCTCATCTTTTCAAAGTATGAAATTTTCTAAGGTTTTCATTTTATCAAAAGATGTAATAGTTTTCCCTTAATAAAAGAAATAATTTTCATTTTAAAAATTAGATAATTGAGTGAAATCCAAATTTACCAATTAACCATACACAATTTACGGTTCAAATATATTTTAATAATAATTTAATTAAAAACTTTAATTAAATATTATTAATAATTAAATCAATAATCATTAATCTATTAATGATAATAATTATTTATATTACATTATTAATATACAATTATCATTTTATTAATAATATAATACTCATTAATAATATAATACTATTGTAACATTAAAAAACTTACTTACATTTAATATATTAACATTTACTAACATTTAATATATTAAAAAAAATATTAAAATTTAAGATATTAATAACATTTATTAAAAATTAATATTAATTAAAAAATAAAAAAATATTTTAAAAAAAAACCTATCTTAATATGTGTGTGACCTACATCAAAGTAGCCGTAGGCTACCTTTGGCAACTGCAACCTGCTTAGGCAACTGCGGTCTGCCATTGGTAGTCGTGATCTTCTTGATACAGTCATGAGCTCAAGGTAGCCATGCAAGGGAGGGAAGGAAGGGGGCTAGGGGAGTGGTGGTCCTGACCCACCCAATAGTTTATTATTATTATTATTTATTTAAAAAAACACGTACAGACACCACCCCACCCCCCCAATGCAATTCCTCTATTATTATTTTATTTTATTTGTATAATTTTAATATTAGTTATAAATTACCAATACAATTCTAGTATAGAAGCTTAGATCAAATAGTCAACATCTATAAAATAAAAATGGTTTTCTTTTCAAAACCCACATCACTATTTTAACAATTCTATTATGAACCACCCAGTTCATCAAACAAGGGTTTCAATTCTAAATTAAAAAATAATGATTTCAAAAGAATGACACTCATTCACAGACATTTCGAAAACAAAGAACAATAGATTCGCAAACAAGGGTTTTCACCCAATTTTAAAACTCAAAATACATATAACTTCGATACGAAGATAAATTAAGATTCACAATAGGGTTTCATCAATGATATCAAACAAATCTACCAATATCTAGCAACAGGTCTATCCAAACACGAAGCAGACAAAAGATTGGAAGAGGAAAATCCTATTGCAGAGAAAACCCCTTTCTTTTGAAAACTTCCTTCTCTGAAAATAGCTTCTCCAGATCCCGGTAATTGCAAAATGAGCTCTAGATCTCTGATAAAGAGTTCTCACCTAAATCTAGGGCTCTGATTGAACAATCATGTGAGGGAACTCATTGATCATTACCTTTTATTATTTTATTACCTTTTTACATTTTCATGCACACTTTTTATAATTTAAAATATCTTTATTAAATAGTTAGCTTTCTTTATTAATTAATTTATTATATTTTAATTTCATGCATAAGCTTTATGCAATTTAATTAAAATAACTTTTATTAAATTTATGTTTTCTCTCTCTAGTTAATTAGGAGA
The DNA here is from genome assembly GCA_028749045.1 of Cupressus sempervirens. NCBI lineage: Eukaryota > Viridiplantae > Streptophyta > Pinopsida > Cupressales > Cupressaceae > Cupressus > Cupressus sempervirens. The sequence goes on along the minus strand of CM053786.1, from coordinate 183,913,455 downwards.
TGTTTTAATAATATATTTATTAACTCAACTAATAATATTATTTAGAGTTTACTATTAAAATAAAACTCCTAAATAATAATTATTAAATTAAATAAATATAAATATGCCTAAATTAGAACTTTAATAAATTTTTTTAAATTTAGTTCTTTTATTTTACAAATTTCTCAATTAATTAAATATAATTAAATATCAAATTTCTTTATAAGATTTTCATTAAATTAAATCATTAAATAATCATTTAATTTGATTTAATTATAACAGAAAATCATCACAGACCCACAAAATCAAATATTATAACCTATCATATAGTACAAAATACCAAAACAAACTGTAGGGTCAAAATCACAAATTCACGTCACTTGAAGAATTTAGAAGGGTGAAACTAACTTAGATACTTGTTCTATTTTCTAGGACAATTGGCTTAGGTTAAGATATGGACTCAAGAGTTATCTCCCCTCTTATACTGTTGAAATACTACAATAGGGTACACTCGTTCTGAAAATTCAGAGAAGTTGATACTTGGTACGTACAATCTGCATAAGATCCACACATTTACAAACACATATATTCTAAACTAAACAAGCAATGGTAGGAAGTGGTACATCATGTAGATCCCGAATAGCAGGTGACTATGACTCTTCCTCAGCCACATTAGAAACATCAAACGTAAAGAAAATGTACACGTACACCATACACATGCAAGTATGGGGTAAGTAACCATAGGAACTGCATATAAATCATTCCTCTAACTAACATCATGAAATAACTGAAAGTCATTAAATGAACATACATATATCATCATCAAAACACTTGTAAACACCTGAAATAACTAAGTAACTCATCACATATAAGCATTTGAGTATAAAATAACATTTAATCAAATCTAGTAACCAAGCACCAATAATCATTAACATAAACATAAAATAGACCTAAAAGAATCTAACAAACAACAAGAAAAGGCAACTAGGGGTAGGCATCTCATGAATGGTTGTCAAATAACAGTTAAAAAAATGTTGATGTCATGACTTGCGACTGTCAGACTTGCTACATCAATACTTTATTGATGTCAACACTATGTAGGCATCCTTTGTACATTTTAATTTTGTGAACTATGTTAGAAGAAACTCTCCCTTACAAAGAATATTAACATTTTGATACCATCTGTCAAAAAATTCAACTCTCAAAGGAGACAAAAAGTTTACCCTTTTGAAAGGAGATTGTTGAAATAATGAAGATTGATGAACCTCTAATGAAAAAAATATTATTTTGTTACTGATATCAAACCTACTACTTGTTGGTGAGACAATTTCTTACTTTTCTTTGAATGCTATCATTTGTTTGATTGATGAAGGGAATTTGTAAAGAAAGGATAACAAGAGAACCTAGAAAAAGGTTGAGTTATTTGGTGTATAAATGATGTTTCCCAAACCCTTCAAATTAATAACTTAGAAAATATTAACACAACAAAGATTTTCAAAATACCAGACTCTTCATTAAACTTCTCCAACTCTACTCTACCTTACAATGAAATAAAACCACTACTTATTACAAATTAAAAAATTACTGTATTTGGCAGATTTTTAGAAAAAAATGATTTTTTTTTGATAATTTTCAACACCCATTCTAAGAATCTTAATTTTTCCCAAAAAAAGCCCCCAACTAAGGCAAGACAAATTGCCAACTAATCTGCAAAATCAAGAATATGATTTCAAATTTTTTACAAAACAACTTTTTAAAAAAATGGAAAGAAACACAAATATCTAATTTCAGAGGTCAAGACGATATTTCAGGCTCCCAGAAATATTTTTGCACCCAGGCTGTTTTAACCTGGACACGCAAAACAATGCAGTGATATTTTGATTTTTTTAATAAAAAATTTAAGGGTAAGTGTTATTTCATTTGATGTTGGTGAGAGCATGTTTCTTCGTGCTTGGCACAACTTTCTCTTGGGAATGTTGCTGACCCGTCTTCGCAGTCACAGTTACTCCTTAAGCCGCACCTCTACATTGATACACGACCTCCTGTTCCATGTCAATACTTTTATGGTGGATTTGTAGATTCAAAGTACATAATCTTTTGGTTTCAAATCCCTCTATTTTGGTTCCTTCTTTGTATTTGGGCTCCATTCCCATGACTGTGTGACGTCACCTGTTGGCCAAGATCAATGAATGTTTTTGGGAGTGCAATTTTGGGTGGATTTTCCCATATATGGATCAATCTCAATATGGGTGAGAGTTGGAATTATCAGCAATTTTTGTGGGCTCGTGCTTTTTTTTAGTACTGACAATGGATTTTTGTTGCGTACATGGTGGAGAGGATTGTTAATGAGCCCCACGGCTTTGTCTTCTCCCCTTGCACTTTGTGTTTTGAGTGCATAATTAGTGGAGCGATTTATGATGTGGCAGTTCATCTTGGACTTCACATGCATTGAAGACAGTATATTTTTCATCAATCATCAGTGCACTACCTCCCAACTGGTATTTATGTACCATGATTGGTGGAGTTTCTGGGATTTGAACTTTGCTCTATTCTCCTGCCTCTACCCACATCGATTGAAATAAAGCGATTTGCCAATTGTTTGGTGGTTTTGGTGATTACTGCTCCTCTGACTCACTCCAGCTATCCACCTAACTAGCCCATGCCTTGGATCTCAACACTTAATTGCATGTTGGGGACTCCAACATTCAACAATTGTTTTTGGAGGAAGACAACGATTTATTGGCAGTTTCAATCCCTTCTTGGGTGGTTTCAATGGGTTGTGGCTTTTAATGCATGATGGTGCCTGATATTGTTTTGGTGCCAAGTTTGGGATGAGTTTTGACTAATTTTTGGTTGTATTTTCTGAATGTAAAACTAGTGCAATTAAAGCTAAAGAATATCCTTATTGCTCATATTAACTTTCCTTGACATGCTCAATCTCCAAAGCCAACCTAGTGTGAGAATTCTGAACGGGAGAGTTGGTGAAGTTAGCATTCAAAGATACTGAATTGTATGCAACATGGCTCTTGGAATTAGAAGGGTTTTTTTGCGACCTTTTCCCAAGCCCACACCAGGAAAGGACCAAACACAACTTCAAATATGGGGTTGATGCATTTTTTAATGCCCAAATCATGACATTTAATTAGTGATTTTTTTTAGTGGTGAATCTTCGCCAATTGGCTATTCCATATCTTTGGAAAATTGTAATTTGACAAATATAACTTACATATGGGGTCAACCATGTTACCGAGATATTAAATAATTTGGGTCCAAATCCTAGGCTAATCGCTCATTAGTTTACACATAATTGGTCCCAAATCCTAGTTCAATTCGCCAACGTAATCTACATTTATAATACAATTATTTTAAAATTTTTGCCAGCCTTTCCCTAATGTTTTCTTGTTATTTTGCCCTTAAAATAAAATAATATTTTCTCGTGGGTTGAGTATCGCCTATGATTTTACTGACATGTGTCTCCAACTACCCCCATTTAGCCAATTGTTTTGGTCTTTGGGACAGGTGTCCTAATTTTGAGAACATTTAGAATTTATGGTATGACATTTGAAATTAGGTCTGAAATAGATCTGAAGCTATTGATTTATATTACATCCAAATTAATTTCTTTCACCATAAAAATGATAACATTAAAAGTGATGATGACCAAGTTGGCAATAAAAAATGACACATTATTAATTGAATTTTAATGCATTGACATATTATAAGTACACTATATAGTGAACATTTGGCATATGGGCCATAGACCACTTGTGACTCTATAAATTCACTAAAAAATTAAATAATCTCTTTTTGGATATTGACATAGTAGCCAACTATATTAACATTTTGTGTTATAATAAATAATTAACTTGCCTCTTACATTACAAAAATGTTTGACCAACAAAAAGATCACCTACATTTATTTTCATACAAAAAATAAATAAAATTAATTCGCCACAGTTATTATTAAATTTTCATATGGAAAGGAAAATTTTGCCAATATAAAATAAATTTCTCCCTTGGCTCGAATGAAAAAATTGACCTCGATTAGAATTTTTTCTTGCATATTTAATGTTGAATTTGCCATCATTTTACATATTTTTCTAGGGAGAGGTTTCTTAAAGTTATTACTACATTCAATACTCTCCAATCACCATGTGCTTTGTTGTTTGGCACATTTTTCATACCATCGGGCTTTGTTGTGAAACAACTGGCATTTTTGGACCAGTTAAAATCTTTGTCCTCTTTACGCACATGAATGTTTTTTATGAAGCCCAATGTCTAATCAATGAGCCCCACTATCATACTGGTTGGTTTTTCCTATTGAGTATGGTTAGTTTTTTGCCCACTAGTGGTGTTTTTGGGATTTTTATGGCTATTTTGGCCATGCACCTTTCCTTTCATAGGGGGATTATTCTTTCACATAGTGTAATTTTTTTGCCACTGGTTTTTAATCCGACACCAACCCTTTGTTTGACATTGTGGCTCTGGTGGTCAGATATTTTTTCTGATAGGGGTCATTTTCTGGCATTTTTTTGCCTCGACGACCATTTGACCATCAAATTTGCGCTCATCACTTGCTGACATCAATGCCATGTCAGCATTACATCACTAGTTCTTGTCACCTCCTTGGCCTCTATTTGGACCCACCTTCATTTTGTTGCTTATATCTCAGGCATACGAACTCCATTTTTTGCAGACAAGATATTGTCAAAAATTTGGTTCCAAGCCCATCATAGTGGTACAATTAGCTTTCACTTTTGATGCTTTTTTGATGGCTTTTTCTACTATCAAAGTTGTTAGTGTAAATTATTATTATTTACACTTTACTTAAGTTTATTTAGGATAAATGCATTATTAGTTTGTCTCCTAGGAGTAAGCGTACTCTTACGTGTTGACAACATGGGAGTTTGCACCTTATTTATGTATGTGGTGTCTACACCTTGTCATACTTATCCTCTCATCTACGTAGAGGAGTTACAAACACAAAGAAGTAAGCATTTCTCATTCAATCTTTAAAACATATATTTCTTTTGTCAATTTGTTATTTCAATGATGTCCTCTACCTATTATGGAATATTTAGTTTGTTTGTTATTCAATGCTCTCCAATTTCTCTTTGTTTAGCTCTTATTTTGTGTATTCCTTTTGATGTATAGAGTAGAAGAAATGATGCAAGGTGGGGCACATCATCTGAGCAATGAGTGCATGAGCATTTGTGTGGTAAGGAAAATCAATGAAACATCTCTGTGACGATATCATACTAACCCCAAAACCAATCAACCTTTCTAATATTGAGTTGGGTAAGGAAATTTGAATTTTGTGTGCATCGGGGAAAAGAGCATAGAGAACTCATTGTGTGGTGTCCAAAAGATCAAACATTCAATTATTACCAAAGCACAAATGTTGACTTAACCCTAATGATTCTAGTTGGGAAGAATCATGGATTTCAAATAGTGTGTGGGCTCACAAAAGTTGAGGATTGTTGGTCAATAGAGGAAGTAATATTGAAGCAACATGTTGAGGAGTGCTTGAGAAGTGAAGAAGATCATGATATTTAATATAAATATGTTTTAATTACTTAATACAACTAAAAAATACAACAAGGAGTGATGATAGACACATACATATTTATAAGTCTAGTTCATGCAAGTGCCTACACTTCAACTCTAAGTGAGGGAATGCAAATTTATAGTTTGGTAATCAAGACTTATAATCCTCTTTGAGTTTAATATTTTCATTAAGATTTCCCTTATGGACATGTTTGCATCATACAATAAAATTGAGGATATACATTAAATATTGGATGAAATGGGCAAGGCTCAAATTTTCTCATTGAGTGCAATAATTATAGGTTAATTTTAGGAAGGTGCAAAAAAATGAAAGTTTGATCTCCATGGGTATAATGTACATTAATATACAAAAGTTAGTCATATATCGTAGGACTCAATGAGAGGAACAAATCATACTTTGACGATTCTATGCTTCAATTCAAGTTTCCTCTCTAAAGTCATAGAGACTCTCATCCTTGCAAGGTGTTGCACTTGAATTTTGAATCATGATGTCAAAGCCAAGGTAGACTACAAGATGATTAAAATAGATATTAGTTTTTTGTCTTTATAAAGCTACTATTGTATCATTTTTCATGGTCATGAATTGCTTCTTAGATGTTTTCTTAGAAGGACATGTACAAATTTTGAGATATTCTTTCACATTGTATGGGCTTGTAGGAAATGATGTTAAGTATATATGCTAAATGTGGAAGCATAAGAGATGCACACAATGTGTTTGAAAAATAACCCACACAAGTTGAAGTGTCATGGACAACAAATAGTTTAAGATATGCCATGCATGAATGCAGTTAGGAAATATCTGCATATTAATGAACCATTCCTCTAGATCTATAACTTGAGAAATCATCTACTAATGAGTAAGTTATCTATCTAAATGAGACAAGTTAGAAGGAAAACTCTACTAACAAATAGCTTGTTCATGAAAATGTTCACGATAATGATAAAGGAAAAAATCTCTATTGAATTAATTATCATCTAAGCACCCTTGTACTAGTGTATTATTGATCATATAAAGTATTGTGAGTTTGTTCAACCTATGTATTTAAGTGGCCTCCACCTTGGCACTGTAATGTCCCTAAGTTTTAATAGAATATTTTAAATAGGTTAATTAATTGAATGATCCTAAAACTCAAATAATATCACAAGGACTTATTTAATTGATTCATTTAATTAATAAATGGGACCAAATCATATTAATTATTCATATATGTTTTCGGTGTCGGCACTCTTTTGTAAACCCTCAATACTTTTCTCCAAAGGGGTATTTATGTGCAACATGTTGGTAGTTGTAAGTATGCAATTCAAATTATTTTCTTTGCATAGTGAATTCTTGTTGGAGTTCTCTATTATTCACCATTTCGGAAGTGAAATATCTTCCCTACTTGGCTTTCTAATTTTGGTGGGATTCAACTATCACCCTATTTCATTGCCTAGAATACATCACTTGGATCTAGAAAATTGAAGTACCATCTTTGTCTATGAGTATTAATTGGAGAATATTAGTATTCAATATGTATTCATGCTCGACATTTATTTGATGGAGTTGTGTTCTAATATTATTTGCATGAGTTTGTATGCTTTTTTCAATTTCTATTCAATACCTAATGTACTCCTCTATCCACCTTCCCCTGTCCCTCTCCCTTCATTCGTACTCCTCCATTTGTACTCCTCTCTCTATTTGCCATACTCCTCCCTCCACTCGTACTCCTCCTTCCCTCTATCATACTACCTCTCTCCATCCACCTCTCTCTGTACTCCTCCCTCCATCCACCTTGCTAACTCCCTCAAAAATCCCCCCTCCATCCCTTTGTACTCCTCCCTCCATCCACCTTGCTAAGTCCCTTTGTACTACCCCCTCCATCCCTCCATACTCCTCCACCATCAATGTACTACCTCCATTTCCATCGCACTCCTCAATACATTACCATATTCCATCTACCAACTTTCATATGTCATCTTACTTCCAACTTCCATCCACCATCTTTCATCTTACAACTTTCATCTTCCATCTACCAACTTCCATCCACTAGCTTCCATCCATCGTCTTCCATCTGCTATCCTCCAAATCCCTCATATGATATTTCATTCCTTTGCATGGGAATGCATATTCCTCCATATGAAATTCACATTCCAGGCATATCCATTCATTTGTATGAAAAATTCATTCCACAGTACAACATCCTGCTCTACTGTGTCAATTAGACATTCCTCCCCCCCTGATTAATTGATTTGGATTTTTAAGGAGCTTCAACACAACATCACAGATCCTTAAAACTTTTAATAAGTTAAAAATTACCAAAATTGTCACATTCAAAGTTACGTATCTGCACTTCCCTTGTTTCTTTTATAACACAAGTAGTAGTAAGATACTAACAACTTTATTAGCTCCCAATTGGAATTTTAGAACCTCTTAAAAAAAAATTAGCTAATAGGATTTTCCTATGAGGTTTCTTGCAACTATAATTTGTCTCACAATGACAAATAAGACACCAGAAAAAAATTTCAGGCTGTATATTTGATTTTGTGATTATATCTTTGTACAGGCTGTATATTTGATTTTGCAATCATATCTTTGTACAGTCATTATGATCTTTCAACAATCATGAAAGATGCTTGAATCAAAGGACAACATTAAAGGAATGGCTAGCTATCAATTTTGACATCTATCAATTACTCCCATAATGGGAAAATCTTAAAGAAATCTTGTTTATAGATATGAAGGAGCCTATCTTTCAATATCTAAAGAGATTTATGAGATTTTCTTATGGTTGTCACCCAATCCATTATTTTCTATGAGAAGGTGTGATCACTTGATTATTCTATGTCATCATAGGTGCAATGCAAAATGACATAATTTGTTGTTGCATGACCATGATTCTCAATGTCACAGTCTCTTTTAGAACATAACTAGAAAAATGATTTCAAAACTGCTTGGACCAGGACACCATTGATGATTTGCTCATTATGGTGAATTCTTGCTACAAAGATGAAGGGAAAACTCTATATGACACAAATGTTGTGTTACAAATCATGGCTAGTTTTTTGTAGTTGGTGGAGGAGGAAGAAGCATACTCATGGATGGTGTTGGTGGTGATGAATGTCTAAACAAAGAGATCATTGATGGGTATGACTCTGATTCAAGTTCCTTCGATCTAAGTATTGCTCATGTCTAGATGCATGGTTTCCACAACCTTTTGCTTCCCCTTACTTTGGCAATTCATTTTCTCAGTTTGTTCCACAATCTCTTCTAATTACTTTTTTTTTTTGTAGATTTTGAGATATTTTGAATCATTAAGATCAAGGGGTTGAATAAATTTCTTTAAGGACATGTTCGTTAGCATTTTCTTGGAGACATATTGTTGGTTCATAAGGAAATTTGGTTTTCATCTATATAAGTTCATTGTACCTTATGCAAAGTGATGAGGGGATGGTGATCTAAACATCTATTATCCATAGAAGATGTATGATGATTAGGAGGATTAGAAGATTGGTTTGAATTACTTTTGTTGAAAGGCTCAACATCATTAAACATGGACAGAAGTTGTTGCTCATCCAATCTATCAAAGTCCTAAGATCCTTTGGAAGGTATACATGTTGCACTTTTACAATCAAATTCATCTTCCTCTACAATTTCCTCTATTCTATTAGAATTTGTGGGGGATTCCAGAAATATAAGTGAATCACTCATTGATCGCCTATGATGGACACTCTTATTTTTTGGTGTATCACAAAGCGTGTCCTGCAGATCATCTATCCTTGATGGGTGGCATTGTGAGAGATAGCCTATTGAGGGTGCGCACTGATGTTTCAAGCTATGCCCCTAGAAAGAGAAATTATGCCAACCCATGTACATATTATTGTTATGTTGACCATTGGAACCCATAAATGGTTTTCTTTTAGGGCGCAACTAAGGTAGCTTTGAGTAAGTGAATCCCCAATTTTCTTGAGAATTATCACTGAATCCCTGCTATTCCATTTATAATAAATATGGGAACAAGCTTTTGTTGATGGATGATAATGTGCATTACGGAAGAAGATCCCAATGACACATCTTGCAACGCACAATGTCTAATAATATAAATGCCGAAAATTCAAAGGATCTTGCAACATCATTTAAAAAATAATGTGATCAAACATTAATGTTATTGTCTATGCATAAATATAAATTTAATGTCTAGGTACATTTCATAAGAGTATACAATGGAAAACCCAAAATAATAACACATGCTAGTGAGATAAGTGCTAAAAACTTATGGCATCTATAATGCTCTTAACATCACATTGTCTAGCATAGCTAAATGTATTATACAATGGTCACAAGATCTGATGAGATTAATGCAAATAAAATACCACTCTTCCAATAAGTACAAGGTTTAATGAGATCAATGCAAGCAATCTTCAAGGCCCCAATACCTGCACATTTTTTCAGAGAATGATTTTTTTTCAGCATAACAAGAAATGATGCTAAAAAGAGTTCCATAATTTCACCTTACACCCAACTACATTTTCTTAAACACCTCCAAGGACTTGTCAACGAAAGTATTTTGTGCTTATCTGATGTTTAATCGAATTGCACAAGGTGTTTGTGCACATCCTGCGATCATTGCATCTATGGAAGCATATCACTAAGACGTCTAATCAAACATGTAAGATGCTTTGTGTATGCTTCTGCACTTTGGATACATATTTACCATGCCTCTTGGAACTAGATCTATTAGAAAGGGACAATCTTAAATTCTAAGGTCCAAAACCCAAGTAATAGTCATGCATAAGTTTATTTGAACTATTACTAAATATGAGAATTGTGGTGCCTAAAAAACATATGATATCAGCTGAAGATATCCCACCAACGACAATAGTTGGGAAATGCATCCTTGTGATCGACTTCTTTTATGGCTGCCAATAGACTGTAGAAGAAACTAGAAATGCGGGTTACAATAGATCTAGATTAGGAAACAACATAAACAGTCATCATTACCATTGGCCACATTTCAAAAGATAGTGCAAGAAGTATAAGCATGCATAAAGACACATGTACTTTGCACTTTTCACAAAATATCATGGTAGATGCCAACGTAACAAAAATTGTCACACAGTAGAATTTGTAGATCAAATGAATTATTTTGTTTTAAAAAATAACACTAATAACACTTTCAAGGAATTGAATTAACAATGCTTTAGCTTTTTCAATAATTTACCAAAACTCCAATTTGGCATATTTATCATTTCCTTTGTATTCTCCACTTTCGCTTTATGATGTTAGATTATATGTTAATTCAAAAACTTATATAGTTAAAACAAATGATTTTAAGCTATTACAATGAACGAAAACTTAAAATTTTACTTATTTTTAATGGGCATCGCCATGTAAAGTCAATCCCATCCATACTTGTTTTACTTTTAGTTAATTCAAGAATAATAACGATGAAGGGTAATTGCGTTATTGATAATTTCTTATGTAAGTTTTATGGAAATGAAGTGTTGTTGAATTTGTTGCCCTCCTTTTAAACTAGTTGTACAAAAATTTCAAGCGATAATAATTTTAAAAAGATAAAATAATTTGTAATAATAAAAATTTAAGACAAGTGTGGGAGGATATCAAAGTTGAAAACTATGATTGGAAAAGGAGGAACATTATTTTCTCTTAAAGAGAGTTTGTGGTAGTAATTGTGGGAAATTTTTAAAGAAATGTATTAATCTAGAAAAATAATAGACAATATTTTTATTTTAAAGATATAGATGGAAATTCTCAAAAGTGTAAGGAGAATTTATTAATTTTTAAAGTATGCATTAACCTATGCTGCACATATACTTGTATTTAGGCTTTTCTAAATGTCTTGTAAACATTATTTATTTTTAAGTAACTTATATATTCATACGAAATTTATTAGCAAATTTGTTGTAATTGAATTCAATGAATTAATTGAACGAATTTAGACTATGTTGTAGAATTTATGAAAAATATGAAATACGGCACACATGCAATTGAAAACCAATAAAAAAACAAAAGCATAGCCTTCTCAACTTTTCCTTTTTTATCTCTTTGTACATTTACTACTAGGTATCTCGAAAATATGCAACAAGATAGATACAAAATTAGATTTCAAGCAATACACTATACAACTTGTACATGTTGGAATTTGTTCATTCTCTCTTAGTTATATTTCTATTCTAGCATATATTTTTCCTAAAAGCATTAGACTATGACACAAAGTTTGTTTATATAGAAAAGCTTGAGTTTCTATAGACTTTATTGGACAAATAAGAATTGCATTTGACTTAAAAATTGATCAAATTTAATGTTGCAAATTTTAGTGTTTAGATTATTTATCTATTTAAAAAAATATATATTAAATTTTTTAAAATTTATTTATTTCATTACTTGTTTTAATTGTATAAATTTGTTTCTAGTCATTATGGAGAAAGTTAATATTTAATCAAGACTAACAAATATAATAACATATTAAATAGAAAAATAATAATAGGATTTTGTAATGGGCACCCTAGGAATGCCCAAAACTGAACCAACTGTTGATACTGATTTTAATGTCTTTGCATGGATTTGAAACCACATAACATGAACAAGAAGGAATTTATAATAATATGCAAACTGAAGATTGAACTACTATTGAAATAATATTAATTTCAAACTAATGAAATCAAATACATATCAGACTTTTCAACTCACTAATTACTCTAGCATTATAACATAATATTCTAGTAATGATTTCCCATCTTGCTGCTACAGTAATATGAATAGTGCCACGCTATAGTGCTGATACAGTAAAAAAGATCTTCAATCAGTCCAAGACCCTCATAAAATCATTTCTTCACAATGTCATAAGCATCTTACAAGAAGCAAGAATGATATGAACAAACACCCAATCTACTTGTAGCTAGAAATGTGCCCAATCTTCCTGTTAATGAAGTTGATAGCAATGAATTCCAAAGGCCAAACCCTAAGGATTTTCCAAGAATGGATTTTCAACCCACACATCACTTTTCTTTTCATATTCCACCTCCTAACAATAGCCATAAACTCTCCTTTTATTTCTACTTCATAGGGTTGACCATTTTTCACAAGCAATGTGGGATAAATAAAATAAAATAAAATAAAAGGCTAACGGTCACACAATTGGACAACTGCTAAAGTGGGGACATTATAGATTTTATATGTTAACATCTTGTGATGTGACAACTAGAAAAAATTATGTAGTTATAGTTTAAAAAGAATAATATGCATAATTTCATCCTCTCAAAGAATTTCATTGTTTTCTTTTGGATAAAATTTATGAATTTATAATTTTTTAAGGTTTAAAAACCTTTCATGGGAGTTATTAAAAATAAACTCCTCTTCATATTAAGAATTGATAAGTAAATAGCAACAACTTTACATGCAAGAGAACATCCCTTTGTGTTGTCTATCTTGGGGTGCCAATCAAATAGATGTGTTATCATATTCTTTAGTCATTTCATCTATATAGAGTTCATCAAGCGAGACATTGTAACAACAAAAAGTATTCATCTGAAGCAAAATCTTGACCTCATTCCTTAGGGTCTCACTCGATCTTTGGTAGACTCATTCATAACTATTCAACTTCACAAGTAAACCAAGAATCATTGATATTCTTTGTACTTTTTTAATGAAGACCATCCACAAAATCTTTAACTACCCAATATGGAAGCACAAGCCAAAACTTGAACCTATTTGGCAAAGAGCCAAGAACTAAGGGATATCCATTCCACCAAATTTTTTTGGGGCATGATCTGACCTCATCCTTTTTTTTGATAATGGAGCCTTACACTCAATAGGATTTGATCTCTAATTGGATCTTTAAGAACTTTTCAACTTCACCAGTAGACCAAAGGCCCATTGATATTTTTGTACTTTTATTCTTCCTTTCCTTTTATTTATAATTTGATTTTGAATTCTTAAAATAATGACAATTTTAAAGAATAAATTTGATTATTCCTTTCAAATTCATTAGACTTAAGAGCATCAAATGATTTTCTTTTTTAATAGACACAGAAGAGATGGGCAGTTTTTTAAAAAGAAATTATTTGCAACCAAAGTTAATGTCATTGTAAGGTGTCATTAAGCTTAAAGAGTACTAAACTTCCCTTTCTCTTTGGTTTTTCTTAAACAAACACAGAGCTTTTTAGGATGTGCATTCATATGTTTGTTTGGTGGTATTGATTCCATGAAAATGTCGTGTGATAGGAATTTGTTTCATTGGTAATGTTCTAATAATTTTTGGGTGGTCCACACTGAAAAAGACATAGAATCCTATTAATTGGCTTGAAATTCCTCAAGCATAATCAATGAGACTATACTCCATTTTCTTTTTATGCTTACATGTTATTTCCTTGCTTGTATTATCCTTTGTGTCATTTCCTTGTATAAGTTCTCATATAATTTATCAATATTGTTATGGGTCACCATAATGTCTAGATGGTCATTATCTGAGCATTGTCTTGTTGTGTTCTTCTTTATACAAGTCCACCCTCTACAATGATACATGTTTGTAGATAGACACTTATATCCACTTCCATTTATTATCTAAAAGTTTGCTTATACTTTCAAATCAAACACCTATCAACATACCCCTTGCACCTTGTTTAGGTGAAAATGCTAACAAGAGACACAATGCGTCAAAGTTTTTGCCAATAATTGGAAAAGAAGGAAAATAGAGATTTGTAGATAGAAAGGAAGGATATGAAGAAAGAGCTAAAAGAGAGAATGCTATGTTATTATAAGAAAAAGTAAAGGAAGAATGATAGAGAGAGTTGAAGGGAATTTTAAAAATATTAATAATTATATTATTTTAAGAAATATATAAATAACAATAGTTATATTATATGAATGAACTACTCATTTCTACCAATTCAATTATAAGTTGAAATATTTTATATTTAAAAATAAATTATTGATTAATTAATTCAAACTACCAAACTATTTAATAAGTTTGAGGGATAGTATTAGTTTTACAAATTGTAAAATGGTATAAAAAAAGTTAGAGCAAGATTGTAAAATAGTAGTAGTAAAACATAGTGTAAACTTAAAGAAATAACATTTTACAATTGGCAAAAATAAACATCAATATAAAACTAACAAATATATTTAAAATAAGAAATATAAAATATCTAACTCTATATTTGAACTTGGTACGAAAAATAGATTGTGATAATTAATATTGATAAGACATTCATTTTTGTCCAAAGTGGTGTGAGGTGGAAGATTAAAAAGATTATTTTTTTGAAAATCTAATCAACTTGTCACAAATGTGGAAAAGATAAAGTTGTAATTAATGCATGATAGAGTTGTTAGAAAATAGTTGTATTTTTGTTGAAGAAAATTGAATTTTCTCCTTACCAAAAATAGTGTGGTCCAAGAGAATGAATGTAAAATGTGATTTATAAAATAATGAAAGATTAGAGAAAAAATATAAACATTTAAATTTTTTTTTAATCTTGTAAATTCTATGAGTTGATAGGTCAATTGAATTGAAAAATTAAAATGAATGAAAACAATAGTGTCCTAGTATCCTGTGTTTGGCAAGGACTATAAATAAATAAATATGAGGAATGTTCTTCAAATTTTTCAATTGCATAAGTTCATCACCCTTACCTAACAAGAGACATAATGCATCAAAGTTCTTGCCAATAATTGAAAAAGAAGGAAAATAGAGATTTATAGATAGAAAGGAAGGATATGAAGATATAGCTAAAATAGAGAATGAGATGTTATTATAAGGACAAGTAAATGTAGAATGATAGAGAGAGTTGAAAGGAATTTAAAAAATATTAAAATTATATTATTTTAAGAAATATATAAATAACAATAGAAATTATATTATTTGAATGAACTATCATTTCTACCAATTCAATTATAAGTTGAAATATTTAATTTAAAAAAGAAATTGTTGATTACCTAATTCAAAGTACCAAAATATCTAGTTGTGTGCTAAAATGTTGACACACTTCTATGAGTCATTATATCCAAGATTTCTCAAGAATGAGGTTTCAAATGACAACTCATAGCTCTCTATTCATGGAGTGCAAGGGTTTGTAATGGAGACCCTCGGTTTGATCTAGTTTGTGCCTATGCATGTACACCATAAAACAAGAGATTCAAAGATCAAAATATGAATGCAAATGAAGATGCAAGCTAATTTAAATGATAACAATGGAAATCAATGCAAGAAAAGAAATCTAATCCATGAAAAGAAATAACAATGCAAGATTAATCTATGAAAGAAAATATGACTCTATGCTAATATGTAAATGCAAGGATGAAGCATGATGATGGAAGCTATGGATGCATGAGAGAAGAAGACAAGAAGAGAGAAGTTGCAATCAAGCTCCAATGTCCAAACATCATGGAAGAAATCTCTCTTTTAATTAAATAGTTTTATCTTATTTAATTAAAATCTTTCTTTTTATTAATTATAAATTGAAATATTCAATTTTAAAAAACAAATTGTTGATTACTTAATTGAAACTACCAAAATATCTAGTAAGTTTGAGGGGTAGTATTAGTTTTACAATTTGTAAAATGGTATTAAAAAAATTAGAGCAAGATTGTAAAATATTAACTAGTAAAACAAAGTGCAAACTTAAAAAAATATCATTGACAAAAATAAACATCAATATAGAACTAATAAATATATTTAAAATAATAAATATAAACATTCAACTCTATATTTGAATTTCGTAATAAAAATAGATTGTGATAATTAATATTGATTACACATTCATTTTTGTGCAAAAGTTGAGGTGGAAGATAAAAATGATTTGTTTTTGAAAACCTAAGCAACTTGTCACAAATGTGAAAAAAGATAAAGTTGTAATTAATGCATTCATTAATGCATGATAGAGTTGATAGAAAATATTTGTATTTTTGTTGAAGAAAATTGAATTTTCTCCCTATCAAAATAGTATGATCAAATAGAATGAATGAAAAATGTGATTTATAAAATAATGCAAATTTAGATTAAGATATAAATATTTGAAGTTTCTTTTAATCTTTTAAATTCTATGAAATTTGATTGGTAAATTGAATTGAATGATTACAATACTATCCTACCAAAGATCAGAAGCGCATAAAGACATTCTTAGATAAGAAAGCTAGACCAAGAAAGTTGATGGAGGGTGATCTGGTCCTGCTATGGGATAAGAGGCATGAGCCTAAAGGTATGCATAAAAAAATTTACTCTCTATGGAAAGGACCTTTCAAAGTTATGCAAGTGAACCAAAATAATTGTTTCATTCTTCCCTCTAGAGAGAATCTTCAATTTTCTTATAATGGCCAGGATCTAAAACTGTATTTATTGTTAGTCTAGGTAGGTTAGCTTTTGTGTTGTTCCTTGCTTTGTTTTCCTACTTTCCTAGGTTAGTTTTCCTTTTTGTTACATGCATAGTTTAGTTTTCCTATTGTAGTTTTTCATTCTGACTGTGTGAAACCAAAGATTTTTGGCCTCTTCTTAGGCATTTTCAATACCTAAGTCCTCAGCTAGAGCCAACTATTGCAAAATTTTAGTTCTTCCCTTGTCAATTCAAGTGATTGGTATTTAAATGAGTCTTGTCCAAAGTTAAAGTCTAAGTATCCTTTAGGATACTTACTTCTCATTAATTTCTAAGTCTCCCTTACTGTCCATGTTTTCCAGATCTCCTTTGTATTGCCTTTAACTATTCTTCCATGCTGGTTTTATTATTTTTCTAATGCTTTCTCGGCCTAGGTGATCTAAGTGTGGTTGGGAGTTATTTGGGCATCTTCCTAATGAGAAGTAAGTCTTTTGTGTTTCATCATTTGCTATATTTCCCCAAAATTCCATTACCAATAGATTATTAGCTTTCGAGTTGGTTTTTCCCTTTGGTAGACTTAATCAAGTGTGTATTTGAAGAGTGAAGCCATGGTGATAACTAATAAGCTCTACACATGATTTTATTGTAATGGAATGACCTACAAAGTTGCAAATAATTAGTGAGGAAGAACTCGAATCAAGTTGCAAAGGTAAAATTCTACTCTTATGAGGAAAAGTAGGTCTATAGGTTTTTAGTTGTGCACCAATGGAAGCGAAGGTATTATATTCTACTTTGGGAGGTACAATGACTCGAGTCAAATTGAAGTCAAATTAATTTTTTCATTAAATAAATTAGTAAATTTTTTTTTCATTAAATAAAAATATTTGAATTTAAATAAACCATAATATGATTCCTAATTCTCTACAATAATAAATTAAATAAATTTATATTCAATAAAATAGATTTGTATTAATTGAAAAAAACAAATTTCTTAAATTTTGACAATAAAACAAAGCATAATTTTATCATCTATTTGTTAATAATTAAAATAATCAATATAAATTATCCATTTTATTAAATAAAAATATCAAAATTAAAATAAACAATAATAAGATATCTAAATATCTTTAATAATAAATAAAATAAGTTGATATTAAATAAAACTATTTGTGTTAATTGAAAAAATATATTTTTAATTTGATTTTGGGGATACAATCTATTTTTATATATTTTTCAATAATTAAATCAATCAATATAAATGATCTATTTTATTAAATAAAAATATCTAAATTAGAATAAATAGTAATAAGATTCATAAATCTTTACAATAATAAATAAAATAAAACAATTGTTTATTTTATGAGTTGTGTAAATTTGTCTAAAAAGCTATGCATAAAACTTCTCATCTGTTGAACTTTTACCTATAAATATAGGGCTAGCATATTTCAAAGAACCACAAGTTTGAGAAGACTCACACACCGAAAGGTATTTGACATATTCATATGAATGAAGTTCAAATTAGATTTTTGATTATCCAAATTTTAGTGGTTGTCTTTTTTGTATAGTTTTAAGTTCAATTGTTCATTTAATATATTGACTACTATCTTTGTTAGCTTTTCTATAGCAAGGGTTTACATTTATTGTTTCAAAGTAGAGGAGTCACAAACAAAAAGAAGTAAGTATTTTTCATTCAATCTTTAAAACAAATATTTCTTTTGTGAATTTGTTACTTTAATGATGTCCTTTATCTGTTATGGAAAATTTACATTATTTTTTATTCAATGCTCTCCAATTTCTCTTTGTTTAGCTCTTATTTTGCGTATTCCTTTTGATGTATAGAGTAGAAGAAATAATGCAAGGTGGGGAGCATGATCTGAGCAACGAGTGCATGAGCATTTGTGTGGTAAGGAAAATCAATGAAACATCTCTTTGGTGACATCATACTAACCCCAAAACCAATCAGCCTTTCTAATATTGAGTTGGGTAAGGAAATTTGAATTTTGTGTGCATTGGGGAAGAGTGCATAGAGAATTCGTTGGGTGGTGTCCAAAGGATCAAACATTCAATTATTACCAAAGCATGAATGTCGACTTACCCTAATGATTCTAGTTGGGAAGAATCCTGGATTTTAGATAGTGTGTGGGCTCATAGAAGTTAAGGATTGTTGGTCAATAGAGGAAGTAATATCGAAGCAACATGTTGAGGAGTGCTCGAGAAGTGAAGAAGATCATGATCTTTAAGGTAAATATGTTTTAATTACTTGATACAACTGAAAAATACAAGAAGGAGAGATGATAGACATGTACATATTTATAAGTCTGGTTCATGCAAGTGCCTACACTTCAACTCTAAGTGTGGGAATGCAAATTCATAGTTTGGTAATCAAGACTTATAATCTTACTTGAGTTTAATATTTTCATTAATATTTCACTTATGGACATGTTTTCAGCATGCAATAAAATTGAGGATATACACCAAATATTTGATGAAATGGGCAATGCTCAAATTTTCTCATTGAGTGTGATAATTATAGGTTAATTTTAGGAAGGTGCAACATAATGAAAGTTTGATCTCCATGGGTATAATGTACATTAATATACAACAAGTTAGTTGTATATTGTATGACTCAATGAGAGGAACAAGTCATACTTTGATGATTGTATTCTTCAATACAAGTTTCTTCTCTAAAGCCTTGGACACTCTCATCCTTGTAGGGCATTGCACTCGAATTCTAAATCATAATGTCAAAGCCAAGGTAGACTAAAAGATGATTAAAATAGATATTAGTTTTTGTATTTATAAAGCTACTATTGTATCATTTTTCATGGTCATGAATTGCTTCTTAGATGTTTTCTTAGAAGCACATGTACAAATTTTGAGATATTCTTTCACATCGTATGGGCTTGTAGGAAATGATGGTCACTATATATGCTAAATGTGGAAGCATAAGAGATGCATGCAATGTGTTTAACAAATAACCCATAAAAGTTGTGATGTCATGGACAAAAAATAGTTTAAGATATGCCATGCACGAATGCAGTTAGGAAATATCTACATATTAATGAACCATGACTCTAGATCTATAACTTGAGAAATTATTTGGTAATGAGTAAGTTACCTATCTAAATGAGACAAGTCAAAAGGAAAAATCTACTAACAAATAGCTTGTTCGTGCAAATGTTCACTATAATGATAAAGGAAAAAATCTCTATTGAATTAATTATCATCTAAGCACCTTTGTACTAGTGTATTATTGATCACATAAAGTATAGTGAGTTTGTTCAACCTATGCATTTAATTAACCTCCACCCTGGCACTGTAATGTCCTTGGTTTTTAATTGAATATTTTAATTAGGTTAATTAATTGAATGATCCTAATACTCAAATAATATCACAAGGACTTATTTAATTGATTCATTTAATTAATAAATGGGACCAAATAATATTAATTATTCATAGATGTTTTTGGTGTCAACACTCTTTTGTAAACCCTCAAGACTTTTCTTCAAAGGGTATTTATGTGCGACATATGTAGGTAGTTGTTAATATGCAATTTGGATTAATTTGTTTGTACTGCAAATTCCTATTGGTGTTCTCTATTGTTCACCATTTTGGAAGTGAAAGATCTTCCCTACTTGGCTTTCTTGTTTTGGTGGGATTCAACCCTCACCCTATTTCATTGCCTATAATACTTCGCTCCGATCTGGCAAATCAGAGTACCATATTTATCTGTGAGTATTAATTGGAGAATATAAGTATTCAATATCTATTCATAGTCAACATTTATTTGATGGAGTTGTGTTCTAGTATTATTTAAATATGAGTTTGTATGCTCTTTCCAATTTCTATTCAATACCCAACGTTCTCCTCTGTCCAACTCCCCCCGTCCCTCTCCCTTCATTCATAATCCTCCATTTGTGCTCCTCTCTCCATCCGCCATACTATTCCATCTATCATACTACCTCCCTCCACTCATACTCCTCCATATGTACTCCTCCCTCCCTCTGTCATACTACCTCCCTCCATCCACCTCTCTGTCATACTCCTCCCTCCATCCACCTTTCTAACTCCCTCTGTACTCCCCCCTCCATCCCTTTGTACTCCTCCCTTGATCCACCTTTCTAACTCCCTCAATAATCCCCTCTCTATCCCTCTATACTCCTCCTGCCATGACTGTACTACCTCCACTTCCATCGTACTCCTCCATACATTACCATATCCCATCTGCCATCTTACTTCCAACTTCCATCCACCATCTTCCATCTTACAACTTCCATCTTCCATTTTCCAACTTCCATCCACCATCTTCCATCCACCATCTTCCATCTGCCATCCTCCAAATTCCCCATATGATATTCCGTTCCTTTGTATGAGAATACATATTCCTTAATACAACATTCACATTCCAGGCATATCCATTCCTTTGTACAAAAAAATCATTCAACAATACAACATCCTGCTCCACCTTGTCAATTAGAAATGCCCCCCCTTAAGACTTAGACAAATGGTAAGGTTGGGAAAAGGAACATTATAGGCACATACATTAACCAACTCACTTCAAGGCATTACATCGTGAAATATTAATTGATCTAGATTTTTAAGGAGCTTCAATACAACATCATAGATCCTTAAATTTTTTAATAAGTTAAGTTGTTGCTCATCCAATCTATCAAAGTCCTGAGATCCTTTGGAAGGTATACATGTCGCACTTTTATAATCAAATTCATCTTCCTCTACAATTTCTTCTATTCTATTAGAATTTATGGGGGCTTCCAGAAATGTAAGTGAATCACTAATTGATCGCCTATGATGGACACTCTTATTTTCTAGTGTCTCACAAAGCGTGTCTTGGAGATCATCTATCCATGATGGTTGGCATTGTGAGAGATAGCCTACTAAAAGTGTGCATTGACGTTTCAAGCTATGACCCTAGAAAGAGAAATTATGCCAACCCATGTACATATTATGGTTATGTTGACCATTGGAACCTAAAAATGGTTTTCTTTTAGGATGCAACTAAGGTGGCTTTGAGTAAGTGAATCATCAATTTTGTCCAAAATTTTCATTGAATCCCTACTATGCCATTTATAATAAATATGGGAACAAGCTTTCATTGATGGATGATAATGTGCATTACAGAAGGATATTCCAATGACACATCTTGCAATGCACAATGTCTAATAATATAAATAACAAAAAGTCAAAGGATCTTGAAATGTTATTTAAAAAATAATACGATCAAATAGTAATGTTATTGTCTATGCATAAATATTGAATTAATGTCTAGGTACATTTCATTAGAGTATACAATGGAAAACCCAAAATAATCACACACGCTGATGAGATAAGTGCTAAAAATTTAAGGCATCTACAATGCTCTTAACATCACATTGTCTGGCATAGCTGAATGCATTATACAATGGCCAAAAGTTCTAATGAGATTAATACAAACAATATAACTCTCTTCCAATAAGCACAAGTTTTTATGAGATCAATGCAAGGAATCTTCAAGGTGCAAATACCTGCACATTTTTTCAGAGAATGATTTTTTCAGCATAACAAGAAATTATGCTAACAAAAGTTCCATAATTTCACCTTTCACCCAACTACATTTTCTTAAATGCCTCCAAGGACTTGTCAACGAAAGCATTTTGTGCGTAACCGACAATTAATCGAATTCCACAAGGTGTTTGTGCACATCCTGCGATCATTGCATCCATGAAAGCATACCACTTAGAATCTAATCAAACATGTAAGATGCCTTGTGTATGCTTATGCACTTTGGATACATATTTACCATGCCTCTTGGAACTAGATGTAATAGAAACCTAGACAAACTTAAATTCTAAGGTCCAAAACCCAAGTAACAATCATGTATAAGTTTATTTGAACTATTAATAAATATGAAAATTGTGGTGCCTAAAAAACATATGATATCAGCTGAGGATATCCAACTAATGATAATAGTTGGGAAATGCATCCTCGTGATTGACTTCTTTTATGGCTGCCAATAGACTATAGAAGAAACTAGAAATGTGGGTTATAATAGATCTAGACTAGGAAATAACATATACACTCATAATTACCATTGGCCACATTTCAAAAGACAGTGCAAGAAGTATAAGCATGCATAAAGATACATGCACAAAGACACATGCACTTTGCACTTTTCATGAAATATCATGGTAGATGACAATGTAACAACAATTGTCACATAGTAGAATTGGCCGATCAAATGAATTATTTTGTTTTAAAGGATAACACTAATAACACTTTCAAGGCAATGAATTAACAATGCTTTAGCTTTCTCAACAATTTACCAAAACTCCAATTTGGCATATTTATCATTTCCTTTCTATTCTCCACTTTCTCTTTACGATGTTAGATTGTATGTGTAATTTAGAAACTTATACAATTAAAACAAATGATTTTAAGCTATTACAATGAATGAAAATTTAAAATTTTGTTGTTACTTATTTTTAATGGGCATTGCCATGTAAATAAGTCCCATCCATACTTGTTTTACTTTCAATTAATTCAAGAATAATAATGATGAAGGGTATTTATGTCATTGATAATTTTTTATCTAAGTTTTATGGAAATGAAGTGTTGTTGAATTTGTTGCCATCCTTTTAAACTAGTTGTACAAAAATTTCAAGCGATAAAATTTTTATAAAGATAAAATAATTTGTAATAATAAAAATTTAAGACAAGTGTAGGAGGATATCAAAGTTGAAAATTGTGATTAGAAAAGGAGGAATATTCTTTGCTCATAAAGAGAGTTCGTGGTAGTAATTGTGGGAAAGCATTTAGGAAATGTATTAATCTAGAAAAATAATAGACAATATCTTTATTTTAAAGATAACAATGGAAATTCTCAAAAGTGTAAGGAGAATTTATTAATTTTTTAAGTATGCATTAACCTATGCTGCACATATACTTCTATTTAGGCTTTTCTAAATGTCTTGTAAACATTATTTATTTTTAAGTAACTTGTAAATTCATACGAAATTTATTAGCGAATTTGTTGTTATTGAATTCAATGAATTAATTGAACGAATTTAGACTATGTTGTAGAATTTATAAAAAATATGAAATATGACACACGTGCAATTGAAAACCAATAAAAAAACAAAAAGCATAGCCTTCTCAAATTTTCAGATTGAAATCAATTGGTATTCATCACTCATAATTCTTTTGTTTCTTTCCTGTGTTTTGGTTGAAATCGAAAATAAGAAATAAGGATGCAAATGCTTTCAGAGAGATGACTAAACCAAATATGGTAGTTGCATTTATATGGCTAGTGCTAGATACCACGACCATCAATTTAGTTTCAATAATAAAATATTATAGTTGAAAGCTAATAATAATCTAATATAAGAAGCTACCATATTTTATTAGTTCTTTCATTTATTTCTGTAATCATTTTGAAGATGGAGGGAATTCAAGGTTTTAAAAAGAATTGAGTACATGTTTCTGGCATTTTACTATGTTCAATATTTAGTTATCATATTTGAAAGATTATTTTATTGATGTTCTTTGATTTCAATTGTAGTCCAAATCTGAAGTGTATTGAACTACGTACACTTTCCTTCTCAATTGTGGATTGACCTATTATGTTGGGTAATGATACATTGTTTTCCTTCCTCTTATCGGAAGCTATTATATAGTTCTATAATCTAGAGGGCGGGAGAGTGGAAATATAAAATTGTCTAGATGATTTTAGTCTACTGATAATGGGCCTACAATTCTACATGATTTTCTATAAATTATTTTATGATTAAAGTCATGATTTTCGCTGGCCAATTAGACTATTAATTAATTCCTTGATTAAATCTTGATACAGGGTCCAAGAGGGAGACTAAAAAATGGGTCCCTGGTAGGGATGTAGTGCGTCCATGCTAAGTAGGTTCCATAATGTCTAAGAATCCCCTGAGGCCCCAAAACAAGTTTGGGTTTTGGGAAATCAAACCCAATTTTCAAGAAAAATGAGTTGTGGTATAGAAAAGAGATTCCAAGTGTTTGGAGGAAGGGAAGGAAGGATCGAAGTGAATAGGTCCTACCTTGAGCTTTGCACCATAAAAGAAGAATACCAAGGAGGATCCATTAGGTGCAACCCTAATTCTGCTTAGAAGAAACAAAGAGAGATGAGAAGAAATAGGAGAATGCAAATTAAATGCAATCCTCTTTCTAAATAAGTGATAAACCATCATTAAATTGAAGTGCTTTTAATATAAGATGCTATGTAACCCCCACCAAGGGATCCAAAAGAATTAACCTAAAGTTTAAGTTTTCCAAACATTTTTTTTTAAAACAAGAAAGATAATCATACACATCAAACACATAGTAGCGGAAGCAATAACATACAATCAACTGTAAGCATACATAATAGGTTACATTCTTTAAGGATCCCAAGACGTTGAGTCACATTTAAATTTTAATTAATACTAAGTCTAAAAACTACCACATCCACATGAAAGAATAGTTAGAAAGTCCAATGTCCATTTTATACATTTGTTCTGAATGCCTCTTGGCAAATTAAATTCAAAATGCTCAATCATCCACTGTACATGTCACAGGGTATGAAAGGCTAAAAGAATATACATATGCAAAAATAAAGATACAACATCCTCCTCGAAACCTTGATACAAAGTACAATAAAGTAATGAAACCATCTACCATACATGATACATTCATCCATCATAAAAGATATAAACATCCAACATGAAATATAGCTATACATCATAAAACACAACTAACTAAGTGCACGGTTCCTCCCAGCCATCAATAGCATCATTAGACCATCATGGGCCCTAGCCATCCTTCACATGTAACACCCCAATCCATGGAACAAATTGTCGGTACTATCATAATAGGGACATCACTACTAAAACATACTACAACATATACATAAGGAAATCTAACATACTAATCATCAAAATAAGGAAATGCATTAGTAAATAACATCACCTAAACATGATAAATAGCTTCCCAAGAAGCTCCAACCACGATGACTATAGATGGATTTCAATGGTAAGAGTGAAAAAGCACTACCACCCAACCTCATGGAACCTAAATGGCCCACTCCCACAATGCTGAGGAGATAGTCTCAAGTCCCAAACATGATATCAAATCACATAACACAAATACTCTCTAAGTCTAGGAAATCTTAAAAGTATACTAACTCAAAGGTTCCAATACATAGATTGACATCTAGACCCAGAGACACACAAGACACATAGGAATCTACTATATAAGCAGGAAAGTGTCATCACACAAATCACGTTCGAAGTTACCCGAGCAATCCTTTACGAATCTTGAGTCCCTAGTGATCCCTGCGGCCACTAGTATCCTCTCATACTAACGAGGCATACTACGAAATGCAAGGTCGTAACCAAGAATTCTCTCTACTCCCATCCTAGTCTGTACTAGCACTTGAAGCATGGGCGAGAACATACAATTAATCTTATTAGGTTCATTTTACTCTCATTTAGTGTAAATATTATCACTTATTAAAAAAACTTACAATGAGTTACCCTGGTAGCCTCTTAGGGCCCCGACCCCCATTGCAAGCCACTTCCTGACACTACACATAGATCACCTACCCTAAGCTCATGAATCAAGAATCAAAGAATCATAGTAAAACCACCTCAGTCCTGTACAAGTGACTGTAAAGCATCATAAATATAATCATAATAATCATATCAGTTCTCTACGAGCAACTGAAAAGAATCAAATGATAAATCACAATATCCATCGGTTCTCCAATGAGCAACCGAAAAGTATCCCACAATATCCATTGGTTCTCAACGAGTAACTAGAAATCATCCCAAAATAATACTGATCAAAGACTCCAAAATGGTCAAGTCAAACATGTCACGACATGAAATCATCAACAAACAAATCATCCAAAGTATCTTAGTCCCCTCAAAGCGACGAGAAGGAAAATCAAATATAACTGATCGATGAATCAAGAATGGTTAAGTCAGGTATCTCATAAACATACACCTCAGCTTCAGACAAGAAGATTGGAAAGAAATAACAATCAATAATCCACACACATCATAGAGCATGCCATCACATTACCATGGTTGGGTTTAAAAAGATCAAGACCAAAAAATAACATAGCATCACATCACACAACCCCCGAGCCTCTGGTAACAACCTAAACTAGTCACCATCTAGTTAGCCCCAAAACCCCCAAAGCATAGACAATACAAACAAAACAATACAGTTTCATAGTTTGGGTTTGATTTCAAAATACACAATAAGGTTAAAAGTAAAGTTTTAGTTTGCGTTTCAATTTACATTTCAAGTGTATAGGATTCTCAGTATTACCCTTATAATTTAACCCGATCATTTATTCAACCCATATATATAAAGTTACCCTCATGTTAAAAGTTAATTTCCTAACAGAATAATCTGAGGATAATATTTTATTTTATTAAGTTATAAAAACAACCATTAATGATTTTAAATAAAATAATTACAATTTTATTAAAATCAATATTATAAATTTTTAACATTGATAATTAAATCCTCATTAATAACTTCCATTATTAATAAATCTTATTTAAATCATATTCACTTAAATTAATTAATAATTTATTTAAATATATTACATTCATTATTATTGTATCAAATTATAAAATATTAATATAATTTAATAATAAAATTATTAATAAATGATAACATAAATTTAATATAATTACAATTTAATAAAAATTAAATGCAATTTATAATATTAAAATTTAATCCACATAATAAAATCAAGTTTTAACTATTTAAAAAAAGGCATATATTAAAGTTTTTAAAAATATAATCCAAGCAATTTACAAATCACTGCCTGCAATTTAATAATCGCAGTGCACAGTTGCTATCACAGTTGCACTGCAACAGCGGGTACGACTGTGTGTAGCAGTCGACCTGCCTTAAATAAATAAGGGGGTAGGGGTTAGTTAAGCTGCGCCTCCCTAATCCAATTCTTAATTATATATTTTTTTAATAAAACTTTACTAGTATTATGATTTGTTAAACATTTTCTTTTAAAATAAATTTTATTTATTTTATAAAATTTTTAAGTATGTAAAATTTATTAAACAATTTTTTTTTAATATATATATTTTTGAAATTGTTTTCATCTTTACATTGATAGAGAAAATATTATCAACCATCCAAATTTTTAATTTAGAATTTCATCTTTAAATTCAGACCCTTCCCAAATTAAATAATATTTTCTTTAATATAGAAAATGAGGGTTTCTGATTACTCTTCTTTTCCCCACGTATGTAGAAGTTATTGACAAGCAATTAATAATTTACAATATTGAAATGTTTAAGGGTCCATCACAGAGAATTTGGATTTACAATCCACAGGCACGAAGAAGACAAGAAAGGAAAATTGCGTAATTAATCAGTGATCAAAACACAAGACCCTACCCAAGCCTGATGCTAATGCGCAACCACTCAAAAATTGTGAGAGAATTTGCTCCTCTTCAAGAGCTTTTCTCTGAAAATTTTCCAAGAATTCTCCTTCTGAAATTTGCTTCCAAAATTCTTGTCCAAAATTCATCTCCAAAATTTGTGATAAAAAATCATCTCCAAAATTCGTGTTAAAAAATCATCCCTTCAAAAATGAACCTTCAATTGGTGATAATGAGTTCTCTCCTCAAATCGGGGCACTAATTGTGCGTTCACCCAAGAGGACTCCTTGCTCACAAGACTTGAACTCTAAATTAACTTCTATTTATCCTTTCTTAATCTTCTCCATGCATGCGGAATGAATTATTAAATAACTTTATCTTTTTTCCACTTGACTTCGCCTTTTAATTAATTAGTTAACTTTAATCTCATGCACGCACTTTATTAAGTTCACATGTTTTATCTTTTTAATTAATTTCTTCTATTTTTATCTCATGCCTGCATCATGCAAACTTAAAACTTTTAGTAAATTAATTTCTTTTCACTTCTTAATTTTATTTTCGAAACTTAATTGATAAAATATTTATTAACTTAAATAATAATAATATTTAGCATTTATTTAAAAATGAACTCCAAATATATTATTAAATAAAATAAATATTATCACGTTCTATAATTATCCTTATAAATTTTATCTTCAAATTTAATTCTTTTTATTTAATTAATTTCTCAATTAATTTAATATAATTAAATATAAAAACATTGTAATAATTTTCCATTAAATAAAATCATTGATTTAATATTTTAATTAGACTTAATTAATAGAAAATCCACCAAAGACTCATAAAACAACATACGAAAACCCATCAAAGAAAAAAAAATACAAAATCAAACTAAAGGGTTATAATTACGAATTCACATCATTCGACGCATTCAGAGGGCACACGACTTAGATAATTGTCCTAATTATCAATTAGGACAAATGGCTAAAGGGTTTAGGATTTGGACTTAATAATTTATCTCCCCTTTCTTACCATTGAGATAATGCGATAGGGTACGCTCATCCTAGCAATTTAGGGAAGTCGATACCTAGTACCTGCAACCTGCATAAAATCTATGCATGTACAAACCCAATATTCTAAGCTAAATAGGCAATGGAAGGAAGTGGTGCATTGTGTAGATCTCGGCTAGCAGGTGACTACGACTCCCTTCCTTAACCACATTAGAAATGCCATACATAAAGAAAACAAACACACACACCATACACATGCAGTATGGGGTAAGTAACCATAAGAAAACACATATGATAATCCATCTAACTAATCATCATCAATAACTCGAACACACTGTATAATCATCATACATACATGAAATATAGAGTATCAAATAATCTCAAGATATAATCAACTAAATCTGAAACAATAACTAATAATCTCTAAACAATACTACTAGACATCAAGCATAAAACTAGCCTAAATGAGTTCAATAGTGATAACATAAATGCAAACTAGGGGCAGGCACTGCATGCTACATCTAGCCTTCACTTTAGCGAGAGTATGGGCTCAACTAAAACTTGTGATTAAGAGTTTGTCGAATTGCAATGAGAAAGATATCACTTAGTCAAATGGAGTAAGCCTCAAAGAGAAAGATCCCTAGCTCCACATGTATGTACATTGGTGCAACACAAAACAAAAGACAAAAAGATGGACAGAAAAGGGGTTAGCACTAAAACCCAAATCAACTAGTGAAGAGAGCTTGACCAACATCTCACCCACTAATATCAAGTTTGGAAATCTATTAGGGTAGAGAGAGAGAGAGAGAGAGAGAGAGAGAGAGAGAGAGAGAGAGAGAGAGAGAGAGAGAGAGAGAGAGAGAGATACACATAAGATTGCAGGAATAGAAAATGGAAAAACTAAAATGGAATAAGATTATTTTTTATTTTAATTTGATAATTTTTTCTATTTTTACATTTTATTGAGTTGGTTTAGTTTTTTTTGTTTATAGATTAAAAAAAAAAATCAATTTTTTAAGTTAAGTTAAATTATCAAGATCTTTTTTATTATAAAAAATTAGACACAATCGTGAACATGAATACACATTAAAATAGTCATGAAAGTATAGTAAAATTTATTCATCATTTTATACATAATTAGTCACCACAATATGATCGGAAACAAGTTCCAAACAACAAAATAGTCAAATCAATATTAAATATGTCTACCATTTCTATACAAAATCATAAAATAAATTATACTGTACAATAATCGCTCTGACTTTTAGCTGCATTTAGCATATGGTCCCAATATACCAGTAAGACTAAAACAATTATAATGCACAAGAAGCGTTGAAGAAACATGTTTTACCCTCTCAGACCTTGCACAACTTGCAACCATACTTTGATGTGGTATAGATTTAGCAATGGTAGATGTGGGTGGACATCATCAACCTATTGAAAGGAATTACAACCACTACCCCCCTTGCAATACCAAATAAATTAGTGATTGCCACAATAGTTACTTACATAAAATGTAAACATACAAAATTTTTGGTAATAACCTTTCTTCCATTTGGACAATAGAGGAATTTAAGTTTTGGATTATTCGTTGAGTGCGAGGTCTTCATTACTATATGGCCAACACCACACTAGCACATTGAAAAATTTAAATCCATCAAACCTATATAAAATATGAATGAATAAAACACAAATAAAACATTCAATTAGCAAGATGATATTATTTTTATGTACATTCATTATACAAGAATCCAATTTTAAAAATGATAATGATCTCAACTAAATCTTTTATAGATAGATAAGATAATATAAGATAAGATAAATTTATTAATGTCCAACAAGAGACCAATGAGGATCTAAGGGACTAGAAATAGTACAAAGGGAAAACACTAGCAGGGGGAGCACCAAACTGTGTCTGTAGAAAGAATGTGAAAGAAAAACAACAAAAGAACCAAGAAAAGGAATACCAACAACTAAGAACTCCTCACAGGTGAGAAGTAGTCCAAAATGGAAAGGTGGGCATTAGAGCAATCAGTTACTTTGGAAGGTTGCTGCCAAGTGTGATCTTTGAGAGCTCTCATAGATCTAGTGTGAACCAAGATAGAATAGTGAGGCCACTTCAATCCTTGCGCTGGGGCTGTAGGACTGAAGAAAGAAGTGATGAGCTATGTAGGGATCGATGTCGAGCAAATATGGAGCTGTATGGTGTGCTAGCAAAGCCACATGGTCTCTTAAAGGTAGAGTGCAAGATAGTGATGTTCAATATATATGAAGAATGAGGGAAGATACTGATACTCTTTGAACAAATAGTAGAATCTCCCTTAGATCTCATAGTAAATGGGACAACAAAAAATAAAGTGAGACTTAGTCTCAACTTCCCCAAGGTGACAAAGCCGATAGATCTTGTCCTCCTTTTCGATCTGGTGATCAGTCTGAATACATAGCTGATGAGATCCCACTCTAAAATATCCCAAGGAGATGTGAAGACCATGAGTCTAATGACGAGTGAGGTAACATGAGCGTAAGATGATCCTGTCCTAGATATGAAGGAGGTGCTCAGCATAGAAGGTCATCTATGGGTGGAGCCCACCTGGGGGATTCATCTAAGTCATGATAACATATTCTCTATAGATGTCAAGTCTAACATGCTCATTCAACTCCTGCTGAGGTGGAAGAAGATGGGTTGGAGCATCTAGAGAAAATTGAAAGTGGGGAAGATGATTGAAACTAATATCAATCGAGCCCAAGAGGGAAAAGACCTGGGTGTACCAGCAACGAGACTTGTGTGTAGGGTCTAAACCTGCAACCTCCCTAGAGGAACAATAAGCCAAGTAGGAATTTTTGTGATGCCCATCAAAGGAATCAGTGAAGTGATGGAGCCAGTGAAGAAGCCAAACTAAATTAAAGATGGTCCCCAATCTAAAACGGTGAGCACCAATCTCTACTAGAATGATGTTGTATGGTGTGGACTAGTGGCATTTGATAATGCGCTAAAGGAAAAGAGTTTGGACTCTCTCAAAAGAGGCCCAATCAGACTCCAGGAGGGAGGGGCCCTGAATAGTAGAGCCATAACAAATAGTCGGCTTGACTAGGGAGTCAAGAAGGGACATCTGAGTCATGGTGTCGAAAGCACTGTTGCTCAAGAATAGCGAGGGAGGTAAGCCCCTTGTTGACTCTAGGCTGCATGGCTGGTCTTAGACTGAAGCGAGGTCCAAAAAAATTAATCCCCAAGTAAGTATATGAAGATGCAATCTCGATCTCGGTACCCTAGAAGTAAAAATGGAGGTGTGATGTCTTTAAACAATTGAAGAACATGACCCGAGTCTTGCCCAGATTTACAACTAGCTTACATAAGTTGTAAAAAGGGGCCAATCCATTAAGGAGCTGCTAAAAACCATCAGGAGAAGATGCTAGGAGAATCACATCATCAAAAAGAAGAAGAATAGAGATCATCACCTGATGTAAATAACAACCATCGCCAAGGAGCGAGCAATTACGGAGAAATGCCTCAAGCTCATCGATGTAAATGCCAAAGAGAGTGGGGGAGAGAGGACAACCCTATTTCACCTCGATAGTGCTCTGGATAGGGCTAGAGAAGCCCTGTGGATTCCTTAATTTTCCCACAACA
The DNA here is from genome assembly GCA_028749045.1 of Cupressus sempervirens. Lineage (NCBI taxonomy): Eukaryota > Viridiplantae > Streptophyta > Pinopsida > Cupressales > Cupressaceae > Cupressus > Cupressus sempervirens. Next base: position 183,880,544 of record CM053786.1, on the reverse strand, counting down.
CACTCATATAACCTCATAATAGCTATAAGGAGAATTTTTGAGATCTCAATGCCCCTAAGATGCTGAAAAAGAGTCATTCGATGAATAGAGTCAAAAGCTTTGTGAAAGTCAATAAAACAATAGTAAAATTTTTCCAAGTGGTGCCGAGCCTCCTCAATGGTGAAAATCTATATGAAACCCAACTTGACCTCTAGCTCGGCAATGTCACTAATCAAGCTCTCTAGACAAGATACCATTCAACACAATCGCATGGAGTTTGGAAAAGGTATGTCCAACCATGATGGTTTTCTAGTTCCCAGGGTTGGAAGCTGGCCCAAATTTATGTCTCAGATAGATAACATGTCATGACCAAGAGTCGGGAAAGCCAACACAAACTACTCGATTAAAGAGTACTGTAAGAAAGGGACTCAAGATAGCGATCCCCAATTTGAAGAATTCAGCTTGGAATCCTTCCTCATCTGGATTTCTGCTACTATTGATAACTCTAACTACCTCACAAACGTGGGAAGAGGAGAAGAGGTGACAATGGGTGGGGGAGAGGATGAGATGGAGAGGGGGCTGGCTAAGAATATTACAGAGGGTGGAGGTGTGGGAGGTAAGGGAGTGAAGGTCCAAAGTGGAGGGGGGGGGGGGTGTGGCAATGAAACATGGTGCACCAAAAGAGCTTAGGAGACTAGCAAAATGTGGCAGAAAGAGATCTACACTACAGTAAAGTGAAGTTTCATTTCTTATGGTGAAGAAAGTGGTAGTAGTCGAGCCTCAACTGAGAGGAAAATGAGGAAGAAGTGGGTGAAGTAGAATGAAGCATGCGGTGAAAGGATTTGCAGTCCTCATCAAACCACTGGTTCATGGTACAAGACATGCAAGTGGGATGAGGGGTGAGCAAGGAGGTATAGTAGGGAATGGAGAGAAGGGCACACTCCCATAAGGAAAATGCAAGTGAGAGGTGATATCCCTAGAGTCAGAAAGGGGGTCCTGGGGAAGAGGTCATCTGAGGTGATGGATGAAGAGCTCAACGTTGCCATCGGTGAAGCAAAAAGAAGTGCGAGCATGGGGGGCAAGAGGGGGGATGTCGTTAGTAGATGAGGGGTAAGAAGAAGTGGATAAGAAAGGGAGAGGAGGTGTCAAGGGTCCTCGAAGGATGATACTAAGGAGGGCATGGTCAGCCAGAGGAAGGCGAGAGATGGTAAAGTAGAAAATGAGAGGGATGAAGGAGGCCATAGAGAGAACATAGTCCACAACACTAGCACCACCACCATGTGACCAACAATTGAAGAGTTCAGAACTAGGAAAATAAGAGATCCCATTCAAAATCACTAAGTCAGATGATTCACAAAGATGAAGAAAATTTTGACCATACCTAGTGAAGGGCCCCTGACGATCCTCAAAGAGCTGATGTAGACCCATAGAACTAGGATTAGAAGTAGTCGTACACATGGGATCAATCCTATGATCATGGAGAGGAGACTGTAGGTCTTTGGTCCACACGTTAAAGTCTCCCAAAATGATGATGTCCCCCATGGCAGCGAATCTAGTAATGTGCTCAAGGAGGTCCTCATAGGGGTCCCCACCCTCAGTGTTGTGAACTACATAGTATGAAGATGCTAGCGAGAAGTAGTAGACAATGATATAGGTATCTCTATAGAGTGAGGTCCCTCAATCAATGCGAATCCACATGAATCTAGCATAGCTGTTAGAGTGGACCAAGGAGATAGTACTGAAAAGGTGGTCCCGAATAAGATAAGCAACCCCACCAGACCCTCTGACCCCACCAGAGCAGCGAACCTCATCTCTAAAAGAGGAGAGCCATTGATAGCTAGAAAAACTAGGAAGAGGATGCATGGGACTCTCATGTGTCTCTGTAATAAAAAGAAGGTTGGTAGAACCAATAGCATCATTAAGTAAGTCAGGCATAGGCCAGAGGATACCATTACCCTTCCAACAATTAAGGCACAAAGAACCTATGCTCAACTGTTGTTGAGCCCATCAATTGGCCTTAGTGGTTGCTCTCAAAACCCAGCCTGTAGGAAAGGTGTCACGGATTACTACTTTAAGATTTATGATGACTACATATTTACCCTCCTATCTAGCTGCCACAACAAGGGCACAAGCTTGCTTGAGTTCTACTACATGTGATTAGGTGAGGTCCTCATCTAGGTAGATCTTAGGAAAAAGAGAGAATAACTTTCTTTTTTCCCTAAGAGCCTGTAACCTATCAGAGAGGGAGAGGAACCAAATCAAGAGAGTGCCATTTGGGCCTAACCAACACCTATCAAGAGTGATATCTGAAATGTCCATCTGATCCTTGATGAAAGAATATCCAACAGTCGAGGGATCATCAATGGAGGGACACCATGAACTTGTGAGTTAAGTTCACAGGTTTGCCTAACCCACTCATCATCCATCTTCCCTTGTACTAACTTCTCAACACTTGAAAGGGGAGCCTCAACTGTAGAGCTGCATAAAGAAGCCCAAGAATTCACCTTCAATTCAGTCTCTATTAACAGTGAAGAGTGCCTATCCACAATTTTTGATTGTTTCTCTTTGATGGAGTCTAACTCCTTGAGCTACATGGTGGAAAAATCTATATTAGCCTTGAAGCTTGTATTTTCATCAACTAGAGATTGTACAGTACCTCTTAGAGTGCGCTTCTTGGATTCAAACAAAGTCAACCATTTTGCGAATTTAATATAGAGTGAAGCTAACTAAGCAACAACATTTTGTAGGATAGTATTAGTGGACTCCACTATAGTCAAGCAATCAGCAAGCTGCTATAGTGTAATTGGATTAGGTAAGGGTACCATAGCTCATAAAGGTACACCCACAAAAAGCTCCTAGAAATTCACAACTTCTACCATAGACCAGACATTCTATCAAACCCCTATCACAATGTCACCAGATGCCTCCAAATACCACCACTAAATGGCTCCACACAACAGTGAATAGAAGCACATTTCACCAATCAGACATTCATTTAGACATTCTATGAAATGGTTCACCTGCAAAGAACCACTGCCTTCTCCCCCAACCTGTGTGTTATGGTACCCATGTGCAAAAGGTAGCAAGCAGAAAAGTTTTGACTATCTGTAGCTCATGCTAGAAGACTAAGAGAGAGAGGTCATAGTTTTGACAGTCACCATGACAAGGCCTTGGTCCCACGACACCTGGCACTAGCCCTTTATGGAAATGGACCCACAACACAACTCAGTACAATGCTCATGACTCAATAGATGTAAACCCATGGCATAGTAGATGCAAACCCTCGACACTTGGCTCTTGGAAAGCTCCGATAGTAATAGTTCAAGCTTCGACAGTGGTAGTAGGTCAAACTCTGGCTCACGTCTCATGGTTGAAATGAGAAAGAACACCTCCTCTAACACTCACGCTGAACAAATAAAATTCGAGAGCGTCATGCTCTATATGACCATTTTGACTTTTTCTTTTGAAGTCACATTTTAGAACTCAAAACTGAATAGAATAATCTCTTAATTGAACACAAACATATCAAAAATAATTATTTGAACCAAAAATCTAGACAATTAAGATAATGAAATACAACATTGACATCAAGCACATAAAGATGGTCAAGGAAAGGGAAGGTGTCTATATTGTCAATGAGAAGTAGGGTAAGTTTAAATATATAATAAATCATGATTATTTATGAACAACTCTATTTATATGGATCAAGAAAATAGTATGATTTATAAGAATGAGGGAATCATCTCTTGTACATAGATAAGTATAATTAGGTTACAAAGACTTTATTTATCCTAATAAAGGACTTTCTATTTTGAATATGCTTCAATATATATATATATATATATATATATATATATAGACACACACACACACACACATACACTTTTTTTTTCCCCATTTTGGTCATGCTAATGGTACATATTCATTACTAGAAGCATATAACAAATAAATATAGATGATATAGTAAAACTCAAGTCCTAAGGGTCATTTATTCCATTGCAGATGCTTGAAAATGTTGACCATGGGAGAAAATAAAGAAAAATTAGAACAAGGCTTGTTATACAACAACAAAATTTGCATGGAAACACCATGTCAAACATGATCATTTAGATAAGAAAATACTCCTTGCTAGTTTCATATCAATTTGTCAAAGATGAATTTGTCTGGAAACACCACTTCCAACTTGGAATATCGTGGGGGTACATGTGTTGACAACTCAAAATGATCGTAGCAAAAAAAAAAAAAGAGCCTAATTTCACACGTTTTCCTGTATTGGAATTCTATTATGAAATAAATTGTATTTAGTTACCTAAAGTTTTGCATGAATACATGTAGGTTGAATAACTTTGAAAAGAGATTGACAAACATAGTAATACATTTAGAAGGATGATTGCGTGAATAACTGGGCTAAAGAGAAAAATGGGGTGAATGCTGAAGTAGAGCAAGTGATTGTTCTTAGGAAAGAGGTTGATGGTCTTTGATTGAAGTTGCATGATACATGTGATACAAATTAATGACTACCTAAGATTTATGAGAAGACCATGGAAGAAAAAGATGAAATAAAAAAAGCTAGAAAAAATTCCCAAACAATACAAATTAATTTGCAAGAACAGGTTATCCTACTCAGACATCATCTTGAAAAATCAGAAGAGATTGATGGACAAATGTAATGTCCCCACTATTAGGGTTAGTTTGGGACAAGTAATACCTACAAAATAATGGTTAAAATCACATCAATAACAAAACTAAAAATATTATTCTAGCCTCTAATTTAACTCCAATCTTAAGGACATCTCTAGAATGGGCTTTCACATCTTAAGATTCTTCTTGGATGGGCATCCTCTATCCAAGGCTAATCACATATGCATATGTTAACAACATCAAAATATTTTGGCATATTGAATCTCAACCATGGCAGACAATGGAGGTCTTAAAATCTCACATGCTCAATGCTTTGAGTCCACATTGATTCTCGACCATGGTGGACAATGGAGATCTTAATATCTCACATGCTCCATGCTTCGAGTATCATTAATATCCATAGTGCTAACCCCATAGGTTAACACAATACTACTAACAAGTATGATTCAGTAATATAAATAAATTAAAAAATCTAACTAAACAAATATAATCCATAAACATACATTTCTTATCTTCTTCTTTTCTTGGTCCATGTGGTTCTATCCTTAGGTGGCCTTCAATGAATTATTCCTTCTAGAATTATCTTGGCTCTACATTTACTTTCTAAAATTCTTCCTTTTTTAATTATAAGGAAATGACAAAATATACATTTTTTGTTTCTTCTTTTCCAAGAGTCACAACCTTTCATAATACAAATCTTTTGAAAAGTCACAACACTTCATAGTTATAATCCTTTTGAAAACTCACAACATTTCATAAATAAAATTGTTTGCAAAAGTTCCAATACTTTATAATGACAATATTTTTGAAGAGTTGCACAACTATTCATAATTATGACACTTTTGAAGGTTTACATCCTTTCAACATCATTGATACCTTTTTAGAAAGTCACTTCCTTATTTTCTTCATATTACTTTCCTCTTCCATTTTTCCTTTTTGAACTCCTCTCTTCTCCTCTCTTTTTCTCCTCTCTACAATAAACTTTCTTCCCTTTTATATTTTAATTTTAAGGAGTCATGTATATTTGTTAAACCTCTATTGATTTTTCATTGGATTTAGATAATTTATATTATTCTATGTTATATTATTTATTTACATACTTATTTTTCTTTATTATTATTCATTAATAAAATATTATTTAAAAAGTTGACATACTTTCAACAATATTATTTCTTGTATTTAATTTTATTTCTTTATTTACTCATTGAAATTTTCTTATTTTTTCATTATTTAAAATATCATATTAAATATTATTTCATTAATAATATAGATTAAATAATAATTATTTCTTAGTTTTATATTTTAGTATTAGTTTTAGTATAACTTTACTATAATTATTTATTTAATAACATTGTATTGTCTAAATATTATTAAAATTCTATCTTAAAATAAGGATATGACAACAAAGCAATATGTTTAAGACCCATTGCATAGAAAATATGGGAAGTGTTGAAGTAGAGCAGACAATTGCCCTTAGAACAAATGTTGAAGATCTTTAGCAGAAGTTGCAAGTATTGGGATTAAAGATAGAGTAACTGAGAGGGGGGTGAATCAGTTACTGACAAAATTTAATCCCCAAATCCCTTAGATGTCTTAAAGATCTAATTACTACTTATATTCAGTAAACAAATGTTGTAACTCGGTAAATTAAACTATTACATTCTTTTCTAGCATTCATGCATGTAACTGAAAATAAAGTGAACACAAGATACATCAGATTTAACATGGAAACCCAATATGGTAAAAACCACCAAGTAACAGGTCACCAATTTTTCACTCTTCTAAAGTGAGCCCTGTTAGGAGCCAACCCTGTTAAAGGTTACAATACACACTGTTAGGTGTGACCCTGTTAGAGGATTTAATCACCCTGTTAGGAGTGGCCTTGCTAGAGGTATTTAGAACAATTCAACTGAACTGTCACCTTGTTAGAGGATTTACAAAATGGCTGTTAAACCAACTCTATTAAGAGATTTGAAATCACTGCTACAATGGTTAGAAAGCAACAATGAATTGACCCAAACAAAATGCAACTAAATTTGCTGGCTATAGGTCTCTATTCAGCATCATTAGATCCTCCTTGATCAAATATGACTTTGTTGCTCCTTAATGATCTTTGATCATCTTTCAAATTCACTCAATAATTAGTCTTCATATCTCATTAATTCCACACTTCCAACTTTCACACTTAGAATTCACAACTTGACCTTTTACTTATACTATTCAGATTGTCAGGTCGACTCATTCACATGTTACATTTACCAATAAACCATACATCAGTCGGCTACAGATATTTCTCTGAACAAATAAATGATATTTCATAAAACAATGAAATCCTTTACTGGCCGACCCTACTTGGTAAATACTGCTTCCAGAAATTTGCTGAGTTAACCTTCTTAACTCAGTTAACATTGCAATCCTTAAAATCCTTTGGCTGTCGAGTTTACTCGGTAAGAACTGAATCCCATGGTAAGTACTAATTCTTTCAAATTACGTTTGATGACTGAGTGAGCTCGGTACGAACTACTTCTTCCAAATTACCTTTGATGACCGAGTGAACTTGATAAGAACTGTTTCTATCACATTTTCTTCGATTACTTAGTGAGCTTGGTAAGAACTAAATTTCTTTGATTACCTTAAAAGCTCGGTAATCAACTATCTACTCGGTAGACACTGTAAACTATCTTTACTAACCTTTTGGGCTTGGTAGACACTGTTTATTGACTTGCTGACCTTCTGAGCTCGGTAGACACTGTCCTTTTCCTTGCTGACCTTCTAAGCTCAATAGACACTATCTGATGACTGATATGACATTTGTGTGACATCAAAGACAAAACACAATTGAGCAATTGTATCCAACAACAAGATACTTATGAAGAGGATTATTGATCAAGGGAGAGATGATATAATAAAAATTTGGTGGGATTTTGTTGAGAATGTTGCAAACATCAAAGCATTAGCCAATGAAGGTTCATGAAGTCCAGGAACATTGATTATTGGTAATAATAAAGAACAAATCCAAGAAGAAATTGAAAAAAGTAGAAGTGCCAAGAGAGATAATGAAGCAAAGAAAGAGGCGATCCACCTTAGGAATGAGGTTGAGGAGATCTGAATTAAATAAATATGTCTGGTATGATAAAATAGTTCAAAAAATTTAATAGAAAAATATATTAAAATCACTTATCATTTAAGGAAATACATTTCCAAGTTCCTCATGAAGATTACTTCCTTACTCACTCCTTCTATATTCAAATATAAATAAGCAACAATAGTGCAAGAAGAAGAATAAACTCAAAGAAAAAATATATGTGGTTCACTAGTATGCCTAAATCCACTGGAAAAGCAAGGGAAAAATCTGTTTGTTAATTCTATTTGCACAGTCACAACAACTTGTTTTAGGACATGTTGGATTCCTTCCTACCACAATGACCTAGCTTTAAACCTAGTACATAAGCTCTCCATGATAAACACAACTTAGAAAGTAAAGTCACATAGCCTCTCAAGAAGACAATTAAAATATCAAAAAGACATGAAACATAAATATATATCAAAACACAATTACAATATCATATCTAGAACAATAGTTCAATAGAAATTGATGACACCATCCTTCAACTTGAAAGAGTTTGCTTAAAAAATGAAACAAAAATAACTAGTGACATTTAGAATTAATGTTGGTTACAATTAAAATATTATAATCCTCCAAAATTATATTTAACATAATATTCCCTAGCCTCTATATCCATCTCTAAGAACCAAATAGCTCTTGTAGGTTCATGCATAAAATTGTCACTTGCAACAGCTAGAGTCTCCCACCAAAGTCTAGGGATGGCATTCAATTTAGTGTCCTTGTTATCAACCTTGATATTGTGAGGCTTATTGATTCCCTCCTATATCTATGGATTCTTTTAGATATTACATCGAAAGAAGCACTCATGCTTGCCTTCCTCCTATTTGGCCTCCTTGTTGTTGGTGTAGAAGGATGCTTCTAGTGGATGCATTGAATTGATTTGACTGAAGGAAATCTTCATCTAAATCAACAACAATGATTATAGGTGTATTAAAATCACCATCATCATCCATATCAATAACCTTATCAAAACAAAGATTATGATTTTCAAATGGCTCCCATCTCTGCTCTTTTGCTCTCCGCTTTTGGGCATGCACCAGCCAAATTTTAAAATTAGAATGTTGCGGATTCAGTTGCAGTGTCGGTTTCTAGGGGGTAAGGGTTTGTCTACCTATATTTTTTGGCACTCATTCTCCTCCTTCCACCCCTATTCCTTTGGTTTCTCTTCCCAATGCTATAGGGTCTCTTGGTTTGGCCTCTCCTATATCTTCTGGGGTAGGATTGCCTCTTTTGCTGACGTGGCTACCTTTGAAGCTAGTCTGCATGGTGTTGTTCCCCATGCCGATCTTTCTTTTGGGCCTTCTCATTCCTGTGAAGCTTCCCCTGTTAGTGTCTCAAAACCTGTAATGGTTTTTTTAGACCATGAAATAGTTGATGATATTTTCAATACAACAAAAGAATTCTCTTCTCTTGCTACTATTTTTCATTTTTGGTGTTTTTGGCCCTCTTTGGCTGATCTTCATTCTTGGATCTCCAAGAATTGGGAACCAATTTTAGACCATGATGTCCATATCTTCCTGAATGCTAAAGGATTCTTCATAGTAAAGTTTGCAATTGCTAAAGATAGGAATACTATTATGTGTGATCATGGTTTTTCATGGCAGGACAGATACCCACTTATGGCCAAACTGTGGCATATGGATTTTGATCTAGTTATTGAATCCTTTAACAGGTTTCCTATTTGGGTCTGGCTTCTGAATCTCTCGATGCATCTCTGGATAGATTCTATTTTGGAAACTATTGGAGATGCTATCAGAGATTTTTATATATGGATTTAGACACTTCTGATGTTCTCCATTCGATGTGAACATGAATTCTTGTTGAGATGGATGTCTCAAAAAGCCTTCCAGAGAAGATTTTTTTGGACTCCTTGTGGGGCTCCTAGATCCAAATGTTGGATTACAAAGGTATCCTTTTCTGTTGTACAAAATGTCATATGATAGGTCACATTGCTTCTCGTTGTGTTGCTGTGAAGACCAAATCAAGGCGACCACCATCTTGGTGGTCAGTGGCCTCTTCTAAGCACTACTCGGTGCTTAAGTCCATGGATGTGTCCCTGGAACCTATGGATGACTCTCCCCCTACAGTTGATTATTCGGTGCCAGTGGTTACTGAGGAAGTTCAAACTTCTGGTTTGGACCCTATTCCCTCTCCTGACCTTGCCCCTATCTTGGCTACTCTTCCTAGTCCTATTGGAGGCCAGTCATCCATGAGCTCTCCTAGGGAGAATGTTGTTGCTTCTACTTCCCCTGGTTTCCACTCTTCAATTTCTTCTAGGGATTGGACTAGTGAGGTAGCAAAGTTGGAGGATGGGTGGATTGCGGTAAAAAGAAAGAATAGGCCCTCTACTCATCTATTAGAAATGAATCTCCAGTCATGCAAGGGAGGCTCTAAATCAAAGGGTAAATCATTAGTTCCCTTATTGTGCCCAATTTTTTGGAGGTTGATCCTTTTGTTCAGATTTTTGCCTCCTAGTTGGATGTTTTATTTTGATTTTTTGATAGGCTTTTCTATCACCATGGGTACCCTTATTTTGGGGGGTGATTAGTTCCTCTTTTGTCTATTGTACTTATGCTTCTGTGCTTATTGAAAATCTTAAGCTTTGTATAGGGTTTCAGGCACCCTTCAAAACTTGTTTTTGTTAATAAAAAAAAACCTTATCAAAAAGGTCATCTTCTTCAGTATCTTGTGTCATTGCATCTACATTTCCTTCCATCATGTCATTCCCCACAACAACTGCTAGATCATTAAAATAGGTGAATGGCTACTTCTTGTACACTTTTTCACTCCTAAATTTGTTTCCCTACACATTGGCAAAGTTAAATAATTAGATACTTGTTTCAAATTAGAATTGAAAAACAATTTGAAGAGGAAATTACCTTCAAAAGTTCATCTCATATGTTGTCCTCGACATCGATGCATTGAGTTGTCTTGTTCCAAGCAATTCTGCTTGTATTTTGTAACTCTTTCTTATTCTATACACCGTGTTCCATGTTCTCAACTTATTTTTCAAAGTTTTATCTTCCAAGATTCAACTTCAACTCTTCATTGAATGTCCTCTCTATGGAAGTCCATGCCTCTTTCCAAAAAACTCCTTCACCTTTCCTTCCTAGAGTAACTTGCTTAAGGAGCAAATCTAGGAGTTTTCTCTCCATCTCTGTAGTCCATACCACTTTTAGACTTCTAGAAGAAATAACAATAGGCGTAGCAACAAGGGTACCAATGGGGGGCATAGAAACCTCTTCATGTATATTCATTAATAGATTTGTGAATGACATTTTTACCTGTGAGATATGTAGTTGTTATATTGGTGCAAAACAAGTGAAACATTTTATTGAATTTAGCCTGTATCAGAATTTTGATCTTTCGTGACATCATATTCTTGAAACTCATGCATGTGCTAAATAAATCCTAATAAGATGAAGTACAAGATAGATGATTGATTCATAGAATATCAACTAAGCTTAACAAAAAAAACTATAGTTGGTTATCATTTTCACTTCTCCTTTCCTAGAAAGATCAATGTCGTGTCTTGACATAAACCCAACAATGCTTAAATATCATAATTTATTCATGTTTTGAATGCACTATCATGCCATACTAAATCAATTTTTGCTAGTTGTATTGGTATGTTTAAACAATGTTTAGAAAGGAAGATTGGGTACAACTAGTAGAATAAAACAAGAATTAGCTCAAATGTTTACAGTATCCACATCTACTTTGTTTTAGTGGGTGGTGACTAGAAAACAAGGAATGACAATAAAATGAGTGGAAACCATCAAAAAAATCTTTAGTTTGTATAAAGCTCATCCGTGTCATGAAATGACAATACTGGGGCATGGAATCTATTTTTTTCAAAATGACATGACCCATTTGCTATTAATCAGGCTAGGAAACAAATCAAAGCCTCTTAAATCTGCCCTCACAGTTAGTACATCTTTAAGCTTTCATGGCCTCATCACTCAAGACCTCTTATTTGCAAGAATAGATTATGAATAGGGATGAACAATGCAACCCCACTACCTTCCTAGGGCTTCTGAGGTCTTGTTTGTATTGAAGGGGACTCTTTAGGTAGGATTCATTGATACCCAAAACAAATTGTTTGTAGAGATTCTAAGTGATAGTATAGGATGTCACATGTCTTAGGATAGGAAAGTGTTGCTTCAAAATACCAAATGTGTGCTCAATCACATTCCTAAGAGAGGAGTGTCGGTGGTTAAATGACTCATGTGCATTGTTGATTAGGTTTTCTCTAGAAAACTCTTTTAGGTGGTACCGCGTACACCGATATGGGGCAAGAAATCTAGGAACATTTGGATAGCCAACATCAACTAAATAGAATTTTCCTATACAAAGAAAAAATAAGTTATTGATTGGAAATAACATAAAACTATCATTTACAATAATGACTATATAATCATTAAAAATATGATTTAATACACTAGTGGGAACTAGTAGTGGATCTACTATTGACTGAACCGAAGCAAGAACACAACTATTTGTATATGACCCTTTGTAACCAATAAGAACATATCGAAACTTGTGGTCAAATGAATAGACACCCTTTACATTTTATGACAAGTTTCCTTTTCTATTACGATATTTTTCTTGGTTGTCCACACCAATGGTAACTAGTATACAGGTTTCATCAATTACTCTAATACAGTCCTAGCATAAGAGATATTATTGTCAAATATGTAACAATAGATTGAAGCAAGAAAATACATGTCATTAAGAGATTTACCTTGAAGTATGTATCAAAATGGTCCTTCCCAACAATTTCTAGAGGAGTAGCTAGAGAAGTGCAAAAAGTAATTAGAATGGAGTGATATTATAGCCTTCAAGATCTTGTGGAAGTAGCGACTAACTATCTCTCATGAGTGACTAAAGTTATGGTTAATCTTACAATTCCTTACATTGTTGGCAAGGGTATGGAGAAATATGACTAGTTGTTATACCAATTTTTGTTTATTGTATCTTTAATGCTCCCTTTCTCCCTTAGAATATTGGCAAGTTTGAAGAAAGCTCCTTTGCACATGTGTATTTGGTCATGGCAACCCGTTTGATTGGAATATATAATACATTTATTGAAGGAACATGCAACTCTTCTTCTCTTGCGTCTATGTATTCTAGCATCTTTAGCTGATGCAACTATGAATACTGCTTGGGTGGCAAGAAAAATAGTAATTACACACAAGAGCATGATCTTCCTAACAATGTTACCTTGAACTTCTATATCATTAGTAGGATCCATTAAATGATCAAGGAGAAAAAAGGGCGTTGTCACTATTGTCAAGAATGAAGGATACTGTGGTCAATATTTCAATTTTCTTTACTTTCTTGTTTCTTACAATTTGTTTAGAATTTTAATTTCTTGAATTGTATGGAAAAAATTAGGTAACATTGAGAAGATTAGCCAATCATTATTGATGGAATTCATCAAGATTTTGAGTGGATTGCTAATGTTTTCCTTTATCTTATGGATTTTGATATTCAATAGGCCAACTTTTGCAATTTACTAATTTGCATGTTCATAACCTACTTTATTGTCTCTTTGAAGAGATAGTACTTTCATATATATCTTCTTTTTTGGTTGGTAATCGCTTTTGACTAGAGCTTTGAACCAATGAGGCCACATTCTTGAGGGACATCATCCTCATATTTTTCGGCATTTCATTTTTGCTGTCCACTATCACCACTATGCCATATACCTTATACCTCCTCAATCCTTATCACTCCAACCCTATATCACTCTGTCCACTTTTATCCTTTAATTTCTTGAAGTTTATGGAAAAAATTAGGTATCATTGAGAAGATTAGCCAATCATTATTGATGGAATTCATCAAGATTCTGAGTGTATTGCTAATGTTTTCCTTTATCTTATGGATTTTGATATTCAATAGGCCAACTTTTGAAATTTACTAATTTTCATGTTAATAACCTACTTTATTGTCTCTTTGAAGAGATAGTACTTTCATATATATCTTCTTTTTTGGTTGGTAATCGCTTTTGACTAGAGCTTTGAACCAGTGAGACCACATGCTTGAGGGACCTCATCCTCATATTTTTTGACATTTCATTTTTGCTGTCCACTATCACCACTGTGCCATATACCTTATACCTCCTCAATCCTTATCACTCCAACCCTATATCACTCTCTCCACTTTTATCCTTCTATTACCTTATCACTCCAAATTGCTCGTTAGGACTCCTTACCTTATCACTCCAAATCACTCCTTATGACTCTTGAGAAGATTGGATCTGTGCACCTTATAACTCCTTAATACATCTTATTACTCCACTGCCTTTTACTCCTCCTAAATATTCGACATCATTCACGGGCACCAAACTGGGGACCACTACAATCACATTAGCACAGGGCACCTAGACCATTTGAAATCCACAACTCCACAATAGGACCAGGCATCACCAACAAAACTTCCATTGTCAAGGGAAATCATGACACATGTCACCTAGAAATTTTCACTCCACACATGCCACCCAAATTTGACCATTTGACCTCCCTTAATCAAGGCTTGTGACATACCGTCATGTTGTGGGGTCATCCTCGCTTTCATATATATCTTTATCGTAACACTAAAACATAAAATAAAACCCAGAAAAATTAATTCATAGAATTGAAAATGCAAAATAAATTGAGTCACAATCCTCAGATGGTCTATGATGACCTATGTTTAATTGATATCCTAAGATGGTCTAAGATCATCATATATCTAATTGTAAATGGAAAATGTGAAAATTGAAGATAAGGTGGAGATAGCTTGTAACAAGACTATAAGTGCTAAGTGTTCCATTTATTCTCATGAGAGATGGATTCATGTTGAATCACTACTCATGAAACATCGATCAATGAGTTTGACTCAAAAATCACATAGTTAAATCCCAATAGCAATATCACAACTATCATACCGTTTATGACATTGTGACATCATCAACTAGTGATGTTATCCAACATTAGAGAATAAGAACAACTAATTTTTTTTATAAATTTAAGACAAACCTTAAGCTCGGTCGCATTAACTATAATAGTGGAAAAATTTGGCTCTATGGTTACATTGTCTTCTTTTTTCTTTAAAATTTCCTGCTAGTTAAGAGGCCTTTTACAGAGTTGTTGAGAAAAAAAAAATACATTTCCCATTACTTCAAGCTAGTCAAACTTGGATTAGAGAAATCTACAATTGCAACAAAAAAAAAGACATAATGATTAGCTTAGTACATGTTTTCTGAATTTTTGGTAATGATTGATATTTGCATAGCATCTTCAAAAAAAATATCAAAGCAAATCATAGTAGAAATGAGCAGCTCTGGTGGTGAGAAGACCTAAGCCAATACAAAGATAACATGGCTAATTTTTTGAAAAAATGACATTACAGACTAACAAAACTACTACAAAGCAATCTAAAGAAATTTTAAAAAATTAAAATGAAATGGAAGGGTGTCTTTACTACTTCCATCTTCCAAGGGGCAAGGTTAACTCCAACACAAAGTTACAAACACCAGTAATGTATACAAGTAGAAAGCATGGCTTAAATTTTTTAAGTGGGACAAAAAAAAGATAATTTTGTATTTATCAAAATGAAGTATGCCCATTGGTTTGTTGGTGTAATAAAGGTTGAGGACTATGAAAAATGTGTATGCAATCACACACAACAAGGGGCCAATTGCAATCATAACAACTCATTTTTGGCCATTATCAAAGCTGATTGACCCCTCATTAATGTACCCTATATAGAAGTTCTTGTTATAATTGTGTGAACTCCTCCTCTCCCACCATGTTATTATACTATATTACACCAACAATTTTCTCTTTATCATTATTAGTTGTTGAAGCAAGTAGAACAATGTTAAATTTGTGGTTCTTAAATTACAAATAATTGGAGAGTTGTAAACCATTTTGGTATTGAAGTGGATTTGATCATTGTAGGACTTCTAGACAACATTTTTGTATGACAAGTAGAAAAGAGAATGAGCTTCTAGCAAACAATATGAATATCTCTATCTGAAGATGGAACAAAGAGGTGAAAATTGATAACCTCAAAAATCTAAATAAAAGAGTGATATAGCCCTTGAGAGCAACATGGAGATTTTCTTGAAAAAAAAAGAACTAGATGAAACCACAACAAAAAGAACATATAAGCCAACAAGAGTACATGAGCAATGAATGGTGTGCTCAACTACCCTCACCTTCACCTCCGTTTCTACCTCCTCCTAGGCCTCATCTTGTCTTTGCTATAGGAGACAATGGTGAAATCATAAAGACCACAAAAGCTTATTGGAAGATGAAAAAAAAATTCAAGTCCATCCCTCGTGGAGTATGAGCTGCCTAATGAGCATTGAGTGCATCTAAGAGAAGTGTACAAGTGTGAAGAATTCAGATATCTTAGGAGGTAACCCTTCACAACACTATGCTCCCACAAGATCAAGAAAATTTGGCTTTCTACACCATTTGCAAAAACTTCAACAAGTATTGTGTTTTATGAGTGATTAATTATAGAACCCTGTGAGCTCATCAAAGGGAAAACATGAGGTATTTTTCAAAGTGTTATCAAATTACATTTTTTATTAGGATTCAACATCAAAGCTTTTTAGTAAAACTCTTTTACCCATATTTCATGAATAACAGCTCATATGAACACATGTCACTTGAGAGTGAATGGTCTACTTAGCATTTATTGTGTGTACATGAGTCTAAAATGGTAGATATATTGAGCCATCAAAAGGTGTTATCAATACAAGTACTACTTTCTCAACGACACACAACTATGAATTTTCCCCTAGACTTACACCCACTTAGCTTGCTACACCATTCACAAAACCTTGAACAATTGTTGCCGCTTATGAGCCATTCAATATAGAACCCTTCAAGTGCATCCAATGATGAGAAACACATTTTTCAAAATGTATCATCGTTATGTTTTAGCACCACAAGAAAATGCGAAGTTCTAAGAGCTTGGGTCTAACAAATGGAATTTTCTTTCAATGTGCATAGAGTTAGTGAAGCAAAAAAGATATATTTTGCTCATTTCAAAATGACTCAAAATATAAAGTAAAGCTTATGTAAATTTTATTGAAAAAAAGGAAACTAGTTTCATCTAAATGGGAAAGAATTAAAGAATTTTTATTATTAAATTTTTATCCTTCCAAACATAAAACTAGCCAAAAAATTAACTGGTTGTATCTAAATTGGGAAAATGTGCATATGTGCACGTTCAAACCAAACTTTATGAGACAAGCCATTTTACAAGGTGTAGACTGAGAGGATGAGGGCATGTGTATAACAAAGTACCTTTGAGGTATTCACATGCACATCAAAAGGACAATGATAACTATCAACCCACAAAACTTGAACAAGGCCAATGTCCAAGCATATTATGTCAAAAGTGAAGGATACCAACCATCCTCCACAAAAGAGGGAGTTAGGAAGCCTTTTCCTCAGTCAACCTTCAATAAGATTTTGTGGGACTAAAAGCCTCTCTACTAAGAAAAATTAAAAAATGTAAATAGATTTAGGAATAGTAATTTGAATTTGTGAAAAGATTGTCTACAAACACAATGTATTGTTCCCTTGGATTAAATCCAATTGTATGATATCAATCTGTACCTGCACTCTCAATTATACAACTACAAAAATGATCCCCAGATGAGAAAAATAGAATTCAAAACAAGAATGACAACTTTTACCATTTCTAGTTTCCAATAGATTCTTATTGGTTCCAAGTGGGGAGCTCCAACATGAACAAAGATGAAGAGGTGACAAAATCTTTTCATAGAGTTGAATGGGAAATTCAAAAAGTCAATACCATATCTCCAATTTGATGAGTTAAAAGATCCAAAAATTGTAGTTGCATTCATACATATAGAGCTAGGCCATAGAGAAAGAATGAAAGAAAAAACATGTTATCATGTTCCAAGAGGTCACACATCATCAAGCCAAACTCTTTCATGTTTTTGATGGTCCATATTTTATCTCACATTACCAATGAAAATTTTGAATGAAACTGCAATTTAGGCTGGATGCCAAAATAATATTTGAGAAAGAACGTTGGATGCCAAAGTTAAAAAAAGACTCAGAATTAGATATATTATAAATTCTTTGACTTCAAATGCTTTGAGTGTACATTCACCCATGTATTCAATCCGTTTCCTTCAACATCATAATATATAGGTGTTATAAGACAATTTCAAATTTGTTTTTGATTAAGGAAAATAGGTTTTGAAGGTTGCCTGAAACCCTTTATAGATCTTCTAATTTTCAATGAAGCTCAAACTTAGAAACAACAACCCTTAGATGAAATAGGCCGCCTAACAAAACAAGGTGACCAGGGTGGCCTCACAGATAACACATTGCACTACCCCCACTTAAACAGGTTTTAAAGAGGATCTTGAAACCTCATGGTTACACAAGAAGACATTTAAAACTGAACCATGTCAAGCTACAAAAAAATAGGCCAAAGAGCCCAGGATAACCAAAACAAAAAGGGATAGCCTCAAGAAAGACCAAGCTAGTAGCTGGATAAGAAATTCAAGCCTCAAGATTTACTTTTAGATCCCATCTTTTGAGAACGTAGAAACATATGAAATGATGGAAAAGAGTGCTTGACCTTTTTTCCTTTTACTTTTGTAAATGTTTACTTCTTGCATATTAATTATGGAACTGCACTATGTTAAATTGAATTAGATATCTGCATTATGGTTATTTATATGTTTGTTCTAATGTGTATGTAGTTGGATTACGCTTTTCAACTCAGTGTGTACTGAGCCCTCTTTTTGTGTTGTGTTGCATTTCTGTGTGTTTTCCAGGTGCTCCAAGTCGTTTAGCAAGTAGCTAAAGATGATTGTTGCAATTACTTCTTGAAAACAACATTTAGGGTCCCTATGTTGGACATAGGTGTTTAGAAATGTTATTGTACTTCATTATTGTACTGAACTCTATATGTATTCACATTATAATGGATATGTACTTTGATGATATCATCTTTCATTTTGAGGTTTTCAGATTGAGAGTGATTCAATTTGTGTATTTGTACTTGTAATAAGTTGATTTAATAAAAAAAAAATTGTTACGTTTATGGTTCTTGTTCTTTGTTTCAAATCTATCAGTTTATACTTAGTGTAGCACTACATTTGGTATCAGAGTAGGTTAGAATAACCAGGACTCTTGGGTTATAGGGTTTAATCCATTATCGATGCATATTAACAATTATTTGTTTTAGGTAGCTATCATGCCTCCCGTCATTAGAGGAACTCAAGGACGCAAAATTCCTAAGGATAACCTTGCTGGAAGAGGCAGAGGCAGGGGCAGGGGCCGTGGTAGAGGTCCTAGGCACCAGAATGATGTTGGGGTTGGTCAGTTTTATCAGAATGCTGGGGTTGGAAACAACCAGGATAATTAGGTAGACCAAGCTTTGGTACTTCAGAGGATACTGGAACGTCTTGATAATATTGAGGCTAACAACCAGATTCCTGGTGGGGGAGTGAATGATAGGAGACCTCTTGTGCAGGGTAATAACCTTCCCATAGAGGATGATCCAATGGCAAGAGCTCAGCTCAAGGATCTTTCCAAGATGAAAGGGCCGTTATTTTATGGTACGGAATAGGGTACAGCGGCAGAAGCTTGGCTGCTGAATATTGAGCGATGCTTTGTCTTACATCGTTACTTAAGTAATGTAAAGGTAAGATGGATGGTTATGCATTTGTGGGGATTTGGTTCCTTGTGTTGGGAATAGGAGTTGGAGAAGTTTGGCATTGACATTTCACTTGTTACATGGGAACTCTTTGTAGAACATTTCAAGGAGAGATTCATGTCTGAATATTGGCGCCAAGCCTGTGTAGAGGAGTTCTTTTAGATTATGCAGTTTGGATCTACAGTGGAAGCTTATGAACGTAGGTTCTACGAGCTTAAAAATTTTCCTGGTTGGGTAAAAAATGATAAGGCCATGATACAACACTTCATCAGAGGACTTATGCCCAAGATTGGGGAGGAAGTGAGAACTTTTTGACCTTTAACTATGCAGGAAGCTTCAGAGCGAGCAAAGTTGATTGAGATGAAGTCTGGATATCATGGGGCTTCATACAAAACCAGCATGAATCCACCTACTCCGGATGTCAGTAAGAGTCAAAAGCCTCCTAAGAGTAGTTTGAAGTCAGGATTTTCAGATGGAAAATTCAACAAGACAAAGTTTGATAAGTACTCCAAGGGTTCAGAACAGCCTAAGCCATCTCAACCACCTCAGAGTGTGTAGAGCAACAAACCATCTCCTAATCCTTCTGGTCAGAACATGGGATTCAGGAAATCTGTTGAGTGTTTTCATTGTGGAAAGATAGGTCATTACCAGTCTCAGTGCCCTAACTGGGATAAGCCAAAGGTTGGACCTAAACCAACTAGGTCTTAAGCGACAGTTGGTGATTCTGCCGGGAACCACCATATTTTTGCAACCTTGGATCAGAAGCAAGACAAACACTAGAACACGGTTATTGAAGCTTAGGGTAATACTCAAGGTATGAATGTATCTATTGTATTTGACTCTGGAGCTATAGACTCAATTATTTCTTCTGCTTTTGTTGCAAATAGTGGAATTCCTATGGTTAGGGAAAGGAACAGATGGCAAGTGGAGTTAGCATTAGGATCCAAGGTGAACGTTGATATTATTGCTCCTGACTATAAGATTTGTATGAAATCTTTTACTACTTTTGCGAACCTTAGGGTTATACCTTTAGGATCTTATGATATAGTTTTGGGTATGGATTGGTTAGAACAACATCAAGCTATTTTGGATTGCAAGGATAAGATAATCCATTGTGTTGATGATTATGGATCAGCTAGGGTTATTGCAGGAATCAAGAGACCCATCTCTTTGTGGACAATTTCTGCCAAGCAATTGGCAAGGTGTGCTAAAAAAGGCTGCAACTTGTTTGCCATTTCAGTAAACAACTTAGAAGATTCTTTAGTTAAGGGTTCTCCTCTCGATCATCCAATCTTGCAAAGTTTTTAAGATGTTTTTGTTGAGCAGATGCCTGGAATGCCTCTGAGAAGAGAAATTGATTTTCGAATTGATTTAGTGCTAGGAACGAAACCAATTTCCAAGACTCCTTATAGAATGACAGCTCAAGAGCTGGTCAAACTTAAATTCTAGTTGGAGGAGCTTTTGAAGAAAGGTTTGATTTGTCCTAGTGTTTCGCCATGGGGTGCTCCAGTAATCTTTGTCAAGAAGAAAGATGGCTCCTTAAGACTGTGCATAGATTATAGACAGTTAAACAAGGTCACTATTAAGAATAGGTATCCTTTGCCTAGAATTGATGACTGGTTTGACCAAGTTAAGGGTGCCCAAGTCTTTTCAAAGATTGATCTGTAATCTGGGTATCATCAACTTAGAATCCAGGAAGCTTATATTTATAAGATAGCTTTTCGCACCAGATATGGGCACTACAAATTCATAGTGGTACCTTTTGGGTTAACAAATGCACCTTCTGTATTCATGAGCTTAATGGTGTGTTTAGAACTTACCTAGATAAGTTCGTAGTGGTATTTCTCCATGATATTTTAGTGTATTCTAACTTTGTTGAGGAGCACGAGTAGCATTTAGAGCAGGTTTTGGAATACCTTCGTAGGAACAGACTGTATGCCAATCCTAAGAAGTGCAAATTCTTCGAATCGAAGATTTTTTACTTATGACATATCATTTTAGGGGATTGAATTTCTATAGATCCATCCAAAATTCGAGCTATTGTTGATTGGCCAACACCTACGAATGTGTCAGAGGTTCAAAGTTTCATGGGCTTAGCAAGCTATTACCACAAATTTGTGTCAAATTTCTCCAGAACATCACATCCTATCACATCTCTTCAGAAAAAAGGGAAGAAATTTGTGTGGACTAATGAATGCGAGGTAGCATTTCAAAGACTTAAGGAATGTTTGACCAGTGCACCAGTTCTGGCGGTCCCTGATTCAGCTAAGGAGTTTTTGGTTTGCACTGATGCATCTTTGGATGGCATAGAGGCAGTGTTGACGCAAGATGGACGTGTTATCACTTATGAGTCTAGAAAGCTAAAGAGTCATGAGGTGAACTACCCTACTCATGATCTCGAACTTGCTGTGGTTATGCATGCTTCACCAAGTGGCGGCATTTTCTTCTGGGACAACAATTTGAGTTACATTCTGATCACCAAAGCCTTCAGTATCTTTTCACACAACTAGACCTCAATGCTAGGTAGCGAAGATGGATGGAGTTCCTGTATGAATACGACTTTGAGATTAGGTATGTGCAAGGAAAGGAGAACGTGGTTGCTGATGCACTTAGCAGAAGGCGACATGAATTATCTTCTTTGATCCTAATAGTGGATCTTAAGGATAAGATTTTACAAAACCTTTCCACAGATCATTGGTTTCAGGATGTTAAGGCTATTATGGACAGTGGCAGCGTCTTGGAAGGGCGTTTTGAGGGGTATTCAGTGAATCCTCAAGGTTTAGTGCTGTATAGAGGGAGTGTGTACATTCCTGAGTTGGGTGATTTGAGAAATCTGATTATGTTTGAGGCCCACAAAGCACCATATTCAGCACATCTGGGTGTCAAGAAAATGCATGCTAACCTTAAGCAACATTACTATTGGCCTGGAATGAAGAGAGACATAGCAAATTTTATGGCTCGATGCTTAGAATGTCAGCGGGTTAAGGCTGAACATCAGCACCCTACGAGATTATTGCAGCCACACAGTATTCTATAATGGAAATGGGACACCATTTCTATAGATTTTATTACTAGATTGTCTAGTACAGCTCATAGGCATGACGCTATTATGGTGGTAGTGGACCATTTTTCTAAGATTGCTCACTTTATTCCTATTAGATCGTCCTATAATGCAGCAACGGTTACCAAGATATATATGGAGCAGATAGTTAAGTTGCATGGAATTCCTAAAAAGATTATTTCTGATAGGGATCCAGTGTTTACTTCTTTTCTTTGGAAATCCATGCAGCGAGAGTTAGGTACTCAGCTGAATTTCAGTTCAACTTATCACCCAGAGACAAACAGACAAATTGAACGTGTCAACCAGATTCTAGAAGACATGCTTAGGATGTATGTAATGGATAGACAGAATAAATGGGAGGAGTATCTACACTTGGTAGAATTCGTTTACAATAATGGATATCATAGTTCCATAGGTATGGCACCCTTTCAAGCATTGTATGGTAGACCTTGTAGGATGCCTCTCAGTTGGGATAATTTGGAAGATAGGACTCTTTTAGGACCTGATTTGTTGCAAGATTTGGAACAACAGGTTAAGAGGATCAGAGAGCACCTTATTACTGCTCAAGATAGACAAAAGAAATATGCTGATAAGCATAGAATTGATCGTCAATTCTTGGTTGGTGATAAAGTGTTTCTCTGGGTAAGGCTGCGTAAAAATCCAATTCGCTATGGAAAGGGATCCAAGTTAGCACCTCGATTTGTAGGTCCGTTTGAAATTTTGGAATGAATTGGACCTGTTGCCTACAAACTTTCCTTTCCACCAAGTCTTTCTCGCATTCATAATGTATTTCATGTTTTAGTTTTGCGTAAGTATATACCTGATATTGCTCACGTGCTTGATTGGAAAAATTTGCAAATTTTGGATGGTCAAATCATGCTGGAACTGGTGCAGATCATGCAAAGTAGAACTATGAGTTTAAGAGGAAGAGAAATAAGACAGGTAAAAGTCCTATGGGACCCCAATGATGAAACATCTGCTACTTGGGAGGACACTAAAATGATGAGAGCAGCTCATCCACACTTGTTTGCTGACTTCTAGGAGAAAGTTGAATCCTAGTGGGGGAGGGAGTCATGCCTGACCACTGCTTCTGTTCAATAGTATTTTGAGACTTTACTATTTGGAGTTCATTTTTGTAGATATGTTGTCTTTCATTACAGAACTTGGTTATATTTTGAGTCATTTGGAACTCGAGACTTATGATGAATGTATTTTCTGTTCAGAACTAATTGTTTAGTTTTGAAGGTTACTTAGGATGTTATGATGTGAAACTATAATTGCATGTTTTTTGGGTATTAATTATGTTTATTATGTTTCATACTTGATGTAAACTACATTCTGAGTTGAATAGATACTATAAAGAAAGTTTTAGTTGTATGTTCAACTTGTTATTGCAAATACAATTGTGTGTTCATATGCTCTATGTGTTTGAATTTGTCACTGTATTTTCATATGTGTGACTGAGAGGGAGTTGAATTATCACTTTGGTTTTGATTATCTGACTTATATTGACTTGTCATTACTAACTACAGTTGGCATTGCATATAGATATACTTATTTTTGAAAGGATTTAAATACCCTAAATTGAGATTGGCAAAAACATTTTTCAATTTTCTTATTTTAAATTTTTTTAATTACCTCTTATTATCAAGTAACCCTAAGTGGGTGTCGAATGTCTTGAATAAGGTAAAATGTTCATTGTTTAAAAGCCATATATGGCGGTGGCAACTAGACTGTCATGTGTACTTGGTAGTGAAGTGTCTCAGTGGATTTAAATGCATATTTATGAAGGAATTATATCATTGAAGTTTGCTTAGCCTTTTTTTGTATGCGAGTTGGGTTTATTGTTGTAATTGGGCTAAAATCTTGGCCGAATTGCTCTGTTCAGTATGCATCTGGTATGTTGGTTGCTAAGAAATGACATCATGGAGGAATTAGTCGGAAGGGCATTCATGCTTATGAAGCCAAGCATTGTTAGGTTTCGCACTACCAATCATTATCTCTCAACCGCATATTGGTGTTTCCAATTTTGGAAGTGTGGTTTTGATTTGGGCATTTGGGGCTTTGACAATGAGTTTATTTGTAGAGTTTTGTATTGAGCATTTTGGGCACCTATTATGATTTGAGGTAGGGGGCATTTTATAACCTATTCCTTACTGTTAATTGGGTGTTAATTGTTTGAAGGAAATAGGGAATGTTGTAGTTTTTTTTAAAATACCGATACCCAAGTATGGGTGTATGCAAGATTGGGAAAATAGGGTGCCGTGTTCTGTATGTATCCATATTTGGATTGTGGGTACTATGTATTTCCTTGCATTTTTGTTTATATTTGGAATTAGTTGTGGCTTATATCGAGTTTTCTATATTCAGTTTTATAAATCTAAGGTGTTATTTTGGTGTGATTTATTTTCGTGTTTGAAATAGGATTTTTTCATATAATCGGCATACGAGATAGGGCACAGTTTCATTAAGAAATGTGTTTTAGTCAGAGGTTGGTCTTTATGTAAAACAGTTATATACATATTTGTGTTCAATCAAACCTAGGGTGGAATGTAGTGTCGTTGTTGGCATTAATATGTGATTTCATAGAGTAAACCCATAAGGAATTTGTACTTATGATTTTATAAATTTACATGAACCATGGGTTTAGTTATAATATCGAAGAGTTTATATGATGATCGAGACACTATTATTGTTTTACAGTTTGTATGTGTTTGGAGGTGTAAAACTCGAGCTTGACTGTCGAAAATATGAACACGGGTTCAATGTGCAGTTCAACCCACAGTGGTAGTATTTAAAACACTAGTATTTAAAAAAAACTTATGCGAATTTCATGAAACCAATAACATAGAAAAACTAACATATAACTGTATGAAACCAAGGGTAGACATTTTGTCGAACAATTATATGAATAGTTAGTATGTACGTTATAGATTAGGAATTTTATATCCTAAATCATTTTCGGATGTTGGAATGCTGAAAGTCATATTGCATTTTGTGAATCATATTCTAAATTGATTTCAGATATTATGTCTTTATATGCTATTGTAGTTATATTGGGTGGTGGCTTATTGTCAAATAGAGATGTTACTTCTATAAACACTTGTTTATTTTAATAACATTGTTAACGGTCACTTAATAAGTTTTGGCTGTACTTAGATTCTATTATGATTATGAAGTGTCTTATTAGCAATGTTGGATTGTTTTGAGATAAGATGTTTAATACTGAATTCTTTTATTATAAAGATGTTTTCAGTTCATTATTGAAATGAAAGTAGTTGTAAGTTTTGAGGCAGATTATGATATGTGTTTGATGATATGTCAGTTAAAACAAGAATATCATGTGGTTTTTGATTTTTTATCTTGGTCAGTTCGAAGTTAAGTGTAGATGGTTAGGTCAGCAGGGAATTGAATGTATAATATGAAGATTCTGTAAGTATTGTTGAGCTGGGACAACAGTTCAATTGTATTTGAGAGATCTTGATATTATAGGTTTTATTTCTGTTGTTATAATTACCTATATTTACCTTTGAACTTGGCAGAATAAGATGTGCTACAGATGGATTAAATGATGTAGTATCATGTTGTATACTGATTTTATACCTGTTGCATGTACATTCTTTTGTAAATCTGTTGATGTGTATTTTAAGAATAGCTGTGATAAACATATATCGGGGTGGCTGAATTTGGTTTATCCTATTCAGTTAATTAATTCAGTGATAACTTTAAAATGAATTGGGTGGGTTAATTATATATTAAAAGATAATTGGCCTTACCTATGACTTAAACCTATATGGTTAAGTGCGGAGAACAAGGCATATCTCTATTCTGTCTTTGACAAGTATAATAGAGAATACCGTTATGTGTTGACTATGAGCATACCATACATGGATGTAGAATCTTAGTGCCATAACGATGACACCTTAGTATATATATGATTCATTTACGGGTTATTCTTAGTGTGAGTTTAATTTTGCATTGTTAAGTAAATGTTTACTTCTTGCATATTAATTATGGAACTGCACTATGTTAAATTGAATCAGATATCTACATTATGGTTATGTATATGTTTGTTCTAATGTGTATGTAGTTGGATTACGCTTTTCAACTAAGTGTGTACTGAGCCCTCTTTTTGTGTTGTGTTGCATTTTTGTGTGTTTTCTAGGTGCTCCAAGTCATTTAGCAAGTAGCTAAAGATGATTGTTGCAGTTACTTCTTGAAAACAACATTTAGGGTCCCTATGTTGGACATAGGTGTTTAGAAATGTTATTGTACTTCATTATTGTACTAAACTCTATATGTATTCACATTATAATGGATATGTACTTTGATGATATCATCTTTCATTTTGAGGTTTTCAGATTGAGAGTGATTCAATCTGTGTATTTGTACTTGTAATAAGTTGATTTAATAAAAAAAATTGTTACGTTTATGGTTCTTGTTCTTTGTTTCAAATCTATTGGTTTATGCTTAGTATAGCACTACAAAATGCCCTCATAATCAAGAGGCTGAATCCAAGAGCCTATGGGAGAGCCAATTTAATAATTTCTGGAAGCCCCTTAGAGACATCTATCTCCACAAGGATGCATGTATATGTCATCCAAAATACATTGGAAGATGTAGAGTCAACCAACAAAAAATCCCCTAGGCCTCCCCTACAACCTCTAGAATTGAAATTAGCCATAAGTGAAGGGGAAGGTTAGGTAACCTTACTCATAAAGGAATCATGTTAAAGGATTCAATAGATGGATCAAAATCCACATACCAAGGTTTAACCATCAAGGGGAACCTCTCCTCCCAAGAGAAACCACACCTTAGGATGGTATTTTGATCCTCTATAGAAACAAATTTCATAGTGAAAGAGCCCCTTGCCACAGGGAAAATTTGGACAATATCTAAAACTATAGGCCCCAAAAATTTGGAAATCCAAGCATGTTGATCCAACAAAGAGTGCTAGAAACCCCTAAAATGAAAGATGGTAGCAGTAGAGGAGAAGTCCTCCACTTGAGTACAAATCTCATCGACAATATAAAACTCAAGAATGGTCAGAGGGTTACTTACTGCAATAGGTACAACAATACAGGTTCCTAGATGCACATCCTAACCACCAAGACCAGCCTCATAGGCAACCACATCAACATAGGAAATGGCCTAACCACCCACAGCTCTTGGGGAATGAATATCCCCACCAAGATCAGGAGAAGCCCTAGCCTGAAAGAAACATAAGCCGCAACAGAAATAGTAGCAGGACTGGAAGCCAGAGTGGCCACCATAAAGCTAGACACAGGAGCCAAAGCTGGTTGTAGAAGCTAGACACGGGAGCTAAAGTTGTGAAGCTACAGAAGCTAGACTAGTACAAGCTACAAGTTACAATTTCAAATTTATTTACTGTAGCTAGCTTTTCTAATTATAATTTGAGGAGAAAGACAACAATGAGTTAATATTCTCATTGAATTTTATTATCATAGATGCATAGTCAGGTAACAATTTTCATATTGGCTCTATGACTTGCAACGTGTTCATTTTTGTAGAAATCTTAGGAATCCTGGCTAGTCTTTTTCAACATTCAATTCTCAATTCTTTAAGTTGTGACCCATCTAAAAGAGTTTATATGATGCCATTATCAATGCTTTATATATTCATTAGTGAATGAAGGAAGGGAGAAATTGGTTTTAACATAAATTACAATGAATCATGTTTACCAAATCACACACACACACACACACACACACACACACACACACACACACACACACACACACACACACACACACACACACACACACACACACACACACACACACACACACACATATGTGTGGGAAATCAAAAAAAGAGACAGATAATAAGCTATTGGCTAAAAACTATTAAAAGTTAATAATCATTATATAATTTTGAATAGAAAATTCCAATACCATGTTACACTCACATGTGAGAGAAAACACATCAACATGACAATAAGCGAAGGCTTAGCTAGAAGAAAGAACATTACACATCCAACTAGTATCTCTGAGGCAAGAAAATTTAACTCGTGGCCACACAATAACTTGAAAAAAATGCCAACACCACTGACTAGTCATAAAAAATAACTTTAACATCAAAAGAGGAACAAGTGGGGTTAACAATGCATTAAAGATAAAAGCTTAATTAACACCCCACCGACACTATTGTGAAGAATAGTGTAACAAAACATGTTTTACAAATTATCCCTAAAATAGACAAGATAAGCTAAGATAAGATAAGATAAGATATCGATACAAGGAAAACCTAGTCATCATCAAGAACGTTGTTTCTACCTCAACATAGAGGCTCTACCTTCTGTGGCCTGCAAAGAAGTGTTGAAGCACTTACAAAAAAAGATACTAAACTCTAACCAATATAAGAGCAAAATTTTTAATGGAATAGAACTAGGAAAGTTTCTTGAATTGGAAAATTTTAAAACGATCGAATCTTCAATAATAAATTGATATGAATTGGGCCTTTGTCTCTGCCCCGTCTCTAAATCTCTGCCTCTCCTTTGACATCATTTTGGAACCCTACACCAAAAAAGTAGAATGGAAGTGACAATGATAAATGAGAACACTACAATGAAATGAATAACCCTGCAATCAAACATGAAAATGAGACACGACTACTCCATACCTGATAAAATTGGAGGATGAAACAAAAATTCCTTCACCTGGTACCAAAGACCCACAATTTTCATGGATGCGATAGTACAATGAGCACGAAAAGTAGACTTGAGCGGACAGACCCCAAATTTTATTTTTTCCAACAAACTAATAATGGAATAGGAACAAGTATTCCAATTCCACCTATTTAGGTGGAATTGCATACGCTCATTTTTTTGGCAAAATTGGAGTACTTATTCCTATTGTATTTCTATTTATAATTCATAGTTGCTACACCCAAACAAAGGATAAGAATACACAAATGCCTATTTCAGCAGTATTCCTGTTGCCAAACGAGCCCTATGTAGCATAAGAAATGCATGCAAGAGAGAATATAAATTTACAAGAAAATGCAAATTCATCAAGGATATTTGATGCATTGAACAAGGGAATGACACAATATGCCTCCCTAAGTGGTTTCAATCTATGTTAGACATGCAATTTTCAAGAAAACATAAGATTGCACTCAGGATATTAATTCATAAGTAATCACAATAAATGAAGGCCAAAAAAGATGTCATCATATAAATCGAAAACTAGTCATAAAAGGAAGCACATTGATCATATGATATAGATAGAAAGACAGCATGAGGACCTTGCCCCCCAAGTGAGGAGAGAAGGGAAATGTCTCTTAGGTTACTCACAAAATAGGAAAATGAGCTTGTAAAAGATAGGCTAACAATGCCACATAGCTATGAGCAAAAAAATGGGGATGTAGATGTATGAAGTAGGATGATCATAGAAAAGATACCATTCATCATTGCAAGTCATATGAAATAGAACATAAGTAATGAATTGGAAATAAGGATAAAGCATAGAAGACAAAGATCTCCTAGCTGTAATTAGATGGAAATGTAAAGAGAAACAATCAATATGCATATACTCTCTACATAAAGGTGTTTGATTCACAAAGTCAAGAATGTAGGATTTTGGTGTGAAATTTGAAGTTTCCCAATCTTGTTAATATGAGCAGGATGGAATATGAGGCTTGTGCATGTGAATGATGGAGTGCTTTCTTATGTGTGTGGATAATTTATGATGGAAAATGAGGAAAATGGATGGTTTCATAAAGGGCTCAGAATAAACTTACTTTCACAAATCGACTTGATTGGTGATTAATTCCCCAGATGAAATTTCAATAGAGAGCCCAAGAGCAAGACCAACCAATGGGTCCTCGACAAGGACATAGTGCATCCTTGCTAACCAGGTCCCATAATATTCTGGAATCCCCCAGGGTCCCAAAACAAGTCTCAATTTTGGGAAATTAGATCCAAATTATGAGAAAACACAATTTAATTGCAGAAAAGGGATTCCAAGTTATTGAAGGAAGGGGAAAGAGAACCCAATTGGATATTTCCTTCCTTGAGCTTTGTGCCATGAAAGAGGAATACCAAGGAGGATCCATTAAGTCCTACCCTTATTTCATCTTGGAGAAACAAAATGAGATGAAAATGAAAATGAAATGCAAGCCTCTCATTAAATAGGTTGTAATCCATCATTAAATCGAAGTGCTTCCAATTAAGACACTTCATGATAAAAAAGTCAGATATTGATAAACATTGCTAGGTTAATCACTACTCTAATGAAAACTAAAAATATCTTGAAAACTAAGTAGACAAAGATTAGGGACAACTTCCATGCATAGTAAGAAGCCTTTACAATTCTTGAACAAGACAAAGCAAACAATTGTATGTACTTGTGGGTTATGTCATGATTTGTATTTGTATTTTTCCATCTTTTAGATGCACTATAGACACCATTACTCAAAAATAGGTTTTTTTTTCCACTTTGGTGTTGCTGACCTCCAAAGCTGTGACATTTACTAAAGGGAAATAGGAAAACAAAACATACTAGTCTATCATGATGGACTTGAATGTTAACACTTTACAATACTTTATAACTTCCTTAATCAAGCAAGGTCTATTCATGATCTCTACCTAATGAGAGATGAAAAATCTAATGTCATGATTGCTTTCTTCATAGATAAAATAACAATAAAAATATCTTGAATAACTAGGATACAAATAAATAAACTCATTTCATTAGACGAAATATGCATATTGAATATTACATAATGGAATAAACTACACTCTAGAGGCTAGATTACATACGTTGGTTCAACTTTTTTATTTAGAACGAGATGATTATGGTTTTCCTTCTAAAAGGATGGTTACATGTAAAAGTTTGAGTGCTACAAGAGATTATACTTTTAGAATCTCTTGAATATGGGAAGAACAAATTGCTAAATTTCCTCTCCCATCCTTCAAAAAAGAATAATATTTGCAAACAAAATGATTATGTCGACCCTCTCCATCTTTATGAGCAAATTGATAGTTACTGTTGAACATGACCTAATAGCTTGTTATAGTCCATCAACACACCCATTATGCCCCATAAACCATCATTTACAAAGATCAAATCCAAACAAAATAATTTATTTCTTTTGATTAGGAGGGAAAGAAGAGGGATACAACACTAAGTACAATCTAGCTATCGAGGGGGAACATAAAGCTAAACATGCATAGAACTGTTGGTAGAGATCACAAGATGTACCAGAGAGGGAATGCGAGACAACCAACATAACATCAGATTGAATAGAAACAAATATTAATAAAAATAAATATGTCGGGGTATGATGTAAGAAGGGGAATATAGGACCTATCCTCAACCCAAATTCCCAAAAGGAAAGATCCCAATTGATTAATCACAAAGAAGTGATCAATGCACAAATGAATCAAACAATGGAGAATATGAAGAAATGAGGGAATCCTATAATCTACCATAGAAAGTAGATACTTGAAATCTTGAATGAATAAAATTCAAATACTAACTTCAAAGTGAGGAAAATTTGGAAAATGTGTTTTATGATGTCTGTGCACAGTTTTGGGAAATTCTGCAACTTGCTTTAGACTGGAAATGCTAAGATAGAGAAAACCTAGAAAACTTTTGACCTTCTGGAAGAAAGTCATCTTTGACCCAGATAGCATGGCACAATCTTAGCCCAAAAAGTCAACCTTGACCTGCACTGCTCTGATAGAAATTTTGTTTGCGGATCTCAAAAGTTTGACAAATAGGGTACTCAAATCTACAATAATATTTACTGTCCTATACCTGCACCTGCAAGAAAAAAGGTTTTTTGTTTGGCAAGGCAAACCCCAATTTGTAAACAACCTTGAAATGTAATTGAAATTGATATATGTATAAATAAAGTGAATGGAACTATTCACCTTACTTATGTTGAAATCCTTGTGAAGGATTCAAATCCTTGAATCCACAAGTAGGGAGGCTCCAAATGAATGTAGGATGTCTGAAATCAATGGCATTAGATCTTCAACACCAATCTTGAATGGATCTTGCGATAGAAAGAGGCTTGATTGAATGTGGAAGGAGAAATCTTCAACAAGAGGGCTTCATAGAGATTGAATCCTTTAATGGCTAAAAATGGATCTTTTTGATGAATTGGATCTTGAATTCTTGAATGCTTGATCATGAAAGTGGATGCTTGATAATGGATCATCCAATATCTTCTTGTTAGAGAAAATGAGAGGAAGAGGCTTCCTTATATAGTGATCTAGGACACAAAATTCTAGAGAGGCCAACATTGGAGAATTAAATCCTAGTTAATCTTAATCCCTTGAAATGGACCTAGATTAAATGTAATCTAAGAGTTTACCATTTTGAAATCCAAAAAAATTGACCCAGAAGTGGGAAAATGAAACTTTCCAAAGCCTGATATCCCAAAACCTGTGGAACTTAAAATTGGGACCTGCGGTCAGGCTTGAGGTTGACTCTACCCTAGGTTAGATTCAAGGTTTCCCTTGACCTAGGTTAGGGTCAAGGTCGACCTTGACCCATTAGGGTGTCATTAACTTAGAAGGTCAAAGTCTTTAGTTTCTCAGAGAAAGTTGTCAGAAAGAGGCTGGAAATAGGGGGAGAGAAGCAAAATAGGGGGGAAACAACCAAATCCATGCAAATATTTATTCAAGGCACTTGACATGACCACATACCACTTACTTGGAGGGCTAAATGCTCTTATCATGAAAGTGCTTCCATTTTAAGACAATACACAAACAGAGCCGCAAGTGTCAACTATTGTAAGGAGAACAACATGAAGAATGAAAATCCAAGCAAGCATAGGGCGAGCACATAGCAATGTTGAAAAGCCTTCCTAAGAAGTTTGAAGGTGAGAATGTATGCCAAAAATGTGTGTGTAAAGTGTGGTAACTTGCAAAACAAGACACTTAAGTAGGGCAGTATATCATCAGGGTTAGCACATAAAAATATATCAATAAAATTGCCCAAAACATTAAGGAAATCATCCTATTGGTGATTATGTAGAAAATACTATGATTAAGTGCTCTATTAACCTCAGAATTGAGTTCCCAATTAGTGACAATAATGTACTAGAATGAGAGATTCAAATGATAATTGAGGTCGATTTCCATTATCCAAATTCAAATGTGAAGTAATTACTAAGAAAATGAAGCAAATGCACAATGCAATTAACAAAATGACATCATAATACCAAGATTCTAAGAATGAGGGCCATTTGAGCTTCAATTCCATCATATTTTTAAAAATTGAAGTTCTATGGATGGTTGAGACTCAATTCTAAAGAGTGATTGAAATTCAATTTGGAATGATCCATGTCACCACCTTTTTCCCCCTTTAATTAAATGTACTAGGTAATAAATGCTTTATTTTGAGATTAATTGATTGATTTTGATTATTTAGTTAATGATTTGATTGATGAATTATGTTATTACCACGGTCGATATAATTAGGGATGATTTTGATGAATTATGTTAGTAATACGGTCGACATAATTAAAGTGTATCCTGAGTAGGAGCAAACAAGGAATCTAGTCTATCAACGTATTTGGGGTGATTAGATTTTAATGATGTGTGTATAAAGTGTAGACACTTCAATTAACATTACATCATTAGGGTTAGTACATCAAAATATATCAATGTAATTGCACAAATCCTTAAGGAAATTGTCCTTCTTGTGTGCCTAATCAAATAATTATCAAGTTTATTAGATGCAACTTTTATAATCAAAATAGACAACAACCATATTATAAACAACATATACAATTAGTACCAAATATGTTAACTAGGGAAACCCTTGATGAGAGGGAAAAACCCGATGGGATGATTCCCACTAGATGATGCACTAATATGAAGATTCCTTGTGAAAGAATGTGACCCTGTTAGGAGCCAATTACATAAAATTAGTACACTAGAGTCCCTGTTAGGAGACTTTGAATCCTTGTTAGGAGATTTCATTCTTGTTAGGAGCTAATAGGGAGGTAATTGATAAAAAGTCAAATTCATATCCAATACTCGATCGTATATCATAACACATATACATGACAATTTAGAACCAATGAAACTTCTTTCCTTTTATAACTTGTCCTAATAACTAATTTGGCCTTGAGGCTCCCTCCTATACAATGAATAATATAGGACCTCATAAAGATATTACAATACACTCACATTACAATTTACACTTTCCAAATGAATATAATCAAAAATCATCTTCAGGGAAATAAGACCACACGTTAGTCTTCATCAACCTTCACAAAGTGAACTCCAGAATCTTCTTGAATGCATCATCACAAACATGTCTTCAAACATAATCCAAGCCCACTCAGCCAAATTTTATCTCACTCAACAGATACAACCG
Organism: Cupressus sempervirens; assembly: GCA_028749045.1. NCBI lineage: Eukaryota > Viridiplantae > Streptophyta > Pinopsida > Cupressales > Cupressaceae > Cupressus > Cupressus sempervirens. Next base: position 183,845,671 of record CM053786.1, on the reverse strand, counting down.
ATATACTAGTAACTTGTTTCATGCTCATTGGTCTGTGACCAATCTACAATTATCCAACTATAACTCAAGCAATCTATAAAAAATATTTTGGCAATCACAACTTTGATATTTAGACACATCTCTGATCATTTATCTAATCCCACATAGCTTACTTCAAGATACATTATCCATGTTGAATAAAACAATCTCTACAACTCTAATTGTTGTAACCATAATACATATATGTTGACATCAATGACAAACCAAGACATGAATGCAACACATAAACAACCAATCCAAATGCCAACCATCCAATCAACTCTTGCAAACATTCTAAAAATCTCTCCCTTGGAATATATTCATGCTATCTCCCCCCTTGGCATCATTGGCAACACATGATGAAAAATAATAAATACCAAATAAGTTTATGAATATCTTCAACATTCATGCTATTTGAAAGTTCTCCCCCAAGGGTACTACTCTCCCTCATACAATACTCTCTCCCATGGCCATCAATCAATGAATTGCAATTTGCTAAGTTTTTTCATGTATTATTCTCCCCCATTGACATTAATGACAAAGGTTCCATTATGTCAGTTCTTGAACATTCAATCATCTCCAATACAATTTAAAAAAAAAGAATGAAATGCCAAGTGCCAACAGACACTATTATACAAATAATCATGTTAGAATTCTTAATAACTCTACTCAAAGAGTGACTACTTCTATTACATCCCAATTTTTGACCTAATTTAAAATATAGCCATTGAGGTTCACATGAAGTCAATTGACAGTTAAATTTTTTATAATGCTACAAAATGGTAAGATGGTTAGTTGTTATAATTTCATGTGAAGACAACAAGCTAGTTGATTATTTATCACAAATTCATGGAATTGAAAAGGTGGTTATCCATTATGATTATTTATGATTAAATAACTTGTTATGATAATATGATTTAACTATGAAGAAATTCCTTGTAGGAAGCACACTAAAGGGGTGGAAGAATTGGGCACACGAGCATCACCATCACTGGGAAAATGGGTATGAATCGTGAATCACCATGCTTGAGGAACTAGTGACTTGAACATCAGGATATAATTGATGGAACCATATGAGATATTAAATAAACATTTAAAACATTAATAATTTCAATTAAAAATAATACTTACCTCAAAGGATTTTGAATGATCTTTCACCATATTATTTATATATACCTATGTACATACACATAGATATAAATTAAAGTGACACAATAATATTATTTTTGTTATAATAAAATGATGCCACCTCACCAATTTGAATTATAACCTTCAAATCTTCTTCCATCCTTTTTATTCTTTTTCTTGTTTGGAACCGATTTAACATTTGGCATCCAAGAACCAATACATTTCCTTTATTTTATAGCTTCTTGGAAGCTAAGGAGTGACGTTACCTTTTATTTAAGAAGTTGAGAGTGAGAGGGAAAGACGTCTATTCTTCCAAGCACCTAACTTTTATTATTCTTCTAAGCATTTGAATTCTGTGATCATTCTCATCTTCTTCCATATTATCGATTACATTTTCATAGTATCAATATCTCTGCTATTATCAAATTGTAATCATTGCATTGTTCTGTCCCATAAATTATTTATTATGTTGTTATTTTGCTGAAATCATGAGCTGTCTCCATACTAGATTAGCGTTCAAGATCTTCATAGTCAAAAGTGAGGTAGGTTCCTGAGCATCCAAAAAGACCCCATTCCTTTTCAGATTATTTCAAGTTATGTGGATATCCAAAATCCAAAATATTGCAATATGAATTTCTTATTCAATTGTTATAACAAATCCGATTTACATAGCAATAAGCTATATCTTATATCATGATTCAAAATATCCTTATTGATATCATAGGATAGACCTCTAAATTAGATTTGTTTATGGAAATTAAAAGCCAAGTAACCATGTTATGAAATCATGATTTATTATGCCATTAGAGATTAGAATTCAAATGATATTTTTTGTAAGTCTTTAAGAACACATTCTTCAAATCACAGATTGTGATAAGTTGGAAATATATTAATCATGAAACAATTGAGAATAAAAAAAGAGTTGGTTGCTCTGAGATTCAAACACCTAGGACTCACCTGACTATATAGCCAAGGAAAAAGGGAACATGTGAGAGAAAGGAATCTGCAATAACATGAAATAGAATCAAACATGACATAACAATGTTTATCATTTTAAAAAGGAATCTTTTAATAGCTCATGCATGATCATGTTTATTTTATTCTCCTGCTGTCAAGTCGAGTGGTGTGATTAGATACAAAGATGCTCAATGGTTGGCAAGGTGTTCCATGTCTATTCTGGGTAGGGAGGGCCTTTCTCGTTAGAGATTGTGTGGGGATAATTTATGGTCTGAGGTTGGGTGATTAAGCCCCTTGTAATGTTTCCCCTCTCCACAAGATGTCAGACGTGCATCAGACAAAGATAAGCTATGCATTCAAACATTTGTTAAAAACAAGTATTTTTACTTTTATGATGTATATGCAAGTAGAAGGTAAGTTAATTGATTTGTATCATTATTACAATTATTTCTTTCAATGAAAGCAACTCTTGTCATCAATATAATTGGCAACCAGGTAGATTGGTTGATCTTCTAATTAAACGTGAAATATATTTCATTGTGAGAGATAGATTTATTTGATGAATTGTTATTTCAATCTTTCATTTATATGAATAATGAATATGAGCATATCTTCTAATCTTATGTTATTTCCATAGTTAGTAATGGGAAGAAAAGAAATGATACAATAGTATTTGATGCCCTAAGTGATACAATGGTATCTGATGCCCTAAGTGATACAATGGTATCTGACGCCTTAAATGATACAATGGTATCTAATGCCATAAATGACCCAATGGTAATTGATTCCCCAAATGATACAGTGGTATTGACGCTCCAAATTGATATAGTGGTATCTAATGCCCTAAATGATCCAATTGTAATTGATGCCCTAATTGATACAATGATATGTGATGCCCTAAATGATATAGTGGTATTTGATGGTAATCATCAATTGATCCTAAGCGATATTTGTGGACTAATATGGGTGATTGTAGAAGCATCCCTACATTGATTTTTGGTTCAAATTTCATGGTATGTAGATTTTAATTTCCATAGTAAATTTATTGATGGTGTTTTCAGATGTTAGTTATGAGTTTTCTGTTTAAGTAATTGTAACTGTTAATCTCATTCACGTGAACATAACTGATATAACTACCTTCCTATGAAAATGAAGTAATAACTATATTTGTTTCATATGTTAGTTGTTAGTTAACACCTGGTAAAAAGAAGATGTTACAACTCCCCCATAGGAGCATCACCAAGCATCATGTTTAGCTATATAAGAAAATCCTATGTATAACACTAGATTGATGCAATATTGTATCAATTACTCTCAAGAAGGTTGGGCAATGACCCCAAGCATACCAATAAGGTACTTAAACATGTCCTTAGCTAATGGTTTTGTAAAAATATCTGTTATCTTTTCCTTGTGCCAATGTACTCAAGTCTAATTTCCTTCCCCACTACATCCTCTCTCAAAAAGTGATACTTAGTAGAAATATGTTTAGTATTTGAATGTAACACCAGATTCTTTGACATACTAACTATACTTGGGTTGTCATAGTGAATAATGAGAAGTTTTGAAAATTTCATGCCTATATACTTTAACATCTGTTTCATCCTAATGATTTATTTACAATTTTTTACTACTGCTACATACTTTGCTTCTACTATAGATTGTGATATACAATCTTGTTTCTTTCCTAGCCATGAAACTAATTTTCCTCCCAAGAAAAGTGCTCCATCACTAGTGCTTTTCCTTTTATCTACATTTCCCACCCAATCTACATTAGTATATGCACATAAAGTGAAATCATGTTATATTCCATGCCATAAGTCATAGTCTAATTTACCCTTGAAATACATGAATATCCTTTTTACCACTGCTAACTATGTCTCTTTAGAATCTACTTGAAATATTTTAACGCTAATAATTGCATTAACAATATCTAGTCTTATATGAGTCAAACATTGTAATCCTTCTAACATGGATTTGTACCTTTGACATAGGGATGAGCAGATTCAAGAGGAATATTGCCAACTTAAACCTATGAACATTGCTTGTTTAGAGTTACACATAGAAGAAACATAAAAATTAAATTCAAAACAAAGAACAAGAGTCCAGATTCCATGCAACCATAATGATGTAATCAATTAACTTTCATAACAGAAATCCAAACATGCCTGGCAGTGAGGCCTTTCGGGTTGCAACCATATACAAAGAATTACGAAATCAAGTCCAAGTGCACATCTTTCCTTCTCCTCTAGGATCTTCTAATGATCTATCTTGCTAATGATCTCCCAATTATGTTTTCTACACCAGTCCAAGCTCCTTATATAGCTAGCTAAGCCACAAGTCGGCTAGTAAAGCATTTAATTACATTATAGGTCCACCTTGGAAGAGTAAACCAAAACTAAAGAAAATATGAAAAAAACTTAATACCAAGTTATATTTAGGTCCACACATGACCCAAGAACATGTCCCTAACTTACCAAGATCCCATTTCATCATACAAAACCATGTGGAATGAAAAACCCCACGTGTTTTGCGAAAATTGACCAAAAATCAATACCTGAGTAAAATGACAATATCTCCCAACTCTGAATGAAATAGGACTTGCACTTTAAATAGAAGCTAATACTTTAGGTCCTTTTCAATCCCTTAAATTTGAAAAGGATGATTCATTAAGGATCAAAAAATACATGCCCCACAACTAGCATGCAAAAAACATAAAATACAACTCCAACTGCAATGTAAAACAAATCTAACTTCAACATTATCCATCCAATCCTTATGCACACGTAGGAAACTGCTTAAAAACATGTCTCAAACACATCCCAAACTTCAAAAACCATAAAGTTCATGAAATCTATTATTAACATTATTATTGTTTTTGTTTGATGCAAGATTTTTTAAAGCCCCAAGATCCTCCTGCATCAACCTTGTTTGTAATGCACTAGGAGATTTGTTATTGTTTGAGAATTTCAACCTGTTAACAATTTGTGATCTAAGTGAACTGAAATTTTCCAATCCAAACCTTATTAATAGATCTGTGAGATATTTTGTGAGTGATCTAAAAATTCCATCCTTATTCTGAGTTATCTGTAATCCCAAGAAATATTTTATCTCACCAATAATGCCCATCTCAAATTAATTCTTCATTTACTCCAAAAATTTCAACCAAGTTTCATCATTTCCTCCAAAAATGATATCATCAAAAAATACTTCGATATTCAATAATTCATTTGAATTTTCACTTCAGTACATGTTACTATCTACATTGTCTTTCTTATATCTCAAACTCTGCAAGTGTTTGTCTGATCTCACATACCAAGCTCTAGGTGTTTTCTTTGTTCCATACAAACCTTTTCTTAATCTAAAAACCATATCCTTCTGTTCTATCAATGGAAGGTCATCAAGTTGTTCAATGTAAATATCTTTGATTTCTCCATTTAGAAATGTTGACTTGACATCCATTTGATATACCTTAAAATTCTTGTTAACTACATATGCAAAAAACATTCTCATTGCTTCAAGTCTTGCAAAAGGGGCACACGTCTCTTCAAAATCAATTCCTTTTTATTATGAATAATATTTACACAATAATCTTGCTTTGGTCATATCGAATTCTCCTTGTTCTTATCAATTTGATGAAGTTCTCCTATCATAGATTTTATTCAATATTCCTCCTTACATTCTTCATCTATAGTCTTATGTTCAGCTTGTGACATCAATAATATTTCATCTCTTACTTAGTTTGTTGTCAAAAATCCTTTATTGGCACTTCTAATAATTTCTTCTTAGGGTGATTGCTTGCTACATGTTTTGGTATTCTTTGTTGAAGTGTTCTTTTCTCTACTCTAATTTTAGGTTTGGGTTCAGCTCTTTGTTCCTCAATTTGTAAATCATTATTAGTTTCATAGAATGGTTCTTGTACAATTTGATTACTAGGCCTACTACTAGTACTTTCTTCATTATCTAAATAATAATCAAGTATCCTTTCTTATATTCTAAATTTCTCATGTACTTTCACAGTTGCACTTTCTACTATAGTCTGATTTTTTATATTAAAACATCTATATGCCTTGTTTTTTAATGAATATGAAATAAATATATCTTAACCACTTCTAGGATCAAAATTTTCTATATCATCCTCTCTCTTGATATAACTCTTATGTCCAAATATTCTTAAGTATTCCATAGTAGGTGCCTGTCGAAACCAAAGTTCATAGGGTGTCCTAGTAGTACTTTGTCTAAAATGTATTCTATTCATGGTGTATACTATGATGTTCATCGCTTTTCTCTAATAGATATGAAATATATTTCCTTTGAGCATAATAGCTCTAGCTACCTCATTTACATACTCATTCCTTCTTTTTTCTATACCATTCTATTGTGGTGTCTTTGGTGCCAAAAGCTATCTCTTAATCCCCTTGTTTTCACAAAAGATGTTAAATTATTTTGATGTGAATTCTCCTCATCTATAAGATCTTAATCATTTAATCCTCAATCAAGATTCATTCTCTATTCTAATCTTGACTAACTTGAATTTCTCAAAAGGTTTAAATTTCTCTCTAAGAAATGCAACTTACATCATTCTTGTAAATTCATCAATGAAAAGAATGAAATACCTTTCACTATAGAATCCTCTAGTTCTTGTAGAGCCACATAAATCTCTATGAACAATCTCTAATTTGTTTAATGTAGTGAACACCATTCTTGGAATATAGTTCTTTGCTTGTTTAGCCATCACACATTTCTTACAAATCATGTTAGAGAGTTTCACAATCTTAGGTAGATCTCTTACTACAATTTGTAGTACCAATCTTTACAATGTTATCAAAATTTACATGACAAAATCTTTTATGCCATAACCAAATGTCAATATCTTTAGCTTCCAAACATGTCATCTCTATAGGATTGAGTTGAAAAATGTTACCTCTTATCCTTGTACCTATTCCAATCAGTTTATAATCATTGTCCTTAATTATACATGTTTTAAATTGCAAATGATATCCCTTGTTAACACATTGTCCAACACTCAACAAGTTATGTTTCTATCTATCAACAAAGTAGACATCTTCAATGTTAGTTTTACCATCAAGTGCAATATATCCTTTTCCTTTAATAGGACATGATGCATTAGTTACAAGTTTGACCACTCCATCATCACTATTGAATTGAAAAAATTTATTCATGTCCCCAATCATATTATGTGAGCATCCACTATCTACAATCTAATTTGACTTTTTCCTTTCTATATGTGATACTAATGCTTTCTCTTCTTTTACTTTTTCCTTTATGACAACAAATCCAATTTCATCATCTTCATCATTAATTTTTAGAAAAAAAATTCTTTGAAACCATATTTATCATCTTCATCAACAAAGAAGCAACCTTTTGTAATCTTTGACTTATAGGGCTTCTTAAGCTTTACCTTCATTTCTCTTTTAGGACATTGATATGAAAAATGATCAAATTCTTTACAATTCCAACAAGAAAAATCTTTCTGACCTTTGAGTTTCTTTTTCATGAGTAATGCAAGACCTTCATCTATCTTCTTGTCTTCGTCTTGCTTAGTTGACCATTCTTTAGCATAATGTCCACATGTTCTTGCACTTCCAGTCAAGATATTTTTGTCCTTCTACATACAGGTTCCAAAAGAAATCTCTATTCTTATATGACTTTGATTTTTCTTTAGTCTCTGTTCAAATGCTTGTAAGTTCCCTAACAATGTTTCCTTGTTAAAGTTCGGTGTGACAATAATATTTTCTTCAACAACAATTACCTTAGTTTCATAACTAGGTGGAAAGTATTTCAAGAACTTCCATACTACTTGATCATTTGTACCAATTCCTTGACAACTCTTGATTCCTCCAAAAATTTATGGTTTTCTTTAAAAATATGACCTTATAGACTCATTTTCTTCCATTTTAGCACTATCAAACATACATTTCTAATTCACTAACTTAGATTTCTTTACAAATATATCACTTTCATAAAGTTCTTGTCATCTAAATATCATAAGCAAGTTGTAAATTATTTACCTCAATAAATTTTAATTCAACAAGAGCTAATATCAATGCTTTCTTAGCATACATGGAATATGAAGAGCTCCTTTTAAAGTTCTGGTTGAAAGTTTTTCTTTTTCTACCATAGTCTTCTTTTCCTTTGTGATCACCCAATAATCAATTTCCATGCATAGAAAATGTGTCTTGATTTTCTCCTTCCAATTTTCATAGTTCTCTCCATCAAAATGTGGACTTTCTTTTCTAAATGTAGCTATGGATCTCCTTAAGAAGTTAAAATTTCTCTTCAAGGATTGATGCTCTGATACCAATTGGTAGAAATTAAAGTCCACAACACAACTGGGGTGCGGGTGGGGAATTAATTGTATGCCTAATCAAATAATCCAACTTTTATAACCATAATAGAAAAAAAACATATGATAAATAATTGATACAAGTAACACCAAATATGTTACCTAGGGAAACCCTTGATAAGAAGGAAAACTTGATGGCAATGATGCCCAAAAGATGATGTATTAATTTGAAAATTCCTTGTGAAAGGATGATTCCTTGATAGGAGCCAATTATTGGTACAATAGAGGTCCTATAAGGAGACTTTGAATCTTTTTAGAAGATTCCATCCCTGTTATGAGCTATTTCAACCTTGTTAGGAGCTAATATGAAGTCAATTGGAATCATTGTCCAAATTGCTTTAGAACAATCTTCACAAATCAGTTCTAGGATAAAATATCTCAAAAGGTAAACTGACCAAACAACAACTTCTTTTTCAATATTGTTCTTTCGAAGTTCCTAATTAAATCTCAACATCATCCTCTACTCTGCTCTGATCAAATTTGTATCCGATACTTGATCATATGTCATAGTACATATACATGACACTTTACAACCAAGGAAATTTGTTTCCTTTATACCATGTCATAATCATTAATTGAGTTAGCAATGAGGCTTCCTTAATGTACAATGAATAATATAGGTCCTCATTAATATATTTTAATGCACGTTACATTACAATTTACACTTCCCAAAATAATATAATCAGAAGTACGCTTCTACTACACATTATCCTTTAATGGTCTTCATAATGTGAACTCCTAAATTTGCTACCTCAAATGCATCATAATGAACATGTCTTCAAACATAATCCAAGCTTACTCAATCAAATTCTCTCTCTCTCTCTCTCTCTCTCTCTCTCTCTCTCTCTCTCTCTCTCTCTCTCTCTCTCTCTCTCTAGATACAATTAATATAATAGTAACCTATTATCTACTCACTAGCATGTGAGTGATTTACACTTATCCAGCTGTAACTCAACCAATCCTTAACAAATCTTTCTGCGAACATAAATGTGATATTCAGACACATCCCTGATCATGAATTGAGCCTAAAAAACTTATTTTAGCATACATTATCTGCTCTAAACAAAACTATCTCAGCAACTATCACTAACATAACCAAGATACATATATATTGACAAACCAAGTCATGAATGCAATACATAAGCAACCAATCCAAGTATCAACCACTCAATCATCCCTCACAAACACGCTGAAAATCTCTTCCTTAGAATATGCTTATCATTTATGCTAAGGACCCCCTATCCTTGCAACTCTAGTCATTTATACATACATGAGCCACTCGAGGTTTAAAAATCATCAACAATGTAAACAAACTTTACAATTGCAAGCATATTTGTCTAGTCATTAAGATATCATAAAGACAAGAAAATAGATGTATGAAGCTATGATTGTTCAAGATTCATCAAATGTTCATGTTATGGTTTTAACATGTTTTAGGGATTTGTCTATTTGAATGTGAATGTTTTTTTGTAAGCATTGTTGAGAAACACTTTTGTTTAGGTTTATTATTGATTGCAATCCAATGTAGTGTTAAGAAACACTGTCGATTAAAGTATTGAGAAACACTATTGGTGTTGTTTATTATAGGGAGGAGGTGTTGAGAAACATTATCCTTTGTTTGTAGTAACATTTATGATAGTTTATGCATTTAGAGTGTTAAGAAACACTTGTCTTGTGTCAGTGGAAAACTTCCCTAGACCACAACGTAGGCTTGACAAAGTTTGGTGGATCAACCTGACTGAAAAACTAGACTTCCTAGGAGAGAGGCTCACAGTAAGATAAAATTATCCAAGGACTCATATATGTACAAATTCTAGACTTAGGTGGATTTAACAATCCAAAGTTTTTGTCAAGTTCAATGACGTCACAATTTTTTTGCTAACTGGGTTGTATAGGACAATGAAGCTCAGTCATTTATTAATTTTGTCAATAATTGGGTTGGTAAAATATAATGAATCTCACTAGTGTCTCAATTGTACTAGTAACTAGGTTGGCATAAGATAACGAGCTTAGTTAATAAAGTTTGGTGAAAAGACTCAGATGTGAGACTTGAATGACTCATTTCAGGGTAATGCTTAATGCTGGTAGCAAGAAATGATTAGGAGTAAATGTAATCACCACAAAATGGCCTAATAGACTAGATACCCTATTTTCTCCTTATCAAGATATACTCCTAATTATGCAAACCCTATTACTACCATAGTTCATCACATCCTTAATCAAATGATCAAAATCAATCATTTAAACTCAATATAAAGCATAACTTACCTATCACATTTAATTAAATCAAAAGATTAAATGGACTTGGTTAAGTAATTAAATAAAAGTGAATTAATAAATCCTACCAAGTTACATATTATTTTAAAGGAGACAAGAGGACAAAAGGTGGTGACATGATCATAGAAGGGTGAATCACATGGATCGATTCACTTGGATCACTCTAAATTGAATCTCAATCACTTTATAGTTGAATCACAATGATCCACTGAACCTCAATTTCTATAAATAAGATGGAAATGAAGCTTAAATGGCCTTTAGTCTTAGAATTTTAGTGTTGTGCTATCATTTTGCTATTTGCATTGTGCATTTTCTTGATTTATACAATGTGTAAAGTGTGGCAACCTGCAAAACAACACATTTTAATAGGACATTACATCATTAGGGTTAGTACATCAAACTACATTTAGTACATCAAACTACATCAATGAAATTTCAAAAAACCTTAAATAAATAATCCCATTGCACTCTATCTAAAAAATAGTGTGTTCAAGGGCTCGATCGCCCTCAGAATTGAGTTTCTAATATGTGACAATATTCAACTAAAATGAGAGATTCCAATGATTATGCATTCTGAATTATAATTGAGATCCATTTACACTATCCAAATTCAAATGTGATGTAATTACTAAATAAATGAAGCAAATGGATAAGGCAACTAACAAAATGACAACCTTACACATAGATTCCAAGAATGATGGCCATTTGAGCTTCAATCCCATCTTATTTATAGAAATTGAGGTTCAATGGTGGTTGCAATTCAATTATAAATACTGATTGAGATTCAATTTGGAGTGATCCTTGTTATTGACCCTTATTGATTCATGTCACCACCTTTTTTCCTCTTGTCTCCTTTACAATGATATGTAATTTAGTGGGATTTAATAATTAACTTTTATTTAATTACTTAGCCAAGTGCATTTAATATTTTGACTTAATTAAATGTGCTAGGTAACTAATGCTTTCATTTAAGATTAAATGATTTATTTTAATCATTTGATCGATGAATTTGATGAATTATGTCAGTTATAGGGTTGTCTTATTTAGGAGTATAACTTGATTAGGAGCAAACAAGGTCTCTAGTCTTTCAACCCATTTTGGGGTGATTACATTTGGCCCTTTTTGAATCAATGTGTGAGCAACACATTTATTCAAAGAAGTGATGATGTTGACTCAAAGAAAAATTTGATATGAAGCAATGAAACTTTTCCTGACTCAATCATTGAGAATTCTTAGTTTGATAAAATGAAATTCAATTGATTGAAAAGTTTTATGCCCTCGATTATGAACTTGATGCAACAAGAACCAACCATATTGACTCCTAATTTGATGGAATGAAGATCAATAAGAGCTTAAGAAGAATATCTAGTTTAAGTCACAATGTTAAAACTGAGTATGTGAGATCATGATTTGTTAACAATTAACCAATGCAAATCATAGTGTTAGAAATGATCAAAGTCAAAAGATATTAGAAAAACCAATGTTTGATTGGGAAAGAGTAACCATTTTGATATGATGCAATGTAATTGATCATTTGTAAGATTGATTTTATTTAGGCACAAACAATCAATTTGATATGGTGTGATGAAGTCAATTACCCAACAATCTTAGCTTGATTAAAGAGAATTGTTATGCCCCTAGTGGTAAAAGATTTGATTTAATTGATTGATTTATATATGGTCATGCCCCCTTAGGAGCTAAATTGAAATGATCTTTGATGAAATCCCAATTTCAATCATCGTTTATGATATTCAATGTGATGATACATTTTTTGAAGATGAGAAGAATCACCTAAGAGATGTTTTGCATCAATAAAATAATTTCTAAATTGATTGGTGATGTTTTAGATATTTTAGAATCTAATTATTGTTGATGAAGTTTTGATAAAATATTGTTTCACCAAGCTTTTTAGATGATTAGGAACATGTGATTTAGATTTTGGCCTTGATAATATCCAATATAGATATCTATGTTGGCTCCTAATTTGACAAGATTTCAACTACCTTAAGAGAATGCAAGGGAAAACCTAGGGATTAGATAAAAACTAGTATATGTCATTCATTTGCAGGCCAATAGGGCCAAATAACAAGACATTTTAGTCTTCTCCCCTTTAAACTTTGTAAGGTTTAGGACAATATACCTTGGAATTTATCTTTACTCACAATGTTATTTATCATAAATTCTAGTATAACAGATAGTTTCCCTTGCTTCTTCTAACCCAGGGCCAACAAAAGGGGATGCAGGGTAGCTAATCCTCCATACCCTCAAGCTCTCTAGACCAAGTATAGGCTTATATTCTAGGTTCTTTAAAAGAAACACAAAACATATTAGATTTTGATTTTAGATTTGGATACTTCATGGTATTATTTATACTTGTTCAACATTTACTCCTAGCCTATGCTTTATCTGTTGGGCTAAGATCTATTCCCTCACTTTGTGAAAAGAAACATCAATACTCAAGTTTAGATCTCATTCTTACCAAAATCTCCATATGAGACCTTTCGTTCTCTTAGATCAAGCATTTGTATAATGCATTTGATTATAAGAAAAATATGAAATAGGATATAATTCAAAACAAATTTCAAGTGAAACTCAGTAGACTTTGTTATCAAATCTTAGAAAATTAAAAATAACACAAGCAAAAACAAGATCCAGATTGGGCAGCTCATTATACTTTCTCCATTTTTATTAATTGACTTAAATAATACAATAAAATGTCAGATATTCTAAAAACATAACTCAAGACAATCTCAACACAATATGATCCTGTATTTCTTTCTAAGCAAGAAAAGAGAGTAACTCTACATAGTATTCTTGAGGTGACTCCAAAGGTGATAATTTGCTTTGATTCTATCAAAATTCAAACCAATCTTTATCCCTAAAAACTCATTTATATAGATGATTTGCAATAAGCTTTAGGCATAGAGATTAGGACATATGTTTGTTGGAAATGTAATGACAAGCAGATGACTAAGAGATTAAGACTATCAATACCATAACATATTGGCACAATATTTGGTAACCTAGAAAACCTCTAATAAGAAGGTAAAACTGGGGTGGGATAACACCCACAAGCTTCACTACTACAATAATAAAGGTTTCCTATTAGGGCTTACAATTAATCACTTCTAGTGATTTACTCTATTAAGAGTATGAAGGATTGTTAGGTCCACCTTGTGAAAGGATTTTACAATACAATGAAGTATGCAATCTGTTAAGAGATTCAGCAAAGGAATGTTAGGTCCACCTAGTTAGAGGATTTGACTAATGCACCTATTAGGATGAATCAATAGATTGATCTTTGCTTTGCAACTCTATTTGTTGAAATAGATGATTTGAATAATATGATCACCTGACTATGATAGATAAGTCTCTGCTTTTCCCTTTATACTGCTTTGCATTTTTCTTACTCAATCTCCTCCATATTTGCTTCTTATCTTCACATATTCATATATCTCACATAGTACATCTTAGAGAAACTAATTTTCCTTCCTTATATATTCATCAAACAATATTTTCATACCAAGTCGACTCACAAGAAATTATCTTCATAATAACCAAATTATACCTTCAATTTAGCTAATAATTGATGCTAGGGCCACATTGTACATGCTAATGTTATGTTGATTCTTGTGCAACACCATGAGATTGGGTGATACTTTAACACTCAGGTAGCACTGGATGTTTTGGTAATATTTTAGCACTCAGGTGATACTAGATCATACTAACTTGAATTGGTAGCTCAGTTCATACTAAGAACTCGACGAGTATTGTGAGTGCAGTTCACACTAGGAATTTTCCTTACACTAGGAACTCAGATAACTCAGTTTATACTATGAGCTCGACAAACATAGTATATCTTTGAACTACTCTGACTACACTGAAACATGCTATCTAGAGGAAATCTCGATTGCAGTATTAACCAACCTTCCTAGATAACTTAAGTGTTTTGTCACTAATTGAATATATGTCTTGCCACAGGGTAAAAAAATCCCCCCCTTTGGCATTAATGACAAAAACACTTACCTTGTGTAGATATATTAACAATCAAAAACTTCTTAATCAATTTTTAACTATCAAACTCCCCCTTTCCATGGGCTTGGTTCTGCAACTCAGTTTGAATTGAAAACTGTGGTTTGGTCATAACTAAATTGAATTTTGGAATTTTCAAAATTGTTTTTGTTTATTTGTAAATTTTCTCATCTACTTTATATGTACAAATATTTCCTTTGTAGATATTCCTCTATACATTTTCCTCTATATATTCCCTTTTAAATATTATCTTCTATATTTTACCCCTTGTTTTTGTTACAAATTCCGTAAACATATCTTTACAAGGTAAAACCAAAATGAGTAAGGAAGTCATTATGCACCTTCCAAATTAAAGGCATAGTTTTATCCCAATGTTCTTTTAATACCTTCAAAATGTGTAGTTCAATCTTAAGTTCAACAGATAACTCCATCATGAGATCTACAAATGAGAAGTTTGTGCCATGAACTATTCTCTTTGCATGTGTAAGATGGTTCTGCATCACATCCATGTGAGGAAGTATCATAATTTGAATGTGTAATACTATTTCCTTGATTTTGGGTTCCTCCCTAAGTAACTCTGCTTGTAAATCTATCAAAAATTTGACCTTCACAAAATGATTGGAGCTAGAACTTCGATCAAGTGCTAATTGACTAGCGATGTTCTTTAAGTCTTCATCAATCTTAGTCAGTTTATCCTTTATTTCCTTGGTGAAAATTGAAGTATCACACAATTTTGTAAATAAGGAAAAAACATTACAACTCCCTCTAATTTACTAATGGGAGTAGAAAATTCCACTTGATCAATAAAAATCTTCTTTGTAACATTCTCCAAAATCCTCAAATTTTCTTTTTGCCATTTGCAAAAGTTTATTCTAGCCATCTACATCCTTATTGAGTTTATGTACAACATCAATTAATTTCTCAATAATAAGGGCCTTGTTATTTACCTCAGTTTGCATTATATACAAAAATATGTCCTTGATGACTTCAAGAACCTTTCCTATGTACCTCTCTACTTTCAATTTTCTCTAATCTGGTCTCTTTCTCCAAGTTTACTTATAATCTCCATCTATTCAATAGAGAGATTGGATTGATCCCAATTTAGAATTGTAACATATATGTCAAGGTCAATCTCATCAGAGATCTTTTCCTTTTCCTTTCCTTTGGCACTTGGAGAAACCATGATTTATTTCCCTTTATCTTGATCCTTCTTCTCTTCTCTACTCGGTTGACTCTTAGTTTCATCTTTACTTTCTTTGTCAACTTTGTCCTCATCCTTTTATGTTTTTTCCTTGGTTAAGCCTATCCCAGAGGTAGCTAGAGACTACTACTCTCCTTCTCTATTTTCTGAACATTTGATGAAGCAATGGCTTGGCTTTGAGTGGAGGGAAGAGAGGCAATCACAATAGTTGCCATCATTTCTATATCTGACTCTTCTAGAGTTTATAAATTTGGCTATTCATCTTTACCTATATTATTCTCTTCCTCAAAAATGGGTTTCCACAACTGTGTTGTTGATTGAACAACCTCATCAATATTATTTGACAAAATTTAAAATGCCTTGAATCTAGGAGTCTGCATGTTTTCATTCTTTTTCATGTCCTCCTTGATTTCTTCTTTTGTGAAGTTTGGCATGACACTCTTCAGTATTTTCTCTCTAATGCCCCTTTGTATTTTTACAACATTAGTCCATCTTTGTGTTACAACTTTGAGTAGGACATTTGGAGCTTGTCTCTTTAGCTCATTAGGATCGTATTTACATTTAGTTTTCTTTTCAACCAACACATCTTCTATTTGTTTTTTCTCCTCCTTGCCTCTAGATTCATATTTTATATATTTGAAACTTGCCATTCCATTTCCTTCCTTCTATATTTTCAACTAGTGCTGAAAGGATAGTGGGGGCTTCTTCAATAGAATGATAGGAGTGTTTTCTCCATCATCGTCATCCTAAAGTTTCATTTTTCTTCTAGACTTCCTTGCAATGGTGATCCTAGTGATAGCTACCTTTTAAGATGTATCTTTCTTTGGTGATGTCTTGATCACTTTTCCCTTGTTCTTTGAAGGTTCCTCTTCCTCCTCTTCTTCTTCTTCTTCTTGTTATTGTTCATCCTATTCTTGTTCTTCCTTGTCTTCTCCTTTTCCCCATGAGAGCATAAGAGGTTCATCCTTCTTATCTGGTTTCTTCTTGATGGTCTCCATCCTCTTCTTTCCTCTCTTTAGAACTTGAGGAATTTCTATTTCTAGAAATATCCTCATTTTGGCCTCCTCTTATGTGCCAAAATATGTAGCTTTGGGGTTTTCTGGCTCATTCAATAGAGCCTTAATGATGTCCTTGGTGTCATCAATGTTCACCTCATATCCCAATGGTCTTACCCATATAGTCTTAGGTATGATTGCTTGAATGTGAGTATTATCACATCCACTAGAAACATTGTCTTGCTCATATTTCTCAACTAATTGTTGAGGAATTCTAAACCTATTCTACATCTTTTCTTTGAAAATTTGAAAATTTTCATCCATTATAGCATCAAAATTTTCTCCCAACTCATTTATGAAATCATTGATCTTGTAAATAACTGGTCTATCCTTACTCTAGACCACACTACTCTTAGATGGAAAGAACTTTTGCACATAGAAAAATAAACATACAAGGAGATAGCCAAACTTACACACATTTTTCTTCTATGCTCAAATGCTCTCCATGTTTTTCCCTAGGTTGCTTAGCTGCAACTCAGAAAGGTCAAAGGATAAGTTTTTCTTCAACACTTTATATGCCAAGTCAACTGCCTCATAAGGAATAGTGTTCAACATGCTCAAACTATAGATCTTGTGAGCTATGAGATGAATCTCAAATTTGATTTCCATGTTAGTTGCGTTGTTCAGTTTCATTCCTCTGCCATCCCATTGTTCTAGGGTTTTAGTAGTCTTGGGTCTATCCAACATTGGGTAACTCGTAACTCAGTGAATACTCTTCTTAGTGATCTTCACAGGTTTCTCAAGCCAGAAGGACATGTCATGAACCCTACTAATAATGTATCTTATCTTATTTACTTGGAAATTTCATGGCATGTATAGGGAATGAGTCACACCCTTGACTTCCAGATGTTTCTATTCAAGCTTCAACACTCCATTCTCACATAGTGCATTGTATGTTTCATTCAGATCAAATGAAGCTAACTCATTAATCGTACAATGATAGAATGATATGATATCTTTTATAAGTAGTACCTTTGGATGAATAACATAGAGGGCTCACAATGGATCTCTACTTAAAAATCACAGGGGAGAGCTTGAATGTTGGTGCTTTTCAAACTATATTCTTCAACATCTCAAAACCCTTCTTCTCTTTTGAGTTTGAGCTAGATGCCATAACACTCAGTGAATGAAGAGTCTATAACAATGGATAACCTTTCCTGCTACTTTGCTTCCAATGAAAAATTTCTCTTGATCACTTGGGGGATCAAAATTGGTCTATACAAACTAAATTCTGAATGCAAGGTGAAAAATAAGACCCTCAATTTTGCCTTTTATGAAATATTTCAAATTTTAGGTCCTCGTAAATGTATCATGCAATGGTAAGTGAAATGATTTGGCATGAAATGATCATTGAAAAACTCAATTAGAACTAATTTCAAACTTTTCTTGGAGATAATAAACAACTCAGTTACACTTAGATTGTAACTCAATTAAAACATAGCTCACTTTCTTAACCTAGTGCATTTGAATATGTAGATTTGGATTGAACTTTCTTGCATATCTAGAATTTACATAGGATCTTCCTTGAATTCTTAGTTGGATGTGGATGCTTGACCCAACTCATTGGATTGGATGATAAAAGCTTCATTGTCTTGTCTTGTGTTTTCCTCTAATTTCCTTACCCATTTCTGAGTCATCCGAGTTTTGATCTCTTCAACCTTTGTTTTTCCTTTTATTTCCTCACTAGAATTTATTATGGCTCCATTCATCTAGTTTCTTGCCAAATGACCTATCTTTTAGCATGCATATAATCTTACATTACTATGTATCTTCTTGAAGTGAGTTTTTACACAATTTACTTCAATGTGATCATATTCTCTACATAGATAACATCTTCCCCATGTATTGTAGTCCCAACCAATAATTTCTCTTTTTCTAGTTTGATTGTGTTGATTATATTGATTTGACCTGCACTCTGAAGATTTATGACCATGCTTTTTACATGTCAAACAATTTCCTTCAAACCTTGATCTGGATGTGCATTCATTAGCCTTATATCCATATTTGTTACAATTATAACAATGACCTTTGAACTTGGGTTGCAAAGTGTTGCTCCAAAAAACATTTGATGTATGATCCACTTTTTCATAATTGTTACATGTATGCCTTTTGTTCTTCTATTATCCTTATTATGATAATTCTCCTTGATTAGTATATCCTAAGCTAGTAGTGCCTTTGGGTCTGTTCAGATTTTTTTCATACGACTCATTCATAGTTTCTTGTGACCTTAACCATCTTTCATTGAGTTGTTTTTCACCTCTCAGTTCATCATGGAGACTGTAATTTTTTTTTGTTAGATTGGTGATTCCTTGATTTGCATCATCTAGCTGATTTTCCATGTCTACCTAATGTTGTGATAGTTGTTGGATTTTAGTGGTCTTTTCTTCTAATCTTGTAGCAAGTAATCTTGTGTCTTAATCATTTCTTTTTCATTTACTACTTTGTTCTTTTTCTTCATAACTTCACATAGTATTGTTGAGTGATTTTCCTATTCTCTTTTCAATTTTCTTACTTTTTTTTCTTGTAGAGTAGCATTCCTTGCTAGTAAATCTTCTATGGCTGCATCAACTTCTTTTGAACTTCTTTCTCTACATAGGTATTCTATTCTTTCTTCTATGTATAGATTGTCATTCATCTGTATAGCCAATTCTTTTCTTCTTTTCAAAGAGTGAGTGAGTTGCTCCTTGAGTTTCTTGAATTTCTCTATAGCTATATGTAGATCAAGTTTGTCATTCTCAATAGCTTTCTCTAACTTGTACACTTTTAGTTCCTCAAATCTTCACTCTCAAGCTATTAAGCCTCTGATAGGAGAACCTTGCTCTGATACCAATTTTTGGAAATGTAATGACAAACAATTGATTGAATGTGGGTGGGTGAGCAGTGGGGTGGGGGGGGGGGGGGGGGGGGGGGGGGTGGTGGGGTTGGTGGTGGTGAGGGGGAGGGGGCCAGGGGTTGTGGTAAATTAGGAACCTATAAAATTTTTCCCACTAAGAATACTTCTCCTTTTATTTCATTAGATTATCTAATCTACTTTCATGCATGAACATAAAGCAATAAATAAATCAACTCCATAACATATTGACACAATATTTGGTAACCTAGAAATGCTCCAAGGAGAAGGTAAAAATGGGGTGGAGATAACACATACAATGCTTCACTACTGCAGTAATAAAGTTGGCCTATTAGGGCTTACAGTTGATCACTTTTGGTGATCTGCTCTATTAGGATTATGAAGGGTTGGTAGTTCCACCATGTGAAAATATTTTAAATTACAATGAAGTATATACTTTGTTAAGAGATTTAATAAAGGATTCTTAGGTCCACCTAGTTAAGGATATGATAGATGAACCTATTAGCATGAATCAACCGATTCATCTTTTCTTTGCAACTCTGTTTTCTATAATAGATCCTTTGAATAATATGATCACCTACCTATGATAGATAAGTCTCTACTTTTCCCTTTATACTACTTTGTATCTTGCTTACTTAATGTGCTCCATATTCACTTCTTATCTTCACATATTCATATATCTCATATATTACATCTTAGACAAACTAATTTTCCTTCCTTATATATATATATATATCTATGAAACAATATTTTCATACCAAGTCAGATCATACAAGAAATATCTTCATAATAACCAAATTATACCTTCAAGTCAGCTAAAAACTTATGCTTGGGCCACACTGCACACGTTGATGTTATGCTAATGCTCGAGCAGCATAGTGAGCTCGGGTGATACTCTGGCACTTGGGTAGAACTATATGTATAGGTAACATTTAAGCACTCAAGTGATACTAGAGCATACTAATTTGAACTAGTAGCTCGATTCATACTGAGAACTCGATGAGTATTGTGAGCTTGGTTCACACTAGGAACTTTGGCTTACACAAGGAACTCTAATAACATGGTTTATACTATAAGCTTTGTTAACACAATGTATCCTTGAACTGCTCGGGCTACACTGAAACATGTTGCCTAGTGGAAAGCCTAGTTGTAGTATTAACCAACCTTCTTGGATAACTTAAGTGTTTTGTCACTAATTGACAATATGTCTTTGCACAAGGTCAACAATGTCATCATTCGATGTGACATTTTAGTTTGTTACAAACTATCAACAAAAGTTAATCCTCTTACAAGTTGATGTGACAATCTATAATCACATGAAAATTATCTTCTTTCATCTTTTGCACTTTTTCTTATTCTAAATATTCCTTCATTGATTGTTTTTGTGGTGGAGAATCCTCGTGATTTGAATCATTAATCAGGATGTACCTTCTAATCCACTCCTCAAACTCATCATCTACTGGCCACATATGCTCCAAGATCTATTTTTCCACCCGCCTTTATGGAATATACTTAACCATGGCCTAAGGGACTTCTTTCTAAAAATTCTCATAAAATATCCCTGAGTTAACCAACTTGGACATACATTGCTGAAAAATTGTTATGTCCATATTCTCTACTATTTTTCTTACCATGTCATTTATTATGGTAATAGTCTCTATTCTCGAAGTGGAAAAATCATTAATATTTTTGTCTCTATCCAAAATGGCACTAGAGTATCTTGGAAACCTTCTCTGAGTTCCCTTAATTCCACCATCTTGCTTTCAATGTGATTCGGCAAGACAAAAAAGTTCCTAAGTGATTTAACAATTTCTACTATAGCCATGGCATTTGGGGAAGGATTGGGGTTTGCTCTTACACAACTCAATTTGCCTTATTTTATCAATCCTCCCTACCCATTTTAGATATGTTGGCTTAACCAACCTCTTTTCATCCTCCATTTTGGTAATGGTCAGATATATAATTTTATATACTTCACGAATCGTAAACAATTTAGAATTTATCTTCTCATACAAAAACATTAATGTAGTCCTAACTATAACCTTTTTTTTTGTAATCAAAATCATTCTATTTATTTTCTAATTGCATTTGAAAATTTACAACCTCTTTTATTAGAGCATTATGACTCTTTCTTTTCTTTGCAGTGGTTTCCTTGGGATATGTTGACATAATTGTTAGGGAAAAAGGTACTATGCTCAACTGCTCTAATGAGGGTGTTTCTCCTCTACTAATAGGTTGATCCATACTAGAGTTCTTAGCTTCCTCAAGCTTAGTTTAACATACTTACTTGGCTCTGCAAATTGACATTTTCTTTTTTCCTATGTTCATATGCTTCATACACATGGTTATAACTTTCCTATAACTATTCATATTTCTTTTCCATCCCTTCAACAACACTATGAATATAGGCTACATGCTCCTACAGATTCTTTGTGGAGTGAGAAAGATTAGCATCTTCCACTCTCTGTAAGACCACATTTCCTTTCACTCTAC
Organism: Cupressus sempervirens; assembly: GCA_028749045.1. Lineage (NCBI taxonomy): Eukaryota > Viridiplantae > Streptophyta > Pinopsida > Cupressales > Cupressaceae > Cupressus > Cupressus sempervirens. Next base: position 183,823,295 of record CM053786.1, on the reverse strand, counting down.
TATTCTCATTAGTACCTTGACTAGAAGAAGAGGGTAAGAGAGACCAAGTAGCTAGAAAAAACAAATCTTCACTATAATACATCCCATAGGTAGACATTTCAGTTTCCCTCTTAGGCCTTTTTAAGCTCATTTCTTTCATGATTGAGTCAAACACAAGTGCATCAACAATATTAAGATTTGGAAACAATTGGACTCTTAATTCTTTAACAATTTTCTTCCCTCCTCTGGGCTAATAGCATAAAATATGATCATCATTTCATGCTCAACTTCTTGAGCAAGGTGTTGGAAATATATCCAATCAATCAAATAAGGTAAGTTATGTTTTTCATTTATGGCAACATATTTGTTTTGCATATTAGTCATGTTCATTTGTGAAGGAAAATTGTCTAAGTATCATACAACATTACAACAACATGACATATTTGATGGTAGCAGAATATTCCCTTGTGTAGTTAACCAAAGGTACATGACATCATATTGATGACATATACTAGTACACATTTCTATACAATCAACCGAGCTCAAGTTATGAAGGAATTTGTAATGCAGTCATGTTATAGCACAAAATAGAGCATATCAACAGAATGTGTTTAACGACTTGGTTTATTGTTTTTAGTTACAATTTTTTGTTAAGCTGACTCTAATGATTTTATGTGAGCTAACTAAGGAATCATTTACCGATATGTTTGGTATAAGTAAAGAAATTCATTTGCAAAGGTAGTGTGTGAGTACATGATGATGATGATGTATAATCAATGATTGTGAACTTGATATGATCTTGTGAAATGTGAGTAACAAGTGAATGCGATACTTTGATATATGATGTGAAGCATTGTTATGCAAGATATGTTGTAGATTGATATGTGCGCAGTCACTCTTGTGTAAAGAATCATTAGTTAGAAGACTTGCAAAGTACAACAAGTATCTCAATATTGTATGTATACTTATTTCTTGAAGAACTTATTGTATAGTTGCATGTTAGGGTAGTGGGATCTTCTTGCACACATTTGTACATGATTTACCAACTCCTAATAGGGTTGAAGCAACTCTTAACAGGGCTAATGCTTCTAATAAGGCCTAGTCTCCTAATAGGGACTCGAGACACTATACATGCTTCATAGACTCCTAACAGGGTCAATATCCTTAACCAAATTATTTATATAGTGAATCATCTAGTGGGTTTCATCCTCATTGAGGTTCTCCCTTGGCCAGGGTTTCCCTAGTTAATAAAGTATGGTGTTAAGATCTCTCTTTCTATATGGTTGTTTATACTATTCAACATTATTGGTTTAATTTCTTATGCATGTGATAAAGTAATTAATAATATCCAGTTGTGGGTAAAAAGATTGAAAATACTGATTCACCCCCCCTCTCAGTATTATCTATTTCTAACACAAGGTCATACAAATCATGATCTTGCCTTGGTATCCTTTTCTCTTCGGCCATTTTGAGGAAATCCTCCCTGTAGAATTTCCATAATAATTGCTTGAAGGAGTCTAATTAAAAAAGTTCATCATGAACTGCATCCACCTTACAAGACTCTTTTCTCAATTCCCTTGGGAATAGTCTATTTATTGCTTGTGTAGTAATGTCAGAGATAGATTCTCTAAGAAATTGAAGATATATTCTTACAAATCTTCTTCAGGGAGATATATGTATTCTTCTTCTTCATCATCATCCCCATAAGGAATATTTAATTCACCAAATTGCTCTATACCTTGAATGTTCTTTGCATACCTTGTAGTCTCCTTTTCATTAGTCTTTCTTTCATTAGGTATATCATCACTATGTCTTTCATGTGGTGAGACTATAGAAGGTGGTCTAAGAGATTCAAGAGATGAAGATCTTCTTGTTGGGTTTTTTGGTGCTATTTCTTCTAGACTTGGTATCACAACTATCCTCGAGTCAATGTACCTCTCTCCCAGTCTCCTCCTTTGATACATTTTCAAACCCTTTCAAGTTTCAATTTACTTTTCTAATTCATGATCATGGGTTTGTGACTCATCTCTTATCCTCTTTTATCATCTTATTTCTTTAGGGACTATATTAACAAACTACAATAACACATTTAGACTTTTTGCATCATCAACAAAACTTACCTTTGTCTTCTTTGTTCTTCCCAACTTCTTAGTCATAGTATCATATATACTTAGGAAATTGTCAAAAAGTATTCTCATCTTTTGTTCTAGGCTCTTGCAATTTGAAAGTGGATTATAACTTGGACCCTTTTCATGAATTTCCTTCAATGTCTCTTGGTAAGTACACCAATATGCTGTCTTTCTTTTCTGAGACTTCAAATCTTTATCATTTATAATAATGTTCTTTGGGTAATCAAACTCATGTTTACCCCTAGACATGTTGTTTATCATGCACACCAACCTTTCATAAAAACCTTCTATGTCATTCATCCTTTTTGAACTAACTTCCAAGTTGTATAGTCTAAGTAGTTGAACCAAAATATTCCTTCCACCTTAAATGATTGTAAAATGGTGAAAAAATATAAGGTTAGGAAAGAACATTTCTTTTCAAGCCTTTTCTAGAAGGAAATCAATATCCTGGAGCATGAAAATCTACCTCATGACTTCAAGAAAGCTAATCTTCTGTGGAACATACATAGGTAGCACACAAAGCCTTTTTGAAAATCCATATATTATGATGAATTTAGTATAAAGGTAGAAATAAATGTCTCCCCACAGGTGGAACATCTTTGGTTTTTTGTTAAAATCAATAGGCCCTAGGAAAATTCACAACAAAGGAGGGAAATCATTAATAACTAACAAAATCCTTTTTCTTAAAGCAGTGCCAAATTGGCTTTCAAATAACACAAAACTAGAACTAGTCCAATCCATAGACAAAATAGTTGACAACAACTAGAAATGTTGTATTTCATCATCCCTTTCAAGCTCAAGATACATGTAGTATGCAAAATAGTCTTTTTTATGAAAAAGAATCATATAAATAAGTAGTGAGTACCACCTAAAATATTTGGATTTCCTTTTCTTTAAAGTTGTTAATCTTTGGTTGATATTTATTTCCAAATATTTGGGGAAGTCATAAATTACCATGTCCCCAAATTTCAATATCCTAAGACACATCCACATTATAGTTTTAGTGAATTTCCTCCTATTTTTTATCCCTAATACCTAGTAAAGTGAAGTGTGTGTGCCAATGGTATGTGATCTAGCTAGAGGTGTCAATTTGATTCCATCTACCTCTTTTAGGAAGGAAACTATTAGCTTTTGTTGCAGATCTACCCCTACTTGGTCAATAGCTTCTTCAAACATTTTAAAGTCTATTTCATCAGTTATATCCATGACAACATGTAAACCAAAAGCTGTTCTGATAGATTTGGCATCAATCCTTAATAAGACTTCGCCATTTGTGTCTTTGATCATGTGTGAAATTGGGTCATACTTGTCTACTAGTTCCAAAAGTAGGACAATATCAAGGAAAATATGGGTCTTTTGTTGGACATTAATAGTAGTATCTTATCTTATCTTACCTTATTGCAGAGGACAATTATAAATTACTTCTCAAAATATATTGATAAAAACTTTGAGCTTTTCCCTCATGCGCTCAAGACTATAGATAAATTGAAAGACAAGGAAGAATGAGCCAAAGAATTCAATGATTTGATATGCATTAGATTCAATAAGGTCATAAATGAAAAGGGACATGCATGGTTGGCCAAAACAACTAAGGAAGTTGTTAAAGTTCAAATACTTTTTGATTCTTTTAAAGGAGAGTGTGTTGAAATAATACACTAGGAGAAGATGTTCTAAAGAAGCAACAGGAAATATTGAATCTTATTTGGCTAGATTACACACTTTTCAAGAAGTGGATGATAGATCTTGTACAATCAAATAGTTGGCATATGAAGAAACTGATGAAGATGAGGTGGACCAAGATGAACTACAAATAATTGATGCATCAATTAAAGTAGAAGAAGAAAAGGATAAACAATCAACTGCAGTAATAAATGGAGAAGTTCAAATTGATGAATTGACAACAAAAGAATTAAGTGTAACTATTGGCTTATCAGTTTAGGATAATTTATAGGGAGATCCACAAGTTATATTGAGTTTCCAAGTATCAGAACCAGACACCTAATATGCAGATCAAGCTATCTCATAGTTGAAAAAGCAACAACAACAAGGAGATGCAACAGAATTAGCCCCACAAAAGGAATATTCATGATGCAAACATTTAGTTGCACAAATTTATTTCTTTTATGACAATAACCTTTATTTGTAATATCTTTCTGTCTTAAGGACAATTTTCATTCTTCTCTTAGCTTGAAGCTTGTTGCATCTCATGCTATATAAATGAGATCCCAAGGCTAGAGAAAGGGTCCAAACTCTTATGTAAATTTTAGTTTTTGCTAGGTTTACATTCAGTCCAGTTTTCTTGATGTTAATTTTGTGATGTGTAGTTCTCTACAAATCTACAAATACATTAACATTGAAGGATCATGTTGTCTTGTCCATAATTGTTTTGGGCTTTACATTAGTGTTGTATGATTTTCAATGAAAATTAATACAAAGGAGAGTTACCACCATATCCATTTTCTCTAAATCTTATCTCCGTTGTAATTAGTTGGTTATCTTGAGGTTAAATGAGCTAAGCTTATTCAATTTAAAACAACTAGGATAGTTTGTATATCAATTTTCTATTGCTTTTAATTCAATGAATTAAGTAAATTCTTTAGTGAGGTGATAGGATTTCTAGTAAGTAATAAGGATATGAATAAGAATGAGTTTTAGGGTAAATTAATGATAATATTGATTCTAATGCAATTGATTAGGTTAGAATAGCTGGGTAGAGTTTGAATGCCAATAGATAAGGCACTGATCATTTAATCAGTTTGTATATGAAGAGATCATAGATTTGCATCAAGAAAAGTTTCAAAAATCAAATCAATTTTACTTTAATGTAAGAAGAATTTAATTGTTGGTCAGCACTTTTTTGCATTTAATCTCTATATGTTGTGGTAAGCTGCTATAACTCAAAATTATTTGTAAATCTAAGAAGAATTGTGACCAAATATCTACTAAATGGATAAGTTTTGTAAAATAATACTAGTTATTGAATGATATGTGAAGATAATATTAAGTTGTGAACCCTTTTATCCCTTACGTGCACCTGCCTTGGTTTTGTAGAACCTTAAGAGTAGAAAATCCTTGTGATTTTGTTGAAGTTGGGTCCAGATTTGAAGATTTCTAAGTTAAACATAGGAATTAGCTAACCCTTAGACTAAGTTGTTCTTTATTATTCTGGTATCAAGTATTTTGTTACTTGGTAGTTTTGAAACACCAAAAAACTCCTTGTATTCCTTGGGTTTTCACATATGCCAACTTTTCTTCAAGCCTTGTATCTCCTTATAAAGAGAATTTAGGTCTTTTGCCACTCAACCATAATAGTTCATATTAGGGTTAGGTCAGATTCATTGATTCTTCCCTCTTTTCCATTTTGTTCCCTCTAGAAACTTCTTCTAAAATCCTCCTTGAATTAACCTTGAAATGGTTTATCTTGAATTATGTGCCTCTAACTCATAAAACTTATCTTCCACATGCTTCACACAATCTAAGAAATCAACTTTTTCGGCTCAGATTTAATGAATCTTCGATCAAACTCATATTGTCGTCACTCTGAAATAACTAACTTCTAATGCTCAACACACACTGTGTTTCTCGACATCCAATAAACTTCACTCGCATCATACTGACTTTTTACAGTCACTTGGCACTCACTAGAATTAGTGAAGGAGCATCCAGTGATCTAAGGGCAAACCTGTATCACTAAAAAATATGCTTAGTGTTAGTTTCTATTTAATGTGTTTTCATTTTTGGATACCCATTTGGGTCAAATAAAGGCTCCAACTCTCATAGTTCCACTATTAGTTTTCTGGGTTAGAGTTTTTAAGCACCTTGGGATTTGTGCCAATGTAAAAAATAGGTAATTTTGTAATTGAGCCATAATTATGATTAGTTAGAGGATTTAAGTTGTCAAAATGATTATAATTGTAATTTAAAGCACTCTAGAAAAAGAATCAAGTCGAAAGGCTTTGCGGTTTAAAAGTTATTACAGTTTTAAGTTTCCTGGAGACCTCTTAAGAGCACTTCAAAGTCAGATTTGAGGCACTAAATGGCCTCATATGGGCCCAAAAAATGGGGAGCAAATTAGCTCTCCCATAGGCCTATAGAGTGCTTGGAGAGCTTTCTAGAAATGTAAATGGTTCGTCAATCAGAGTCCCAGATCAAATGTTATGCCTTTGGAAGTTGGACTACCATTTTTGGATTCTTCTAGTTTTACACTGACATCTAATGTGAGTTCTAGAACATTTTGTTTTGGTAGTGGATTCCAAATGGAATATTCTAGAATTTATTCCTAACCCTAAACCTAATTTGGCTACTTAAGGTCATTTCTTGCATTGTAGAGGCAGTTTTTTGGTGGAGTTTGGGAGAGGGTACTGTGAGGAGGTTTTTTTCTCTAGAATCAAACCATTGTAAGCCTTTAGGGCATGTCTTTGAGTCTATTTTCATTTTACTAAATGTAATAGCATATCACTTCTAATAATAAAATTTCCTCTTTTCTTACTGCATTCATTTTGGTTGTGGCTTCTGCCCTCATCAAGTGGTATTAGAGCCAGGCTTTTTTGAGCGTGTAGATGGAGCACCGACCATTTGATAATTTGCACTAGAACTATGTGGTTATGGGTTTGATAAAAGAAGATGTCTCCATGACGGGAGCATGGTGGAAGGGCCAAATTTGTTACTTCTAAGGTTAGAGCACTCTATAGACAAGTCCAAGCATTGCAAGAGGAGATCCGTAGAGGGATGAATGTTTTCGTAGGTGATCAAAGTGAGGAAGAAAATGAAGAAGAAGGAAATATTGGGTAGGAAGGGGAAGGAGACAAAAAATTCCTAAACTACATAGAGGAGAAGATTTTTAGGGCCATTGCTAAGCTTGAAAAAAGACCTAAAATTGACATCGACATGTTTTCAAAAAATCTACACCTAGATGAGTTGATTGATTGGATCAATGAGCTGGAGGAATATTTTGAGTATGAGAATATTAGGGACCCTGACAGGGTTAAGTTTGTGAAGGAAAAAATGAAAGGCCATGCCAAAATCTGGTGGCAAGAGATTCAGTTGGAAAGAAATAGAAGAGGAAAGGAGAAAATCACAAGATGGGATCGCATGGTGGACAAACTAAAGAAGTAGTTCATTCCTATTGATTACGAGCTTGATTTGTCCAAGAAGATGCAAGGTTTAAAGAAAGTAGGAAAATCTATTGAGGAATATACAAATGAATTCTACTGAGTCCTTATTAGGGCAGGGCATGCAGAAGCAATCAAAGAGAAGGTTGCCTGTTAAGAAGGTTTCCCATTACCTTAGTGGGTTACGACCTAGCATTCAAGAGGAGTTAAGTCTGGTTAGAATGAATAACATTGAAGAGGCATACTAGTTTGACTTGCAAGTTGAGGAGAAGCTGAAAATAAAGTTTGGTGGAAGGCAAAGAGGGTGCAGTCAAGGAGGAAGGGGTGGTGGTAGATCATTTGGAGACTGAAATGAGAACCAGAAGAAAAATGAAGATGTGGGTACTAGTTAGAACTAGAGGAATAAGGGTTTCACCCGCTCCCATGATTAAAACTTTGGAGATCAGAGAGGAGGAGGTAGAGGATGTGGAAAAGGTTCAAGAAAAGGAGGTGTTGAGTTGTCATTTTGCACGATGCTTAATGACAAGAATCCTTTCGAACTCCTCTCTTGAAAAGTCATTCTTGGGGATCAACTCCAAGGTTTTGAGTGATCTTGCAACCTACCAAAATCCTCTCAGTTGAAGATAAATGTGTTTGTTCATGAGGAGACCTTTGCTAGTTCAAACCAATTTTGATCAAATGATCAATCTGCTTGCTATTTCAAAATTAACCACAAAAGAGATATGCTTTTTTTGTGTGTAGAATTTCCTATTTTTTGATAAATACAATCTAACAATGCAACTATATGAATTCTTAATTTAACCAAGGGGTTATTAAAGAAAATAACAAAGACAAGGTAATGAGAAATGAAAGAAAATAACATGAAAGGGAAATCCTAACGGACGTAAGCTATAGAAACAACATGTCTGCAAGTTAATCCTTCAAAAAGATCAGTGGGTAACCAATGAAAATACGAGCAGTGCTTCCTTAATTCCACTGATGAAATTGTCAATGGGAACTCAGTAACCATAAGATCTTTCACTTTTCATCAAATCACAAGGCCATAGAAAGTGCGCTCATGCAAGATGAAAAGCTATGCAAGAATAATTTAATGATTTCTTCTCAAGCTAGATACGTCAATGAAATTCATAAAAATGTAGGAAACAAAAGAATTAAAGGATCACACAATTAGAAACAATGCAATAAACTTTTGGACCAATCACAAGTCGATGAACATACATTCACAAAAATATGACACATTTAGGCAAGAATCACTACACTCCAAATGCAAACACCAAAAACATATATTATTGCAAAATAACGGTGGCCTTCATTACATATTACAATCTCATATTTATAAGGAATCATCTCCTCAATTTGTGTTGAGAGTGAGATATCTTCATGCAATTATATTTTTCTAAATTAATAAAACAAACTAATTATGTACAAATTGACTCTTTAACTAGTGCTTAGTAGGACTCTATCCATCTTTATATCATTAATTAGATTCATGAGCGTTTACATGTCATAAAACAAACAATACATGAGAAAATAAGAAGAAGAGAGCCTTCAGTTGATGTAGGAGTGTCTGGAAGTGTTAGAAATAGAAGCTCAATCTTTACTAGGCATCTATAGGAGTTAAAATACTGTTAGAATGCATTTTCAATGCATGGAAAGCTCTAATTTTAGAACTAGTAGTTAACTATCGATGCACCTTTGGAGAAGCGCACCTCGGAAGAAGTGCACCAGCACACTAGTGCACTTGGCATAGTAGTGCACCTACACACCTACATAAATTCTTCAAAATATTCCAAAAATCATTAAAAAAGTGCACTTGTGCACCTGGCGCAACAGCACACCTGCATGAAATTTGTGCAAGGTGCTCAATTCGCCAAAAAAATAAAAAATTCTCGATTATGAAAATGATTTCTAGGTTTTTCTTAGATGAGGTCTGGGAGCACTCTAGTGTACTTATTTTTCCCCTTTTGATGATTTATACCCTCTTTAAAGCCAAACACTCATACATTTGAACTCCTTCTGCTTCTTCTATCTAAAATTCTAAGGCACCCACGTTGAATCTTGTCATTAATAATTGCATAAGATGTGGAACCTATTTTGGTTCATGTGTCCAACCTCTATATCTTTGATCCTTTCCTTCTCTCAAACTACCCTATCCTTCACGGTGAGAGACTAGGTGATCCATATTATCCAAAATGATCAATGTTTGAAACTTTTTCACAAGATTTTCTAGGCACTTTTAACTGACTTTTGTAGAGGTCTTCTACTCAAAATTTCAAGTTGAAACTTTCATCGGTCTCTAAAATTGGGCAACCAAAGGCTCACTTTTTTGATTTTCGAGCTCTAGGTTAAAAGTTATGACCTCGACAAGTTGAGGATGCCATTTTTACCTACACAAAGAAGCAAGCATTAGTTCGAAGAGATGAAAATAAAACCTTAAAAAAACCCTAATTAAAACAAAAAATATCTAGAATGTAAAAACATTGCAAAACATACAAAAACCTCATTCAAACCCTAAAAAGAAAAAAAAAAGTGCACCTGGTAGGTGTGCCTAGTGCACTTTTCCTCTTTGTTAAGTTATGTAGGGTGTGCAGCAATGCACCTCATGGGGTGTGCTACCCTATATTTTGATGCCAAAAAAGGGGAACTCTAACTTAAGTTGTGCAATAGTGCACCTAAATAGGTGTGCTGCTACACACCTTTAATCCAGTGTTTTAGCTTGTAGTTAAGTTTCTTTGAGTTTTTAACAAAGAAAAAGGTTCACAGCTACGCACCTTTTGGGTGACTTGGATTTATGTTTGTTATGTGTAGGATGGTGGTTTTGCATAGCAGCACACTTAGGGAGGTGCATTGGTTCACCCTTTTTAGTTTGTAAACATGACTTACCTCTCCAATGATGATTTTTGGAATCTGGGTTTTCAAATCGGGACCCAGATTTGATCAAAAACACTAGATAAAACCCTAAAAAAGACTCAAACCCTAGACTAGGGATCTAGAAAGCCAAAAAATAAAGTATGGGGTCCCCATTTCTTAGTAAAATGGGGTGTGCATTGTGAAACCACGACAAGAGGCTTCCATGGTACTTGTTTTTATTGCAATGAAGAAGGCCATCATGCCTTTGAATGCCCTCAAAGCCAAGGAAGGGAAGATAGGAGAGTTGATGCTCAAGCAAGGGTTTCTCACGTAGATGATGATGCACATTCATTGCATTTAGAGGATGTAGCAAGAGGAGAGGTTCTAGATAATGAAAAGGTCTTATTGAGTGGTGAGACTAAACCTGGACAAAGGAGGAGTTTTTTTTGTACCAGGTGCAAGTGTGAGGGTAAATGTTGTCATGTGATTTTTGATGGTGGAAGCACTAACAACTTGGTGTCAGAGGAGATGGTCTCAAAGCTAAAGCTTAAAAGGGAGAAACACGCCCAACCCTATCAGATTTCTTGGGTGCAAGATGATCATAAGGTCTTGGTTAATGAGAAATGTTTGGTAGAATTCAAGATTGTGAGTTACGATGATGAGTTTCTCTATGACATCATTCCAATGGATGTCTACTATTTATTGTTGGGAAGGCCATGGTAGTTTTATAGGCATGCTATACATGATGGTCATGAAAATACATACTCTCTGACAAAGGATGGAGTTCACCACAAATTGAAGCCTTTGATAAAAGAGGGTGAAAAGGTATGCATTAGTGCTAGGGTATGTCTTGTTGATGGAAGAAAATTTTTGGATGACATGAAACATCAATGTATGTGTTATCCTTTGATTCCTAGAAAAGATAAGGAAGGCAATACTGAAATTCCACTTGAAGTTTTAGGTCTATTGAGTATGGAGATGTCATCTCTAATAATTTTCTAGAAGGCTTGCCGCTAGTAAGGAAAATCAGTCATCAAATAGATTTAGTCCCTAGAGCTAGTTTGCCTAACAAAGCTACTCATAGAATGAATCCTATTGAGACTAAGGAGCTAAATAGACAAGTTCAAGAGCTATTGAGGAAAGATTTGATTTGAGAGAGCCTAAGTCCATGTGCAGTACCTGAAGTGCTGACTATTAAATATATTTAACCATATAACCTACAGGTCTGATAGTACAGACCATACTTCCTCTTCTTATCATAATATATCTTTAGACTAGCATTAGATTATATATATCTCTTCCTAAAGGAGTTGACAACTTCTCATGAAGAAACTTTATAATGCTAAACTAAACTAACACATTGTTAGTTAGGTGTTATTAAATTTATCTTACTAGATTTTCGACTTAGAGGAAGTTTAGTTAATGCTAGTTTAGGAAGGGATATGTCCCTTTGAGGGACATACCCTTTAGTAAGGATATATAGACCAGTTATTGGTACAGTTAGAGAACACACAAAAACAATTAAGTCTTCTCTTCTAAGCACCAATACCCTGTAATTAAAGATCAAAAGATATTCTCATTCACAAGATTGATTATTACTTATTATATCAGCATCAGAGAAGTTCGATGTTCTCCATATATTACACCATTAAGGGTATTTTCTCAGCAATTTATTACACTAATCTATTTGAAGATATATATAATTCTCAAATCAGAATTATGTGTGTAAACTTCATCATATTTAGAACACAGAAGATCATTGGCAGCAATCAAAGAAGGAAATAGAAGTCTGATTCAAAGATTTTTTCAAAATCTTTATATGGTATCAGAGCTCTCTGGTAGTCAAACCTAGGCTCTACAAAATTCAATTATCAGACTCTATATATATCTAGCAACTATCTTCTATCTTCAATAGCATACACAATCAGGCCTACGGATAGGTTTGATGGGAAAGAGCACTTTGATGCCTTGAAATTTAGAATCATGATGATTCTTGAAGAGAATGATGTAAAACAATTTGTTGACAGAGCATCCAAACAACCCAAAGTTGAACCTAAAAAATCTATTTGGAGTAGAGGAAATAGAAAAGCTATTTAAATCATCTTGGATGGAGTAAAAAATGATATCATACCTATGCTTACAAAACATCAAATTTCCTTTGATATGATGAATGCATTACGAAATGCATATGAAGTAAAAAATGCAACTAGGGTTCTTGCACTAGAAAGACAATTGAATCACATTCAAATAAAGAAAGGAGAATTGAAATTCTTACTTCCTAAGAGTTGTTGGCATTAGAGATGAACTATCAAGTGTAGGAACCACCATTAGTGACACAAAATTAACACTTATGGCTATAGATGGATTGCTAGATTTATGGGAGAAATCTGCACAAGGAATAAATTCCAGAGATAATCTTATGGACTTTAATAGACTCAAGAATGATTGTCTTCAAGAGGAATTCAAAAAACTAAAGAAAGGAGGGAAACTGAAAGCAGAAGATGAAGAACTCCACATTCTTAATACAAACTCCTATAAGGGAAAGAAGAAACATTTCAAGAAGAAAAATGGAAATCAAAAGAATGGAAAACACAAGAAAGATCTATCTAAAATAAAGTGTTTAAAATGTGAAAAATTTGGACACTACAGATCTAATTGTCCTGAAAATTCCAAACAATAAGCAAGTTGTACAAATGTTATTAGAGAAGAACATACTTATGATCTTGAGAACTGCATTTTGTATTCCTCTCTATCAAATGAAATTTGAAATAAAGCATGGGTAATTGACAGTTGATCTTCTAGACATATAATGAAATATAAATAAACTCTAGACTCTTTATCAGAGAGGGTTAACGGTGAAGTTACCATTGGTGATAATTCAACACACTCTGTTGAAGGAATTGGAAACTGTACTTTGAAACTAAAATCAAGAAATACTCTTCTTCTTAAAGGTGTACTCTATGTACCAGGAATTAAAAGAAACATAATCTCAATAACAACACTTGATGGGCACAATGTTGCATTAGTGGATGGAAAAGTATTAACTTGGGATAAGAACTCCTCCATCAAGAAAAAAAAGTTAATTGGTCAAAGAAACAGATATTTGTATGAATTGAATAAAGAATCTAGTCGATCTATTCAAGCCCTAGTTCATGAAGCTGTAGATATAAATGAAATATGGCACAGAAGATTAGGGCATCTAAATTTCAAAATTTTATCAACTATGGAGAAGATGGTTACTAGATTACCCAAACTTAATAAAGACCACCCAAGTATTTACAAAGGGTGTGCTCTTGGTAAGAATACCAAAAGTCCCTTTCATGATAGTACTAGGAAAACAAACAATGTACTAGAATTAATTCATTCAAATTTATGTAGACCTATGTCTATTCCTTCTCTTGGAGGATTCTGGTATTATATCTTTTTCATAGATGACTTCTCTAGGAAAACATGGATTTACTTTTTTAAATGCAAGGAATCAGAAGAAATCCTGCAAAGATTTAAAGAATACAAAGCATTAACTGGAATTTTTTCAGGGCATAAAATTAAAACCGTTAGAACTAATAATGGAGGAGAATATGCCTCAGAATTGTTTAAAAGGTTTTGTAAAGAATCAGGGATTAAGAGGGAGTACATTGTTCCTTATAATCTAGAAAAAACCAGGGTAGCAGAAAGAAAGAATAGGACAATTATAGAAGCTGCTAGAGCTATGATTTTTGACCAAAATCTAGAATATTATATTTGGGCAGAAGCCTCTTGTACTATTGTTGATATTCAAAATAGAAGCCCTCACTCCTATTTTAAAGATAAAACCCTTGAAGAAGTATTTACTAAAGTAAAACCCAATATAATTTATCTTAGAATTTTTGGGTGTCCTATATATATCCATGTTCCAAAAGAAAAGAGAACCAAGTTAGAACCCTTTGGGAGGAAAGTTATTTTTGTAGGGTATAGTGAAACATATAAGGCATATATGATTTTCATACCTAGACAGAAAAGTATTGAACTTAGTAGGGATGTAATCTTTGAAGAAGATCTTGCATTCACAAGAGCTATAAGTTCTAATAAACCTTCTCCTTTATCTAGTTTTGAAAGAAATAGTGTTCTGATGAACCTTCTCCTTTATCTAGTTTTGAAAGAAATAGTGAATCTAGGTCCCAGAGGGAGAACTTAGAAGAAATTGAAGATGAAATTCAAAATATGAACCTTGAAAAAATTCAAAGAAAAGATCACTTTGGGCCATTAAAACTATTGAAGCAGCTCAAGACTTTGTTGCACCTTCCAGAACAATCAGAGAAAACAAAAGACCTAAAAGATTCTCTAGTTATACAAAAAACATGAGTGATTTATCCATAATAGAACCAACCAATCCTTTTGATGCTATTGAAATACAACTTGGAAAGAAGCTATGACAGAAAAATACCAATCTATTATGAAAAATGATGTTTGGGAAATTGTTCCAAGACCTAAAAGAAAATCTATTATTTATTCCAAGTGGATATTTAAAATGAAGCATGTTGCTGACGGTAGTATTGAGATGTATAAAGCTAGATTTGTAGCTAGAGGATTTTCTTAGAAAGAAGGGATTGATTATAAAGAAACCTTTGCTCCTGCTACTAGATATACCTTTGTAAGAATAGTCTTAGCAATTTTTGCATCAAAGGGATGGAAGGTACATCAGATAGATGTAAAAACAACATTCCTAAATGGAAAGGTTTTAGAAGAAGTATATCTGGAGCAACCTAAAGGATTTGAAACTCATGATCCTAATGCTTTTGTTTGCAGGCTCAAGAAAGCTCTCTATGGGCTTAAACAGGTTTCCAGGGCCTGGTATGAAAGAATTGATAAGTATCTCACAAGCTTAGGATTCTCCAAGAATGAAGCTGATCCAAATTTATATTATAAAAGAGATAAAGATAATATGGTAATTCTAATACTCTATGTCAATGATTTACTAATAACAAGCGATGATCATCTCATAGATCAGTGCAAGAAAGATCTAACTAGAGAATTCAAAATGAAAGATTTGGGACTCCTTCATTACTTCTTAGGACTGGAAGTACGAAAAAATTATTACAGTATCATACTTAATCAAGGAAAGTATACATCAAACATTTTGAAGAGTTTTGGAATGTGGAATTGCAAACCAATGTCTTCTCTGATGGAGACTAATCTACATAAACTTAAGGAAGCAGCAACAAAATCACCTTCCATAGATTCCACTCTCTATAGATAGATGATTGGGTCCCTTATGTACTTAGTAAATATAAGACCAAATATTTTCTATGTAGTTAATGTCTTAAGTCAGTTTATGTGTGAACCAAAGGAGATTCACCTAGTTGTGGTTAAACACATTATGAGATACTTACAAGGCACACTAAATTTTGGATTCAAATATGGGAAAGTTGCTTTAGACTTACATGGATTCACTGATTCAGATTGGGGTGGAAGTGTTAAAATAGGAAAAGTACTTTAGGATGTTGTTTCAGTTTAGGACCAGCAATGATATCTTGGATATGCAAAAAGCAGTCTTTAGTAACTTAGAGCTCCATAGAATCCAAATACATTGCAACAATGATGGCCTCTCGAGAAGCAATCTAGCTAAGGAAGTTACTTGTGGGATTATTTGGGCAAGCCATGTATCCTACGATTATTCATTGTGATAATCAGAGTTCCATCAAGCTCTCAGTGAATCCAATTTTTCATGATAGATCCAAGCATATTGAAATTCCTTAACATTATGTGAGAGATATGGTAGACAGGAATTATGTAAAATTGGAATACATTTGCACTGCAGATTAGATAGTGGAAATACTCACCAAACCTCTATCTAGAGTGAAGATAGAACACTTTAAGAGGAGACTTGGTATGGTTGAGTTGTAATCCATTTGTACTCTTTTGATTATTAATAAAATAATTTTATTTTGTTAGGCTATTGACTATTATGGACTCCACCATTTGTATTCATTATTTAAAAAAGTGACAATCTCTGAAATAATGAACACTTGTATAAAATGCATTATGAGAGATGATGATCTCTTAGATAATGTACTAAATAGTAGAGTTTTTACTATAAGATCTAGATGAGTTTTAGATCATATTGTGATGTTGACATTACTATTTTCATGAGTCACAAATTGGATAAAGGAAGAATCTTAGTATTTTACAAGTTTATTCTATATTATGGTAGATCTTAAACTCAAGATCTTGTTGTGATATAGAAATATCAGTTTCTATGAATCACAAATTGAATAAATGAAGACATTACTCTTTAGATTTATCCTGTATATTATCACTAGTAGTAGTGATTTGTCATATCATAGGTTTGGTAATATGACTTTGTATCATGTGTTCTATGATACCACATACTAAGAAGAATTAGATAGATATAGAGTATTAATTCTTGCATATTAATTTGTATTGGTGTTGCTAGATATAATATCTCTCTGTAGGATTATGAGGTTAAGAGGGAGTGTTAAGTATATTTAACTAGATAACCTATAGGTCTAATAGTATAGACCGTACTTCCTCTTCTTATCATAATATATCTTTAGACTGGCATTAGATTATAAATATATCTTCCTAAAGGAGTTGGCAACTTCTCATGAAGAAACTTTATAATGCTTAACTAAAATAACACATTATTAGTTAGGTGTTATTAAATTTATCTTCCCAGATCATTGAATTAGAGGAAGTTTAGTTAATGCTAGTTTAGGAAGGGATATGTCCCTTTGAGGGACATACCCTTTAGTAAGGATATATAGGAGGGTTATTAGTGCAGTTAGAGAATAGATAGAAACAATTAAGTCTTTTCTTCTAAGCACCAATACCCTACAATTAAACATCAAAAGATACTCTCATTCACAAGGTTGATTATTACTTATTATATCAGTATTAGAGAAGTTTAGTGTTCTCCATATATTACACCATTAAGGTTATTTTATCTACAATATATTACACTGATCTATATGCAGATATATATAATTCTCATATCATAATTATAAGTATTAACTTCATCATATTCAAAATGTAGAAGATTATTGTTAGCAACCAAAGAAGGAAATAGAAGTCTGATTCAAAGAATTTTTCAGAATATTTACATTGACACCAAAGAAAAATGGAGAGTGGAGAATGTGTATAGACTCTCACACTATAAATAGAATAATCATCAAGTACCAGTTTCCTTTACCAAGAATGATGATCTTATGGACTATCTGAGTGGAGCTCAGTACTTCACAAAGATAGATCTCAAGAGTGGCTATCACCAGATATAGAGACGAGAGGGAGATGACTGGAAGACTACATTCAAGACCAAGGATGGTCTATATGAGTGGTTAGTCATGCCCTTTGGACTAACCAATGCACCAAGCACCTTCATGTGGCTTATGAATGAGGTACTAAATAAATTTTTGGGAAAATTTGTTATTGTCTATCTGGATGATATTTTGATTTTTAGTAAAGCATTGGATGAACATTTATAGCACATTTGTAGTGTCCTTGAAAGGTTGAGGGAAGAGAAATTGTTGATTAATTTAAAGAAGTGTAGCTTTGTCAAAAGGGAGTTAGTCTCTTTGGGGTTTATTGTATTAGTTGAAGGTCTCAAAATGGACCCAGAGAAGGTGAAGATCATCTTGGAAGGGCCTACTAGAAGGTCAGCTACCAAGATGAGGTCATTTCATAGTTTGGCTAGTTTTTACAAGAAGTTCATTACAAATTTTAGTAGCATATGTGCACCCCTAACTAAAACAATAAGGGGCGATAGAAAGGAGTTCAAGTGGACTACAGGAGCTTCAAGGAGTTTTGAATTGCTGAAGAAGAAGGTGATAGAGCAACCTATGTTAGCACTTCCTAATTTCAACAAGGTATTCTAGGTCGATTATGATAGTAGTGGCAGTGCTATTGGGGCTATGTTGGGCCAAGAAGGTAAACCTATTGCCTATTTTAGTGAAAATTTGAATGATACAAAGAAGTACACTATTTATGATCAAGAGTTCTATGCAATAGTTCAGGCCTTAAAGAAATGGAATCATTATTTGTTGCCAAAATAATTTTTCATGTATACTGATCACTAAGCATTGCAGTACCTAAATAGCCAAGGTAAATTGAATCAGAGGCATTTTAAATGGGTAGAGTTCATGGAAAGCTATACATTTGTATTGAAACATAGAAGTGGAAGGTCTAATAGGGTTGCAGATGCATTAAGTAAGAGACAATTGTCACTGAAAGTAATGCAAGTTGAAGTGGTTGAGTTTGATGAACTCAAGAATCTATACCTTGAGGATCTTCATTTTGCAAAGGCATGGAAGACTTGTAAAGAACTTTTTACTCTAGACCGGACTAGGTGACTATATTACTTGATTTAGGATGGTATGTTGTTTAAGGGTAGTCAATTATGTATTCCAAGGAGTTTTATGAGGGAGAACTTGGTCAAGTAGAAAAACACTGGAGGGATGGTAGGACATTTTGGTCTAGATAAGACTATTTCCATTATTAGAGAACACTATTTTTGGCCTCAATTGCCACAAGATGTGAAGAAGTCTGTGCAGATTTGTCAAGTATGTCAAACAGTCAAAGGATTTATTTAGAATACTAGATTCTATCAACCATTTCTTGTTCTGTGAAAGTCTTGGGAGGACATACGTATGGATTTTGTTCTTGGATTGCCAATGACACAAAGGGTAAATGACTCATTATTTGTGGTGGTTGATAGGTTTTCCAAGATGGCACATTTCATTCCATGCCACAAGACTCATGATGCAATACATATTGCAGATGTTTTTTTTAGAGAGGTGGTGAGGCTACATGGTCTCCCAAAAAGTATTATTTCTAACAGAGATTCTAAATTTGTTGGGTATTTCTAAAGGACTTTGTGGAAGAAGCTAAAGAGAGAATTGAAGTTTAGTTCTGCACATCATCCATAAACTGATGGACAAATAGAAGTAGTGATTAGGAGTCTGGGCAATTTGTTGAGGTGTTTAGTAAGAGATAAGCCCAAGAGATGGGATTTGATTCTACCACAAGCAAAATTTTCTTACAATAATTTTGTAAATAGGAGTACTGGTAGATCACCATTCCAAATTGTGTATGGGAGTAGTCAAAGAACTGCACTAGAGCTAAGGAAGATGAAGCAAGGGGAGAGGATAATTGTTGAGGTAGAAGAATTTTTTGAACATGTCAAGAACCTACATAAGGAGGTACATGCACATATTACCAAGATGAACCAACAATATAAGGCTAGGGAAGATCAAAATAGGAGACATAAGGAGTTTCAAGTTGGGGACTTGGTTATGGTATACATGAGGAAAATAATTTCCAGCGGGTACCTACAACAAGCTGAAGAGGAAGACATTTGGTCTTGGCAAAATTTTGAAGAAATGTGATTTAGGAAATGCATGTAAGGTGGAGATGCTAGATGGGATTCACATTTCTCCTATTTGTATTGTTGCAGACTTAACAGAATATCATGATGATGGTGCAAATGAGGAGTTGATGCTATAGCCATGTCCAATTCCTACTTCTAAGAAGGAAGAGATAGAAGAAATTCTAAATAGTCGTGTGAGTTGGAGTACAAAAAATAGGCAGTATGAAGAATACCTGGTGAAGTGGAAAGGATGACTAGTAGAAGATTCAACTTGGATAATATATATAATGGAGGTTGCCCATTTGGGTTTTCCTCTACCAGCTATAAAGTGACAAGGTAACTTTTTTATCTACCGTGAGTGTCTAATGTAGGAGCATCCAGTGGTGTAAGGGCAATCCTGTATCACCCAAAAATATGCTTAGTGTTACTTTTTGTTTAATGTGTTTTCATTTATGGATACCCATTTAGGTCAAATATAGGTTTCAACCCTCATAGTTCCACTATTGGTTTTCTGGATTAGAGTTTTTGAGCACCTTGGGATACGTGCCAATGGAGAAAATAGGTTATTTTGTAATTGAGCCATAATTATGATTAGTTAGAGGGTTTAAGTTAGAGGAATGATTATAATTGTAATTTAAGGCACTCTAGAAAAAGAATCAGGTCAAAAGGCTTTACGGTTTGAAAGTTATTACAATTTTAAGTTGCTTGGAGACCTCTTAAGAGCACTTTAAAGTTAGATTTGAGCCAATAAATGGCCTCATATAGGCCCAAAACATGGGGGATGAGAAAAGCCTATCCATAAGCCTATAGAGCACTTGGAGTGCTTTCCAAAAATGTAAATAGTTCATCAATCGGAGTCCGGGATCAAAAGTTCTGCCTCCTGGAAGTTGGACTACCATTTCTAGATTCTTCTAATTTTACACCAACTTCTAGCATGATTTCTAGAACCTGCCATTTTTGTGGTGGATGCCAAATATCATATTCTTGAATGTATTCCTAACCCTCGACCTAATTTAGGTACTTAAGGACATTTCTGGCATTGTTAAGGTAGTTTTTTGGTGGAGTTTGGGAGAGGGTACTATGAGGAGGATTTTTCTCTAGAATCAAACCATTGTAAGTTCGTAGGGCATATCTTTGAGTCTATTTTCATTGTACTAAATGTAATAGTATATAACTTATAATAATGAAATTTACCCTTTCCCTATTGTGTTCATTGTTGTTGTGGCTTGTGCCCTCATCAAGTGGTATGAGAGCATTCCTTAATCAAGAATTTACTCAACACATACTACATTCACATAGCATACACTGTATCTTCAATTTTCTCAGCACTAACTAATTTTCTACTTGGCTTGCATCAACATTGCTTGGCTCTAGTTGATCACTTGGTAAAGATTAGCAGACACAATTTTTATTACTTGTTCTTCTAGACTTAGTTAGTGTATCCATCAACTTCATCTTCAAGTAGATAAACAATACATCATATCATCCATGTCTTACTTGGTCTTAGTACTCCTTTTATACACTAAATAACTCAACCTTTCTCTAGGTACTCTTGTTATCCTCCCTTTTCAAATCCTCTTCATCAATCAAACAAATGATAGCATTAAGACCAAACAAGAAATTGTCTCAACAACAAGTAGTAGGTTTGGCATCATTGACAATATAATGATTGTCCCAAATTCTACACATCAAAATAATCTTGTTTTCAACAACAATATCATTATGAAAAGAGAATTGACACAAGCTAAGCAACAGTTAGAGAAACTTTATACAAGTAGTGAGAAAATTGATGAACAAATATTTCACCAGAGGCCTTCTTATAATAAGACAAGACTTGGATATCTTATTGGTGAGAAATAAATCAATAAATTTGAAATTAGGAAAGAACCAGATCTAGTTATTGAATCCCCTAAATAATTTGATTTGATTAAAGCAGAATCAAGCATAACTACTAAAGTATTGAAGGTTATTTAATTAGTTGATTTGTCTACAAAAGATGATGAGCCTAACAAAATAGAGCAAGTTGATAAAGCTAAGCATGGTGAACCACCCAAGGAAGTGAGACATGAATTCAGAGGTAAATGTTTCATATGTAATGAAGTTGGTCATATGAAAAGATATTACACAAGTAAGTCTTTTAAAGGTATAACTAATTTCTATTATTACAATTATCATGGATATGAACATAAAGCAATAGATTGTAAGAAACCTAAGTTTGATGGTAATAATGAAAATAGTAGAATGTTTAGGAACACTAACCTTATAGGAAATGAAAGAGGAAGATCATAGAGCATATCTAATGATGGTGAGAAGAAACATTTTATGTGTTAGAAGTGTAACAATCCTGGACACATTGCAAAGGATTGTAGAGCACCTGATAATCAAAATGGAACCAATCAGAGAAAGAATGTACCTATATGTCAATTATGTAATAAATTTGGAAACACAACAACATATTGTAGAATGGACTGAAGAAACTTCAACAAGAATCCCAATTATAGAAGGAAGAATAATAGGGATGACATGAAAAATGATAACAACAATGATAACAATCAAAAGGAAGCAATCAAGGAACATGTTGATGAATTCAAGGAAGTATTTTTGAAAGCTAAGGATCCAAAAAGTTCTTTTACAGTTTTGGAGGAATAATATTTCAATGTACCTAATGATTAATTTAAGTCAAAAATTATTTGTGACTCATCTTATCTGAATTATGTTGTTTTAGCAGAGACAAAGCATCAATTGGTTAGAATTGATGTTGGAGAGAGAATGAGAAGTTGTGCAGTTAATAGAGGGCAGAAGACATAGAAAGGAAGATACGATTGACTATGCAAGCTTAGATATTATGATAGTAAGATGAAAGGCAGTAAACAAGTTTATTGGTAAATAGCTACAATTTGAATTTGTGATAGATACATATTTAATGTGGGATCCGATTTGAAATGATTTAAAGATCGTGAGAAAGATTGTGAGCACCATTTAATCATGTGAAGTGTCTAGAGTGACTTGAAGAATGATTTGACATCAAATTGAAGTACAAAAATAAGTTCCTAAAGCACAAAGTTGTAGAATCCCTAAATGTGAATTTTAAGGTATTTTATTGAGCTCGAACTATGTTTTCAATGAATACAATTAGAGATAAAATAGCTAGAAATTTGGTTTATGATGTTAGTGAAAGGCCAAGAGATGTATTCAAGAAACATCCATTTTTTTCTCTTGTGGATGACCTATTAGGCACATTTTTGCAAGTCTCATAGAATGTGTGCATTTTTACATGACCACGATACGTCTAGTGTTAAAGGTGAGTATGTAGTCCAAACCTATGAGTGTAGTATATGTACAAGCCAACACACCTTCGAGTGATGAGAAAGATGTTGAGGAGAAATAGTAAGCACATTCATCACCTCATATAGTTATGGGCACCAAATCCATACAAGTGGATATATTACACACATAATTGTATACACAAAAGAAAATCCATTTGCAGCTTATGGAACAACTATTGTTGGTAATATCACAACATACACTAACTTTGATGAAGAAGAGGAAGAAGAGGCAAAGAAGAAAAAGGAAGAAGATAAGAGGAAGGAAGAAGTAAAGAGAAGAGAGGAAGAAAAGAGAAAAGAAGAAAAGAAGAAAGAAGATGATAGGAAGAAAGAAACATCAAGGAAAAGAGAAGAGGAAAGAAAGGATAAAGAGAAGAAATAGAGAGAAGGGGACAAGAAGAAAGAAGAGGAGGAAAAGAAGAAGAAAGAGGAAGAGAAAAGGAAGAAAACATAATAAGTTTCTAAACTTAAACAAAGATGGAAGATTCAAATGAAGGAATCAACATTCTTGCCCAATCTAAAACATTTAGAGTCAGACCTTGGGAACATAGTATTCTAGCATTAGGTTGACATACCTTATGTAGCCCCATAAATTATACCTATTGCAACACAAACAACTAGCCCATCATCAATAGTTAAAAGTATTGTTAGAATTATCTGACGATGATGATGATCAAAAGGGATTGATGAGTTCATTGAGAATTTTTTTTGGGAAGAATAAATCTGTGAAGTCTTTGGAGAAGACTCTAGCTGAAGTCTTCGAAATGATACAAAAGATAGTTACCACAATTGCTACCAATCCAGACTTATAGTTGAAAACTAAGGAATTGGTGAAGACCTTTGATGAGGAATTCACAACATCATCTAAGGTAGCTTCAGCACAAGTGCAAGAGAAGTATGATGCAAAAGTTTTTGATACAATGTGCATGAATGTAAGAAATGATATGAAAAATCTTGATGTATGCATCAAGGAGTTAAGGAAACACATTTATGAGGGAAAGAAGTTGTATGGAAAGTGCATGCTATGATACAAGTACCTAATAATTTTTGAAGATAAAATAAAGGATCAATTGAGTGAGCTTCATACACTCACTACAAAGTTATAGCTCCTTGAGGCTCACATTGAAGAATGCTGAACAAAAATGGAGAAGGTCCATAATGCAGTTAAGTTTGAAGTTTGATAAGAAAAAGGTAGTAAAAAGATTATCTACTCTTAGAGAAAACTTATCACTTAAGATCAGTATTTTGCAAAGGCAACTAGAGGGATTTCTTGTAGCAAAGGCTTCCTATGATAAGTTTTCCTATATTGAATTAAGTGTAAAAGTGACATCCTATGCATTATGTGCACTAATCAACATTTCTGATATAATGAAGGAGAACTAGAAGAAAGAAGTGGAAAGGTTGAAACTTGGATATGCAGATTGTTTTTCTAGGATATCAAGTTGATCAACAATAGGCTACCCAGTTTTTGTATACAAGTTTTTGACACCTTTACCATTGATGTCAAAGGGGGAGAAATATATGTAAGGAAAATTGCATGTACTAAGAAGGAGTATATGTAAAAGGGGAAAAAATATTGTATATGAAGACATTGTATATGTAAAGGGGAGTATACTTATGTATCAATGTAAGGAGTGATAAGGAATGTAATGATCCATCAAAACATGAATAAAATGGTTATGTTTTGAAGGTAATTTTTCTGTATATACTTTTATTTGTTTTGTTTTAAATGAAATCAGTTTGGGACTTAGCCAATTTTCCCAAATGTTGCCATTAATTCCAAATGTGGAGGTTGTTGGCAATATGGGTTAGTAAGATGTTTAGAGTGTTTTCATTTATGGTAACATGTATTCAATATTTCACTTATGTTTTTAGAGTTATAAAATTGTCGAAGTGTTAGACAGTTTGTAGAAGCACAAAGACATATATGATGTGTATGAATGACACACTTTGAATTATCTTATGCACAATTGAGGACATATTTATGAAAATTTAATGATGACATGGTTAAGTGTGCAAATGTGCATGAATAGTATGCCAAATGTTATTGTCAAAATACCAATGCATATTGAGAATTGAGTTGTATGGATTAAGGAATTATTTTGGTAACAAAATAATCACTAAGTTATGATGAGATGACTTTGTGGGTATTAATCCACAAGTAATTATATATTATATCAAGCATGTGAAGACATGAAGGCTGACTAAGTAGAGAATTATTATTGTGCGAGGTATAAGTAAAGATCTTATCTTGCGCAAATAATGTGGAAGTTGTATGATATGGGAACTATTGTATGGACAACTTGAAAGATATGCCAGCCTTATGTGATACAAGATCTAATGTATGATCAAAGAGAGTACAAGTTACAATAGTAAGAAAGTATTGTATGTATACCTATTCTTGTAAAGAACTTAATTGTATAATTGCCAGTTAGGGTAGTGGGATCTTCTTGCCTACATTGTATTTGATCTACCAACTCCTAACAGGGTTGAAGAAACTCCTAATAGGGTTGAGGCTTTTAACAGGGCCTATTCCTCTAACAAGGACTTGAGACAATATATTTACTTGTTAGACTCCTAATAGGGTCAATATCCTTAACATGATCCTTTTTTTTAGTGAATCATCTTGTGAGTATCATCCCCATCAAGGTTTTCCCTTGGCTAGGGTTTCCCTAGTTAAAAAATAATGGTGTTATGAGTTCTTCATGTATATGGTTGTATTTACTATTTAGCATTGTTCCTTTACTTTCATATGCAAGTTATAAAGTAATTAACAATATTCATTTGTGTGCAAAATTTGGTATAATACTAATTCATCCCCCCCCTCTTAGTATTATCTATTTCTAATAGTTAGGGTATTAAAAATGGTTACACAAGGGTAGATGGAAAAGTAGGCTATATCATCATTGACACACACCTTAAAAGATGGTGGAATGATGCAAGAAACATGAACATAGTAGGTTGAGATTTTTATGCATGAGGTGTTGGAATACATTTGAGAGAAGATGGAGTGGAAGCCTTTGGAAGCTTGGATGCCAACTCTAATTTATTTTTAATATTCAATTCTTTTAGAAGAGACTTGTGAATACATATAGGTTTTGATTTTTCTTCTCTTTTGGATTCTTTAGGAAACATTTCTTCAATGATCAATATAGAAACCCATTTTTTCTTTGATTTCATTATTTTCTTTGTGGACCTTTGTGGTCTCTTTCTTCTTTCTTCTTTCTTTGTATTCACATATTGATTAGATAAGACATGGTGATCTTCATTTGTAGATTGATTCTTGTATGTCTTCTTTTTATGTTGTACATCCAAATTTCTTCCACAAGAGTTGGGATTTGTGGATGAATGTGACTAATATTGTGGGTTTAAATGGATTAATGGATGGAAATTTCTCAAGGATGAATATCTTTGTTTGTCTTGAGGTATAGGAGATGGAGGGATATAAGGTATGAATATAGATGGAAGGTTTGAAGTTTTAAACTTTGATACATAATGACCAAGGATGGTTATAAACATCTTTAGAGTGAGCAATATAGGGATATCAACATCTTTAGAGTGAGGAACATGACCAAATCTCTCATGTTTATTATACACTTTTTTTATCGATAGGCTAATGAATAGATTTGATAGGAGCATATTTAATAGGTTTTTCTGAATCTTGGAGGCACTTATTCTTAAACCAAGGATTAGGAGAAATGGGTTTTTTTGAAATGGATATGGAGAAAAATGACAAGGTAATGAGGGGATAGTTTGATTTTAAGGATCTTTAAATACCATAGGAAGAGTACTTTTCTCTTGATTTTCAGTAAGCTCACTTGAAATGGTATATTTATCTTGTTTGAATGGTGGACAAGATGTAGTACATGAAGGTATATTTTGTTCTTAAGATGGAAGGGTAACATCTTTTAAAACATGGAAGGAAATGGGGATCTTGATCTTGATCATTATTGATACTTGTTTCTTAATCTTTTGAATAGTCCTCTTTACATGGACTCACTTCTAACGACAATGGAGTATCTTGTATTTTCATGATAGGTATTGTAACACATGAAGGCTTGGGATCTCAATTTTGGAACCATTGCTAGACATAGGCTCATTAAGTTGATCTTACTTGAGAGTAGTATCTTCATTAGGATTTTCAGTTTCAATTTGATTTATCATCAATAAGATCTTGGATTTATGTTTTAATTCCATGCAATCTAAATCTTTATTCTCATTATGTTTTTGAAGTATGACATTCCACATGAGGTGGTTTGAGGTAATGTGATTACATATTTCTCAAGAAGGTTTTACAAAATTGCTTCAAAAGCTTGTAGTAAAGGAGAAAATATTATCTCTAACTAACGATTACACTCTTCTTAATGTTCTTGTAGATAAAGAAGACTCTTAAGTGAATAAGATACATCAAATTCTTCATTTTCTTGATCAAAAAATTGTTTCTCATAAGATTTTGAGATATCATCTTTATCAAATATTGGATTGTTATATCTTGGTGTTTCGATGTTCCATAGAGATGGAACAATGTTTAAACCATTCCAAAATAGAAAAAGATGAATTTATCTTAAATAATATTTCTCTAATGGGGTTTCCTTTTCTTTCTTCATTTCTAAAATCTTAGATTGTAAAGCTTGACATTTCTCAATAATAGTGAAGATAGGTTGATTATTCATGAGTTGATAGTCTTGATAGTTATTTAAGTCATAATGATGTTGAGAAATTCTTGAAGTAGTTATAGGTCTTGTGCTTTGAGTACTTTGAAGCATACTTTGTGAAGTAGGTGTTTTTAAATCTAAATATTGTCTATCTTCATGAAGTTTCACTTTGTTCAAAGGATATGAGTATAGGTCCTTCAAAAGGATTGTTTGTCTTAAGAGTGTGCCTAATGGATCTTGTAAGTACCATCAAGATTTTGCATTTTTGAAGATTAAGGTCAAGTTTGTAGTATCCCTAAGTTTGAATAGGATTGAATTGATGTATCAAGTGTGGTTGTTTGTACTTTCAAAAAAAAATCACCAATAGAAATTAAATTTTCCATTGAAATAATATTGCATTTGTCAAAGTTATATACTTTTTTTCCAAAGGAGATTTCTCAAAATTATCCCTTCTAGTAGATTCCTTATGTTCTTCATTATTTGAATGATAATTATATTTCCTTACCTATATCTAAAATCTCTCATCAACATTCACATGAGCACTTTTAATTATTTTTCTCAATGTTCGATTGTAATATCTATATGATTTATTCTTTGTTAAATATAAAAGGAATACACCTTCATAACTTCTAGGATAAAATTTCCTTATTTCATAATCTTTTCTAATATAACACTTTCTACCTAAAAATCTAAATGCTTAGAGGATATTAAATGACCAAACCAAATTTCATATGAAGTTTTACTTGTACCATGCTTGACCTATACTCTATTCAATGTATAAATTTTTGTGGTAACTACTTCTCTCCAATAAACATGAGGTCCCTTGCCTTCAAGTATCATAGTCAACATGGTATCAAGTATTATTATATTTCCTCTTTCTCTAACCCCATTCTGCTATGTATTCCTAATAGCATATGGTTGTCCAAAAATTTTACTCTCTTCATAATATGCATTGAATCTGTTTGATGTGAATTTTCCATCCCTATCTAACATTAAACATCTAGTTGTTAAACATGAATTTTTTTATCCATTTTCACTTCATAAATTTTTAACTTATCAAAGGCACCATATTTTTGTTTGGAAATGCAACCAACATCATCTAGAGTAATCATCAATAAAAAGATCAAAATATCCCTCAACATAGTATGTTCTTTTATTAGTAGAACCACACAGATCTATATGCACTAGATCTAATCATTTTTTTAACTAAGTGTGTCTTACTCTAAAATATATCTCTTATTTGTTTACCCGTTACACATTCCTTGCACATCATGTTAGTAGGATTTACTATCTTAGGTAGATATCTGACTACATTTGAATTACTAGTCCTTACCATACTATGAAAGTTTTGATGATAGAATCTTTTATGCCACAATTTGTTGTCATCAATCATTACAACAAAATAACTTACTTTAGAAGGGTTTAACAAAAACACACTGCCTGTGTTCTTTGTACCAGATGCAATAATATTTTCCTAACTAGTTTTTGGTTGTATATATTTCATCCTTGAATTGTAACTTATTACCCTTGTCTACAAGCCGACCAACCCTTCAGAAGTTATGCTTCAATCCATCAAAAAATAAGATACAATTAATGTTAGTTTTCCCATCAAGAGTAATTAAACTCTTTCCTTTAATCAAACAAGGAGTGCTATTACAAAATCTAACAACTCTACCATCATACTTATTCAATTACAAAAACTTTCCTTTTTCACCTATTATATGGTGTGACCAACTACTATCTATGATCTATTCATATTTTTGACATGTAAAACTAAAAATTTTCCCCATTCACAACACTTTCATCTTTTATAGAAACAAAACCAATTTTCTCATCTCTATTTTTCTTTGATTCATTATCATATGTTCATTCACTAACATAATAACATTCTTTAAGATATTTAGATTTGTAAGTTTAGTCTTATATACTTAGACACTCTAGTTGGACATCTAGATGTAAAATTACCAATCTTATTACATGAAAAATATTTCAAAGGCAATTTTTCTTCATATTTACCTTTACTTCTATATTCCCTTTTTGCAAGCAATGCTTCAAGCTCTCAAAGCTTCCTTCCTTCCTTCTCCTATTTCAACCCAATTCTTATCATAATCACCAAGATGACCACTAGCTCTACTAGTACTCAGTTTTTTGTTAGCATACTTTTATCTTTATGAATTTTAGCCTTAAAAGTAGATTCTAATTCAAATAAGGAATCTTGAAATCTAGTAGTTTCAAAAGATGACAACTTACCAATAATTATCTCTCTATTTAATCCTTTGATGAGTAGTACCACTTCTTCAAAAATTGTGATTTTTGTGTCATGCATTGGTGTAAAAGATCCAAAATGTTTTCTATAATGTCATCTTTTGTTTTGGTTCCACTTGTGTTCCTCGTACTAGTGAAAAAACAATTATCCTCTGATTATAAGATTCAAAAGCCACTACATGGCCTTTTTTTCATTTTTGATTATGTACCTCCTTCCCCCCCTCTGTGTGTGTGTGTGTGTGTGTGTGTGTGTGTGTGTGTGTGTGTGTGTGTGTGTGTGTGTGTGTGTGTGTGTGTGTGTGTACTGACTACAAACTTTTGTTAAAAAAAAATATTCAATAGCCTCATCCTCTTGCATTCTTGTGATCTTTAACTTTTCTTTCCAATTTTGCAAGTTTGCCTTTTTTATTGTAGATTTGTCTTCTTTATTTAATACAAGCCAATTTAACCAAAACTGCATGATTTGGATTTAGATTTCTTGACTTTAGAAAATTTTTCTTCAAATGAGGAATTAATCAAAGCTTCCCTATAAATCATGTTGCATTTGAATTTCTTCTTCTCCTCATCTATACATTAGGACAAATTATTCTTTGACTTTAGATCATCCTTATTCTTTGTAATCATCCAATACTAAATACCCATGCAAAGCATGTCTTCTCATATTTTTCTTCTAGTTATCAATTTTAGCACCATCAAATTTAGGATCGTCCTTCCTATAATCCATCCAGGATTTCCTCAAACTCTTGAGCTTCTTTCTCAAAAAGGACCACAAGCTTTGATGTCAACTGTTCACTACTAGGATTGTCATCACACCAAAAGATCGACCGACTACCAGTAGACTTGTAGATGACATATGAGGTCATTAAGCAATTTCATGAACCTCATGATGGATACTAGCCCATTGCCAAAATTAATGAGTTTGACTCAAAAACTACATAGTTGAGTCCTATAGTACTTATATAGTAAAAAGTTAATTCTATGTAACTTCAAATTATTTTTCAAAGCTTTTAGTTTGTTTTTGGTTTGATCCATGAGTAGGTGAGGCCACAAATGGATGACCTCATCCTTGAAATTTATAGAACAACAATTTAAACCCATGTACACAATAGCTATGTAGGGGCACAAAGATTTTAAACACATTAGCTCAATGAGTGTATAGCATAGACGTGGACATTTATGAAATGACTCACATAAACATGCAACAATTCACTTTCACTCAAATAAAAATTTAAAGTTCAATGACATTTTAGATAACATGAAATCCTATTTTTCAAACCTAACTTTTATTAATACTTTTATATAACTTCTATACAATTATAACCATAATAAATTTCAACTTGATTATTCGACTTAATGTATCAATAAATATATATGTTTTTTTATTTACTCAACCAAAATAATTATGTTAAGATCCTAAATCTAATAGTTGTATCTAGCTAACACAATCATTCTAATTATATAATTTAAACTAAACACATTTTCACAAGAGATAAAGCCTTAAAGAAAACAACTTTTACAAACCAAATATATAAGAAAATACAATGGCTATAATATATTCGTAACATATTCCCGACAATAGCCTTTAATATTTGAAAAACAACTTCAAACAGATAACATGTGCCAAAAATTTACTTTGCATTGTCAAATTGGAACTTTGAGATTCCAATGTAAAAATATTTTTATATAGATAAAAATATCCATCATTTCATGTAACACCATATATACGAAACTACTGAGCACTCTCTTGCCACATTTAAATATTCAAGAATGAAACATCATTTACCACTTAATTAAATGGATATAAATAACTAGAATATGAGATACTAATACTTTAAAAATAACTATAATCTAAAAACAACATATCTAAAACATTTTAAAATTATAAACTTTTTAAACATTTAAATAACATCAATGTATTCTATTAAAAAAAATAGTAAACTAAATTATAGCTACCTAAAACTATACTAAAATACTAATATTTATCAATAATTAACTTTACTAACTAATTAAAATATTAATACAAAGTAATAAAAAAAACTTAACTAAGTCTAATATCTAAAAATTAAAAATTAATCTTTAACTTACTAACACAAAACCAATTATAATCCTAATACTCAAAATATAATAATAAAATAACTTAATACAAACTAAAACTAATTGTTATCTTACACTAAATTCTAACATTATCCACATCTAACTTTACTATCTAACACTAATTATAATCTAGCTTTAGTTTTAAAGAAAAACCTAACTTTAAACTAACACTAACTAAACTTATCTAAAACTAAATAAAATATAACAAATATAATACAAACAATAAAACTGACCCAAAAGGTGGGGAGTGATGTTGTTGCAAGGAGATGGGGAGGGAGTTTAATGTTTAAAGCATTTGATTTATTTTAAAACAACTTTATTCCATTCCCCTCCACACTTCCCAAAAACTAATGTCTAGGTAGGATATGAGATACTTACAGTGATAGTAATGATAGAGACTTGGAGCCAAGTGGAAAAGGGGGTAGTTATTATAAAATATTTATGGTTGAGACTTAGGATAGGATAGGGTAGTTATGTTAAAATGTTTAGTGGGTGGGTTTAGGATATTTAGATTTTTATTTTATGTATTTTATTTTTCTTTTTTTATTTAAATTTATAATATTTATTAAACCAAAATAAAAGGCAAGAGCCTACAACGGATTGGTAAATTTCAAGCCTCTCATCGAACAGGTCTTGGGTTTGAATCTACTCACGATTAACACATAATAATGATTAATCTTAATAATAATAATAATAAATAACCTAGGCTTCGGCCATTTACCTATCAAAAAAAAAAAAAAAACCAAAATAAAGATATTCAAAGGAATCTTTATAATTTGCTCTGTTCAAAAAGGGGGGATTGATTTCTCCCCCAATACAAATTCTAGAGAGCTTTTTTTCTCTAAGGAAGTAAATTTATTTTTCTCAAGTCTCATTTATATTTCTAAGTGTAAAATTATCTAAGTTACTTATTTAGCCAAGGGGGATATTTATTTTCTTCTAGTTGGATTATAACATAGAGGTTAATGTTTATGTTGATACAATAACGTAGGAATATTTTTCTTCCTAATAATCATAAAAATACCAATGAAGCACCAATCATAACATTGAATTTTCTTAACATAATTTGGGTTAAATTTTGCATACTTCCTCTAATTATGATTTAATCCATGAATACAAATTTGAACTTTAAGACTGTCACAGAAAAAGTAAAACATCATTGCATCCATTTCATATAAGCATATGCATATAAATTTAATCACACGAAATATCATATGAATGGAAAGTACTCCAATTTTTTATTCATTCATCTAATTCAAGGAATCCCTTGGGAAAGAACCAAGGAAGAAAACCTGAGATCATAATCATTTCAAAGATAAGTTTAACAATAACATTTTTACAACAGGATCTTAATCCCAAGGAGAAATCTCCCAACACATTTGAATCTAAATAATAACTCTGAATTTCCTACTTGGCTCCACAACAAGGTAGCCATTATGAAAATTTGCAAAAACATCAAGGTAACTATGGAGAGAATAATATTGACTGGGAGACAAAAAATTCGACATGAAGAGACAAATCGATCATTTACTCCTATCCAAGGTTTGTACAATAGGCCTGTTACCAAACCAGAATAGGGAGAAGGTAGATTTTTCTCGATGGGAGATGTTAGTCACAATGCCCTAATAGGTGGATTTTCAAGGCTATAATAATAAGAAATTTTGTTCTTCCATTTCTTAGTTTTTAAAACAAAAAATATGGTTTGTACTGACGAGTAGGGGCCCATAACACCCTACTCTCTCCCTCTCCTCGTCATGAGGAAAGACTCTGCACTGTTGGAGTCCAAATGAAGCCATCCTCTCGTATATGTCCACTTTTGCCCTATCTAAGCAAGAGTAATACCAATACAACCCTTATAATTCCCTCAAAAATAAAAAGTAAATCATGAAAGAAAGCATTTAAAGAAAACCCATTACAATCCCATCCCAAACATATTTATCAAACACACAAAAAATACATATGCAAAAACCTACTTGAGAAATGAAACGCAGTATGAAGAAAATGAGCTTGAAGGATTCCTACCTTCATAATAATGTTATGACAAACTAAAATTTGAGAAGAGTTGTCCTTCCTTCTCCTTCAATCCTGACTTGCTCTTGAAAACTAGAGGTTGGGTGAACACTCTTCCACTCTCAAATCTACTACTAAATAACATCCCAACTCAACCACGTACAAAATACAATAACTCCTCCACTTGACTAAAGGATTCTAGAGTCTTCTAACTCAATCTTGTCATTAAGGCTAACCTCAAGGTAGATTTTAACTTATCGAACTCATGGTGAAAATTTAATTTTTCGCAATAAAGCAAAAATGAGATATTTGGGTGATCAAAAAAGTTTACAAAATGGACTAGAGGGGTGGAAAATGCCCCCAAACCATGCATATAACCCATAAGTACTTAAATTTCATAATTTTTGGCCTCTAGGACTATTTAGTGACTTCATTAAATGCTTGAAATATTTGGACTTTCCAAAAATCCTAAGAATGCAAATTTATTGCTAACCCTAATTAGGGTAATTAATCTCAATTACTAACTGATTAGTAATAGGTCACTAACATAGTCCAACTTAGTTCTTTAGGTTACTTGATCAACCCTAACTATCATGCTAAAATGCATATACAAATCATGAGTGTCAAGTGACACTATAAAATCATTGTTACAAAACATTAACACTCAATGATTACAAAATGATACACGCATAAAATTTACGAAATAAAAGAAATACGAAACAATGGGTCTGCATCTTTTACTAGACTCAACCCTAGTTTTCACAAATGATACATAGGGTTTAGTTCTGATTCTCTGTTAGATTTCTTGGCTAATAATCCTGCACACTCATTTCACACATCAGTAGCTCGAGAAAAATCACATGCATATATATAAACTCATCTAGATAGTCACATAAATCAAAACCCAAATCTTTCAAATAATTAACTATTTATCTTGTTTCTGTGTGTATACTTAATAATTAAAAATTGCATAATCAAAGTGTTAATCATAGTCCTAATTATGCATTCACTTTCTATACTACATCAGTATACATGTTCGTGAAATATTAAATACATAATTAAACGTCTGAAAGTAAAATATCACATGACATAAAATAACATAATAATATCTAGTGTATCTGACATTGTTTTGACCTCTCGAGTCATGAGAATCAAAATAGTAATGTATTATCTATGCTATGATGGGTTGGGGCAAGGCCTCACATCCTCCCCCACTAGGTATGAACTTCCTTTTGGAGTTCATAAAAATGATATGGGTACTAAGATCGCATCTTTGCTACATCCTCCCATGAAGCTGTGACCTCATCATAACAATCCCACAAGACCCTAACCTGGTCTAGTTCTTAGCCTTGAAGACCTAAGGTCCATCAGGCAATAATACAAATAGGCTCCAGTACTAACTACCCACCCGACTCCACCTGCAAGGCATTCCAAGCTATAATGTGAGACTCGTCATAAATGTATCATCTAAGTATAGAAACTTGAAACACATTGTGGATGCATGATAGGCTAGGTGGAAATGCTAGATGATATGCAATTAGTCCTATCCTCTCTAGAATCTCGAATGGTCCAATGAACTGAAGTGTCGACTTAGAGCCCTTTTCGAATTGAATTGGACTCTTGTGCACTCGCACCCTCAAGAAGACTCTATCTCCAACCTGATACTCTCAATCTATCCTCTTCGTGTCAACATAATTTTTTTGCTTATCATGTGCCTCTCTCAAGCATTGTCTAATCAGACTCACCTACTATTCCATCTCTTTGACTAACTGAGGTCCAATAGATACTTGACCCTCAATCCTATCCAAACTCAAGGGTGTTCTGCAAGGTCTTCCATACAAGGCCCTATAAGATGACATACCTATGTAGGAAGGGTGGCCATTGTTATAGGCAAACTCAAAAAGATGTAAGTATTCCTCCCATTTGACCTAATGGTCCATCATGTACATACACAACATGTCCTCCAATACCTAATTCACTTGCTTAGTCTAACTATTTTTGTAAGTATGGTACACTGTAATGAAATTGAGCCTAGTGCCCAAAGCTACCTAAAAATCTCTCCAAAAGGATGAAGTGAATAGTGAGTCCCTATCTGAGATGATCTTATAAGGAATGACATGAAGTCTAACAATGTCCCATAAAAACACCTTATCTATGTCTCATGTTGTGTAAGTAGTATGCACAGGTGAGAAGTAAGGAAACCTTGGTCAATGTGTCAACCGTTGCCAAAATGGCATCATGGCGGTGAGAAGACATGGAAAGACAAATAATAAAATCCATAGATATAGTATCCCATTTCCACTCTAAAATCTCATGAGGCTAAATAAGCCCACGAAAATGATAGTGTTCTGTCTTTACCCTCTAAAACTTGAGGCATCTCATAAAAATGTTAGCAATCTGCGCTTTCATGCTTGGCTAGTGATATAACTACCTCAGATCTGTATGTGACTTCTTAACACTAGGGTACACTAGATAAGGTACTTTGTGAGCCTCAAGTACAATGAGCTTGCACAAACCCCCAATCGAAGGTACATACATATGTCCTCTATGATGCAAAAGTCCATCGAACTCCAATGATTACTCTAAATACTTCACTTCTAAGGGTCTCTGAGAATGCACCAATTGACTAAATTTTTCATAAAGCTCATCCATTGGCAAAAGATGTAGGATCTACTCTCTCTAATTGGTGCAAGTAGTCATAGATGAAAGGTCATGTGCAAGCACATTCTCCTTTCCCTTGATGTAATGAATATCAAAATTGTACTAAAAAAGGAACTCCATCCACCTTCTTTGCCTAGCATTTAGGTTTGGCTTAGTAAATATGTACTGCAAGCTTTGGTCGTCAAAATGAAGTTCAAATCTATGACCTAGAAGGAAGTGTTGCCACCTCACCAGGGCATGAACCACTATTGCAAGCTCTTGGTCATGAGTAGGGTAATTGAGTTCACGAGTCTTCAATTTTCTAGACTTAAAGAAAATAGTCATCCATCCTACATAAGGAGTTCCCTTATCCCATCCAAAGATGCATCTATGCACACCAAAAAATCTGCAGAAGGATCTGGCACTATAAGAATCAGTGCACTCGTGAGGGCTCTCTTGAGCTCTTGAAAAGCTCTATCACACTTCTCTGTCAACTTGTACTTCTTCCCCTTTTTCTAAAGAGATGTGATTGGGTGTCCCAATCTAGAGAATCTTGAAATAAAGCATCAATAATATTTGTCCAATCCCATAAAGCTCCCCACTTTAGTGACATTGGTCGGTGCTAGACAACCCATGATGGCGGTAATATTTGATGGATCAACTAAGACTCCATTGCCTGATATGACATGACCCAAATAATATATCTCAGGTCTATAGAATGAACACTTCAACAAGTTTCCATACAACTGATTCTCTCTCAACTTTTGCAACACATGTCTCAGGTTCTCTTCATGCTCTTTCTCATTATGAGAATATATCATAATATCATTGAAGAATATGATCACAAACTTATACAAACAGGTATGGAATAATCCATTTACAAGGCTCATGAATACAATTGGAGCATTGGTGAGGCCAAATGGTACCACAGTGAACTCGTAGTGGCCATACCTCATATAGAATGCAATCTTGGGGATATCACTATCCAAAATCTCAACTAATGATAAGATGACTTCATATCAATCTTTGAAAATACTCAGGTACCCTGCAACTGGTTGAAGAGATCATCAATCCTGGGAAGCAGGTACCAGTTCTTGATGGTTACTTTGTTCAACTATCGATAATCAATACACAACCTAAGTGATCCACCCTTCTTCTTTATGAAGATCACTAGTGCACCCAAGGTGACACACTAGGTCAAATATGCCCTTTCTCTAAGAGTTCCTCCAAGTGAGTCTTTAGTTCACCAAGCTCATGAGTAGTCATCCTATATGGTGCTCTCGATACTAGCTCAGCTCCTAGCACAAGATCTATGTGAAAATCCAGTGCTCTAGGTGGAGGCATACCAGGGAGTTCTAAAGGAAATACATCTACAAACTCCTATAGGATTAGAAAATTATTAAGTGATGGCTCTTCCTCTAAATCTTCCTCTCAATCACTAATGGTGATAGCAAATAACTAACATCCCTTTCACATACACCATCTTAGTTGCATAGAAAAAATCATACGAAGGGATACTAGTCTCTTTACTCTGAAGATCACTTTAGAGATCCCATATTCATCCACACATTCTACCCTCTTGTTGACAATCCATCTTGGCATTGTGGGCATAAATCCAATCCATGCCAAGGACATCATAAGAACCTAGAGGGGTAATGCGTAGATCAAACATGATGGTCATATCTCTAATTTGAATATAGCAATTACGTACCATAAAACTAACTGACACTCTGGCTCTTGAGGCTAACTCTACTTCCCAACTGACATCTTGTCTAACTACCACTAGCCTACAATGCTCCACTACATATGGAGATATAAAAGAGTTAGTAGCTCTAGAATCAAATAAAACAACAACCATACTACCCTATATTATACCTATGGCCTCAATGACTATGGCCCGATGCTCAACCTAGCAGTTGTTAATCGGTACAAAAACTCTATTGATCTACCCATGTCACCAACTATCAAATCTAATATATCCCCTCTCTAACCATTAGATCATTGTCCTTGCAAACACTCTCTAGCTATCTGACCCATGCTACCACAAGTGTAGCATGACCCTCATGTATAAGACTGTACACCATGTGATCTAGACTGTTGTGGCCTTCTTGACCTACTAGATCCACTATACCCACCCCTAGAAGATTGTTGAGTCTTCAATGACTATGACTTTGGGGCATGTGCCTTCTGATCCTATTTGGGACCCTATGACTACCACTGGTTAGGCTTGGAGCCCTGATAACCTTGTGAGGGTTTCTATTGCTAAGACTATTGACCCTTAAAGGACCTTGTTGCATAGTTCTAATTCCCTTTCCAAGGGAGTTTTTGATAGGTAGAGTTTCAGTTCTGAGATTATCCCATGACTCTTGTCTACCCCAAGTATCCTTAGCAACTAATGTTATCTCAACTACCTATCTCAAGGTGGTAGGGAAGGCCAAAAAAACTGCACCCTAGAGTGATAAATATTGGCCCATGATGAAGTGATGTACTCATAGTTTCTTGTCCTTCATGTATTCAACATATGGAAGGAGCTAGAGAAACTTGCTCTCATACTAAGCTATTGTAAGGCCCCTCTGATGTAGAGAATGAAATTTCTCTATCTACTTTTGTTTGAAATGCTTGGACAAGTACCTCTCTTGAAATTTAACCAAGAATGTATCCCATGTGAGGGTATCCATCCTCACTCCTATAGTTTCCTCCTGTTGCCACCAATTGGAGGTATTCTCCCTTAGTTGATGGACTGGTAGTCATGCCTTCATATTACATCCATAAGGATGTAATCCAAAACTCCACTATAGACTCTGTAATCAAGCCTCTACTACTACTCCCTTAGTGCAATCGAGAAACAATGGTGACTGGAGTCATATCAACTCCCTAATATCATCTTCTACATGTCTAGGAGGTCTATCAAGTGGTGGTCCTAACTGATGTATCAACTCACCCTCATGATCGCCATGTCCCTTAACCTGCCTTGGTGGGGGACTCCTACTCCTCTCTATAACCTTCCCTGCCTCCCTTGGGTCCTTGTGCTTCCTCTCTGGGATTCTACTGCTCTAGCTGAACTAAGGGTGGTAACCTCTATTGGACTACTCCAATCAGTGTTTGGAGGGCATCCAAAATATCATATTCAGGTTTGGTGCTAGTGGTGGTGGAGGTGGTGGTGGTCCATCCCATTTTTTTTCTCTACCACCTCTCGCCCCATGACCTTTACCTCATTGGTTGCTTTGTGTGACAGGAGGCATCCTACAAAATTTAAAGTTTAGATTAAGTAGATACATAATGGTTTTAGGTTCCTAGAGTTGAAACATGGGCTCTACTACCAAAATGTCATGCCCAAAATATGGGTCAAAATACACATAATTTTTTTTTTTAAAGATTAATAAAACTACTGTGTTAATACCAGTCACCTATAATGATTATGAGGGTAGTAGAGAGAAACCTAGTGGTGATTCAACATAATGCATGTTGACAACTCAATTAGAGAGGGATACCATAAATTGGGTGAGCATTAGATTCCTAGGTTTTGTTGGGGTCATAGTTGAATTGATAAACTTGATTAAATACTTAAGTCATAATTGGTTTTGACATGATTCAAGATATATCTTTTTATAAGTTAACAACTTTAAGTGTGTTGAATGCATACTTGGTTCTTCCCTAGCAACACCTTAACACATCATCTCAATTTGTTAGAACTAGTCGTGTAGGATTTAATCATTCATTGTTTAATTTATTTCAACATTTATTTTATTACATTATACCCTACACTAAGTCTTCCACTTTTATTTTCTTAATTAATACTTAAATATTCAAGAATGAAACATCATTTACCACTTAATTAAATGGATATAAATAACTAGAATACAAGATAATAATACTTTAAAAATAAGTATAATCTAAAAACAACATATCTAAAACATTTAAAAATTATAAAAATTTTAAGATTTTAAATAACATCAACTTATTCTATTAAAATGAATACTAAACTAAATTATAACTACCTAAAACTATACTAAAATACTAACATTTATCAATAATTAACTTTACTAACTAACTAAAATATTAATACAAAGTAATAAAAAGAACTTAACTAAGTCTAATATTTAACACTTAACAATTAATCTTTAACTTACTGATCCAAAATCAATTATAATCCTAACACTCAAAACATGCTAATAATATAACTTAATACAAACTAAAACTAATTATTATCTTACACTAAATTCTAACATTATCCACTACTAACTTTACCAACTAACACTAATTATTATCTAGCTTTAATTTTAAAGCAAAACCTAATTTTAAACTAACACTAACTAAACTTATCTAAAACTAAATAAAATCTAACATATATAATACAAATAATAAAACTAACACTACCTACTTGTCCCCCTCATGCTGCCCACATGGGCACACTGCCTCAAGCCATCCTCCCTCCACATTGTGCGCTGCCCCAAAAGGTGAGGAGTGATGTCATTGCAAAGAGATGGGGATGGAGTTTAATGTTTAAAGCATTTGATTTTTGTTAAGACAACTTTATTCCATTCCCCTCCACACTTCCCAAAAACTGATGCCTACGTAGGAGATGAGATACTTGCAGGGGAAATAATGATAGAGACTTGGAGCCAAGTGGAAAAAGGGGGTAGTTATTATAGAAGATTTATGGTTGAGACTTAGGATAGGATAGGGTAGTTATGTTTAAAAGTTTAGTGGATGGGTTTAGGATATTTAGATTTTTTATTTTTTATTTTTTCTTTTTCTTTTTTTTATTTTAATTT
Organism: Cupressus sempervirens; assembly: GCA_028749045.1. Taxonomy (NCBI): domain Eukaryota; kingdom Viridiplantae; phylum Streptophyta; class Pinopsida; order Cupressales; family Cupressaceae; genus Cupressus; species Cupressus sempervirens. The sequence continues at coordinate 183,782,100 of CM053786.1, read as the reverse complement.
TTAATATTTATTAAATCAAAATAAAGATACTTAAAGAAATTTTTATAATATGCTTTGTTCGAAAAAGGGGGATTAATATCTTCCCAATACAAATTCCAAGGAGTTTTTTTGCTCTAAGGGAGTAAAAAATTTATTTCTCAAGTCTCATTTATATTTGTAAGTGTAAAATTTTCCAAGTTATTTATTTAGCCAAGGGGGATATATATTTTTTCTAGTTGGATTATAACATAAAGGTTAATGTTTATGTTGATACAATAACGTGGGAATATTTTTCTTCCTAATAATCACAAAAATACCAATGAAGCACCAATCATAACATCGAATTTTATTAACATAATTTGGGATAAATTTTGCATAACTCTATTTTATCATCGTTTCCTCTAATTATGATTAAATCCATGAATACAAATTTGAACTTTAAGACTGTCACAGAAAAAGTAAAACATCATTGCATCGATTTCCAATAAACATATGCATATAAATTTAATCACATGAAATATCATATGAACAAAAAGTACTCCATATTTTGTATTCATTCATCTGATTCAAGGACTCCCTCGGGAAAGAACCAGGAAAGAAAACCCGAGATCATAATCATTTCAAAGATAATTTTAACAATAACATTTTTACAATAGGATCTTAATCTCGAGGAGAAAACTCCCAATATATTTGAATTTTAATAACAATTCTGAATTTCCTGCTTGACTCCACAATAGGGTAGCCAATATGAAAATCTATAAACACATAAAGGTAACCATGGAGAGAATAAAACTTACTGAGAGACAAACAATTCCACATGAATACACAAATCAATCATTTACTCCTATTCTAGGTTTGTAGAATAGGTCCATTACCGAACTAGACTAGGGAGAAGGTGGATTTTTCTAGATAGGAGACATTGGTCACAACACCCTAAAAGGTGATTAAGCCCTCCTCTCGTACATGGCCACTTCTGCCCTATCCGAGGGTGATTAATGCCAATACAACTCTTAAAATTCCCTCAAAAATCAAAAGTAAAACATGAAGGAAATTTTTTAAAGAAAACCCATTACAATCCCGTCCCAAACATGTTTATCAAACACACATATGCAAAAACCTACTTAAGAAATGAAACACAATGTGAAGACAACAAACTTGAAGGACTCCTACCTTCACAATAAGGTTATAGAAAATTGAAATTTGAGAAGAGTTATCCTTCCTTCTCCTTCAATCTTGACTTTCTCTCTAAAACTAGAGGTTGGGTGAACACTCTTCCACTCTCAAATCTACCACTAAATAAGATCCCACCTCTACCACCTACAAAATGCAATAACTCTCCCACTTGACTAAAGTCTTCTAGAGTCTTCTAACTCAATCTTATCATTAAGGCTAGCTTCAAGGTGGAGTTTAACTTATCAAACTCATGGTGAAACTTTAATTTTTTCAATAAAGAAAAAATGAGATATTTGGTGATCAAAAAAGTCAACAAAAGGGACTAGAGGACTAGAATATGCCCCCAACCCATACATATACCCCCTAGGTACTTAGTTTTCATAATTTTTGGCCTCTAGGACTATTTAATGACTTGATAAAATGCTTGAAATATTTAGACTTCCTAAAACTCTAAGAAAGAAAATTTATCACTAACCCTGATTAGGGTAATTAATCTCGATTAATAACTCATTAGTAATAGGTCACTAACCTAGTCCAACTTAGATCTTTAGGTTACTTGGTTAAAACTAACTATCACACTAAAATGCAGATACAAATCACTAGTGTCAAGCAACATTATAAAATCATTGTTACAAAATATTAACACTCAATGATTATAGAATGATACACACATAAAATTTATGATACAAAAGAAATACGAAACAACAGGGTCTTCATCTTTTATTAGACTCAACCCTGGTTTTCACAAATAGTACATAGGGTTTAGTTCCAATTCTCCATTAGATTTTTTGGCTAATAATCTTGCACACTCATTTCACACATTAGTAGCTTGAGAAAACTCACATGCATATATATAAACTCATCGGGATAGTCACATAAACCAAAACCTAAATATTAACTATTTATCTCATTTCTGCTCATATACTTAACTATTAAAAATTGCATAATCAAAGTTCTAATCATAGTCCTAATTCTGCATTCACTTTTTGTACTACATCATCAGTATACATATTCATGAAACATTACATACATAATCAAACATTTGAAAGTAAAACATCACACGACATAAAATAACATAATAATGTCCAGTGTATCCGACAATGTCTCAACATATCGAGTCATGAGTATCAAAATAATAATGTATCAACTATGCTATGATGGATCGAGGCGAGGCCTCACAAGATAAGATAATTTTATTAATTTCCAACAAAAGACCACAACGTGGGTCTATGGGACTGGAAGCTAACACCAAAAAGAAAGCAAACAAAAGAGAAAGTGAAACATATATTGCACATATATTAGAAAGAAAAAGTGAAACATATATTGCATGGAATCGTTCCACCCCATGTCATTTTACCTAGTGAGTTCAAACGGATTTGGCAGTTTTAATGATTTTTCTTAATCAAATTCAAATTCGCAGAACAATGTTTTTTATTTGAAATTAATTAGCCAATAGAATATTATAGGTGGAGATCTCAACCCAAACCTATCTAATGTCAAAACTATAAAACCACTTACCATTCGTTGATTTACGATTTCATGGTGAATGGGAGCTTAGATGAACACATTTTTTGGGGGAAACAAGGGAAATCTATGCTGGCAACATAATTCAAAGTTATGACTGCCTATTTTTTCAAAAATTGCAAACTCTAGATGTTCAATTATTGTTTTTATAAAAAATATTTGTGTTTTAATCTTTAATTTTCTTCATAAGACTATTTACATTTAAATTGGTGTCTATTTGATGAATTCATATTGTTTAACTCACTCTAAAATGTTCTATTCTATCTTGTTATTTTTTAAAATCTAAAATATATTTTGAAAATGATGCATAAATGAATAAAAATAGAACTAAAGTAATTTATTTTATTTTATGTAAATATCAAATATAATTTTAAAATATCAATTAAAATATATAGGTTTCTTAAACTTTGTTAACTGTTTAATACAAAGTAAATATGTTTCTCAAAAAAATGTAAAAGAAAAAAACCTATCTCTTATAATATTCAATTTTATTTAATATACAATAACTTAAATACTATTTGAATTTAATAAATGTGAAATATTAAATATCATTAATTGAAATTTATTTATATACTTTATAATGCTATATAAATTTCAAACAATTACAATGATGGACATTTAAATTATATCTTATTATCATTATTTATTATACTAAATGTGTAGGTAAAATAAAGCTAACAATAGTTTATTATAAACTCTTAGACCGAAAAAGCCTAATTAATTATTCTATCAAGTCTACATCAAAATTAATTTCATGTAATGCACAAATTGATGTATTACAATCATAATAATACATAATTTTTTTAATAAATTAATTAAAGTTTTTTAACAATCTTATGTTATAATTATCTTTGTGGAATAGCCAAATTATAAGCTAAGAGGTATATATGTGACTATAATTATCTTTAACGATCATATTATTTACATCATCAAAAGTCTTAATATCCAATATACATCACCAAAAGTGCTAATATTCAATTGCAAATATCGAAATGTGATTATGCATTAATATCTATAAAAAAAATGCAAATGAGACTTCTACATAATTATGACATACCCATTGCACACTAAAGTGAGATTGCCATTTTTAGATTTGCTTTGAGTTTGTTATAAATAGGGTGTGAAGATATGTTTGGTTTAACTTGTTTCATAGGGTATTTTTTCTGCTAGCTATCTAATTTTGGCATGGATATTAATAACATCATGAAACAACTTGTTAACAAAATGAAAAAATTTGGTCAAATATTGAGGTAGGTCACTAGTAATAATTTAAATGAATCTTTTTTAGGCTCATGTGTGTTATGGTCTTCGCTGATCGAGAGATAGTATTTTTTAGTTTAGAGGATGCTCAAGCTTCTAATCCCAAATTCATTGAGTTACTAAAATGCTACATCCAAGGCATAGTTGAGTTATAATAAATGTAAGTCTTTGATTAATTCTCTCTCCCTAAATTGAGACTTCTACCCATCTCAAATTTGTATTGTCCAGAACAGGTTTTTGTAGAGCTCTTAACCTAGGCCTATATTTGGTGGACAACCAACTATCAAACATTTTGTCTTAAAATATGCACCATGCCAAATCCTTACAATATGCAAAGTTCCCATTTGCCAAGATAGAAGAAATGAAACTTCCAAAGAATAAGATAGTCAAAAGTTCTGAAATAAACACTAACCCCATTACATAAAGCCTTAATTTATAAGTGCCAAAAAAAAAAGATATACATTGAAGCAAAGAATGTGCCAAACTCAAAATACTGAAATTTGGAACTCAACATTTCTCCATGGGTTCTAGAATGTGTCTACACTACAATAGTGAGAAAGGAGAAAGTAATTGCAAAGTATAATTAGGGATATGCAATGGTAGCACATTATTTGAAGATCAAACAATTTACATTGAATTTCATTCATCTCTCAACCAATGTATCAATTTGTGATACTAGAAAATAAAGTCCAAGGTGTGTTTCAATTAATGTCTAGCTGATTACAAGTTTGTGAATTCAGGGAGAATGTTGAGATGTCATTTCAAGAACTACTTTGTGAAAAAATATGTTCAAGGTAGTTTATAGTTCCTCTGAATTTTGGGAAAAAGCCATTTGGTGAAATTGGGATATGTTGTATTATTTTAAGCATGAAGTATGTCAAATTTATGCAAATGGAAGATATTTTACACCACCAACAATGGTATGAAACAAAAAGAAAAGTGAGTTAACATGAAAACTAGAGTTAGAGTACAAAAATATGAACATTGGGAAAGATTGTACACATGCTCAATCATAATTCTGCATCAAAATTGAGGCATGATGGTGTAAGAAATACTTGAAATAGGCTTAATATCTTGTTTGAAGATAAAAAAAATTAAAAACCTAGTGCTAGACACACAAACTAGTAGGGAGTACCATGATTGATGAAGGGTGCTCCCCTTAATGACATAACCACATAACAAAAATAAGAAACAACAACAAATGCCAAAACAAAATATGGACTTCTTATTATCACTGCAAATGTAGAATTACAAAATTCACAAGTACAATATGCTAACCCACATGGACACCTTCATTATAGTAATTTGCAAGACTAAGTTGCAAACTACCACCCAGAGCTATCCTAGTCAACTTTTGGGTCTTTCTTAAATAAATAATTTTATGCCGTCGGGGAAGGTTTTAGGCATTGAAACTTAATACCTAGGGATGATAGACCCTAAAAATACATATACAGTTAGCCAAATACATCTTTGACAATTATTTTAGAAATTTAGGGTAGCCCAATTTTGGAAGGCCATAACTCTCAAACTGTTGCTCCAATTGGCTGTTATAACCACTTTTCAGAAATGCCAACTCTTGATCTATAGGCTCGGAATGGTGCAAGTGCCCTTCCATCAAGTTTTTAGACCTCATGTAGGAACTCTAAGGCCTCCAATAATGAGCTTGAATATTTTTCTCCTAAATTTTCCACCGAAAATCTACAATAACTTCTCTAGTACTTAAGCTGGAGCAATGAGATTTTATGGTAGGCTTATAATTCTAAAATGAACCTTCATTTAAAAAATGAGAACATTTTGAGGTCAAATGAAAAACTTACTAAAAATAGTAAGCTCTCAGAAATAGTAACCACCTTGTCTACTAATCCTTATTAAAATAGAAAAGATTGAAAATAAAATATTTTTGGGTGATTCAAGATTCTTCTAAAAATTGATGAATAGAAAACTTGGAACAAATATGGTAGGGCATCATAGTATAAGGTGTTATTTTGATTAGTAGGAATGGAAAATACATCTCAAGTTAGAGGACACATTGTTTTCATTGACCATGCATTATGAACAAAACTCTTTTGTAACTTTAGCAAAAAAAAATGCCATTGGGATAAATTCAGCATTAGAAAATCAAAATTGATGATGTAGGTGTGGGAAGGATAAATTTCTTCTCTAAATTGGTAGATACCTGTTAGCTAGGGTTTTGGGACCCTAAATATTTCCCCTTTTAGCTCAACAACATGAGAAATTAGAAACCTTTAAAACTTACAAATTATTTTGCATTTATATTATTTAATTCTTTAATGAATTAAATATATTCAAGTTAAATGCAAAGTCATTAATTATTAAAACATTACTCTAATTTCTCATATGATTAATTCTACAATGAATTAATTATAATATGAGAGTGAAACTAGAAGATTTAATTGGGTAAGTTGATGGAGCAAATTATATTTGGAAAAGAATGATTAAAAATAATAAATTATTTTTAAAAGAACTAATTATTATTATTTTAATTTGTATTAGTTAAGGTATATTGGAAAGTTCAAATATAATTAATTCTTTAAGAGAATTAATTATCACTATAATGGGAAAATGGGTTCGGTAAGAAGTTAGGACAGTTGCCAAACTTCTTGGCAAAAATTTATTTAATGGGAGAAAACTATTGTACCAGGGTTCTTTTCTTTTCCAAGAGTGGGAGTTCTATAGCTACTGCTATAGGGAGAAGACAATTCTATTTTGTGACATGGGAAATAGCTTTGTCTTAGGCAGATTGATTGTAATAGGGGATAGAGCAATATTATTGTTGTTTTATCATGTCTCTAAAATAAAGAGGGATATAAATGTGTTTGATTTTGCAATCATATACATTTGTGTTTCTGATTTAGAAGGATTTTGGAGTTCTTTTGTTTCTATTTTAGATACAGTCCTTTATTACTATGTTAAACGTGATATATGTAATCTTGTGGTTATGTATTCACACTTTTGTATAATGATATTTGCAACTCTTCCTGTCTCTTCTATAATGTAGAAAGTCAAATAGGTGATCACACGGTTATTTCTTTTCTTTCTCTCTTTAGGTGTTAATCTAATAATTGCATTCATTCCATATTGATGGATGAATGTCAAAAAACCCTTCGTGTCTTTAGGTTAAAGACATAAGCATATATCACATTCATTGAATATCTTTACGAGGGAGTTGTAACTCTCCATTCAGAGGAAGATTATCAATAAAATGATAATCTATCCAATTGTTAGTGGCAATTGTTACCCATTTTTGCCTCTCACCAAAATTTGAATTTAAACCCAACCCATCCAACGGTCACTTCCATGTTTAATATTTGTCATGTCCCCTTTTCAAATAATTAAAAAAGAAAATCTTTGCTAAGGCAGGCAGGCCCAAGAAAGTGAAGTTTCGGAAAAAAGGGGGTTAATCTTTGGAAACCATTGGACTAATAAATAAAAATTATTATTAAAATAAGTTTCATTAACCTCTCTTGGGTGTGAGTTACAGTTATGCCCTCTTTTAAGGGGTTTGGAGGCATTTTGGGCTCATTCCAGAATTTGATTTTTGCTCATTCTTTGTTATTCTTCAGAGGCTGCCAAACCTATGGAGAAGGAGACCCAAGAACGGGAGTTTGTAGGTTTCCAGGGAGACCCAAGAACGGGAGTTTTCAGGTTTCCAGGAAGGCTAAGGATAGGATTTTGAAGCCATTCCATGTGCATGCTCATACAGAGTTTGCCTTTGTGCTGAACAGTGTAGATTTGTGGGTTTTTGGGTGTGGTTTTTTGCATGAGTTTGGTGTTTTCAGTTGAGCATTTCATATCAGTTTTGGTTGCTGCTGTATTTCAGACTTTAAGCTATTAAAATAGAGCTGAATATATGTATTGGGATGTGATTAAACTTCTGAGATAGTTTATTAGTGTTTTTGTGGTGTTTTCGGGCATTTTTGTGTTAATTTCGAGAGCCCGATGAACATAGTTTTTGTCCTACATTTGTGAGCTGTTTTGTAAAGGCTATATAGATCTGGAAATGAAATTTTATAGGCTGTTATGCTGCTCAAATTTCTTTAAAAATGTCTACTTTCAGATTTATTAATAACAGGTGAAGCTGTGAAGCTTTTTGGGACTATTTTCGACATACCCGATTTGGGGTTTCTTAAGAAATTTGGTGGATTTTTGTGATATCAGTTGTTTGATCTTAAAGATCTGATTAAAGGTTGGAAATATCATACAAAATCAGAAAAGGGACATTTCAGTGGTATCAGAGCCATGATCTTGCCAGCCTGAGGGTTTGTAGAAGTTGCAGGTCAGTTTTGACAACTACCCAGATCTTGCATGTCAGTTTTGACAACTACCCAAATTTTGCATGTCATAATTTATGGTTGCATGTTTCTTCTAATCAGATGCATGTTAAAATTTATGGTTAAATTCTACTTCTAATCATTTTCATGTTAGTTCTTGGTGAATTTGGTGGTTGTAGAAGTTTGCATTTCAGTTTTGACAAGTACCCAGATCTTGCATGTCAGTTTTGACAACTACCCAGATCTTGCATGTCATAATTTGGTGGTTGCATGTTACTTCTAATCAGTTGCATGTCCAAATATATGGTTTCATGCTACTTCTAATAATTTTCATGTTAGTTCTTGGTGAATTTGGTGGTTGTAGAAGTTTGCATATCAGTTTTGACAAGTACCCAAATCTTGCATGTCAGTTTTGACAACTACCCAGATCTTGCATGTCATAATTTGGTGGTTGCATGTTGCTTCTAATCAGTTGCATGTCCAAATCTATGGTTGCATGCTACTTCTAATCATTTGCATGTTAGTTCTTGGTGCTTGAAGAAGTTATATCCTATTGGGGTTACACTCTACTTTATCGAGAATGGACAGGTATAGTACAGAGTCTCAGAGGGAACAATCTTGGACAATTGATAGCTAGAGTCAAAATAGTAGAAAGGATGGCTATTTAGACATTCGAGATAAACTTATGAAAATAAGTTGACTGGATTTCTATTTGGCAGATTTTCTCACAGGACAGATGACACAATTCCCAAGAACTTGCATGAGGAGTTTGAGAAACTAGCTGATAGCCAGGTAGAGCTCTTAGATTCTACTCTGCCACAGGAGGTGGTGGGAAAGGATATCACACAGATTGATAGTAACAGTCAACTTGATACTCAAATTGAGACAATTGTTTACAGGTCGTCAAAGGGTGATGCCACAAGTATTCAAGATGGTATAGTTACAACAGGCAGTGACTACAGTGTAGTGGGTTCAGATGATGATTATGAGGATGTTGTTGTGCAGGATGGTGAGATACCTGGTAGAGATGAGCAGACATTGAGCATTCATGACTTTGCTGAGAAAGAGTACCAGGCACAATTAGATGCTTCATCACATGAGGTTGAGGCTGGTAGTACTTCACATGATTTGTCCAGCTAGCTGAAGGTGAACCAAGATAGTATTGTGACTTCATTATCTCATCATGACAGGTATGTGGAGTTAGTTGGTATTGGTCATATTACTCAGGTGAGGAGCTTGCTTGAGTTACCAGTTGATTCTAGTCTACGGATATGGACTCGAGATTGTTATATTGGCATTTGGGATTCAGTTGACTGGAGATCTTTAACACTTTTTGGTAGCAGTGTTTGTTTGGGTGCTATCATGGATTTGATTAGCAGATTACACGGTGTTGTCTTTTCTTGTGCCAGTATCTTGTTTGATGTTGGTATTAGTTTTTATACACCAATGTTGGGCTTTGTTCATATATCCAGTCAACCATACTTGCTAGAATGTGTTGATGATATTTCATATTTGGCAGTGTGTATAGATGAGTCCCAGGATCATATTGGCATTGATGACATCCAGGAGGATGCAGTGGGCAGTTTTGAAGACTTAGTTTCCTTGGGTACAGAGGAGTTGGACAGCAATGCTAATGTTTTTGATACTCCATATGTTGACATGAGCTTTAGATTTGATTCACAGGATATGGATGGTAATACTCTAGAGACTAGTAACTTTGAGGACACTCCTTCAGATAGTACATCAGAGCAGGTTTGTAGGAGACAGTCAAGCCAGTGCCATCATGTGTCTAATCAGTTGAGAGTTAGTGACCAAGACATTGCTATCACTTGCCAACATTTCGATGCTACTCGTCAGTTGTTAGCAGTTTATGGATGGGGTTCTCCTACTAGTGATGAGCAGGGAGGAAGTTATCTTTCCTTGACAGAGATCCACTCTTTATGGGAGGCTATTCGGATTTTGAGACAAAATTATATGCAGTTGGTAGCCGACAGATATTATCTTATGGAGTGGGGCAGTACAGCATATGATGCATTGTTGGCCAAGGAAGATGAGGTGAGTGAGCTTACTGAGCAGCTTGAGGTGACTTCTGAGATTCTTGAGAGTACACAGTTGGCTCTCAAGGAGTCACAATTTCATTTGGCTAAGGTGACCATGGAGTTAGAGCAACTACAGACTTTACCTAATTCTATACAGTCACAAGCTGTGGTGTTTGGTGATCCGAGGATGTCCATGGCCGAGATTGTTAGAGACAGTGGAGATGGGGATGCATCCATCCTTGATACTAACATTGGCATATCAAGTTCATTCCCACTAGAGTCAGGTTCAATTGAGTTGGGTGCTGTAGCAAATTTTTTTGGTGTGCCTAACATGGTGGTGACCTCTAGTACTAATGGCACGAAGACTAGAGATGTTGTATCAAAGACCATGTGTGACGTTGGTGAGCTGATAGTTGGCATGGTTCCTACTAGTAATACTACTCCCTTTGCAATGTCTTCAGAGGTAGTAGTCAGTTCCAACTTGGTTAATGATCGATTGCAGTTAGTTACATTTGGATTGCAGTCTGAGCCACTGACTGAGATTGGTGCATTCTATCGGCATTACACTGTGAGGTATGCTCATCTATCTACCTTTGATGACCATGTTGATGAGATGATGATACAGAGATGTACTTTGGTTCCTAGTGCTTATCATCAGTTATGGGATAGTTTGATGCCTCGGGATGAGAGTTGTGATGGACATGACATGGTGATAGGTCCTGCAATTGACAGGTTGATAATACATGACTTAGAGAAGGAGTTTTGGAGTGATGCTTTAGCAGGTGTTGTTATTGATTCTACTCCTTTGGCTATGACATCTCTTGACTTAGCTGGTGATTAGTCACAGTGGGTTGTATCACTTCTTCATGGTGAGCTGTTGACTAAGGTTGGTTTTTTTTATCAACATTATATTGTAGGGTATGTACATCAGTTAGCATTTGATCCTTGTGCTGAGGAGTTGATGGCAGACAAATTTGGTTTGGATTCCATTTCTTACTCTTTATCTTGTAATGTCTTTTCACCATCAGCAGTGTATGGGAGTTATGGTTATGAGATAGTGGCCGATGATTTGCAGAGTTGTGTTGACTGCAGGAGTTGTACAGTGTGTGGATTCTCCATACTTGGTACAGTTTCATTCGAGAGGGTTCACCATTGTTGCAGAGTTGGATTGTACATTCCATATAGGCCAGTGGGATGCATTGATGGTATTTACTGTGTTGGTAGTTTGATTTGTCCACTTTACTTGGGTTCTGATGTTCTAAGAGTTTGTGCCTCATGGGTTTTTGATTGTGGTAGTGTTGATTTCGGAGTTTGGTTGAGCTATAATTTTCAATTTGATTATGGATTCCTCTTGGTCATATTGCAGAGGATATTGCAGGAGCCTGTGTTAATTGGTAGTAGTATAGTTCATGACTACATTTGGGATCCAGGTGGATTGATTGGTTTATTGTGCAGCCATTTCTTGAGGACAAGAAATGATTGGGAGGGGAGGACTTGTCATGTCCCCTTTTCAAATAATTAAAAAAGAAAATCTTTGCTAAGGCAGGCAGGCCCAAGAAAGTGAAGTTTCAGAAAAAGGGGGTTAATCTTTGGAAACCATTGGACTAATAAATAAAAATTATTATTAAAATAAGTTTCATTAACCTCTCTTGGGCATGAGTTACAGTTATGCCCTCTTTTAAGGGGTTTGGAGGCATTTTGGGCTCATTCCAGAACTTGATTTTTGCTCATTCTTTGTTATTCTTCAGAGGCTGCCAAACCTATGGGGAAGGAGACCCAAGAACGGGAGTTTGCAGGTTTCCAGGGAGACCCAAGAACGGGAGTTTGCAGGTTTCCAAGAAGGCTAAGGATAGGATTTTGAAGCCATTCCATGTGCATGCTCATACAGAGTTTTCCTTTGTGCTGAACAGTGTAGATTTGTGGGTTTTTGGGTGTGGTTTTTTGCATGAGTTTGGTGTTTTCAGTTGAGCATTTCATATCAGTTTTGGTTGCTGCTGTATTTCAGACTTTAAGCTATTAAAATAGAGCTGAATATATGTATTGGGATGTGATTAAACTTCTGAGATATTTTATTAGTGTTTTTGTGGTGTTTTCGGGCATTTTTGTGTTAATTTCGAGAGCCCGATGAGCATAGTTTTTGTCCTACATTTGTGAGCTGTTTTGTAAAGGCTATATAGATCTGGAAATGAAATTTTATAGGCTTTTATGCTGCTCAAATTTCTGTAAAAATGTCTACTTTCAGATTTATTAATAACAGGTGAAGCTGTGAAGCTTTTTGGCACTATTTTTGACATACCCGATTTGGGGTTTCTTAAGAAATTTGGTGGATTTTTGTGATATCAGTTGTTTGATCTTAAAGATCTGATTAAAGGTTGGAAATATCATACAAAATCAGAAAAGGGACATTTCAATATTATTTTAGTACCCGAAAAATATCAAAAAAATAAACGATAAAACCTTATGTTTTGTTCCGTCGGCCTGCAACTTTTTGCACCATTAGATCTGGTTAAGATCTATAGTGGGTGCTTTCCCGCATTCTCCAAATGCATAATCTTTAAATATTGTAGGAAAGCCCCTTGGTGACACATGGTTCAGTGGATCCTTGTTGTTCAGGTGGGTCCATTTTCTCTGAGCCATCACAGACAGGGTAGGTAGGGTGGCAAGTTGAGCTGGCAGTTTGATTGGTGCCTGCTTCCCCACATTTTATTTTCTGACAGACTTTTTGACAATGCGGGCAAGTGCCCAAGTGACATGTGTTCGAATGATGTCATAGCTGATCTCACAGAGGTTTAGAAGACATAGATTTTGAGCACCGTAGATAGAAATTAGATTAACGGCTGGCACATCCTCGCAATAACAAGGTGCGAGGACTTTAAGAAATGCAGGGAAGTCCCTTCATGACATGTGGAGGGAACAACATCACGGGCCCAACTTGTTCAAAGAATAACGCATGAGGAACTTCCACCATCAGATCTACAAGGATCAAGGGCTAGCACTTTCCCACTTGATGGAAGTGCAAGGGTTTTAATTATTACGGGCAAGCACCCTAGTGACACCTGTCTCAAATGACATCACAGGCCCACCCTTCTCGTAAGGAGATACGTGTTGAGATCTGACCATCCGATGTGAATAGATCCATGGTTGAGGCTTCCCTGTATTATCAAGATGCGAAGACTTTAAGTAATGCGAGAAAGTGTCTCGCTGTCGTGCATCTCTGTGGGACCTATTTCTTGTACGGGTTGCCAAGGTGCTGCAAGGGTGGTTGCTGAGTTGGATGCCAGGTGTATGATAAGTGTCTCGTGGGCCCAAGAATTTTGGGGGGGCAAACACAGTATATGGGGTCTTTCCCAATCGTTGATCTTGCAAGAGATCAACGATCATGGCTTTCGCACATTATGGAGTTGCATGAAGATTAAACATTGCAGGGAAGCCCCTTTGCAACACATGTCCCAGCAGGCCCGGCCAAGGTATTAACAGTTAGCATGGACAGTTGGGCTGGCGGTTATGTGACTGTCACGGTCAGGGTTCTAAGGAGGTGGCGTGGTTAGTTAAAAGTTGTGGTCAACCATGTGGGGACCTTGCAGGGTGGCAAAACAAAGGAAGATCATTGGCCCACATGGCTCATTCTACTTGCAAGATTCATTGACCTGCTGACTTTGTTGATCCACAAGCTAGAATAGGGGAAATCAAGTTTTCCCACACGATCTGAGCCTTGTGATCGATGCCAACCACTCTATAATGAATGCTACCCTAGGAGAACACTCCACCACCTCTGATCCAATCCATCTACCTGGTCAGGACTATTTAATGGCATCATTTCTGTCTTATCAGGGCCCTGTTTTCACAGAGATTAGATATCATTACATCTGGATCTGCACCCAGATCAGATTTTCTTCAAATCTACATGATTATTCTCTGAAGGGCTTAATGGTAGTGGTTGTAGAGTAATGTCAGTTGGAAAATGTCCTAGTTACGCCTGAGCTATAAAGGCAATTTTGAAGAATTTTGTAAAGGTCGAACCTTCTTTGATTTCTCTAATATTGCTCTGCAAATCTTCAGTGTAAAAGTCTCTTTGCCTCTGAACTGAATGACATCCTGCTTATCTCCTTCAGCCATTGGTGTGAAAGTGCAAGAATCCTTTGCCTCTCATTGATGTTTTGTAGAAATCTATAATCTACATGATTGTATCTCTTTGACCTATGAATGATATATAAGTGAATCTCTCTTTCCTTGTCTCATTCACTCTGGTTTTCTAATTTGCATTTGGTTGTTAGATTAAAACAAGTCTAAACATGTATATAGTTTCGTGTCATAATTCTTCAATAGTGCATGTATGGGCAGAGATTGGTTTGAACACTCTATTTTGATGCATCACCTCCTTATATTAGAATAGGTAGATTTTCTTCCATGCTCTCCTTCTCCCTTTTCCTCTCCAAGAATAGTTAGGTGCACCCTGATAGTAAGAGGAAGCTAGCCTTCTCTAGAGATTCAACCTCATAGTTCAAGTCCCACAGCTTGGAGGTTGTTTCCATGTTTCACAAGGTTGTCCTTAGGTAAGACTTTGGACAAGGGTGCAAACATCTATGACAATAGCAATTGTTCTTCTATTTGGGCATCTTGAGTCATTCTTTGTATTTAATTTTGGAAGGACAAAACTATTTACTAACAGTTTTTGGCGACTCCGCTGGGGAAAGAAAGCAAGTTCTAGTGCTTAAATTCTTTTCTTAGAAATCTAAAGGTTACCTCCCCGAGGATGGAGGTTGGCGACTCTATTGAAGATGAATAATAGAAGGTATTTCAAAGATATTTGGAAATCTTGAAGGATTGGATTCCTACAAGAAATCAAGATGATGTCAATGTGTTTATTTTTATTCCTCCTTTCAGAGAAAATCCAATCCAAGAAATTACAGAGGACATGGTAAACCGAGTAGCATTTTTAAAATCTTTTTATGGTGCTATCCTCATCCAAAGACGATTTCTTGTGAAAGAGCCAAAAAAAGTACAGGAGATGTGTGAAGAAAAAGAAATTGGTGAAGTGGTGCATGAACAAGAAAATGCTCTTGAAGAGGACCCTGCAAATCTTTTTCATTATCTTCCTTTGGAGGAATCAATGCAGCAATTTTCAATGTAAACACCACATGAGCAAGAAGAAGCTCCGAAGGGCATTGTTGAGGTTGAATCAAGTAAGAAATTTTTGTCAGGTGTTTTCTTTTTAGAGTTAGAATCTTTTAGATTTAATACTTCTGACATATATTCATTCGGCTACTCTGATCAAGAAAGTTTAATAGTTCATCAAGATCAAGAAACACTTAAGGTTGGTAATGCTAAAACAGAAAATTTCTTGCATGTTGATTATGAATGCTTCCAATTTAGTCATAGGGAAACTAATGAAGAGTCTCCAAAACCCAAGGCATTCAAAAGTATTGATAAAACTGAGATGGAAGTCAAAGGAAATTCTTTTACCCCCAGACCAATTCCATGCACACAAACCAAATTAGAAGTGCTCAGGTTTGACTGTGAAGATGGGCTAATGGATTTTGGTCCTATACTAGAATCTTTTTGTTTTGAGATAGACTTTATAAACAAATTCTTGGAACCTGAATCTTTGAAGGAGGAAGTTATAGATTTAAATGAGAACTATGTGGGTGACCACTTCAATAGTTTCAAGAAAGACTATCACCATAAAAACTCCATTTTATTTGCCAAGAATCTCATGGAAGATGTCAAGAGTGTTGACAAGAAACAACCTATGTAGAAAGATATTGAGGTGCCACAATTGATGAGCTATAATATTGATTGGCTTCTTGGTTTTAACTTGCTATTCGAAAAGCTTATAGTTGTGGAGTTTTTCTTTTCAATGGTTGCTCTCCAATTACCAGGAATGGGTTCACTTGCACACCAACCATTGTTTTGCATTGGCACATACTTCTCTCAACCGATTAATGGTTTTCCATGAGCAGCCAGGTACATTTTTCTGAGTATGGACTAGTTGCCCTACTCTTTGTACATAAAGTTTTTATTGTGGCTAGGTGCGGTTTGCTTTGTTCATTTTTGTGGTGCTGGTGGTTTTTGTGTTTTTGGTGTTCCCCTACTCTTTTCTTCTCTGCAAGTAGCTCTCTTTGTTCTCTACCCTATGATTCTATTTTTCTAATGGCTCTTTTCATCAATGGAGTGGATATTTTTTTCAAACTACATGGGCTCTAGATATTTCTATGCTTACACCTCAAGAAATTAGGGTTCATTGAAAGATAAATGATGATGAGTTGGAATAATGGAATAATACTCATCTTTATCATCAATGGAATATGCAGACAGTAAGGGCTTCATCCAGAAACACTTTAAAGGCTAAATGTGTGAGTAAATATTCAGTGCTAGAATATTCCAAAAATCTGGAATGGTATGCCTCCTTGATTGGGTATTCATGATTGCAGCCTATATAGAGTTATATAAAATTTGAAAGTGTGGACAGGTGTACTTGATTTATCGGATGTATATGGAGAGATTCATTTTGGCCATCATACATTAAGAATATGTGCTGCTAACTCAGATAATTCCTCATCAAGGAAATCCAAAATGTGATTAATAGAAGATAGTGAACCCTATCAAGGTATTGCATCTAAAATTTTCATGCTTAAAAGCTACAATCGCAGGTCATGGAGGTTGCTTGAAGGCAGTGTGATTCTGATTTGTAAAGTTTGACACTTTTTCTCCCCTCAAAGAAAGAGAAATAAGTGAAGGAAGAACTCGCAAGCTTTCAGTTGATAGTTTTTTCTGGCGTCACCATAAATCATATAATTCTCGAAATGTTTTGGTGGACAACTATGCAATAGCTTGGAATCTCATGCAGTGCATATGGATGGTTTGGTTTATAGCACATTTGCAATCATTAAATCTCATGCTTAAAATGTGCTAACCCTAATTAGGGTTGAGATGCAATGGCTGGAAGATAAGAGAGGTTGAGTGGAAATAATAATTTGCCACTAAAATCATCAGGTGTTCATCAATTCTTGTAGTATCATAATATACTACGGATACATGGAGCAAATCAGTTGTAATTGCCCATGACATCTATTGCTATTGTAAGAGTAAGACAGTAATAAAATATGTCAATTTTCTCCCATATTCACAATATCAAAGATGAGAGATTTGATGCAGATGATACTAGCAAGAGCACCGTGTTTTAAAACATGTAATGAAGACGTCCTCTCTAGGTGGATGAAAACTTGCAATCACCGAGGATACTATAGATAGAATTGAGAAATAGGCCCTTAGTGTCTCTAATCAATTATATCATTGACAAAGATTTGCCAATTACTCCATTTATGTGGTAACTATTCTGCGTGTGTTTGCACTTGAGTAGGGGGTTCATATGTCTACAAGTTTGTCAAGGAAGACATAGAATCCTAAAGAACGATGGGTGAGATCATTGGACTAGAATCTATTGAAGAAATGCATTAAGACCGCATAGTGGAAGATAATCTTGTGTAGTTAAATTTTCTTGGGTTCGAACTAAAGTCAACATCAACAATCTTCCTATCACAAATTCTTTTTTTCCTGCTCATGTTACTAATGCATTAAAAGTAAAGACACGTACTTATTTGCTAAAAGAGTGCAAGGTGGAATTGGCTGAGGGCATAATAGTGGTTTCTGAAGTTAAGATTGGAAGCAAAGGTTGCAATAATCACAGGCGAAACACATGGAATTGGAGAAGCTATTGTTCACTTCTACACTAAACATGGAGCCAAAGTCATAATTGCAAATATTGCAGATGATGTTGGTTACAAGCTTGCAAAATCTCTTTCACCATGGGCAACTTATATTCACTGTGATGTGAAAAAAGAAGAAGACGTTAGGGCAATAGTAGATTTGGCCATGAAAAAGTACAGCCATCTTGACATTATGTTTAACAATGCAGGAAGGGTAGATGACAATAAAAGTAGCATTATAGAGAATAACATGGAGCAATTTGAATGCACCATGAATGTTAAAGCAAGGGGAGTAATGCACGAAATTAAGCACACTACTCGTATAATGATAACCTTTAAAAAAGGGTACATAATGATCCATTTGAAAGTGTTGGGCCTTTCAATTTTGGAGGACAAACACCTAGACACACATTTGATAGTTGGAGTGCATTTTAGTGTTGTTATGGGAACACTTGAAGTTGAAGTTGAAGTGACTTTGCATCCCACTTCAACTTTGAGTTGATGAGGAGATGCTAAATGTCAGAATAATAACCCCAATGCACATGGCAGTGCACCAATTCAAAGAATCAACCCTGTAGTTAGAAAATTGTGACAATAGTGGATACCACTCAGAATACAAATATAGAACAGTTGAATGATGACTCGGCACCCAATGGACAACACTGGATAGCAACAGATAGAGATTATGAATTTCTCTGCATCTCGACACAGAATGCAGCCCCCAGAAAGAGCCAATGTTAGCTAGGGTTTTGGAACCATAAATATTTCCCCTCTTAGCTCAACAACATGAGAAATTAGAAACCTTTAAAACTTACAAATTATTTTGCATTTATATTATTTAATTCTTTAATGAATTAAATATATTCAAGTTAAATACAAAGTCATTAATTATTAAAACATTACTCTAATTTCTCATATGATTAATTCTATAACGAATTAATTATAATATGAGGGTGAAACTAGAAGATTTAATTGGATAAGTTGATGGAGCAAATTATATTTGGAAAAGAATGATTAAAAATAATTAATTATTTTTAAAAGAACTAATTATTATTATTTTAATTTGTATTAGTTAAGTTATATTGGAAAGTTCAAATATAATTAATTCTTTAAGAGAATTAATTATCACTATAATGGGAAAATGGGTTTTGTAAGAAGTTAGGGCAGTTGCCAAACTTCTTGGCAAAAAATTATTTAATTGGAGAAAACTATTGTACCAGGGTTCTTTTCTTTTCCAGCAGTGGGAGTTCTACAGTTGCTGCTATAGGGAGAAGACAGTTCTATTTTGTGACATGGGAAGGAGCTTTGTCTTAGGCAGATTGATTGTAATAAGGGATAGAGCAATATTATTGTTGTTTTATCATGTCTCTGAAATAAAGAGGGATATAAATGTGTTTGATTTTGCAGTCATATACATTTTTCTTTTTGATTTAGAAGGATTTTGGAGTCCTTTTGTTTCTATTTTAGATACAATCCTTTATTACTATGTTAAACATGATATATGTAATCTTGTGGTTATGTATTCATGCTTTTGTATAATGATCTTTACAACTCTTCCTATCTCTTCTGTAATATAGAAAGTCAAATAGGTGATCATAGGGTTATTTCTTTGCTTTCTCTCTTTAGGTGTTAATCTAATAATCACATTCATTCCATATTGATGGATGAATGTCAAAAAACCCTTCGTGTCTTCAGGTTAAAGAGATAAGCATATATCACATTCATTGAATATCTTTACGAGGGAGCTGTACCTCTGAATTCAGAGGAAGATTATCAATAAAATGATAATCTATCCAATTGTTAGTGGCAATTGTTCTACTATTTGCGCATCTTGAGTCATTCTTTGTATTTAATTTTGGAAGTTTACTAAAAATACCAGTTCAAGCTAGGTTGGCAACATGCATGAAATATGTTTAAATGAGGTTAACTCTTGGAAATTATCTCATCAATTCTCCACATGTTTTGGAGAAATTACATGACATCATGGAAGAGATATGTAGCAAGTTAGTGTGAGGCTAAGTGAAAGGCACATGAATATATGTATATTAAAGAGATTTCTAAGTTTGAGTGATCCGAAAATTTTACTAGAGTGGGAAGGGGCTCCTACCACCTCATAAATGGGCTCACCTTATTTTTTTTATACATTTAAAGAAGTGGAAAAAATGTGATTAGAAAATTTATATCTTTCAATACTTTACAACCAAAATAAATGTGATTGTAAAATTAATCACTTAGTATGAATAAAATTCAATCCAAATATCCAATTATTAGATTTAATACTATTATTGGATTCATGTTTTGCTAAACTAAAAATAATTTGGCTTTCAAAACCATTTCTCAGATTGGGGTGACTCCATATCTTCGTGCAGCTGCTTAAATTTCATTTCTACTTAATTTAAGTGACGAGTGTTCCCATGCAAATTTTTAAGTGAAGGGAAATGATAAATTGGAATCTTTCTCTAATTGAGTGGAGTTGCTATAATTTATAAATTTAAATTAACCATTCAAAAAATATGGGGGCTTGAAAAGAAGCAGTGATTACTTATTGGAAAAAATGATGCGGCCTCACAAATTCGCTTCCTGCCTTTTTTAGTTGTCTTGTTTTTAAGGTTTTTTTTTGTAAGAAAAATGATTATTACTAATTTTATCAAAAATATAATTAAAGATAAAATGAAAAGCCAAATTTTCTAAGCATAGGGTCACCAGCTCCAAAAAAAAGTGCTAAAAATTTTGAAAACCAACTACAAGCTAAAATAAGCTTAGCAGCCACATCGAGACCTACTCTTAGCATGGGATCCATGGAAACTCAACATTTTGGAGTGTTGGATTCTCCTTCCCATGTGTGGGATGTCATGGATTTTAGCGTACCCACCCCAACCTCTACTTTCTCTAGGGAGAAAGATGGATTGATGACCATGTTGAGTGTTCCAACTAGCCATTTTTAAGGCAATTTTGCTTGCTTGATAATGTCAATGTAGAGGGCATCTTGCCTACATTTGAAAATAGGGTTTGGAGTGTGAAGGTGCCAAAAACCAATAAAGATGCTACCGATGATGTAAATGTTAAAAGGATTGACATTTGAAGTGATTAGAAGGGAAACAAAAAAAATGGTAGTATGGAAATTATGGGTTTTGGTATTTTGAGGATGACAATGTTTGGAATGTGTGAGCGCATTTGGTTTGTAGTCTTGAAATTATGGTAGTGTGGAAGTTATGGGTTTTGGTATTTTGAGGATGACAATGTTTGGTTGTGTATCTAACACTTTCAACAATAAATATAATAAATTTATTATACTCACATTTATTTCAAATGAGGTCAGATGATGAGTAAGCTTATGTGTACATGTTCAATTGATTTAAATTGAAGATTGATAATGATTAGTTATGTGGGTAAAAAATTTTTATTAATTTTAATTTATTATAAATTTAAAATAATAGTTTTGAGTATTATTATAACAAATGACTAAAATCTCTAATTAACAAAGAGAGAAAAAATCAATTATGCGACCCCTCACCACCATATCTAGTTGGTTGTGCTCTATAGTTAGCATTTAAAGATTGGAATATTCTATATGTTTTTGTGGAAGTAAACACCTCACCATCCCATTTGGATAATCTTTTATTAATCTTCTAGATTTTAATTTGATATTTATTGTAATCTAAAAATAATTAGGACTTTGGAATTACATCTCTTTCTATACATTATGATTATGTCAATTGTCATCATTCTTTAAAAATTACACTACAAATATGATGTTCTATAGTTAGCAAATGACTAAAATCTTTGATATAAAAAAGAGAGAGAAAAAACCAATTATGCAACCCCTCACCACCAAATCTAGATGGTTGTGCTTTATAGTTAGCATTTAAAGATTGGATTATTCTATAAGTTTTTGTGGAAGTAAACACCTTACCATCCTATTTGGATAATCTTTTATTAATCTTCTAGATCTTAATTTGATATTTATCGTATGATAAAAAAAAATTAGGATTTTGGAATTACATCTCTTTCTATACATTATGATTATGTTAATTGTCATCATTCTTTAAAAGTTAAACATATACATAGTATTTTAAATATTGCAAAAATAGAACTATTGTTTATGCACAAATTAAATCATATTCTCTAAGATATTAGCTTACAAATTGAACTAAACTCACACAATGATGCACAATTAAGAAAGATATATGGTAAATGCTTTTACAATATTCATTTTTAAATTATTTTTAATAATTTTAAGTGATTTCATAAATATTGACTCCTAGTAAAATATGGATTTTCTAGATAAAATGTTAAAATTAAAATAGTAAGTAATATCACTTGAATTAGGGTACACAAACTGTAAATTCTTATATGCCCTCATGTAAAATAAGATTTTTGGGAACCCCAACAAAGAAAACAACAAATGCATCATATTTTATCATTTTACAAAATTTCATCATATAGTAATATCTTATCAAACAAGACTCTTAACTATGCAGAAATACAATACAACAATTATTTTCATTAGATTACATAAATTAAAACAAAAAATACTACAAAAAAAAAAAAAATCTAAAATAACTGAAACAATAGAAATAAGTCAATACACCTTTACAAACAAAATACTGTGTTTCTAAACAAAGTGCATTTGACTAGTCAACATAGCTTTACTCTGCAAATAATTTAGTGGGGCTACACAACAAAAGAATGCTTATAATTACTCAATCTTCATGTTGATTGACTTCCAAGAGAACTATTTATATGTAGAGGCAAACAAAAAAGCTAATAACAAACCTATGGATTCAAATGGGTCTTGTAAATGGATTAATTGGCAGGTGGTAGATATTGTGTACACACTTGGCTATGGCACTTAATAAAATAACAATTGATATTCGTAACACAGAATGACAAGATTATACTTTATGACTATATCAAGAGTTAAATCACTACACAACCTTCATATAGAATGACCATTCTCCTTTGATTGATATCCAATGATGAAAAATAATCCAAATATATTTATCAAGAAAAAGGAAGAGTCTCTATTGCAACAACCCTCACTATATTGTAGAAAGGTACAAAATATCATTCTTCCCCTTATTATATATGACTCTACATGTGTTTCCTTCATCATTTTTTAATTGACTACATTTAAACATTTCAATCATACACTTCAAAATTGAGGCCTTTGCAGTCATATTCCAAGCCAATATAATTCAACAAATTTTCTCACAAAATCAACAGTCATCACTACCAACATGAGTAAATGAATTTAGCAGAGAAAATAACATGATTCAATGCCATAAGAAATCAAGCACAAATTTTAAAATAGGTAAATACATCTTATTTTCTAGTATATGAAAAAACTTACCTTTACAAGAAGAGTTCTTAAGAGGCGTTCAATAATTTTTCTATCCACAGGATTTTTAAATCTAGATGAGTCAATTATCCAAAATACATATAGAGAAGGGAACATGGTTGCTAATAAGTTGGCTAGATTGGGCTTGGGGATGAAAGGTGTTAAGTTCTAGAGACAAATGATTTCTCTCCTTAAGGATATTCAAACTCTCATTAAGAGTGATAGAGTTTTGATCCTTCAATGTTGAGTATTATTATGAAAGTTAATTATTTGTATTGGCCCCATTTGATGGCCATTCTTTTGGAGGGGTCTAAAAATATGACTTTGTTTGCTTTCTCATGGGGATTTACATGTTATGACTCATAGGTTTGAATGGTGAATTAGTCATCTTATTTGGCCTACGTTGTGTATATCTAAAAATTGAAACAAGTTATATTAGAATCATACTTTAAACAATACATGATACCTATGTTTATTATTCTAAGTAGGTAAGTAGTGCATAACACTAGCCTTACCATGTATGCCCCTTGTGGTGATGCAAATAATAGTTTGTGAAATCCATTTTTTCTTGTTCCTAAAATGATCTAGCCATTACCTTGTACTAGGGTATGTGCAGGATCATGGTGCGCCAAAAAGTGGTGATCTGAAAAATATGTAGTTTTGAAATGCGTCAAAGAATTTCAAAATATATTCCAACTTTTTTCCCACCCATCCTGATACTAAATGAAAACAATTAATACCTTTATAATTCCTACTATATCTTTCGATACCAACCTTATATGGTCATCTTTAAAACATCTTGAAAATGTGTTTTTGGCATGTTTTTATGTGTTTTTTACTTCAAGCATGTAGCTGACGACTTTTTTTAAACCAAAATTTGATGTAATTAAAAGGGTTTCTTAAGAATGTTCTTAGCTTTTCATAAATGTAAGGTTTGTCAAATTATGAGTTGAGTAAGTAATTATTACTTATTTTCTAATGGAGTTAGCTACAAAGTGCTAATTGACATACTGGTTGAAAAATAGCTATAACTTTCAAACCATATAAGATTTGTGAAATCCAAAAGATGTGTCACATTCTATGATTTGACTAGTATAAGGGGAAAAAAAAAAACTTAATTTTGATTTTTATTGAACTAGTTAAGGTGGTCAGACATGAGACTTTTTTAATTCTAAAAATAGTATAGTAGAAAATTCATAATTAATTATTTATTTAGAATAAAAATTCTCAAAAATATGTGTCACATCCAATCATGAGTCTAATTTTTATATCTAAAATTATATTTAAAAATATTATCATTTGATTATGATTAAGGTGGTCAAACCTACACCTACTTTTTATTTTCGCCCTGAAATTTTTGTAGAATCGCATTAAAATCCAAAATTTTGACCAATCAAATATTTTTTTCTCTAGATAAGGCCTTGTATTTTAGAAACTAGATTCAATTTACTATAGATTATTTTTTTACAACTTTTTGATATAAAGTCCAGAACCACTTTAAAATTATGTGTCAAGTTGACATAACCCTGATTTGCTGGTTTTTCACTACCACTTAAGGCCATAGTTTTGTACACCATGATCTTGCACATACCCACTACATATAATATATTGAACTTACAAACAAAAAGTATCAAAACGTAGTTATTATTTTTCCTCAAATATTGTTTACTCTGTGGGAAAAACACATACCAATTTAACTATTCTACATTTATTTTAGTTTTGTAATACATGTCCATGAATTTAAGAATGACTAAATGAAACTATTTCAAATTAATAATGTTTAATTTGTTTTCCAAGCTTTAAAATGTCCATTCATATTATATTAAATGTCTAATAAAAAAATATGTGGGTAACCATCCTACACTTGTACCTTTTGTCACTATGAACATTACTAGTTAATAAATGTTATAGAACTGTTGAATTAGGTGAAATTTGTTTGTTGTGTACCTACTACCACTTCCTAATATGTATTGTAATTTCTTAAACATGACCAATTTTTTATTGAATTACCCAAAAATTTTGATGCTGAAATGTCTAATGTGGATACAATGAGGAATCCACCTTTGAAAACTACATTTCTTTGTGAGTGACATCATCCCTTTCTTAAAAAATGAGTGCCCTAGAACCTTGTATTCAGTGATTGACTCTTTATTATTATTATTATTAAACTAGCATTTACAACTTGATGTAAAATGGGTACACTAAAGATATATAGAAGGGGGCATTAAAATATGAAATTTAAATTGATGTGATTGCTTTGTAGATTTTTTAATGTAGATTTGTTATTTTATAATAGTTTAAGAAGTAAAATTTATACTATTAATGAAGATTCGTGTTCCATAATTTTATTTTTTTATGAAAATTTCAAATTAAAGTTCTTAAAATGTAGGAACAACCTAATTCCCACAACAATAAAATGGAGAAAATGTATGTGTAATAATTTTTGGAAACTATAATTGGAACAATTGTTATGTTTTCATTGATGTCAAACCTATTGATGAGACAATTTTTTAGCTGATCTAAATGTCATATCTATTTGATTGATGAAGATGATTTGAGATGTTGTTCATAACAAAAGAATCTAAAGGATAGGTTGAGTTATGAAGAGGAACCTACAAATGGACATTTGATTAGTTGGACTTTGACAAGATAGATATATTGTTTAAATCATGTTACAAGTGAAGAAGATAGTAATGCTCAAGTATTGAAGGTGTGATCACAAGATAGATCTAATGCATAAGCTTGACCAAGCAATAGAGAAAAATACTAAAGAATTTTGATGTACATGCCTAGCAAGATGAATGTTGACTGAGTGATAGTGCATGTGTCGAGCTAGAAATTTAATAGCAATCGAGTAACCCAATGATGACCAAGTGTTAGAACACAATTTTGGTAGAGGAACAATAGTTTAACTATTTATGAGAAATCGTCATTTCTAGCTGACTAAGTTGATTTCTTGGAAAATAGAAAGTGTGTTGAAGATAAGGATCGATGAGTTGGATCATTTAATACCAGGAGAGGATTTGGTAGACGGCCTAAGAGATGGATTCCAATTGAAGTTTCCAGAAAAGAAGAGATAAGAAAAATGATGATCATATATATTGTATTTGATGCATCTAATTGTAAACCCTAAGATCTACGGTGTTGATTAAGAAACAAAAGATCATAATTACCTATTTAAGGAGGTACAAGGGTGAACTTTCAATGTGTGTAGAGAATATGTGCCCAAGGAATTCCAAAGAAGGTGTTCTAGAGAGTCGGAGCTATTGTTGATGTTATTCACTGGCAATTCTAAGAAGATAGATGAATCGAGTTGAGAAGAAGTGAAGGGTGATTGTTTAAAGGGTTTCCAAGTGAACCAAAGATCAAGATGACAATGGAAGCCAAATAGTGAATCAATTTATGAACATAATAGAGATCTCTTTATGCAAAGTAAGTTGTACTTAATTGATCAAAACCTACTATTACTTTCTAACCATTGTAAACATTATTTGAAATCCGTTAATCAAGGTTGACTTAACAATTTTATGTAAATCCTTTAATAGGGTGACATTCTAATGGAATGTTCTAAAGCCCTCTAACAAGGCCACTCCTAATAGGGAGATTAAATCCTTTAGAAATGTCACATTTAATAGTGTATTTTGTAACCTTTAACAGGGTTGACTCCTAATAGAGCTCACTTCAAAAAAGTGAAAATTGGTGACATGTTGCTGGTGGTTTTTCCCAAATTGGGTTTGCACATTAAATCCTAGTGTGAAACTTTTGTGGTTGTTATTATGGAATTTTATTCATTAATATTTACATTGTAGAAGTCTACTATATTTAGAATACTGGACAACTAGTCGATGTTGCTAATAGTTTATAAGAGAGTCTGAACAATGGAATGATAAGATTTGCAGTTGACTAAGTGTTTGTTTATTCAATTGATACATTTGGACCTTGAATAATTTATTCACCACTCCTCTCAATTATTCTAAATATTCTAACAATTGATATTAGAGCATTGGTTCTCATAGAGAGAAGTATGAAGGTTTTCAAAGTTAAAGATCTTGGCGTACAAAAAGGAGGTACCAAAGTTGAACAAAGATAATTTTCTTACATGACAAATGTTAATGAGGATACATATAGCTAGTATTGGTGATGTTGTATTGGAGTTTCTAGACAATGCATATGTGAATATTACAAATGTCCCTTAAATTACTCAACAACTAAAAGAAAAGAAAGAACACAACCTGACAATTTTGGAGATTGCTTCAACCCTAAGATATGCTAAATTTGATGACATAAAAGGGTGAAAGAATGAAAAATAAATGTGGGGTAAAATGAAGACCATATATGGAGGAGATGAAAGTGTCTTGAGAGCCAAATCAGAAAGTCTAAGAGATAAATTTGATGAAATGAGAATGATAGGTGAGAATATAGTTCAATACCATACAAGAATCAAAGAGGTTGTCAATGTTATTTGAGGTGCTAATGGAAATATTAAAGATGAAACAATAATAAGTAAGGTATTGAGAACTCTACTTCCTATCCATGCTATTAGGGTTTTTGTAATGCAAGAACTTAGATGTACATGAGATAATGACCTAACCCTAAAAGGTGTAATTGGTAGGCTTATTACTTTTGAGATGTCTAATTCTGATAATTAAACTCATGGTACTCTTGAATGTTATTTTAAATCACAACTGGTTCTAAGAAACAAAGGAAAAGGCAAACATGTGAAAAGTGATAGTGATACTTCTGATGATGAACTTGATGAGCTTGAAGCATTGATAGCTAGGAGATTTGGAAGAGGCAAATAAAAATACAAAGGTAAACTTCCCATAATCTATTTTTCATGCAACAAGGTTGGTCATATTGTTGCTAGATGTCTTGATAGAAAAGACAAGGATGAAAGAAATGAGATTAAGTGCAAAGGAAGAAGAGATGACTGAGAATTCAAAAAGAAAAAGGAGTACAAAGAAAAAGGTAAGAAATATTGTTATATTGTTGAAGAAGAAACTAATATTGAATCTGAAAGTAATGATGAAGAGGTAGCCAATGTTTCTATGAAAGAAGATTAATATTAAGATGAGAAAACTAGTTTAATCTCCTATGTGGATAAAGTGACAAATGGATAATTGATAGTGGTAGTTCAAATCACACGGCTGGTGATAGAAGTAAATTTGAGAACATTGGACCATACAAGGGTATCTGTGTAAAATTTGGTAATGATGTCCCATGCTTTGTGAAAGGTAAAGGATCAATTCAACTGAATGATAAGATCAAATGTGACAATGTTTATTGGGTTGAAGGACTTAACTATAATTTGTTGAGTGTTTCAAAGTTAAAAAAATCAGGATATAGATTTGAATTCCATCAAAAAAATGCCAAAATATTTGATGTTGATGGTAAACTTATTGGAAGTGGTGATCAAACAAGAGGTAGCTTGTTCTATCTAGATTTATCTCATGAGACATGTCTATTTGAATAACATAAAGATATTTGGTTATGGCACAAGAGGTTATGTCATGTAAATTTTGACATTTTGGTTAGTTTTAGTAAAACAAAAAGAGTAAGAGGTTTTCCAAAACTAAAGAAAATTGAAAATTATATGTGTAAACAATGTGAATTGAGAAAAAAGACAAAATCTAGTTTTAAGAGCAGAACATATTCATCTGATGATATTTTTGAATTGGTTCATACTGAATTATATGGACCTATTGGTGTTCAAAGCTATTGTGGAGACAAATATTTCATCTTATTTATTGATGAATATTCTAGAATGATGACTAAGATGTTTCTTGAAGAAAAATGTGATACTTTTTAGTTATGTAAGTGGTACTTGGCTAGAGTTGAAAAGGAAACATGGAAGAGTTTGAAGTACTTTAGTTTTGATAGAGGTGGTGAATTCATTTTCAATGAGTTCAACATATTCTACAATGAAAAAGTAATCAAAAGATAGATGTCAACACCTAGGACCCTTCCTCAAAGTGGAATAGTTAAAAGAAGGACTAAGTCAATAATGGACTGTGCAAGAACATTGATGATGGAGAAAAGTGTATCACAAAAATACTGGAGAGAAGTTGTGAGTACAACTATTTATACTCTGAATAGAGTGCAAGTCAAGAAAGGTAAAAATACTATACCTTTTAAATTATGGCATGGATATGCACCTAATGTGAAGTATTTCAAAGTATTTGGAAGAAAATGTTACATTCTTAAAGATAATAGAAATGAAAAACTTGGTGCTAACGTGATGAAGGTATATTCCTAAGATATTCCACCTAGAGAAAAGCTTATAAGTGTTTGAACTCTAACACTAAAAAGTTTGTGGAAAGTGAAAATGTGAAAGTTGATGAATATATAGAGAAAAATGAAGTTGAACACAACAAAGAACCTAAAGATTACAACTTATTCACATATGTGAAGGATAGTGCTCCAAGCACTCCACTTGAACAAAAAAAAAAAGCTACAGATCCCCAACAAATTGGGAATGCAAAGCTACAATAGCCAGTTGTTGAGAAATAGATTGTGGTTGCTGAGCAATAGAGAAATGATGTTGAGTCATAGATAGAGGAACCTGAACATCAAGAAGGTAATGTCAAGCTTGCGTAAAGTGAACTAGAACCTAAACAAGAGAGAGTAAATGAGCTAGAAATCATTTTTCAAGATGAACCTCTTGAAGAAAAAAGAAGAAAAGAGCCTGTGTTAGAAAAATATGTGAGAAGACACCATGCACCTAAAGTAATTATTGGAGATAAAGAATTTTGTGTTATGACAAGAAAAAAACTCAAAATTGATACATTCTTACTTTGAGAGTTTGAACTGAAATCTATGAGAGATGCTTTGGAGAATGAAGATTGGATACAAGCAATGAATGAAGAAATTGAACAGATTGAAAAGAACAAAATACAGATCCTAGTACCTAAACCTAAAGACAAATATTATTAGAACCAAGTTGGTATTCAGAAATGAGCTAAATGAAAAAGGTGAAGTCACAAGGAACAATGATAGATTGGTATGCAAAGGATATGCCCAAGAAGAAGGTGTTGACTATGGAGAAAAGTTTCCCTTGTAGCAAGATTAGAATGAGTTAGAACATTGCTTGCATATTCTTCTTCTAAAGGATTTAAGGTATATCAAATGGATGTCAAATATGCATTTTTGAATGGGATAGTTGAAAAATAAGTATATGTAGAACAACCTAAAGGATTTGTGGATCCCATCAAGAAGATGATGGTGTGTTAGCTCCAAAAAGATTTATATGGCTTGAAAGAAGCCCCTAGATCATGGTATCGAAGACTACATAACTATTTGGAGAAGATTGGTTTTACAAGAACAAATGATAACAACAATCTATATTAAAAGACTGAAAAGAATAGTGAGGTATTGTTATATGGAAATTTTGTTGATGATATCATAGTTGGAGGCAAGGAAGCATTATGAAAATCATTTGTTGATGAAATTTGTTTGGTGAGATCAAATTCTTTGTTGGTTTATAAGTATATTAAATGAAGCAAGGGATCTTCATTACTCAGTCTAGATATATCAAGGAGATACTAAAATTGTTTGGGATAGAAAAAAAAAGACCAGTGAGTACACCTATATCTACCGGACATAAATTATCTAAGAATGATGATTCTACTAAAGTGAACTTGACATAATACATACCAATGATTGGAAAATTGTAATATGTTGTTCATAGCAGAACTAATATTGCATTGACAGTTGGAATAGTTACAAGATTTTCTATGAATTCTAAAGAAAACCACATGATAGTAGTGAAAAGGATACTGAGATATCTGAAAGGAACATAAGATTATGGATTATATTACAAGAAGAATGATAAATTTGAATTGAAGGTATTCATAGATTTTGATTTGGAAAGAAATTTTGACAGCATAAAGAGCACAAGTCGGGGTGCATTCTTTCTAGGAAAGAGATTGATTTCATGGACAAGAAAGATGCAGAATTGCATTTCCCAACCAATATCTAAAGTTAAGTGTGTGGCAGCAACAATAAAATTGTTCAAATATCATATGGATTAAGAAATTGTTGAAAGGTATAAAGGAAAAAATTACTGATCCAATGGTTATCTATTGTGATAACACAAGTTCTATTAACATATCAAAGAATCCTATAATGTACACAAAGACAAAGAACATTGCTATCAAGTATCATTACTTGAGAGAGCTATTTCAAGACAAATAAGTGAAATTGGAATATGTGAATAATAAAGAACAAATTCTTGACATATTCACTAAATATTTACCTAAGGATGCTCATGAATATCTTAGAGGTAAAATGGTGATGATTCCCCTAGACAAAGAAACTTAAGAAAAGATGATTATTTACATCAAAAGTGTTGGTCAGACTATCTTACACATTGATGCAAAAAATTCTACTTTAGGAGTTTCCTCGGGTAGTAATGAGGAAGAAGAACAAAATGATGGATCAATCATACAAAGATGACATTTGATGCTGATTTTTGAACTGACATGAAGATATCTACATGAGACAAATGTATGAATTAAAAGTGTCTTTGAGATTTTTGTCAAAGAGGGAGAGATTATCTAACTTAACATGAAAAGGAAGAGATTATCCAACATAAAGGAGAATATGTAATTTAGTTATCATGAGGGAGAGATGATTAGAAAGGTTATCCAACAAAAGATGATCAAAATGATAGAGGGAGAGATAATGAAAGTTAGTAGAGATATCCAAGTGAGAGGGAGTGATCACTTAGAGGGAATTCATATGCTTTACTTGAGGTGTTGCAAAAAGATCATAATGAAAATAAGGATATTAACGAATATCTGATATAGTAAGGGTGTTGCTCTAGAATGTACAAGTTTTGAGTTGTATGGAAAGTTGAAGTATTCCTCAAATATGGTAGAGGTGTTTTCATCAATGACAAAGAGGGAGATTGTTGGAAACTGCAATTGGAACAATTGCTATGCTGTCATTGATGTCAAACATATTGCTGAGACAGTTTGCTATCTGATATGAATGTCATATTTATTTGATTGATGAAGAGAATTTAAGATGTTCATAACAAAAGAATCTAGAGGATAGGTTGGTTTATGAAGAGGAAACTACAAATGAACATTTGATTAGTTGGACTTTGACAAGGTAGATAGATTGTTTAAATCATGTTACAAGTGGAGAAGACAATCATTCTCAAGTCTTGAAGGTGTGATCACAGATAGATCTAATGCATAAGCTTGACCGAGCAATAGAGAAAAAGATTGAATAATTTTGATGTACATGTCGAGTGATGTTAGTGTCAACCGAGCCACAATAAGTGTTGAGAAAAATTAGTGTTGACAGAGCACCATTATCAATAGAGTGATAGTACATGTGGCAAGCTAGAAATTTAATAGCGATGGAGTAACCCAATGATGATCAAGTGTCAGAACACAATATTGGCCACTAGTAGAATTTTGGCAAATAAATGATTACATGACTAAAAATTTTAGTCACGAGACTAAAATTTTGTGTCACATGAGTAAAAGTGATCAAATTATACTAATATTTTACAATTAATAAGTATAAATGACTAAATAAATGACTAATTTAGTCATTAGATAAATCACAAGGTTAGACAAAGACAAGTTACTAAATAAATGATCAAATAAATGACCAAAAAATAGTTTTGTAATATATAGTCACCCAAATGACTAAATGAATGATTGATGATTTTTTTAAAATATTAATACATTCTTTAACTTTCTTAGAACCTTTTTTATAAAGTTAATTGACAATAATGTATTAATCAGACAAATTCATCGATGAGTAGAAATGCTTTATGTTAATTTTGTTTGTATGCTATATTTTTATTTATAGCATATTTTTAAAAACAAATTGATTTATATAACAATTCTTATATTTCTAAGAGCCCACACCACAATGGTAAATTGTGAGCCTCTCATGTGGGAGATCTTGGGTTCAAATCTAGTCGAGCTTAACACATAATAATAGTCAATCTCAATAAATAATAACAATAAGAATATATATTTTGGCCCATTACCTATCAAAAATCCAAAATTAAAATAAAACAATTTTCATGATTCTTAATTCTTAAACATTCAAGTCAAATGCTGTGATAAGATAAAATCAAAATAACTTTTCTATTTTTTGATAAAGTTTCATAATTATTTAGTTTTAATTTATTTTAAATAATTTTTTAAATTTTATTATATATGATATTGAAGATATTAATATATTTTATTTTATTATTAATTGTTTAAATAAATAAAATTTTTTATATTACATAAAATTAATTAAACATCATTAATTGAATGGCATTATTGAATGATTATGATACATTAATATTATAATTGTAAAATATTTTAGAAATACACTTACAATTTTTAATTGAAGATTCTAAGTAGTTGATAATTTTATTTAATTATTTTTAGTTTTAAAAAAAATCTTTACTTATATGGGTTTTCTACAAATTCAACATAGAGACCAACCTCCATTGCTTAATTCCATAAGCTCCCTTATTAAATCTTAACAATAATAAGTTTGGTTAAGTGAAAGAAAGTTGATTATTTATAAGATAATATGCAAAGAGCATTGATGTATAGCCTTACCCAAGGGACGAAGTGTTAAAAAGTGATAACATTGTAGGACATATATCACTAACTTATGTAACAAATTAGTACCAAAGATATAGGCAAAATGATTTGTTATATCATCCTCAAACCTTTTGTAGATGGAGGACTTGAGAATTAATCATTGTAAAACTATGTAATATGGCTTGTGACCTTCATGGTTAGTAGGTTTCAACTTGCATGAATTTATATAGTTTCTCTGTTCCACCAACATTGCTTGAATTTGTGGAATGATAAGGTACACAACTATTTAAATTCATGTCTTTACATCATAGTTGGGAAGAATTTTTTTTCTTGCACTTGCTATGTGAGAAAAATGCAAAGCCAAGATTCATTATTATTCTGTGTTGTGATTAATTATTATTATTTGTTAAGCTCAAGCAGAGAATTAATCATTGTAAAACTATGTAATATGTCTTGTGACCTTCATTGTTAGTAGGTTTCAACTTGCATGAATTTATATAGTTTCTCTTTTCCACCAACATTGCTTGAATGTGTGGAATGATAAGGTACACAACTATTTAAATTCATGTATTTTACATCATAGTTGGGAAGAATTTATTTTCTTACATTTTCTATGTGAGAAACATGCGAAGCCAAGATTCATTATTATTATGTGTTGTGATTAATTATTATTATTTGTTAAGCTCGAGTAGACTCAAACCCAAGACCTCCTAGATAAGAGGCTCACAATTTACCACTGTGTTATAGGCTCTTGCCTAAAAATGATATTTCTAATTGATTAAATTGTTATACATTAAATGTTTTTTTTTTGGCATCTCAACTTTTAATCATAAATATATATTTCAGAAATGATCACTCATGAATGCATCTTTAAAATTACATAAGTTGTAATCATATTATTAACCTTACATCATATCTACAATAGTATTTAAAACATATTATTTATATTTTTAAATTTAAGACAATTTAGCAAAATGTAAAATCTCAATTTAAACATATTGAACATAATTTTTTTTGAAAACCAATATCATTTACCAATTAATCACAACCACTACATTATTGTCTTTTTGAAAGAAATTTACATTATTGAATTATTAAATAAACCATTTATTCTTTTAATATCTCAGTAAGTGGAATTGCTAGTTTCCATTCTTACTTATTCATCTGTTCAACGATGTATTTTCAACAAAATTTCTTTCAAAGGAAGTACTTTCATTTGGATTTTAGAAGAAAGTATGTTTGCTTTCAGAGATGGCTCCACTACTCGAGGGCACTCCATCGTCTCATCCTCCTCCCCAAATTTTGATTCAAGAATCGATTCTCTTGAAGTGCAAACATGGCATGACAATGGCAACTACAAGCGCGAGCGCGAGCGGAAGCGTATCTTGCGTTTTATCACTCAAAGATACCCATAGATTTAAGGCATACTTTATATAGTATATTTCATCTAGAGGATGAAATTACTGGAATAATTACTAGTGCAATCTTTGGCCTTTTGATTGGCCCCTCCCCTCTAATTAAGGGGGCCTGTGCATGCATCGCATTGGGGCAGAATCAGTCTTGTACTTTTAGCACTCCATCAAGTTTTTTTCCCAACTCCAGACCATGCATTCCTCTTAGATTTTTTCAATATATGTCTTTTGTCTTTCAAAGTCCTCAGAGATAAACCTTATAATGGCTTGCTTACCAAATAAAATTCTCACTGTCCAGAATCAACCATAGCCTTGTAAGTTCAATTTACACAAGTGAAGATATATAAAAGCGGAAACAAATTGATTCCAATATTT
Organism: Cupressus sempervirens; assembly: GCA_028749045.1. Taxonomy (NCBI): domain Eukaryota; kingdom Viridiplantae; phylum Streptophyta; class Pinopsida; order Cupressales; family Cupressaceae; genus Cupressus; species Cupressus sempervirens. Next base: position 183,746,434 of record CM053786.1, on the reverse strand, counting down.
CTATCTCAAGCTTGTTAGAATAAGAACAACTAGATAATCTAACATAACGTTCACAAGTATGAAGATTCCTGTTTCATGGTGTTTCACTTCATAGCACCAAGTTATGTGAATAGTATGATTAATCAGATTAATGATAATAAATTTTGAGACACCATTAATATATTGTGAACAGAGTACCTTTTAAGGCTTCTAAAAATGTCACATTTATCTCCTCGCTCTTGATCATAAACTGGCATTTGACGTCCATCCCAAACATAAATATAGGTCTAGATGGTTCCACATGAAGCTTTAGCTTGTACCATGGGGATCTAAGGGCATTGTTACTGATTACTATGTAGAACGAACTTAAGGTAGTTGTGGATTTTTCTCATCATTTTGGGTGAGCATAGTATGTGTTATCTATGTTTCGTTATATCATTGGAAATCTTGTTGGATGCTTGTTTCAGCATTTTTTTATACTTGTTAAGAGCCATGTATACTTTTTGATAGTAGGCATGAAAGACAATCAAGTTTGATCCTTTCATTTGTAGATGTGTACTTTATCGCAAAAGAGCAGACATTCTTGAATCTCAAAAGGTAACATATGGAGATCATACTCTAATATTTTGAATCTAAAAGATAGACTTGTTTGATTATTAAACTAAGTCATGTTCTACCATCACAGTCACTAGCGTTTCTCAATTTTGAATGAATTTCAATTTCAAATAACACTTATGCCTCTATAATACTTAGAGCATTTTGGTCTTAAATCTTATTTACTAATAAAGAAATACGATTATTAATTACTTTCGTGCATTAGTTTATTTTTCTATGCACACTATAACTGCTACTATCTTTAACTTGCATTAGAGAAGATCCCACTCGGATTTCATTGGAAGTGGATATAGATCAAGAGGACTATCATGGTGTACTAACTCACTAGTGTATGTCTATTATTAGTGTATGTCTATTTCAAAACAAATGTCATTAGTGTGCTTCAAGTAATTGACCTTTCTAGAATTATGAACTTTTCAAGTAACATCTAACTTGTCTAAACAATAGCACCATACATCTCTGAAATTTAGCTGCTTGGGTTGCTTCTAAAACTTAATCCGATTCTCCTAGGAACAATACCTCTTTTTGACTATTATTCTATTTGTGATATCCCTATATTTCAATAATCCTCTAATGACAATATTGACTTTCTTGAAGTCTTTCGGTACAAATTGGGCAAAACAAAGATATAATTGTTGATGGTAATAGCTACAGATTTTGGCTTGTGCAATGAAATCAAATCTCGTACAAGAAAAAACTTGTGTTCCTCCTTCAATTGCAATGTAGATCCATTAAAGATACTACCCAAAATCTACAGCAGTTCAGCTATTCCATTATGCTTTTCAGTTTCAAAATTAAAATGGTAGAAGGTGTTGTTGATTGCTTTTCAAACAAAGGGTTTCTGCAACATAAAATTCCCATAGATGCAGTGAAATATTGTTTTTAGATATTATCTCTCTAGGGTCCTCAAATTCAAAGAGATCCGATAATCTTAAAACAAAGGAGTGATCAATATATCTCATTTCTAATTTTGCATCTGTTTCACTTGATGCAACGAATATTAGAAAAATAAAATCATAAAATACATGTAGATGTGATCATAAAGGATCTAGTTTGGCTCCACCCCCTTTGGATCAGTGTTATCCACAGTTCACTAGCTTCATGAGAAGATGAAGGCATATTTCTGATCAAGTAGGTGGTAACTTACAACACAATGTAGCCTTCTTCAATCCAGACAAAATGCATTGATATTATTTCTACAAACTGATGAACAAGCACAATGAATCCAAATATAATGAGATGAAAGTATTTGCTGACAAGAGAATACTGGAATTATTTAGAGTAATTGAGAGAGGGATGAATCAGTTATCTAAGGTCCAGATGTATAAATAAAACTTTTCGTAGCTTAGTGAATCCATATCCATAAATGTGTAGGTTACTATAAAATTAATTTTGCAAAAATGTGAGCATAAAATATAACAGATTCAATAAGACATTTGACATAATGATTTAAAATAGAAACCCAATCTAGAAAAAACCACCAATCACATGCACCTCATTCTCACTCTTTTGAAATGATGCCTTGTGAAAGGTCATCCTTCTTAAAGGTTACAATGTACACTATTAAATGTGACCTGGATAGAAGATTTAAATCACTCCATTAGGAGTTGACTTTGTTAGAGGACTTTAGATCATTAATTTGGAATGTCATCTAGTTAAAGGATTTATAAATGACTATTAGGAAAACCTTAATCCAAAGGATTTACCCTAGACTGATACAATCATTAGAAAGTAACAATAAGGCTTGATCTGATAACAACTTACAACTCACTTTGTAGTTTACAAATCTCTATTTTAGTCCTCTATTTCACTTGGCTTTCACAACACTTCAACTCTGATAACTCGTTCATCCTTCAAGCGTCCATACCCTTAAGCCTTCTTTCTTTTCTTTACAATCACAATCTCTTATGTTTGGTCATTGAATGAAGCAATACTCTAGATTCCTTGTCTTCCTTAGGTTTTCAAACATGACAACCTTCACTTCTGACCAACCATCTCTATAATTATAAAATTAAGATATTTGCCATTCAATCTCTATTGTCCATTTTAGGGTTATGTAGGATTAGGCAGGATTCAATAAATCTAACCATCTTTTCATTTTATTCCCTTCTAAAAACTTCTATTCAATCCTCTTTGAATTCATCTAAAATGTTTTACCATGAATTTTGTGCCACCAACTCATCTTAGTTATCTTTCACATGCTTCATTAAACTCAAGAAAACAAAATAGTTGGATCAGATTCGTCAAATCCATGATTTAACATGAGTATTGGCACTTGACATCAATATGCTATCACTCAGCTTCCATACTATTCTTCCACTCATCATCAACTAGATCACTCGAAAAAAACTAAAGTTTACTGGTGCTAACTAAAATTTACTCAGATTACATTACATCACTCTCCATACACTAAAATTTTACTTTTCTTGGCTCCAACTAATTTTTTTCTCAGCTTGCACTAACTTTATTTGACACCTACTGTCTACTCAGTCAAGCTTGGAAGATTCAATTATTCTTACTTTCTCTTCTACACTTTGTCAATGTATCCAACCTTTGCAACCTTAAACACATAATCAATGCACCGTAACATCACTATCTTAAATGATCTTTGTACTCCATTTTTATAGGTACATAACTCAACCTTTTCACTAGTGTGATTGTTATCTCATTTGATCAAATCCTCTTCATTAATCAAACAAATGATAGCACTCAAATCATCTAAGCAGTTGTCTTACCAGTAAGTAGTAGGCTTGACATCAATGAAAAAATAATGATTGAAATACATTCTCATACTCATATCAATCTATATTCACCAATCTCCTTATTTGGCATTGATGGCAGACAAATTCAACCAGTACAACCAACAATAATATCAAAAAAAAAAAAATTCTTTGTATTGAAATCTCTCCCTCTATTAACAAATTTCATCTTTTGTATAGGTTACGAAGTTCTATTATAATGAACAAACAATCAACTCATCCTTATGACTCCCTCTTGATCACTTCTTATATTTCCCTCAACACTATCTCCTTCTTACTAGGTAGATGTAATCATTTTTTACTCTATAGTAATCAACAGGTACACTATCTCCTTCTGAATAGATATTCCATGTTCCTTCTATCGATATAATATTTTCATTAATATCTCCCTCTTTAACAACAATGCCAAAGAATTGTCATCTTATCATGTAGATATGAACATTTACAGTTTCTCTCTTTGTCGCCTATCTTGTGACTATTTTTTAGCTCCAACTCTTTGATTACTTTAGGAAACTCCTAAAGTAAGATCCACTACATCAACGTGTAACATATGTCAATCATCTCATTTGATGTTGGGACCTTCTCATGCTTCTTAAATAGACTTGAATAGGGGTATCACCCCTAGCTTACCTCTTAAATACTCATTAGCATCCTTAGGTAATGCTTTTGCGAAAATATCCACTATTTGCTCTTTAGTATTCACATATTCCATCTTCACCTCTTTTTCTTGAACTAGCTCTCTCAAGTAATGATACTTGATTGCAATGTGCTTAGTCTTTGTATGTATCTCATGATTCTTTGATATATTTATAGCACTTATGTTATCACAATAAAGTATCATAGGTTAAATGATTTCCTCCTTCATACCTTTGAGTAGTTGTTTGATTCATACAATATTTGTATAATTTACTGCAATAGTAACATATTCAGCTTCAGTAGTAGATTGAGATACGTAGTTTTTTTTCTTTCTAATCCATGTAACTATCCTTTTTTCTAAGAAAAATCTCCTCCAATAGTGCTCTTTTTTTCGTCAATATTTCCAACTCAATCGCCATCAGTGTAGGCTCTCAACTCAAATTTTTCATTTTTCCTATAGTATAGACCATAATATTATGTTCCTTTTAAATATCTCATTATTTTCTTAACAAAAATCAAATGACTCTCCCTAGGTTTAGTAGAGAATATTGCAACTATCTCAACATATAATGCAATATCAGGTCTGTTATGTACTACATATCATAATTTTCCAATCATAAACCTATACAATATTTGATTCACCTCAACTGAATTATCATTCTTTGACAATTTATGTCCTGTCACCATAGATGTGCTTACTAGCTTGGAATCTTCCAATCGAAAAGTTTTTAATATCTCTTTTACATATTTTGACTAAGTGATGTATATACCATATTACATTTGATTGCAAACCCACAAAGAACTTGATCTCTCCAAACACAAACATCTAAAATTCTTTCTTCATTTCATTTGAAAAAGCTTTACATAAAGTATCTTGAACTTGAAATATGATATCATCAACAAAAAAGTCAAATAGTAAAATACCTTTGTCTTTCTATGTCTTTACATACAAATTATTGTTATCATCAATCCTCTCAAATCCAATTTTCACAATATAATTGTGAATCCTTTCATACCATGCTCTTGGTGCTTGTTTCAAACCATATAAAGCTTTGTGTAGTTTACATACCATGTTTTTGTTGTTAACATCAACAAATCCTTCTAACTATTCTAAATAAACCTCTTCTTTCAATATGCTATTAAAAAATACAAATTTTAAAACATTCATTTGATAATTTTTGAAACCTTTGTATGTAGAGTAAGTAGATAGAGTTCTTACTCCTTCCAATCTTGCAACAAGAGTACATGTTTCTCTATAGTCTATCCCTTCTTCTTCTGCATACCCCTTACAAATTAGTCTTGCTTTATTCCTTGTGACTTCACCATTTTCATCTAACTTGTTTCTATAAACCCAATATTGAAATAATTAATTAATTTTATATTGTTTATGATGTTACACAAAATATCATATTTTTATCAGTCATAATATACTGAGGTCACTCTGGCATTGAAGATAGATTTTTGTGGTGATCGAGCATTCCAGAGTTTGCCTAGTTTAGAAGACAGTATCTACTGAGTTCACTCAAGTGCCAAAGGAAATTTTGCAAAAGTTGAGTGTTAACAGAGCTCACTCGGTTAATGAAGTGTTGGATGAAACTAGTGCTAACCGAGCTTACTAGGTTACCAAAAGAACTTTATGAGTAACTACATGCAATGTTAACCAAGTTCACTTTGTTAACACGGGAAAATCAATTCTAAGTTAGTGTCTACTAAACAAGGTCGGCTAACAAAGGATTTTCATCTTTTGGCATATTGAGTTCAATTGATTTATCTATTGGTTGTAGCCAACTAAGAAGATCAATATTAATTATTCTAAATTGTATTCTAGTCCATTTGACAATATGAAAGATATAAGGTCAAGTTGTGGATTAGAAGTGTGTGTGCATGGAAGACAAATGAAGATTTGAAGATGCTAAGAGGAAGCGAATCAGAATGATAAGTAGAATATCCTTGAGATGCTAAAAATATATATTTGATTAGGAAGGATCAAGTATAAGCTAGAATTGAGATCTATAATTAGAAATTTGATTGCATCCAAGTCAGGTCATATCATTGATCTGTAAATTAGGATTTACAATTTCACAACTTAATCCAAATTATAGATTTAATTTCCAATCCAAGTAGCAATTGTATGGTTATGTGTTTTAACCATTAAAATTGCAAGAATATTTATGCTTAAAACACTTAATTAAATAATGTGTTTAATGCATATAAAAGAGAACAATAATGGATAAGAGAATAAGAAAGAGAATAAGGAGACACAGACAATTTGATATGGAGTTTGTTTGGGTAGGACTACGTCTCCGGGCTTGCTTCTCAATTGGGGGACTGCTTTATTAATTCTGCCAAGAAAAACACTTTGTTACAAAATCCAAGCTTTGAGCCTTCACAATCTCTCCTATGCACTTGAAGACAAAACACAATGCCTTCATACTTAGAAATCCTCTCACAAGCAAAAGTTATTCCTTTACAAAAATGCTTTCTCCAAAATTTCACCAAGAATATTTTTTTTCCCAAGGACTAATTACCCTTCTAAGGGAAAATAATCCCCCTTTTATACAAGTTTATTTTCCTATTATGGTGAAAACCATAATAGTTACATATCTCCCATTTTTTATATAATAATCTTCCCATTAAAATAATATCTTACAAAAATATACTTTCCAAGGAATGCATTATTTATAAGTTGATCCTAAAATCCTTCTTGAAATTTATCTAAAAAAATTATAAATAATTTTAATATTTGTTTGGCTCTCCTTAAGAATAACTTTAATATTTTAAGGATTTGTATCCTTAATTATAGGGGGGAATAAAGCTTGCTCATTAAATGATAAATATGGTAGAGCAACTAGATCTTCTACATTCTTTATATATTTTTGCATAACCTTAATGTGAGGTAATAAAAAATCTTGAATCTCATTTAGTTCAACTCTCATCAGATCCTCTTCTTTCTTAAATCATGTTGGACCCCTAGTTCACCCTAGAATAATGAACTTGAAATGAAATTGGGTAAACAAGTAGATCATTTGCACTATTCGTAAGATCTTTTACTATTTTCCTCATCTTCTTTATTATATCCTCAACAAAAAATGAAATATTACACAATTTATGAAATAGATTAAGTGCAAATTTTGTGAGCTCTTCCAACTCGATTACTATTATGGATAGTTTAACTTGTTGGATAGCAATAGACTATCAAACAGGTTCTCCACAACTCTGTGTTCAAGTTTCTTCTCTGTATTCTCCATCAACTTCTCTTGTGCATCTATGTAAGGTTCATTTAGCTTTTTCACAAGTAATGTCACTTTTTCCAAGGTAGAGACCAATACACAGTAGTAAGAAGACCCTAATTTAGGGACTTTATGTTTCTTAGACTAAGGCCTCCCATTTAGAGATTACTGTAGTAGCAAATCTTCACCTTTTGGCAATCTTGTCTGATGGGTCAATCGTCATTTGGTGAATAGTGCACGTAATGTAGGTCAACTGTGTTGCTGAATATTTATTAGATTTGGTTCCAATGCCCGACGTAGTCGCCCATTATTTATCACATGATTGGTCAAAAATATCGGTGCAATTGCTAATGCAATATACAGTTTGGATACATTTATTTTAAACATATCACTAGCCTTTGCATGTTGTTTCTTATTGGCCCATGTTCTTTTTCCATTACTATGACCAAATAATTTTCCCTTGGATTGGTTTTCGCCAACTATTTTACTGACATGTGTCAATCACTAGCCTCGTTTAGCCAATTTTTTCCTACTTCAGGCTTACATAGGAAGGTGCATGTTGCCTGCATTTGACATTCACGCTTGTTAATCCTACCTAATTCACCAACCTAGATTGGACTATAATATATTATCATTATATACAATATACTATTTTCTAGTCTTGAGACTGGCATTTCTTATTGCTACTGAACTTTCAAAGTGTTGAGTGCATTAGCCATTGACTAGTGGACCCTGGTTTTTGTAAAAGGCAAGTGATTTTTAATTTATTTTTTATGTCAATAGTGGTACTGGACCACTAGTACAGTGGTACTAGTTATTTTTTTAGTTTTACTATCCAATGTCTAATGGTGATTGGACATCTCACATGCTAAGATAGCCTATAGGTTTGTGAATTATATTGGATAGTACCGTAGAATGTAGCACCCTTTTTTAAAAATGAATCATACTATTATTATTATTTGTAGTCTAAGTAGTTGAATTTTTTTTTCAAATACTATGTTGATTTTTTTTATAGTGTTTATTAGTTTTCCATGTCAAACAAGAGGGGTAATGAGGATTCTGATAGGATCCTTCAAAGCCAAGAGAGGCCACCATTACCAAAACACAAAACTATAGTAGCATATTTTGGTGGTGGAAATGTTCACAACCTACAAGATTCACAAGTTAGATCTCCAGTGGTTATTGAAAAAGAAGATTCATCACAAGTTGAACCCTCAGACCGTATTGAAGTTCAAGTTAGTGAACCTGATATCTCAGTCGAGGATGAACTTGAAACTGATTTGGAGGCACTTCCCCTAAGTAGGGAGTCACAAATTGAGATTATAGAGTTGGAGTCATTCCTAGACCAGTTGGGTGAGAAAACTAAAACTAATTCCATAAATTGTGTTCATGCACAAAAGGGGAAAAGAAAACTGGAATCAAAGGAAGATTGATCTTCCTAGGATTCGTCCAAAAGAAATTTTCAGTTAGAATTGGTGGAAAAATACTGGTTCATTGAACCAGTGCCCAATCCAAATGATGGTGAGCCTCCTATAGAATGCAAATGTAAGATTTACACAGAGATAACAAAGAAGGAGAAGAGGCTACAACTTAAAATTGATACCATAGAAAAACATGTTGGTAAAGTTTACAAGAAGGAAATTATAGATGGAGTTGAAAAATCTGTGCTAACTTGGAAAACAAAGGAGAAAAGTCTGCATATCAGGAATGTTGAAATATACAAGTTACACCAGCAAATATAGAAGAAGCGTTTTGCAGTAAAAAATTCCATTGAAGATTTCATTGGGAAAGCAACAAAAGTGCAAAATATGGGAAAAGTAGTTCAATTAAGTGTGGTCTTTTATATAATGAGTAGAGGATGCCCTATGATAGACTACCCTTCAATTACTGCCTTATTACGCTCTTTGAAAAATCAAAACTATTTGAATAGTTAATGGTCAGTAAACATCGGGTGGGAATGGGCGAGATGTCTTGCACAAGTTGAAAAATAAGATATGAAGGAATTATAAAAGACTCAAATTTCATTGCATTGTCTCTAGATGAAGTTACAACAATTGATAATACTTCTTGGGTGTGCATACATGTTTATATTGTAATCAATCTTTGTCGTCAACCATTTCTACTATCAGTTGCTAAATTGAATCCTAGTGTGACAGCTAAAAATTTATATGAATTATTAAATACTACTCTAATTGAATCTAAATGTTTGGATAGCATGGAGATTTCCAAAAAGTTGGTGTGTGTTGAAATGGATGGAGCTTCAGTTATGCAAGGTCATAAAGGTGGTCTTTGCAAAAAGATCAAGAATGATTTGGCACCCTACGCTCTTCCCATTCATTGCATGACCCATCAAATGAATCTAGCTTTTGGAATTGTTAGTGATTTTGGTTGTGTAAGTAAAGTGGAATCTCTAATCAAATAGATTTACCAATACTTCTGTTGAAGTCCAAAATGAGTTCAAAAATATTAACACTTTATTGCAGGACTTACTGATGGGAGGAAGCTCCTTAAAGACAATGATACCAGATGGATCTCTTTAGATGGACCAATGCATTAAGTAATGTTTGAATACCTGTCATTTCTTGGACTAATCCACTCTGTTCAAGACAAATTCCCTCGGCTATATTCAAGCCAGAACTAATGTTAAGGTACTCTTAACTTTAGCAGCTATTTTGCCCATGCTACAGGACATGAGAAATATTATTTAAAAGGTTCAACAAAGAGCTATGGATATTTCAAAATATAATAAGATGCATAAAATGACATGTAGTAGCTTGCATACTCGGTACTGATTAATACCGTTAGATTAAACAAAGTTTGCAAAGTGGTTTGAAATCTTATATTTGAACAATCTTGGAAAGTTTTTACATATTGGTGCAAATAATGAGGTATATGCCAAGGTAAGTTGGAATTGACATACCAATGCAATACTGTGCCTACGTTAACCCTTACTCCAACTCCAACAAAGTAGGAAGCAAAGTTGAATCGAAACTAGAGAAGGTACTTTCATGTGTTACAAGTGAATCCTTTAAGAAGATCAAAGACTATGTGCTTGACTCTATCAAGCAAGTTTGCTACAATCTATCATCAAAAATTAGATTCAGATTCCCTTTAGAGGAATTGCTGGAAGCAATCTCAATTGTTTTTCCACAATATTGGTCTCTAAACTATCCAACTAGTTATCGAAGAAGGATGATGACTTTGATTCAACATTTTTGCATACCTAAAGTAATCAATGGAGTCACTATAAATGGAATTTTAAATGAATCTTGGTTGAGAGATCAATCATATTCTTTTGCAAACATAATGAGGGAACAATATGCTCTTATGGAGAACCCAAATGAAGAGGGAGTGGTAATAAAGCTTTGGAAAAACCTTGGTGAGAGAAATCAGTTGAGAGAGGCAATACCAAAATATTTTAAGCTTACCAATTTATGTTTGAAAATGATATTGGGTTCAGTGGAGGATGAGAGAGTAAAAAGTACTTTGAGCTTCCTTAAGTCAAAGGTTAGAAACAAATTAGACAAAAATTTGGATAATTATCTAAGGCTCTATAATTCTAGGTATGAGGTAGAAACTTTCCCTTATGACGAGGTTGTCAACATTTGGAGAAAACAATGTCAAAGAAGAGGGATTGCCAACACTTCAAACCCAAGTGTCAATGGCAGTGGTGGTGGCAATGGCAGTGGCTCATATCCTGATATTGAAAGCAATAAAGATGATGTTGACTTTGGCATGCATAGTGAGTCTGACGTTGACAGTGAATCTGAAGAAAACACAAAGAACAACAAAATGTTATATGCAATAAATGAGGAGTATTTTGATGATAGTGATGTTGAGTTGGTCCAGGAAAAATGACAACTATAGCAGTTTCTCAACCTCAAGTTTTAACTTTTACGTGAGTCAAGTAGTAGGCTGGTAGCTCTGATCTAAGACTCTACCTACTAATTAATTATGTAACATGTTTGTAGAAATTAATTTGTAGCATTTATTCACTATCCCTTTATAGATGCTTAAATTTTTATTTATTTTTAACATGTGAATGTTACAAACTTACATGTGGAGATTTTCATTGATTGTATTTTTTTAACAAGTTGAGTTTTTCATTGATTCTAGTTTCTTTAAGAAATTGTGACATAATTCATTGAACAGAATAAGCTCTATTTAAAAAAATTGTATTATAATTTATAATTATAAATAAGCCTATAACATAATACATTTAACAATTTTCAATTACAAACAATTACAACCCTTTGCAAATGACTCAATGTCAAATTGAAATGACCCTAAATTCCCTTTTGTAGATACAAGGGAGCAACAATAGCTATAAGTTGGTTTGTAATTGTATATATAATCATATTATTACTACATAATACATTATATGTGTGTACAATCACATTTCCAATTTGCCACATTACCAATTGTACAATTTTTTCAAGTAGTAGAGAAATTTTTTCCATCTGCTCTGTGTAGTAATAGTATGCAAGTGTCTGGCTGTCCAACTATCCTGATATGCTAGCTCTTGATTCCTGTAACAATTAACATCAAACAAAGTTCAAATTAAATCCAAAATTTGAAATTAAAGAGCAATAAGTAGAAAAATGATTATAGTACTATCACTTATTAAGTTGTTATAGTGTTACTACTTAGTGCTATCAGCTATGACTGCCACTAACAACAATAGTAATAGTTTGAGAAGATGACCCAGATTCAATGAATTTCTTTAGGGTGCTCCATTATGCATCATTTGGAAGCTCCATTTGTTTGAAGTTGTACCTAAATAGTTGTAACCTCATCAACAAAAAATACTTCAAAGAGATATTTATATGAATCGAAGAATTTATCTATAACTTCACTCATTGTTTACAGTGGTTTGATGCAACTTGCAATTCTTTCTAGAGTGGTTTCCTTAGGCAAGTTCCCTAAATAAAAATTCATGCTGCCCTACAAATTTTTCATTTAATTTTCTTTTCCAATGAATCTATCCTCTGAGTTAGCTAGATTTGGTAATCCAATAGTCAACAAGTTCAGTATGGTGTTATTCATCTTCATCAATTCTTTGGAAGTAGAATTGAGAGATTTAACCATTTTTGTTACTTGTTCACAATGGTGGGAGACATCAATGGCCATTACATAGGCATCCAAGTAGTTATTTATTCCATGGTTTTCCAAATCCCTATCACTGGATCTCTTTAATTTATTGAAAATTTGGTCAGAAAGATCCTTTTAAGGAATTGGTGAAGATTTGTCTTTAGCCACAATATCATTTTTTACATTTTCAAAGACAACTCTGAGATTGCTAATCAAATCAAGCCATTCAAACAAACCATCACTGTTCTTCATTATTTTGTCCCAATTTTCTTGTTTGATAAGCTTAACCGTGTTTATTATAGTATCTTTTACATGATTGTCTTCAGAAGAGGTCATTCTATTTTCTGCCATTACATTCTCCATCTTTTTCTTCATTTCAGACATCTCTTTTTCACTCTTTTTCTATATTTTCTCTAGTTTCCCTTGCTAATTAGTTGCTCTCTTCCTCTTATCCTCTAATTTCTTCTTCAAGTCTTGGATTGTATTTGCAGTAGTTACCTCTTTTTTCTTCTTATCCTCGAGTTCCCTTTTCAAATCATGGATTGTATTTGTAGTGGACTCCTCCTTTTTCTTTGCATTGTCCAATTCCTTCCTCAAATCGTGGAATCTTTGAGTAGACTCATCTTTCTTCACGTTCTCCAATTCCTTTGTCAAATCGAGATTTTTCTTTACAGCTGACTCCTCTTTTTTCTTTGCATTCTCCAATTCCCTCCTCATATGGTGGATTGTGTTAGTGCTTGTAGTAGCACTAGACTCTGTTTTCTTTACATTCTCTAATTTCTTCTTCAAATCACTGATAGTTTTTGCAAAAGACCCCTCTTATTGTTTCATATTCTCCAATTTCCTATTCAAACTATGGATTGTCTTTGCACTAGATTCCTCTTTTTTCTTCTCATTCCCCAATTCCTTTTGCAAATTAAAAATCATACTTGCCCTAGAATCCAAATTTTTCTTTTCATTCTCTCATTGAATCTTCAAAATATTATTTTCCTTGATAGCAGAGTCTAGGTGAGCTTTCAATTTATTGATGACATGTGCACTACTCTCTATAGACTTGAACAACTATGCAGTAGAGGCTTGTTCATGCTAAAGTCTTATTTGGCACTCATCCAATTCTTTAGTCAATTTTTGCACTTCTTCATTCATCTTTTCTTGCTGGACAATTGCCTCTGTAGGAGAAGATTTATTTATCCTATTTTGCAATTCTTTGAAGCTATTGTCTGCTGCTTTCTCCTTTGCCTTCACATTATCAAGGTTTGCATGTAACTTTTATATTTTCTTTGTAAGCCTTTTGTTTTCCCTCTTCCCTTTCAAAAGTGTAGTGTAGACCATTTTGTTGCTCTCTTTTGATATATTGATTTTGTCAATATTTTTCACTTTTGACAAATCTATTTGAAGATTGATAACTTGTATATCGTTACAATTTATTACATATTGTGGTGGATTATTATCTCTACCCAGGGGGGCATGAAGTTCATCATTTCATTGTTTGGATCATATGTTTAAAATAATTTGTGAGTATATCCTTGACATTCGGTAACTGCATCACTTTTCAAAGTTTTCATAATTTGCCTATTTCTTTTGCTTGTCTGTTCAAAATTTGATGCAAACTCATTCAAACTAAAATCTGAATTTTCTTACATAATTGAGTGTTTGAAAGGTGAATTATCAACTGTATCATTGTATGCTGATGCTCCTCCGTCACCAGTTAAACTTACTCCACCTACAATTGTATTTTGAGGATTATCAACATACTAAAGATGGCCCATTCCAAATCTTAGCATTTTAGGACTATTTTTAAGGTTTTGTATAGAAGCTACTAGTGCATACATTATTGAAGTAACCATTGAAATTTATTGAAGTGTAATTGCCATAAGTTTTTTCTTTTTTACATAAGGTTCATCCATGCTAGTGTCAGTGCCAGTGCCAGTGCCAGTGGGATCAACTACAATTGGATTTGAAGATTTAAGAAATAATGTGTTGGGATGACCTTCAGAAGTAGAAGTATAATGTTCTTTGCCCTTTTTAGATTAATCATCTTCAATCTCAGTGCATCCAATGATTGGGTTAGGTGGGTTTAGTACTGAAACTAGATTTCAAATCCTTTCACCACTTGCACCAATGGGCCCTATACCTTCATAACCCATTTTTTGTATCACAGTTGCTTCTTTACCACACTTTTTTGAGTAGAATCACTTATTTGAAGTTTAATGATATCTCCACCCCTAGTTGACCCAAAATCCTCAATACCTTGAATATTAGCATTAGACTCGAGGTCCTTCTATCTTTGAATATCATTGTCACTGCAACTGCCAAGTTGATATAGTACAGTTGGATGCTCTTTATTCCAATACTTGCTGAAAAGTTCATCCTCGTCAATTTTCACAAAACCTGCTGATGTCTTTGGTTCACCCCAATTTTGCCTCATTTTCCAAAAATTAGTTATCTTTGTTTGACACCATATTTTAGATGCACATGCCTCTTTAAATACTTTCGGCATAGACTTCTTAGAAGGTTCAAATGATTTCTCGTAGAAATTTAAGTATGTGAGAGGCTCTGATTTGTGTGCCTCTGATATGTGCAATGTCATAATTTAGGATGATAGTTCTTGCATTGAAATATTATTCTTTGCTGCATGTTTCTCCATCTCTTTCTTAACCTCATCCCATGAATCCTTGTTTTTTAACTTTTCTATCAATGACATCTCCTGGTGTTGATATTTGTTCGCAAAGTTCCCATTGGAAATAATTCTTATTTTTATTATGGTCAATGGATCATAATTTCAGTGATTGACAAAATGAAAGCCAAAAAAGTTACCAATTCATTTGCCACTTTGAAAGCGTTTCTCTCAAATGTGAGGCCTCCAATTGTCAAAGGCAAGGAAGGAACTATCTTTTTCTTTTGTTGTCCACTGAAAAGTTCATCTACACTCTCCATCTGCCTTACATATTCCAGTGCAAAAACTCTTTCTGAAAAATGCATTAGAAGTTTGTAGGGTTCAATTGCTGAACCATAAAACCTTAAGATAGTGTACTCTTCCATGAAGAACCAGTCAACCAATTGAATCTGACTTCCTAGTTGAATGCAATCTTTACAAGACATAGGAAATCTAGGCATTGTAGTGCCTGTGATTTTTTGGTAAATAGGTGCCAAAAAGAAGTCTACAAAATAGTTGTAGTTTTTATTGTTAGCAGCCATCCTCATCTTATGTGTCCACTCATATACTAGACTTGGAGTCTCTAATTTTTTCTGAGTTTTCTCATCAAACTTATAGACCTCAATATCAAGCTTGTTGTTCTCTATCTCAAATATTGGGTGATGCTTTGCTAAATGAAGGTAGCACAAGTAACTTTTGTACCTAAATGTCTTTGTCTTTCCTGTAGTTGTACTTTTTTTAATCATTAGTAATTGTTGTTGCATAGATTCAACAATGTACTGAACAAAATGATATATTACATCTACCTTCTCAACTGACTGACCTTGACAATAGATATTATAAATCATTTCAAGAACACTGTCCACCACTTCCTTGTTATTGTCCAATGCCAGACAAAATGATAACAAAGAAATAGTATTATGGAATCTGAACACATGGCACAAAAATATCATACTGATAAAGAGGCTTATGGTTTATGTCTAGTGTAACACCAGTAGAGGGCTTTAAGGGTATTAAACCCTTAATATATGAATCTTGAAAACCTCTTTCCAGCTTGTCATAAGCTTGAGCTAGTTTATCCAAGTCAATGCACTTGTTAAAGCTTTCTATTCTAAACCCTAACCCTAGGTCTAACAGAGTGAAAAATTCACTCTCAGTTATTGATAAAATTTCCTCCTAAATGTTTTGGTTTACAATTGCCTTTCTCTTTTCATCATAATTTTGAGCACATAGCATTACAATTTCAAGGCAAGGGAATACTTCAAGTACAACGAGTTTTGCTAATCCAGTGACCAGAGCAGCTAGTTTATTTGTATGTGCACCAATATTGTTGTTATATTTGTAAAAAATTCTCCCATTCTATAGATCTTTCCACTTACTAAACAATGAATGTTTGATTCCCATGATTCCAGAATCTCCATGGATAACAGAATCAAAAATATCATGACATTCATCAATGAAACTTGGGGTTTGTAGCACTTGTCTGAGTTATATAATGGTTTTCTTTTTCTTTATGCTTGCACTCGTACGGGAGGTTTTTGATTTTGTTTTGCCCACGCCTAGCTGCTACTGGTTATTAGACTTCAGGCCTTATTTAAAGTAATTGTAAAGTGTAAACCAGGACAATTAAAATCAAGATTTATATTACTGGAAATTGCAATAAATTTTAAAAAAATAAAAAATTAAATACTTGAAATCGAGATTGGATAATTGGTGTTGTCATTTGATACCCAAGTTTCACACTTTCAATCTTCAAGAATCAAACCACGAAATGGAATTCTGCTAGTCTTTAAAAATTTGAAATTTGAAAACCCTATCATATCAAAGTGTCGACTTGCAGTTACATAACTTTCAACTTCATACTCTAAAAAGTAAAAACTTAGAAGTTTAATAGTTAAAACAAAAGTATTAAGTAATTAATGATTTTATGTACAATGTACATCTAACCGAAATAAAGTGTCAAGACTCAATAATGTAGTGATGTACATAAGTTACATGTGTCACGATTCTAAATGAATCTAGTGAAATGGGAAAGCATTCTCCAAATCTATCTGAAATTCATCTCGAGCTGTTGATCTATCAAATGGTTATCATTATTATTATATTATATTATATTATATGATATGGTTATAATTATATTACAGTATAAATAATTATATTATATGTTCTATTATGTAATAAATAATTATAAATAAAAATAATAATATTTTTATAATAATAATAAATCTTAAATGATTATATAATATAAGTAATATTATTTTTAATTGAATGAAAAAAATATATTATAATTTATAAAAAAATACATTATTAAAATATATAATATAAACCAATGCACTTACATTAAAAAAAATAAAAATTAACAATAATAAAAAAAGGTAAAAATTTATTACATTGATATACATTTGAATAAATTTATTCATTTTAAATAAATTAATAATAAGATTAGAACTTAATTATCAATTATTCAATAATCATATGATTTTCAGATGAATTTGTGGAGTGATATCGATATTTATAATTATTTATTATATAATAGAACATATAATACAATTATTTATACTATAATATAATTATAATCATAATCATCTGATATAATCATAAGCATATAATATAATATAATATAATTATAACCATATAATATAATTTAATATAATATAATATTATAATAATAATGATCGTTTGATAGATCGATGGCCCAAGATAAATTTTGGGCCAATTTTGAGAATGCTTTCCCATCTGCTTAGATTCATCTAAAATTGTGACACGTTTCAATCGTGACACTTGTCATGATTCTAGATGAATCTAGGTAGATGGGAAAGCATTTTCCAAATTAGGTCTGAAATTCATCTCAGGTCGTTGATCTATCAAATGGTTATTATTATTATTATATTATATTATATGGTTATAACTATATTATATGGTTATGATTATATCATATGGTTATAATTATATTATATTATATTATATGTTCTATTATATAATAAATAATTATAAATAAAAATAATAATATTTTTATAATAATAAAAAATCTTAAATGATTATATAATATAAGTAATATTATTTTTAATTGAATGACAAAAAACATATTATAATTTGTAAAAAAACATATTATTAAAATACAAAATATAAACCAATCCGCTTACATTAAAAAATAAATTAAAAAATATTTAACAATAATTTTTAAAAAGTAAAAAATTATTATATTGATATACATTTGAATAATTTTTTTCATTTTAAATAAATTAATAATAATAAGAATAGAACTTAATTATCGATTATTCAATATTCATATGATTTTTGGGTGAATTTGTGGAGTGATATCGTTGTTGTCAACAGTCATCCAAAATCGTGACATGTGTCAATCATGACACTTTTCAAGGACACGTGTCACGATTTTGGATGAATCTAGGAAAATGAGAAAGCATTCTCCAAATCGGCCCAAAATTCATCTGAGGTCATCGATCTATCAAATGGTTATTATTATTATATTATATTATATTATATGATATGATTATGATTAAAATTATTATTATTATATTATATTATATTATTATTATATTATATTATATTATATGGTTATTATTATATTATATTATATGATATGGTTATAATTACAATTTAAAAGTAAAATTGCAAATGCTATATTTTTATTCATATTTATTGTTTAGTTTACAAATTAAAATATAATATAGTTAAAATATCTATAAATTATTAAAATTTAACATATATTGAAAATTTTGATAATTATTTATAAACTATTCCATCATTTAAAAGATTTCATAATAAAAACAAAGTTAGGAATAGGTGACAAGATAGGTATGAAATAAAAATTTGACACATAAATTATCAAAATTATATATAACTTTGTTAAGGTTATGATTTATTAATCTTTAGTTTTTCTTTAAACTCCATTTGTTTTAACCAATCAGATTAAAAAAAAATAGTTAATTATTAATAGTAAACTTTTTTTAACAAAGTCACAGACTAACAGTAACACTGTAACATTTCAACAATGCATTGAGAATCAAGATGCCAAAAAAAAACTTACAAAGTTGTAGACTAAGAAGATCAATGATTTGAGAAGCCAAAAACTATTATTTTTATTGATAATATTTTAAACTGTACAATGTACATAATATTAATTCATAGCTTAGATATTCAAAATAGCTAATCAAATCAGCCTGGTTTTACTATTTTATAATTTACAAAAAAGGGCAAGGCTCAATCCAAAAAAAAATACAAATATCTTGGAAACATAATACATTTTTTTTCCCTAAGGGGCCAAGGGCAACGGGTAAGGAAACAATATTCGGAAATAGGGAAGGGAACTAGGGAGGTTGGAAGCATCATGGGGAGGAGGGACTAAGGGCTTAAAGTCTTTAATTAGAAAGGTCTCCAAGTTCATCTATGAGGAATCTGTTGGAGAAGATGATGTCATTGAACTTTTCTAGCCATGACGTGAAGTCGATCTTGTTGACATCGTCGTCCAACAACAACCATTTCTGTAGAAAATCCCTTCCAATGATGAGTTAGTTTTCATTCATTCATGTCAAGCAAGAAAGGATGCTTATGTATAATGCACTCGATGCCTACTACATTTGCAAAAGGGATGCCGATGCCTAGCCTCAATACCTGCTCGGCCAATACAATAATTTTGACATCATCTTTTAAAAATGTTACGCAGAAGCATTACCATGTCTATTTAACTACCTCCAAGGTCGAGAAGAGATGCAAGGAAGGAGGTAATATTCGTGTGCACATGATACCTCTTCTCGTTTCTCAAGAATCCATGGCCGAGGACCATGGATATAGCATGGCAGATAAAAAAACTTCAGGCATCTACCTTGCAAACCATGGCAAGGACATCGTCAATAATCCTACCCAAAAAGGGCTTTTGCAGAGCCATTATAGTGTATTTTAGGCGAATTGGCATATCCATGACTAAAATTCAAGAAACTCTACAAAGTGCAACTGCAAACCAAATTCAGATTGAAGAAATTAGAATATGAGAAATGATAATGAAAGAGGAATTGAAGAGGCTATTTAATAGTAGTTGCATTTAGTTCTTTGGCATTTGCAATCTTTCATATCTTATTTTTTTGTATTCCTATTAATTTTTAAGTATGTGAAACACCAAAATGTGCTAACATTAATGTCAGATAGTCAATAGTGCCTGACATGAGTAATAATTTTCATGCAAACTTTTTTACGTATCTCCATGTCGATAAATTACATTTGACTCTAGGTATTTTCAAGCGAGTGGCCCTTAGATGCATCTTCTATCATTGATCTCTAACTAATAAATGATCAATAAAACTATTGTATTTACTATTAGGGTAAGAGCACCTAGTTGTGGTGCCAAAAGCGGGGTATAAGTGGACACCTTTTTCCTAAAATCAATAATTTCTAAACTTAATAAGAATTTGAAGATAGTTACACTCAAAATTTTAAGATATGATAAAATAAAAAGTTGTAGTTTTTTGAATCTAGTTTCTAAACTACTAATTTTTTTCAAAATGGTTTAGTTTTAGGTTCTCAAAAAAGGGGGCCACAAAAAGTGGTACTGTTTATTCCAAAAAAACATAACACAATACAAAGTGTGGCCCTCCTAAAATTTTAACTTTATTTTTGAAAATTCTTTAATTGGTCAGGTCAAAAGTTACTTAACACTATGTAGTTTATCCTAGATTTTTCGGGTAATTTTATAATGTGTATTTTTTTTAATAATTTTTTTAGCTAGACACATCCCAAAAATGTAAAATATCTATGTCCTCCCCCTATAAATAATTGAAAACTAATTAAAATCTAAACTTTTTTTTTTCAAAATGTGTAGAATGGAGTCTAGTTTCTAAAAAACTAAGTTGTTGCAAAATTTGATAAACGAGCTAAAATCTATAGCCCAATTAGTACATGGTGGTTTTTGACAAAAAAATGGACATACATTCGAAAGAAATTATATATGAAAGGCTTAAAATAGTTCAAATTAAAAATAAATTATATGGTTATATAGCTAACACAGAGACTTGCAATGTCATGTAACCTGATCTTATTGATGACCAACCACGAGGAATCTTTAAGGAGAGCACACAAGAAAAATTAATCATTTTTTGTATCTTTGCAGCAAAACACATCTCAAACCTGTTTATAAACTCCAAACCTTTGGGTTAGATCTCCAAAGCAAAACCAAGCCTTAGGCTTGGTTTTAATGCAAAATTTTGAATAACATGTGCGCGCTATAGCGTGCATGCACTATTTAAAGCTTTTAAATTTTGGTCTCAATAGCCCATGCACACTATAGTGTGCATACACTATTGAGACCTAAATAGTGCATAGAGAAGGAAGAAGAGATGCAAAGTAAGAGCAAGAGAGAGTGCAAAGGGGAATGGTTGTGTGTGTGTGTGTGTGTGTGTGTGTGTGTGTGTGTGTGTGTGTGAGAGAGAGAGAGAGAGAGAGAGAGAGAGTAGGGGATGGGAGAGGGGAGAGAGAGAGTAGGAGATGGGAGAGAGAAGAAGTGAGAAAGAGTAGGGGTGGCAGAGAGAGTATGTGATGGGAGAGAGAGGAAGTGTGAGAGAGAGAGGTGGCAAAGAGAGAGTACGAGATGGGGGAGAGAGATTGAGAGTAGGGCTGGGAGAGAGAGGAAGTGTGAGAGAGTAGGAGGTGGCCGAGAGAGAGTAGAGAGTGAGAGTGAGAGTGAGAGTAGGTAGTGGGAGAGGGAGTGGGAGAGGGAGAGTGAGTGAGAGATAGAGCATGGGATGGAAAAGAGGGGGGGATGAGTGTGTGTGTGAAAGTGAAAGAGTAGGGGATGAGAGAGAGAGAGAGAGAGAGAGAGAGAGAGAGAGAGAGAGAGAGAGAGAGAGATGGAGAGAGAGTAGGGGATGAGAGAGAAAGAGAGTAGGAAATGGGAGAGGGAGTGGGAAAGGAAGAGAGGAGGGATGTGAGTGTAAGAGAGAGAGTAGGGGATGGGAGAGAGTGAGAGTGTGTGAGAGTAGGGGTGGCAAAGAGAGACTGAGAGAGAGAGAGAGAGGGGGAGAGAGAGAGAAGAGAGGGAGAGAGTGAGAGAGACATTAGGTAGTGGGAGAGGGAGTGGGAGGGAGAGAGAGAGGGCAAATGGGAGTGTGTAAGAGAGGCATAGTAGGGGATGAGAGAGAGAGAGAGAGAGAGAGAGAGAGAGAGAGAGAGAGAGAGTAGGTGGTGGGAGAGGGAGTGAGAGAGGAAGAGAGAGAGGGGGGAATGGGAATGTGTGTAAGAGAGAGAGAGAGTAGGGGATGGGAGAGAGAGGAAGTGTGAGAGAGAGTAGAGGTGGAAGAGAGAGAGTATAGGGTGGGAGAGAGAGAGAGATTGAGAGTAGGGGATGGGGGGAGAGAGAGAGAGAGAGTATAGGATGGGAGAGAGATTGAGAGTAAGGGATGGGGAAGAGAGAGAGTAGGTGGTGGGAGATGGAGTGGGAGATCGAGAGCAAGAGAGAGGAGGATGGGATTGCATATGTGTGAAAGAGAGAGAGTAGCTCGAAAGAGAGTAGGGGATGGGAGAGAGAGAGTAGGAGATGGGAGAGGGAGAGAGAGGGGGGATGGAAATGTGTGTGTGTGTGTGTGTGTGTGTGTGTGTGTGTGTGTGTGTGTGTGTGTGTGTGAGAGAGAGAGAGAGAGAGAGAGAGAGTAGGGGATGGAAGAGAGTGTGAAAATGTAAGAGAGAGTAGGGGGTGGCAAAGAGAGTCAAGAGGGAGAGAGTGAGAGTGAGAGAGAGAGTAGGCAGTGGGAGAGGGAGAGAAAGTGAGAGACATAGTAGGGGATGGGAGAAGAGAGAGAGGGGGGGGATGGGTGTGTGTATGAAAGAGAGAGTAGGGAATGGGAGAGGGGAGAGAGAGATAGAGAAATAGTAGGGGATAGGAGAGAAAGATAGTAGGCAATGGGAGAGGGAGTGGGAGAGAGAGGGGGGGGATGAGAGTGTGTTTAAGAGAGAGCATGGGATGGGAGAGAGTGTGAGAGGGAGTAGAGCTGGCAGAGAGAGAGTAGGGGATGGGAGAGAGAGAGTGTAGAGAGGGAGAGAGAGAGAGATAGATAGATAGATAGATAGAGAGAGAGAGAGAGAGAGAGAGAGAGTAGGCAGTGGGAGAGGGAGTGGGACGGAGAGAGGGGGAATGGGACTATGTGTAAGAGAGGCAGAGTAGGGGATGGGAGAGAGTAGGCAATGGGAGAGGGTGTGCTAGAGAGAGAGGGGAGAGATGGGAATTTGTGTAAGACAGATAGAGTAGGGGATGGGAGAGAGTGTGAGAGAGAGTAGGGGGTGGCAGAGAGAGCTCCTACGGGATAGGAGAAAGAGAGTTGGGGATGGGAGAGAGTGTGAGAGAGAGTAGGGAATGGAAGAGAGAGTGAGAGTATGGGATGGGATAGAGAGTACTTGAGAGAGAAAGATAATAGGTGGTGCAAGAGGGAGTGGGAGAGGGGGAGAGAGAGGGGGGGATGGTAGTGTGTGTGAAAAATCTAGAGAATATGGGATGGAAGAGGAGAGAGAGGGGGGATAACAGTGTGTGTGTCTATGAAAGACAGATAGTAGGGGATGGGAGAGGGGAGAGAGAGAGAGTAGGGGATGGGGGAGAGAGAGTAGGTGGTGGGAGAGGGAGTGGGAGAGGGGGAGAGAGAGGGGGAATGGGAATGTGTATAAGAGAGAGAGATTAGGGGATGGGAGAGAGTGTGAGAGTGTGAGAGAGAGTAGGTGGTTGAAAAGAGAGCTCTTATGGGATGGGAGAGAGAGAGAGTAGAGAGGGAGAGAGAGAACCTGAGAGAGAGATAGTAGGCAGTAGGAGAGGGAGTGGGAGAGAGAGATAGGGGGATGGGAGTGTGTGTGACATATCTAGAGAGTAGAGGATGGGAGAGAAGAGAGTGGGGGGATAAGAGAGTGTGTGTGTGTGTGTCTATAAAAGAGAGAAAGTAGGGGAAGGGAGAGATAGAGAGTAAGTGGTGAGAGAGGGAGAGAGTGAGAGTAAACAATGGGAGAGAGTGTGAGAGAGAGTAGGGGATGGGAGAGTGTGAGAGAGAGTAGGGAGAGGGAGATAGGAGTGTGTGTGATAGATATAGAGAGTAGGGGATGGGAAAGAAGAGAGAGGGGTGATGGGTGTGTGTGTGTGTGTCTATGAAAGAGAGAGAGTAGGGGATGGGAGAGAGTGTGAGAGAGAGTAGGAGGTGGCAAAGAGAGAGTACGAAATGGTAGAGAAATAGTGAAAGGATGGGAGAGAGTGTAAGAGAGAGTAGGGGGTGGCAGAAAGAGAGTATAGGATGGGAGAGATAGAGTGAAAGGATGGGAGAGAGTGTGAGAGAGACTAGGGAATGGGAGAGAGTGAGAGAGAGTTGGGGATAGGAGAGAGAGCAAGAGTAGGGGATGGGAGAGAGAGTAGAGAGGGAGAGAGAGATAGTAGGTGGTGGGAGAGGGAGTGGGAGAGGGGGAGAGAGAGGGGGGATGGGAGTGTGTGTGAGAGATCTAGAGAGTAGGGGATGGGAGAGAAAAGAAAGAGGGATGGGAGTATGTATAGAGTTTAGGGGATGGGAGAGGGGAGAGAGAGTAGCCCAGGGGAGGGGGAGAGAGAGAGAGAGAGAGAGAGAGAGAGAGAGAGAGAGAGAGAGAGAGAGAGAGAGAGAGTAGGTGGTGGGACAGGAAGTGGGAGAGGGAGAGAGGGTGGGGATGGGAGTGTTTGTAAGATATATTATGGGATGAGAGAGAGAGTGTGAGAGAGAGTAGGAGGTGGCAGAGAGAGAACGGGATGGGAGAGAGAGAGTGAGAGTAGAGGATGAGAGAGAGTGTGAGAAAGAGTAAGGGGATGGGAGAGAGAGAGTGGGGGATGGGAGAGGGAAGAGATAGAGAGATTAGGTGATGGGAGAGGGGAGAGAGAGTGGGGGGTGAGAGAGAGAGAGGGGGAGAGAGAGAGAGAGTAGGGGATGGGATAGAGTAGGTGATGGGAGAGGGATTAGGAGAGGGAGAGTGAGAGAGAGTAGGCAATGGGAGAGAGAGTAGGAGAGGGAGAGTGAGAGAGAGTAGGTGATGGGAGAGGGAGTAGGATAGGGAGAGAGAGAGAGTAGGTGATGGGAGAGGGAGAGTGAGAGAGAGTAGGCAATGGGAGAGGGAGAGTGAGAGAGAGAGAGTGGGGTATGAGAGAGGAGAGAGACTGAGAGAGAGTAGGGGATAGGAGAGGAGATAGAGAGTAGGGGATGGGGGATGGTGGGATAGAGAGAGATGTGTTTTGACATCGTGTGTACACACTATAGTGCGTATGCACATTATAATGCTTACGCACTTTGTGAAATCACCCAAAAATGGTCAAAAAGCAACTTTGGGGCCCATTTCATCCATTCTCTACTTTTGGTCTATTATGCATTCTATTATTTCGATAGAAAACATAGGTTTCAACATAGAAAACACTATTTGAAGACTTTTTGAAGCTAGCAAACACCAAATTCAATCATTGGATACATGATTTGAAGACTTTTTGAATATTCCTTGTATAGAAAATGTTAGTGCAATCCTTTTTAAATATTGTTTGTTGATATATAGATACAAATTTGATTATAATTTGACATGTTGTTTAATATATAGTGAATTCATTAAAATTCGTATGTTTGAATGAAATGTTATTTTGAAATGGTTAGAAATTTGATATATATTGTGTATTCATTCAAATAATTGTAATTTTTATATGTATTTGAATGATTTGTAATTTACACATTGTAAGTAATTCAGATGTTTGAATAATTTGACATGTAGAAATCATCATGATGCCAAGGAAGAAACCAAATATCAAAAAAATGAATAAAGGGAGAGAGATTTGGCAATTAAAAGAGATAAAATGAAACTATGATGTGAACAAATAAAATTGCAAAGCAATAATGAAGAATTGACTTTCAAAGAGGATCAAGAACCACCGGTACAAAGAACAAAGAGGAAGAATTGGAAAGACAAAGAGAACGAATGAGACTGTTACACTTAAGAAGATAATTAAATTGTGAAGCTATACCATCTTCCAATTTTGGAGTCATATCATCTTCTCATGTTGAAGAGATGCTAATTTGTAGATCCGACGATGTACACTCTCCGTCATGTCATGTTGAATGCACAACATCAACGTATCAAGTAGGTGATACTCCATCTTTTGCATCTTATTGCCAAGGCACATCATCTTCGGTTCAAGGTACACAATACACTCAACCTTATGTTGATGTTCAAAATGTTGAGGGAATGGAAGAGATTATAACAGCTTCTAAAATTAATTTTAGAAGACCAAAATATTTGATTGATATTGATACTAACATTTGAAAATCAATGTCTGACAAGATTAGCAAGCATACTTGTCAAAGAAAAGCTAATCATATGTGGAGATTATTTTTTAAAGAGTTAAATATTATAGGTCAATGCCAATTATTTGTTGAAATGGTGAGAAATTTGAAATTTAGGCGTATAATGAAGATTCTTGGGCTAAGATTGATGGATGATTCAAATAAAAAAAGTATTGTAAAGAATCTAATGAGTGCTTATGACAAAGTGGGTTCTAAATCATGCATCAAGATATTAATATCACAAGATGAGTAATTACATCGATAATAGTAAGTAGCCAAATGAAGAACACTCAACTCATGAGAAAGATAAGAAAAATATTCAAAATTGGTAGAGGTACTCTAAGGAGAGCCATGCTAAGGTGTGAAAGATTGGAAGATCCAACAAAAAATGAGTTATGGACATTTAGTGATAGACTACCATGAAAGGATAAAGAAATTAGTAAAACTTTGAAATCATTGATCAAAGATTTTTTAAAAAATAAGACACATGTTTCTCCTAATCAAAGAGATGTTGTAAGAAGGAGGATTGGTAGCCAAAATTGTGACCCAAATCTAAAACATTTTTTCGACTCAACTCAGACACAATTTTTTGCAAAATTTATTGGTATGTATCCTCAAATTCAAATAAGTCAAAGATTTTATGAGATGGGTAAACCTTTTTATATGAAGATAAATCACCCATGCACAACTTGTTGTTGTAGGATACATATTGAATTTTCTAACCATTTTGTTGTTTTTAGGCATATATGTGTGTTTTTGCATTCTGAGTTTGTTTTGTAGGATTATGACATGAATGAGCCACCAAGATCTTCAAGGGAATTCATATCCAACATTTTATGTGAAATAGGGGACGGCCAACAATTTTACAAGACATCATGCTTGGATGGTACATGCTTATTTTGTGGTTCTTTGCAACTTTTATCAACTTGTCAACATGTGGATAGTACACATGTAATTGAAAATAAAATAGTAGATTACAAAAAATTTAAGACAATGACATATGCTCTAAAAGATGGGAAATAGGGTATAAGATCTGATTTAGTCATTGAAAAGATTCCAGTGTATGAGTTCATGAAGATTTTTCATAAAAAAATTATTTACATGTAAGGCATACACATAGAGCTCAATGGTTGGATTTGCAATTCAAGTTGTGCAAGAATACATTTCCATTGGATACCATTATTTTAATTGTAGATTTTTCAAATAACTACACACTACAACCAAAAAATAAGGTGCAAGAAAAGTATTATACTTCTCAATAGGTTTTCATATTTGTTCACATAACATTTATGCATTCACCTACAAGTATAGAGGATGATAGAAAGATTTTGAGAGAGTACCATTTTTACATCAACGATGATCAATAACATTCTATGAAGTTCATACATGGTTGTTTTCAACTATTTTATGGAGATTTGGCTAATAGGGTCATAACATATCATCAACACATTATTTGGTTAGACAATTGTACATCTCAATTCAAGAATGCACAGATGTTCTATTGGTTGAGCAAGATGCATAGGCTATATAGAATTCAATATATGTGAAATTTCATAGAGCCTAGTCATGGAAAGGGAGAGCACAATGGTGCAGGTGCATGCATCAAACAAGCCTTGGCTCCTGAAGAACTAAAGTACAAATATGGAGCAATATTGATAGATGCAAAATCCATCATCTAGTGTGTAACGCTACAATGGGTCCAGGTAAGGAAGGTGAGTCTACGGTTCATAGATTTTTTTGGTTGATAGATAATACTAACATTGCACCATATCAGGATTGTTGCACGCTAATAAGATCTAGTGAGTTTCACTCTTTTAGAAGCTCTGATGCAGGTTCATGGAGTATCCACACGTGAAAAATGGCATGCTATTGTCCATTATGTGCAAAGGAAAATTGAGATGACTATGAGTCAGCTAAATGGGTGGACAAATGGGATATATGGGTTTTGGACCCAATTGACACCTATCGTCCCCCACAAGCACTGAAAATGGTAAAGATGGATTCATCTATTGACTTTGACTGATTGTCTGATCTAGTGCAACCTGGTTATATATATATATATATATATATATATATATATATATATATATATATATATATATATATATATATATATATATATATATATATATATATATATATATATCTTTGTAATTCCAATATGTAACTTTATAACTTTTACCTAAGTATTTTTTGAATTAATGACCACATTTTGTACATTTGTCACTACAGGCCATGTTTTTGTTGTTATTACACCTAAAGACAATTAGGAAGGGACAGATTATTATTTGTGTCATTGTGTCCAATCCAAACAAAAATTGGATCACTCGGTTATAGATGGTGAAGGTTTAGAGTACCATGTCAATGTAGTGGTTGTTATTGGCACATGACTTAGATGATATTCTATGAAGAAGCCTAACATGTGGTTATTCGAGGATTGGCAAACAAAGAGGAAGATTTTTTATTATTCAAACCTTGTTGTCACATCAAATGTCCACTTGATAAAATATGGTGGAAAACCATATAATAATATTCTTTGGAAAGTCCACAAGTTAGACCACGAGGCAATACTTGAGACATTAAAATGTAGAGCAGATCCAGTTGGCTCATTAGATTGAATAGGGAGAGAGGGAGAGAGAGAAAGAGTGATCAATTGGATCCAAATACAATGTTGCAACTTCTCCCCCAAGACTATCCACATGAAAAGGTGGGTATTTTTATTATGTGTAAGTGATGAGATAAGTTTAAATCACAGATTTTAAGTTTTGATTTGTTTAAAATCTAGATACATTATTTGAATTTATATTAGATTCTTTAATAGGACCCATTTTTAGATTAGTTGTTTGAATAAGTGGAAGTTTAGAATTTTTCGTTTAGATCAAAATGTAATGAAAGAACATGAAAATTGTTAGAATGTGAATGCTTTGTGATGTAAATTCATGATTGTGTGCATGTAACCAGAAATTTCAAATTGGCGAAAGCAAGGATACAATGGGAGAAGTTTCTATTAATCATCAAGCAAGGGTTATCATGCAACTTAGAAATCAAGGATTTGTACAAATGGATAATTCTTAATGACAAGACATATTCAATTTTTTTCATTCTCTAATTTTAGTGGATTAATCTTATCTTATATTTTTTACTATGCTAATTCTTCATTTGCAAGTCACCAAAGAAGAGGGTCAATAAAGTTGAAGCACCAGTGATAAAGGGTGAGACGCCAAAATCATCTATGAAATAGTATGATCAATTCAAATCCTCAATGTTTATTAGTGCTTTTTGTTCAAGTACCATTGTGTGTTAATCATCTTATGCCTAGAATTGTAGAGGATCACAATCATCAAAAAGTAAGAAGGAAAATAGGTCTCGCTCTGATGATAATGGGGCAGTTACAGATATAGTTCTCTCTAACGATAATGTTGATCAACTAATGTATAAGTTGAGAGAACCAAAAGACTATTTAGGTCTACTGAAAACAAATGAAACTTTTGATATTTTAGGATATAAAATGTTTATTGATGGATTTGACAAGAATTAAAAGTATACAGACAATCAATTTACTCTTCCATAAAATGGTTCCTATGTTAACAAATTTTACTATATTTCTTGATTTTATTCTAGCATTTAATGTGATTGTAATATTGGTTTATAACTGACGAAGGACAAAGCATAAAGAGTAAAAAAGTTGCATCTGTGAACACACCTACAAATGGAAGTGGAAGAAAGTCTAAGGGAGCTAAGGAAGTGAAAACTATAATAGATCAAGACCAAATAGGGATATCAGTAGATAGAGGTGCAAGGATTTCAAATGATGAACCTTTGGTATGTAAACTCCAAAATACATTTTTTGGTTTTAAACTAAAATTGAGTATGCATTTGACTTATTTTTCCTGAAAATGTAGAATGCATGGAGATTACATGCATGCATTAATTAGTAGACTTTGGAAGTCGGGCTTCACTTCAAAAATATATGAAGAACATGCATATGTATTGGAAACTTCTCATATGGATGTTATATTGTTTTAGAATGTTAGGACTAGTTTCAAGTTGATATCAGCCATTTGTAAAGGCTTGAGACTCATTGGTGTTTCTATAAAGCTTGAGTTCTTAAGACCTATAGGGCATTTAGTATCTAGGGAAATAGGTAGAAATACCTTATGGTGTGGGGAATCAAGAAATTTTTTCATACATATAGGTTAAATAAAGTAACCTTAAAGGACTTTGAGATTCAAGACCACATGTAAGGTCAAATGAATCCTTGGTGCCATTATAAGCCAGGATGTCATTTGAACCAAAGGTCATTTTTGGTCAATCTAGGTTGTTTTAGGAGGAAATAGGGAATTTATAGTTTCCTAGGAGATTTTAGATGCCTTAGTATTCATTTGGAATGATTTAGAAGGATAGATTGGCAGTTGGAACAAAAATTGTCAAAAGTGCAAAAAATTGCAAAAAATGCAAGAAATGTTGCTAATTGCAAAAAGTTGCTAAACAACAATTTTTGCAAAATAAGTTGTCAAACTGTTAGGGAGTTTAATGGTCATCACAAACATTCAAAATTGGTTGTAGCTATTGGAGGAAATCTATTTAAGGTTTCCACAAGTGGAGAAACCCATTGTATGGATGGGTGAACAACAAACATTGAATAAAACTCAAAATTTCTGCCTTTTTCTCTATTGTTTCAATTTTTCATGGCCTATATGGATTGGTAGTAGTTAAAGTTTCATATGGTTGGATAGAGATGGAGTTAGCGTTCCATTGCATTTGGTTTGAAGTCTTTATCTTACATACAACAAAAGTTACATCAATTTTTGTAGAGGTTGGTTAGATTTACCCTAAATATGAGGGTTTCTTCAAGATGGCCACCTAACTTGAAAATCCATCCTAGGATTTCAATGCCACTTTGAGGAATGCAAGTTAGGATAGGGTACTTTAAGATGGTAGAGATTCAGAACTATAGGAATAGGGTACCTATTTTTACTAGCAAACCCTAGACTGAACATGGTCATATGTCTAGTCTAGATTTGAAGAAGAAAGAAGGTTCAAGCTTACAAACTAATTGATTTGACCCAGGTGAAGGGTGTAGAAGGATAAATTATATGTGAAAAATATTTTCATAAGGATAGATCCAAGTCTGTGAACCCATTTTCTCAGATTTCCTTTGTAACCCAGCCTAATTTGGCCAATTAGGTTTGTGACTCAAAGTGGATGTAAGTTGGTGCTGGAATAGAGTTTGAGTTTGATCTTTTGGAATCCCTAAGAAGTGGTTGAAGGGTGTCAAAAGAAGTTAAAATATAGTGTGGTTCTTTGCAAATTTTGGGAGTTTGATCAAGAAAACTAGGATTAACCCTATTAGGAATGTTGATAACAATTATGTAAATTCGTTGTTGGGTGTTGGAGAACCTCAAAGTTTGGAATTTCTTGTTGGATTAGGTCCATAGAAAAATTTTCTATCGAGAAATTTGAGTTCTAAACCCATTTAGGAAGAATTTTCCTTTTAGGCCTATTAGAGAAAGGGAGTCCCTAAGGTGTGATTGATCTAAGTCAGTTGAGAACCCTAGGTTTAATGGTTGGGCATGTAGCATGGAGCCCACTTGTAGGGTAGAGTATACCTTGGTTAGAAGCCCTTTGATCAGTCTGCAACCTTGAAGAAAGATTAAGATGCTATTTGGAAATTGGATGCAGAGATGACATAATAGAAGCAAGAATCAAGCCCAACCCCTATACAACCTTCAATGTGCTCACAAGGATTGAAAAAAAGATTTGGTCTACTTCCTCACGTATATACTCCTCCTAAAAACCACTGAAAATGGTTTCTAGACTCACCTTCTACAAGTAAGACTCAAAAGTATATGCACCCAACTCAAGCAAATATGACAACCTCCTTTGAAATCGGAAAAATGAGGATTTTT
This sequence comes from Cupressus sempervirens, assembly GCA_028749045.1. Classification (NCBI taxonomy): domain Eukaryota; kingdom Viridiplantae; phylum Streptophyta; class Pinopsida; order Cupressales; family Cupressaceae; genus Cupressus; species Cupressus sempervirens. The sequence goes on along the minus strand of CM053786.1, from coordinate 183,714,238 downwards.
CTGTTCTAGGATTTTCCACCACCAACAAGGGCTTGGGACTTCTTAGTCTCAACACAAATAAGGCAAACCAACCACTGGTTGTACTCCCAACGACCCACAAGTCAACTTGCAATTTTAGACCTAGTAGCATATTAGGTCTCCTAAAATTGATTTTTACCAATAACTCTAAAACTCATCAAAGGACCTAGGGAATAAAATGTTGATTCAAGTGCCCTTTTCCAAGCTCTAACAAACTCCAAAGTTTCAGAGACCAACTCCACTCTAGCATATCCCAACTAGCACCAAGTACTTAGGCCTAATTAGCCACTTTAGGCTTGGTTTTCAAGGCAAATGGTCAAGAATGCGTGCATAAAATCAAATCTCCACTTCTAGGTTTTTCTTCAAGCTCAAAAAAGGGTCTCTTTATTTTGACACCAAGTACTCAAACTCTTTCCATCATTCTATCCACTCTAATCTCTCCAAAACAAGGTCAAATACACGTAGATATTTGACCTAGGGCTTCCTTCCAAAATTCAACAACATTTCTTCCTGCTCCAAAATTACAAAAATTAGATAATATACAACCCTAGCTTGCTCCATACTAGAGAAGAGAGAAATCCACTGGTGGAATCTCATGTTAGGGGCATTTTACTGTCCAAACCCTCGAAACAAGGGTTTCACAGACTAGCAAGGAACAAAATTTGATAACTTTTGCCAAAAAATTGATGAATTCTTCAAATAAAATCCAAAACCTTATAAATAAGTAACTCCAACTTTTTAGTGTAGAAGATTCATCCCCCAATCAATGGATTTCGTACAACATGTGAAAAATCAGAGAAAAGTGCTAGAACAACATGAATTTTATTGATTCTTGAAAGCAAATACAACTAAAACCTCTATATATCTCCCTCTTTGAATGATCAGACCCTATATAGGCTATTTAAAACTAATTTACCAACCCTTGTTCAGTTTTAGCCATTGGAAGTTGTATTTTGAAAAGTTGTCAAGAAAATTGCAAAAGTTGCTAAGCAACCTTTTTGCGATTTTGCAATTTTTGCACTAAGAAAACTTTTATTGCAAATATGTTTGCAAATGGACTTCAAAAACTCCTAGGGACCTTATTAATGTTCTAAACACCTAGAAACTCCTAGAAAACATAGAAATAACCAAAAATCCACTTATTGGACCAATCATTTCTAGCCCAAGAAATGAGGGTTTGGTGGAAGTGTGCATAGATATGCATGGATGCTTAAACAAACTTGAAAATCCTTGTATTTAATACATTTCCTAAGATTTTTTTTTGTTTTGGAGTCATGGAAGTAAAGGGATACAAAATTTACTTCTTTGAGTAAGAGCTAATTAGGCATATTGAAGGGTAGGTTATGAAGGAAGTCTTCACCAGTCTAAAGGTTAGAAACTGAGACTGATATGAATTTAATATCTCTAAAAAGGGTATTCAAAAGTGTGAAAACATTCATAGGTTTTTTGAGAATATTGGAAATGAAATGTTGATTTCAGTGTTGACAGGCTACTAGACAGGCCTAGAAAGCCATAGTTGAAGAATGGTGAAAGATGGGTTGATAGGAATGAATGGGGAGTTGGAACATGAAAAATTTATTATGTTAAGATGGCCTAAGGTGTTAGGATCAAGGGTTGAGGTCGGAATTGAGTTTTGATGTATTGGAGGCACTAGGTACACTAGGTGGCCTAGGATGGAGTTGGTGAAATGAGAGATTGGAATAAGGAAGTGGGAAGGTGAACTTGATTTGTATGGTTGTGGAAGTGATTTACAAAGTCAGAGAACTCTGTTTGACCTTTGAGTAGGATTGATTCCTTGAGTTGATTCCAAGTTTCTTGTTATATCCTCGAGTTGAGTCAGCCTACTTAAGGTGAAAATGGAGGGCTCTACATCATAGGTCCTGGTGTACCTTGTAGTTTTGTGTGTCCACTTTGTGCCCCTGCACCAAATAGAAACAAGAAGCATGAATATCATTTAGAGCCTTCATATCATCACTAACTCAAATCCCAAATCATTTTCAACACTAATCAACAAGAACACTAAAATATTGAACTCAATCATAAGAAAAGATAGATTATTATACTCGAACTTATGAAAAACACTAGCTAACAAAAGATAGATTATTATACTCGAACATTAGGCTCCTTCCTCATTTATTTCATTTGTCATGATGTAAAAAGAGAAAAAATGCACAAAATGTTGTCCTCTTGCATTTTTCTCCACATCTTTTTATAACATCAAAAAAATAAATTGAAGATTAGGATACCCATTTTTCTCCTCTATAACATATCAAAAGATGAGGTATCATTGTTTTGGACCAAGTCTCTATTGTTACACTATGGGCCACTTTTAAGGCATAAAAATGAGCAATATAGGTTATTTTCAAGGAAAAAAAGATTTTTAAGTTTTTTAGAAGGTTATAAAGGTTGCTAGGGTCATTAAGTTAAGTTTTAGGCATCTAGGAGTTAAGATGTCAAAAATTGCAAAAAATTGCAAAAGTTGTCAAAGAAAAATTGCAAAATGGCTAACAACTTTGTAGGAGTTTAGGAATTGGTGAAGGGATGAGAATATGGAAATAAGTTATTTTACTATTTTCAAATATTTTCCAAGTTGTAGAATTGGAATCAAATGAAAAATGTAAAAATTGCACTTTTTGTGCAAAGTTGCATTGTTAAAAGTTGTAAAAGTTGCTCAAATTTGCAACTTAGCAGAAAAAGGGTCATGGGACTAAATTTTCTACTCTGTTAGCTTTGGGTGGCCAAGTAAATCATATCCCCTACCTCATCCAATTCTATTCAGTGCTTGAATGTTCTTGGGCATGCCAAACTTGAACGTCCTTAAGGGTCACTAAATGCCATAGGGCTGTGATCTTTGATGGGGCATATCTAAGAGCTCGTGCGAGATATGGATGCAATTCTAGTTCTCCTATAGGACCATGTTCTGCATACCTACAATAACCTCTCTCACTTTTTGGAGATAATACTCCATTTTGGTTTTGCGATGTCATCTCAAGTGATGCTGGAACTTGTAATGTTGGCCAGTACAAAGTTGCCAATTGCCAAATCTCTCTCACCTTTCATCACAGGATTGAACTATCTACTCCATTAGCTTCAAGATTGTCGGTTAAACCCTATCCCCAACCTCATCCTATCCTGTTCAGTGCTCAAAAATTCTCGAGCACATTGAACTGGAACGTCCCTAAGGGTCACTAAATGCCATAGGGCTGTGATATTTGATGGAGCATATCTCAGAGCTTGTGTGAGATATGGATGTGATTCTAGTTCCTATAGGACTATGTTGTGGAGACCTACAATAACCTCTCTCACTTTTTGGAAATCATACTCCATTTTGATTTTGTGATGCCATCTTGGGTGATACTAAAACTTGTAGCGTTAGCCAGTACAAAGTTACCAATAGCCAAATCTCTCTCACCTTTCATCGTAGGATTAAATTGTCTGCTTCATTAGCTCTAGGTGGCTGGGTAAACCTTATCTCCAACCTTGTCCTATCCCATTCAACACTCAAATGTTCTCGAGCACGCCGAACCAAAATGTCCCTAAGGTTCACTAAATGCCATAGGGTTGCAATCTTTGATGGGGCCTATCTCAGAGCTCCTGTGAGATATGGATGCAATTCTAGTTCCTATAGGACCATGTTGCAAAGGCCTACAATAACCTCTCTCACTTTTTGGAGATCAATGCCAACTACCAAATCTCTCTCACCTTTCATCGTGGGATCGAACTGTCTTCTTCGTTAGCTTTGGGTGGCCAAGTGAACCCTATCCCCAACCTCATCCTATCCCGTTCAACACTCAATCATTCTCAGGCACACCGAACCAAAATGTCCCTAAGGATCACTAAATGCCATAGGGCTTCAATATTTGATAGGGCATATATTGAAGCTCGTGCGAGGTATGGATGTGATTCTAGTTCCTATAGGACCCTGTTGTAAAGACCTACAGTAACCTCTTTCACTTTTTGGATATCTTACTCCATTTTTATTTTGTGATGTGATCTTGAGTGATGTTGAAACTTGTAGTGTTGGCTAGTACAAAGTTCCCAACTACCAAATCTCTCTCACCTTTCCTCCTGGGATTGAACTATCTATTTCATTCGCTTTAGGTGGCTAGGTAAACACTAGCCCTAACCTCTTCTTATGTCATTGAGCACTTGTGCACTATCAGGCATGCCGAACCAAAATTTCCCTAACAAATATAATGAAACATTAAGGGACTTATAAGAGTTCATAAGTTTCTATTTATCTCCCCCACATTGAAAATATCATGGAGAAAATATGGTGTGAAGTGTAGAAGGATAAGATTATAAAGGGCTCATAACTTTTCCTCCTTGTCATAACTCCTAATCTTAAGGGTTTATTAGAGGTAGGCTTAATATGGCACATATTCTAATGTGCCATAGGTTTATAATATTGTGTCAAAACTATCAAAGGAGTGATAGAGATCATTATTTTGCATCATTATGTGGGTTTACAAAGGAATAATCAATGCATCACTATAGAGACAACGTTAATGATAATCAATGCATAAGGTAAGGGCATTACAAATGAATGAGATCAAAGGAAAATATTCAAGGCAACAATAGTGAGTGTAATGAAAAACTTTTTAAACCTTTGTAGTAGTTAGATCTTTGCTTCATTAATATTTGATTAAATCTTGAGAATCCTATTATGTGCACCCTATTTTTCAAAGTGCTAGGATCAACATAAGCATAGCATTAAAAATATTCATCTAATTTTGGGGTGGGAGTTGCAGAATTTTGTGGGAGCATGTTTGTCCAATTCTCATAAAAAAAAGTGATGTCATATTTTCCACTTACATTAGGGATAAATGCAAGTTGTATTTAGCATAGGTGAAACACCAAGATAGTCTAGATTCAAAGAACTAGGAACTAGTTGCATCATAATTGTCTCAACATGATGCCATAAAAGTATTCCTCTTCAAAGTTCTTCTCCTCCTTAATTGTAACAAGTCTGAGTCCACAAGTTGCTATGGGTTGATCATATTTTTCTTTCTAGGATAATATTTTGATATGCCCAAACATAATGAATCAATGATAATAGCTCTTTGCATTTAGATAGGGAATTAGAAGTTAAATTTCTTTGTCTTCCCTTTAAGTAGTTCAAAATTTCTCTGTTTTAGAAATAAAAAAAAGTTAATATCAATAGTAAATAGAATAAAAATTTAAAAAATACTTTTGTGTAATTTTAATCATTTTGTAATCATAAGAAAGTGTTACTTACATATGTTTAGTTGGTCAAATTCATTTGGATTGGTTAATGGATTCATGTCAAGATTCCAACTATTGACCGATAGCCATTAAATGAGACCAAGCTAGTGAAAAGTTTTTGGGGATACTTTTGGAGGACTTTATGACATTATTGAAACTCCCATCCTCAACTCCTAAATAAGGAAAAATATGGAAAAGATGGCATGATCTTGGGTTGAAGCAAAATCTCAAGAAGTGATGCACTTAATGAGCCATAAGAAACCTACGTGTGCATTGCCCAACTTATCACGAATCATTGGATATAAAGGCTCTATATGCTGGCCCAAAAATGGAAGCCAAGGATGTAACCATGTATGTATTGGCATAGTCTCCTTGCAAGGATCCCAAGTATCTGTTGTTGTTATTAATTTGGGTGTCACTATATGATCCAAAATGTTATGAAGTACTGAAGCATATAGTAACTTCTCCTATGTCTCTAGAAAATGTAGCATAGGTTCAGGGTCCCTTGGCTCCCAAGAATTTGTAGTAGTTGTTCTCATTACTATAAGATTAACTTCAATGAAGAGTTGAGTGTAAGGAGTTGAAGAAGCAAGTTTTACTTCTGTGTAAATGCCAAAATCATGAGGCTCGTTCCCTTGCATAAGTCTTTGCCACAATGACAATATCTTGAAACCATGCAAAGGATGTTGAAGTGGTTCCCAACTTTGAAACACTCTTATAAATAGTGTCAGAGCTAAACATTATGCATAATAGAGAACATCTTATCTAGTGTAGTACAAGATTGAGTAATTCTACTTATAAAATTCTATCTTCTATAAGGTACAACATTGACCAATTGTGCATATAAGGAAATATATGCATTGGAATACATGTGAGTGCCCATTACAATTGGTATTCTATAATGGCAGATTTGACATATGGAATTAATGAAACCTTGAGAATCCTATTAGGCTCTACATCATAACTAAACCTTGGAATTAATGTAATGTATTGTTTTCAGTTTTAGATTTTTTATATGTTTGCAATAATAATTTATGATAAATGTTTAGATGCATAACATAGAAGGTAGACTTTAAACATGAACAAGAAGATCATAAATCAATATGACAATGACATAAATTGCAAATGATAAATTTTTGTATTTAACACTAATAAAGTTTATTGCTGATCAATATTGTATCAAAAATTCAAACTGATTAGGTGTTGAATTAAGCTTGATAAACAAATGATAGAGAAGGAAAACTTTAAACATGAACAAGATCATAAATCATATGACAATGAAATATTGGAAATGATAAACTTATGCTTAAACAGTGATAAAGTTTATTGTTAATCAATATTCTATCAAAGTTTCAAACTGATTAGGTATTGAATTTAATGTCATACATGAACATATATAATTTAATTTCATACACAAACATATCTAATTTAATATCATACATAAACAAACATATAATATAAAATGATAACCAATAATGTCATGTACATTAACAAACACATAATATATTATGATAACCAATAATTTCATACATGAACAAACATATCATATATTAACCAATAATTTCATAAGTCTAATAATGGCATGCATCAAATAAATGTCATACATCAAATATAAAATTTCATATATACATCAAATGTATATCGAGTATGTCCATTGACATAAAATCCAACATATATGTCCATTGATGCCTATACATGTACATGTCTATCAACTATATCTTCTCCTTCCCACGAGGGGAAGGAAACATATCTCTCGAGGTCTTATGTCATTGTGTGGAGGGAGACTGTGGTGATGATGGGGTCTTCCTCACATGCTCGCTCGTCCTCTTGTTGAGGCTCTTCTCTAACTTGAGCTGATACAAACAAAGTAGATATGACTTGTTATGGAAATTATCTCCTACTTATCAAAGTAGATATGAATCAATAATTATTATACATTGAAATCAAATATATGTACACACAAAATTAATTATTTTCTTACCACCATCAAATAGTCACTCTGCAAGTCCACCTCGAAGGCTCATGGATGATCAGGTGTAACAAGACCCTACAACAATTCAATCAATATAATCACTTATAAATAAAATTATAAATTTTGATACTAACTATTATAAACAATTACTAAAACCAAGAAAATTCTTTCACACCTCAATCAATGGTTGTGAACTAGCCATAGCTACAACCACTCCACAATTGACGGAGTGCTGGAGATGAGGAGTGTTTGATGTCAAGAGCTATATGCCATATAATACACATTAAATGTAACATGAAACATGAAACAAATATAATCAAATGAATTAAATTAACATGAAACAAATGTACCTCAACGAAGCTTGTATCACATCTACGCTCTGAGTTCGTAGTGAATGTTGACAGTCTTGTAGAGAATTGATGCACATGTATAATTTTTTTTGTCAATCCTTAATATGATTACTTAATAAATATATGTATTAATTTAAATGATTAAATCAATACATACTTGTGGATGAGACCAAAAATGGGGCCAAGGGATCGCTACTAGGCTTGCCAACACTCTGACCCTGAATTTTGAACAATGTCAATAGATGCTAATTAACTAATCATTCACAATACATATGAAATGTGATCAAATTAATAAATTTTAATTTTAATTTACCTGTGTGTCAATGCCAAATGTGTCATTCAGGAACTTATTAGTGATGAGTCCATCATCCACACCATCTTCAACATGAGTGCCAAATGTGCATAAGGATCCAGATGATGTGTACATGTGACCGTGATGCACATAAGGCTCCCCCTCAACTAATGGACTCATGCAATGAATGAGGGTCTACGTCAAAGCATTAATGGTCCCTAGAGCGTTGGCCTCTATATGTTCCTTCACAACTGAAGGAATAGACACATGCTCACCTTGTGGCTTGACCACAAGTGCCCTAACTACATTAGGGCCATGATGTGTCCCTGGCCTCTCAAATGATGATCCCCCACCTCTACCCTGGGAGTCTAATATATCAAAATAATTAGGGATCTCCCCAAGGATAGACTCACAATATAATTTCTTTAAGAAATACATGGGGAGCTTGTGATTTTTGCAAGGAGGGGCATCAAAAACCATCCACCATCTATCCCAAAAAATAATTTTTAATAGCATCGTGTATGCACCAGTGGATGAGGAACTGTTTAATACTCTCTCTAATAGTATTTTGTTCACTAGGTTTTCTAAATAATGCACATATTATACCTTTTGGTATATCTTTTTTTGTAACATCTTGATATGATAATTTATTTGAATAATATTTGTTTTGTTCTTCCCTCTTAACTTTCCAAACATCTAACTGACCACTAATAGAAGCTATGTGGGTCTTAATGGATTCGAGGGATGATGCCAATTGAGCTCTCATTGGATTGGTTTGTCCACATTCTTTAAATCGACCAATGAGTCTTTCTAATTCAGTTTTGCCTTTCTATTTCATTTTAATATTTTCTTTTGTGCTAGGAGGAGGTCTTGCAATTGGTTCAGGCTACGAAATTTGTTGTTCTTCTTGTGGAGGGTTTTGGTTTTGATTTTCTTGAGGGTTTTCGTTTTGATCTTGTTGAGGGTTTTGAGCTTCGTGGGGATTTGTTGGTTCATTAGTGACATTTCTTGATAAGAAATCAATTGAAATCTAAATAAATAAACAAATCTAAAGAAAAATTTTAAAAAACCTACAAAACAATTTTTAAAAAAGTATCAAACAATGCAAAAAGAAATTTAGATAACATACAACGTACTCATAATTTCGAACTTCGATGGTGAGGAGGCATATTGGCAAGGTGGGTGGTGAAAAATTTGTTTTGTTGCAATCCGTGTATGCACTACAATGAGGAGAAGTAGGAAAAACAAGTGAAAATGAATGTACTATGGGTATGCAACCCATTTATAATATTTCTTATTTTTTCAAAGTATGACTGTGGCTTGGGTTACCCAAGCCATAACGTGTGCACACTATTGAAAATTGAAAAAAATAAAATGTGTCACCTTTATGGCACCACAACTTGGTGCACTTACCCATTAACAATATGAAAGTGACAGTAGCCGACTTGGTAATAGTGACACTAATGTAATGATGTTATGACATTATTAATAACACACCTAAGATAGTACGCAAGTTGAAACTTGAAAGTGATTACTCAGCAGTTAGTACAGTCACTAGCCAATACATGTGCAAATTTCACTTTCAGATTAAACAATTTTTCAGTTTACCACTGAAGATTAGCCAAGACAATTATTATTCATTTTCTTACAAAACAAGTAATTCGCCTCTAACATTATTAATTCATTTTTGGCAAGGGAAAAAATAGCCATCATTTATATATCCCTCAGCAAAAAAAATATTAATTCGCCACATTTAAAATGATTTTTACGAGGGCAAGAAAAAAATCACCAACATATAATATTTTATTTTTCTATATGGAACAAAAAATCATCCTCAACATTAAAATTTTCCTACCCATAAAATGTTGGATTCGCTAGCATTTTAGGCTTTTTTTTCGAGAGGGGTTTCTTAAAGTAATCCCTGATGAGTTTTTAATCAAGTTCCTTTTGTGCCTGAAAGGATAAAAATACTTTTCCACAATGAGCTTGATTTTAAAGATTTTATTATTATTTCCAGTTGTGAAAACTAAATTTTTATGTAATATTTTTGGAGGAACTTTAGATATATTTTGATATATTAAATTTCTACAAGTTCACATGTTTGGAGGATATCGAGGACTAATGTTTACCCTTAAAAAATCATTCTCTTTTTTGGCATATGCTATGAGTTTTTAATCAACTTCCTTTTGTGCCTGAAAGGATAACAATACTTTTCCACATTGAGCTTGATTTTAAAGATTTTATTCCCACTTGTGAAAATTGAAGTTTTATGCAATATTTTTGGAGGAACTTTAGATATATTTTGACAAGTTCACATGTTTGGAGGATATCAAGGGCTATTGGAGATTATAAACCAATCTCTTATTGAATAATACTTTGACATTGTCTTTCTTTCATGGAAAAAACTATTTCATAATAACATTGCTAGAATAGCTTCCACTAACAACATATAAAATTTGAAGTAGGTTGTTTCATGTCACATATTACCTTAAAAATATGGAATGAACTTTTCTTTGTGAAGATTATTTCTATTGGTTATAAGGTACAAAGTCAAAGAGTTGTCCTATGAGTATAGATGAGTCTTCTAGCCACATAGAATGGCAGTGAATGTTTTGTACAGGGATATACATAACCAAGTCTCATATAGTAAATTTAAGTTTCAAACATGTCTAGATGAGCTTGGGTGGCCTATGTGTGTGAATAGGAAGTCCATGTAGACAAAAGGTTTTAATGCATATGTTTATAGTTCCCACAGGTACATTACAGAGTGATTGAAGATTTAACTTAATATTGTTACAAGATAGGGTTTCCTTTGCACCAAAAGATCAACCTTTCAATGTCTAATACAACCACTAGACCTATAGAAAATAGAAGGTAGTTAATCCATCTCACAAATCCTAAAGGGGGACAATAACGGTTTGTCATTAATAATTTCATGTACTCTTTGTAAAGATTAATATGGAATATTATATGTATATTGATAAATATCCATTATTGATACTATATCTTCATATGAATTTCATAGGTTAACTATATGTTTTAGTTAAGATTATTAGAACTAATTATTAGTTTCATAGATTAACTATCAATCTATTCATTGTTATTATTTCTAATATTGGTGATATACTAATAATATTTAAACAAGTATACATATATTGATATGTTTGTGTATATATCAATTATGGGTTTCTAACATTTTTTCTACACAAGAAATGTTATCGTGTGGTCAAACTCCTGTTGCTTATTCAATAGCTTTAGGAAAGGGATCAAAGATACAAATGAAAAAATAGATTATTATTTTAGAAGTTAATTCAATGTGTATGTACTATGAATCATCTCTATGTGATGATGTGATGATGATAAGAGTTGTTAGGTTGATACTATGGTTAAAAAGAATTAGAATTTGTTTTTAACATAATATCTTAACAAATAAGGGTAATAATTTTCTCTCTAAAGTTAATACACACTAGCTGGTTAAAGGGAATGGATGCTCAAATTTGAGTTCAAGTTTAGAAAAATTGGAGTTATTTATATTGTTTATGAAATTAACTTGATACAGTGCCAAAATTATACAACATTAAAATTTAGCAAAGTCCCTAAAAATGTTGGTGAAACATTTACATTAAGTTCAATTCATATTGATCTACTAATGTTTATTCTAGAATACACTAGTCATTACACAAAAATTAATCAAAATTATTATAAAATAACATTTCCCAAAAATCAATCTCTCTCCTATGAGTGTTACCTCCCTACTTCATATTCTGGAGGGAAGTAAACTGTAATGCTCCGCCATGTGACCCAAAACAAGTTAACCTAAAGTTTTACTAAGTTTGTCAAACATTTTTTTTTTTTTAAAGCTAAAGATAATAACCTAACAACAGTTATAGCATAGTGGAAGCAATTAACATTCCCATAAACACATACCATAAAATAGACTACAATTCTTAAGGGCGCCATGACGTTGAATCACATTTAAGTTTAATTAATAATAAATCTAATATATAATAAATCCACATCAGATAATAATATACCAGTATGAATCCATTCAAAACAAATTAGAAAAGTCAAATAGGGATAGGCATTACATAAACAACTTTCTTTTGGCGGTAAATGTATTGAGGAGGACGATGATAAGAAGGCTAATAATGATCGTTGTGGAAGGTGTGTTTCTAATGGGGAGGACATTTGATAAATATAAAATGACCTAGACATTTAGGATAAAAGATCATTCGCGATGGCCCCCATTTTTCTATGTAAGTCATGTACTCTTTGGCTATAACTATGAGCCTTTTGAAGTGGGACAAGGAGAATAACACAAACATTTGTAGGGATGCTACCAAGGAGCTATTTGAATTCCTCAAGGATGATTGGATGCAGTTGATGTTGTTGAAACCAAACATGGATGTGAAGAACAATTGACAATGTGGTGACTCATTTTTGTGTAGGACATTCTGTAGTTTGGTGCTCCAAGGATTTAGAAGTTCTTAATAGATTTTGGTTTTTCTTTCTTAATTTCAGTCGACTTTGGACGAAACCTAAGGATCTCTTTAAAGACTTCACCATGCATGACACCTTTTATAGTTTATTTAGTATTTAGGAGACTAATATATGTATGACTGGCCCTCGGGCTATTGATTTATGCTTACCTCTTTTAAGTCATGTGCATGTTCTACTATATTTACTTGATGTTTTAATGTCTAGATGGGTTAGTAGGAAGAAAGATGAGATTTTGTTAATTTCATCTTCCATTAACTCGTGAGAGGGGTGTTTGTTATTAAGGAAGAGAAATGTTGTTATATTGATAAGAGTGTATTGATTATTCAATATTAGTTTTCTTTATCATCATGTGTTGTAAGTCCTAATCTATAATTCAAAGACTCTGACATTGGTACTTAAAAGACAACCTACTAGATTTTTTGCTCTGCTAGGGTTCTCTTGCTTCATGCGAACTTGCAGTTTTTTTTGCATACGGCCTTTCGCTTGCACTCCCCTTCTGTCGGCACTTGTCATACTACATTTACTACAGGAGCTTTAGGTTAGGATATAATGGCTCCGGCCAGCGCTGAACCAGTTGTTTCTGGTGTTCACGCTGCTGCTTCGGACTGCCATGGCACCGCCACCGAACAAATGCCCGTGCAAGTTTGTCCCAAAGGTTTTCCACGAGGTAAGCCTAATATTGTCCTGCCTTTGCAAGAATTTGATGTCGCGTGTGACTAGTTAGAACAACATACCTTGATAGGGTATTTTGCTGGTAGGACCCCCCCTTGAAGCTATGCTAAGAGAATGGGTTAACAAAAGTTGGACCCCTCATGGCGTCCGCCTTGACGCTGTGCAAAACCTTACCAAAGATTTTTTTTATTTCGCTTTGCTAACCCATTGCAAGCTGACGCAGTTTTTACCAACGGCCATTGGTCTGTGCGTTCCTCTCTCCTTGTTTTTCAAAAATGGTCTCGAGACTTCTCTGTCTCGGATGATAAAAAGCTTAGGGTTCCTATTTGGGTTGAATTCCCAGGTCTACCCTTGCCCTGCTGGCGTTTTATTGAGTCTATTGCCCCAGCCCTTGGCAAAGTTGTTACCAAGGAGCCAAAAAAAAATTTTAATGCTCGCCCTCAATGGTGTGTTTGCATTGAAGTTGATCTTTCTAAAGATCTCAAGGATTCGGTGAAAATCAGAATTGGCGCTCAAACCTTCGCACAGAAGGTGCTTTACTTGAACCTACCTAACACCTGTTATAGGTGCCAGTCTGCGGAACACAAGATTAGGGACTGCCCTTTGGCCACGCCTAGGGTCAAACCCTAGCCTAAAGTGATGCTTGTCAAGCAGGTCGAAGGAAAAAAAGAAGAATGGGTTACTGTTGGGCACAAAGGCAAGCTTGCCTTGAATCCTTTGGCCCCCAAGCCATCCTATGCGGCCGTAACCGCGATTTCTTCTGCTTCCATCGAAGTGTTAGCACCTGCTAGTGTGGAGACACCAGTGGCTTTTGTTGCACCGATTTCGGTTCCACAGGTTTCAAACCCTGCTAGCTTGCAGGGGATTAAGGCAGCCGCCAGGACCTCATCCTTGGCTAGGGCTCGTTCTCCTCTTATAGTCTCTTCAATAGTACCACCAGCAACACGGTGTTCTCGCAGTCCTCCTGGACATGCGGAGATATCAGGGGTCAAACGACAAGCTCTAAGTCCAGAGGATTTCCTGTCTGACTTTCACCTGGTTTCTACCTTTTTGCAGAATAGTTACTCCTCTCTCGAGGATGAGGATGATATGGAAGAGTTTTCATGAACTTCCTCTCTTGGAATGTTCAAGGTCTTATAGACCTCCCCAGAAAATTCTATGTCCGGGATACCCGTCATAGACTTGGGAATTTAGATTTTCTTTGCCGGCAAGAAGTTAAGATTTCTGGTTTCATGCTTTCTGCTACATGCCGCGTCATTTGGCAGGATAGCGTCATGTTTTCTTCTCAGCTTGAAGCTGGCCAAGGTGGTGTAGTTACTCTCCTATCACCTCGCCTTCATTCTGCTATTATTTCACACGGTTCTGACGCCACACACCATATTATTTAGCTTTTGCTTTCCATCAACAATCATTCTTTTGGAGTAATTAATTTTTATGCCTCCAATGATGCTGTGGAAAGGGCACAAATGTGGGTTTGGCTTGCTGACAACCTACCGCCAGCTACTTGGGTCCTGTGTGGGGACTTCATTATAGTTGAAGTGGCCTCTGACAAAGATGGCATTCTACCTTTCCGTTGGACAGATGGGGAAAGACAAGCCTGGTTTTACATGCATCATAAATTGGGCCTCTTTGATCCCAATACTAGCTGTCGTCATGATAATGGGGCTTGGCACACTTGGTCCAATTTTCGAGCCGGTCCTAACCGCATATTGAAATGTCTTGATCGTGCTATGATCTCGACGCAATCTTTTTTTAATTTTTCTGAAGATCGTGATCTACCTGTCATTCCCTTGACAGATGTGACGTTATCAGACCACTATCCCATTTATTTTGGCATTTCTTGGCAAACAGCTGTCCCTAAAGTGGTTAAGTCTCAATTCTTCCTCAACACGTCTGTGTTATTGCATGCCTCCACTATCTCCCACATACAACGTGTCTAGAATTTGGAACCACATCCACATTCCCATCAAGGTTGGATTCAATGGTGGAATGATGCCATTACCAGAACGGCTCATTTTTTGCGCATCTACAGGCATCAGCTAGCAATTTTCAGAAAATGATCTTATGAAGCCAACACCCTTGCCCTCAAAAAAGCCTCTGAAGCGCGCAACTTCAACCCCTTTGATGTGGATCTGCAACTTCAGCTTGCCAAGCTTCGCCATGAAAAGAAAATTGCTGATAACTATGCTGCTCGAGGAGCTCAAATCAAAGCCCGTCTCCACTAGTTGGAGGTTGGCGAAAAAGCCTCGAAGGAGTTCTTCCAGGCTCTCCAAGCCCGTCATACCAATATTGGGATTAAAAAGATAAAACAGGAATTGATGTTCTTTCCAGTCTGCCAGACATCCTACAAGCTTTTTTTCTTCACTATGAGAACATTTTTGCTTCGCAGGGCCATTCGGTTGCTCAGGAGGAGGCTCTCAGAAAGTGTATTTCTGTTATTCCAAACCGCCTCGTGGTTGAGCAACGCGCTTTCTGTGAGCAACTTCTTTCCCTCCAAGACCTTAAAGAGGCAGCTTACTCCATGGCAGATGACAAATCCCCTGGGTGTGATGGATTTCCCTATGAATTTTACAAACATCTTTGGGAGCAAATTGGTCCTGATCTACACAAAGTCTATCTTGAAGCATACCATTCTAAAAGCTTAGGAGCGATCATAAATAAAGGCAATATTAAATTCATACCTAAAGCTGGTGATCCTGAGGACATCTGCAACTGGAGGCCCATCACCCTCCTCAATGTGTCTTATAAGATCATTGCTAAGTTGCTCTCTCTCAAAATCCGCCATATGCTTCCTCTAATTATGTGGCCTGAACAAACTGGCTTCATCAAATCCAAGTATATTCTTGACAACATCATTGCTGTCTGGGAAGGTATGGAATGGGCCCATAAGTCCAAGCAGTAGGCTATCTTTTTAAAGATAGATTTTGCTAAAGCCTATGATCGCATTGAATGGCCTTTCATTTTGGCTATGCTTCAGGCTCTGGGTTTTGGTCCCAATTTCCTTCAGTCCATGGAGATGCTCTTTGGTGACGCTAATGCTTGCATCACCATCAATAATTCACAATTTGAAGCTTTTGGACTTTTTTGTTCCATCAGATAAGGTTGTCCATTAGCTCCTGCGCTTTATGTCCTTGCTGCCGAAGGCTTTGGTTATTTACTTGCTCACTTTGTGTCTTCTGGGCTGGTCCGTGGCATTCCCTTGCCTGATTCTTCCTCCCAGTTAGTCAATGGTAATTTTGCTGATGATTCTTTTCTCACTCTTCTTGAAGATGAAGAAAATATCAAAAATGCGTTAGATTGTCTTGACACTTTTTGTCAAGCCTCTGGCTCTACCATTCACTGGCATAAAACGCTTTGTTACCGACAGTCTTTTTTCCCAGCTCCACCTTGGCTCAGCCAATTCCAATGGAAATGGGTTACTCATGGAGAAACTTTCTACTTTCTTGGCATTCCCTTTGCTTTCCAGGCTTCCCCTGTGGAACTTTGGAATGCTGTGCTTACAAAGATTACCAAAAAACTTGATTATTGGATCACTTAGCCGCTTTCTCTTGCTGGTAAATTCCAGATTTGTTCTAAGATTTTGGCTGCCACCCATGTGTTTTATTCTTCTTGTTGGGCTCCCTCCAAAGCTTCATACCTCAAATTAGAATGTTTGCTCAGAGATTTTCTTTGGGCCTCTAGTTCTGACCATCATGGTTTTCACAGAGTTGCTTGGATTTTATGTTGTCTCCCGAGGGAATTTGGGGGTCTCGGCCTACTTTCCACTCGGAAGCAGGGCCTTGCCCTCTGTGCTAAATGGATCATCAGAGCTATTTCTGGAGATGAAGCTTGGAAAATTCTTGTCAGACATTGCATCTCTTCAGGCTTCCTTGCTAACAGACCGGCCTAGAAGGGAATTGGTTTTCAGACCCTTCTCACTATGCGAGAACTAGTGGTCATACAGGGCTCTTTCATTATAAAGAGCATCTGGAAAGCCTGGGAAGCTGTTAAACCTTGGCTTCGTTGGGCTAGTAATGAGTTCCGCAATGGGCTATCCTTAAATCAGCAGAACATTTGGTGGTCTCCCCTATTTGCCTTCCAGGGTATTCCTCTTGCCAAGACTCAAGGTGCCAGTGCTCTGCGTTTCTATAAACGTGGCATTCGCACTACTAAGGATATTTTTTCAAGACTCACCATGAATTTCAGGTCTTGGGAGGATATGCAAGTTCAATACCACCTTGTACGTGCCGATCGTCTGACTTATGAACTTTTGTTGTCTTCCATCCTTGTGCACTTACTTCATAAAGTGGGGATTCAGTCTGTCCGACCTTGGTGGTATGATTGGAAGTGGTTTCTTGCCACTCCATTTACTAATTATAAGCCCAATATGGGATACAAATGGCTTTCACCCCACCTTCTGATGGTGGACACGCTTAATCAACAGTAGCATTTGCATTCTTCGCTTTCTCAATGGAGAAAACGGTTCGACACCATTTGGAGTGCCATTACAAAAGTTAAGATTGCTCACTTTGCTTGGTGCCTTGCTTTCCAAGGTCTTCCCCTGGGGCCTCGACTCAAGCACATTGGGGTTCCTAATCCCAGATGCCCCTTCTGTGGCCAACCTGAGTCCTTTTTGCATATTTTTTGGTTTTGCAAACGTGCTCAGAATTATTGGCACTGGATCCATGATTTTTTCAAGCCTTTCAGGCCCGAACCTTTTTCATGGCACATGATCCTTCTGGGTGATTCCCCCAGATTTGGCATACTTTCAGGATGGAAATTTTGTTTTTTCTATGGAAAGATAGGAATGCAGTTTTATTCACTCACAGTTTTCCAGATGTTAACGTTGCAATGTACACTAAGGCATGCATTTGTAACAATGTCATTATGCAGATACAGGTGCAAGCTAATAAAGTTGCCCTAGAGGTTGCCCACTTACAAGAATTGTTAAACCACTGGGGCAATGCTCCTTGTACCATTACCAGAGTGCCTCCAGATGCCTCGGCTGATGCTTCCTCATCTCGCGGTCGCTGTTCCAGACGCCAGTCCTCTGGCCGCCATTCGCACACGCCGCACTCCCAGGGTCCCCGCCATCGCTCTCTCAGCGGTGGTCATGGCGGTTGGAGGCACCGCTCTGCTTCCCCACCACGTGGTGGTTCTAGCTGGTCCCTGGCTCCCCCCCGGGCGGGCTTCTGGCTAGTCTCCGACTCCTCCCCCTGGACAGGCGCACTCTGGCAAGTTTCCCTGGCTGGCCTTGGCAATTTCTCCTCCGTGGCCAGACAAGAAGGATGTGGAGATTGCAACTACCTCAGATCCTGCGGATGCTGCTGACGGCTGGACTGTTCCTAGTCCGCTTCACAATCCCACTGATGCGTGGGGATTTCCTGATAAAGATGATCCTCCTACCTCTGCTGGTACTGCCTTGGCAGCATGAGGTTGTTCTAAATATTTTTTTTGATGAATAGTTTATAGTTGCTGGCTGCAGCCATGTTGTTTGCTTCGGCTTCGGCCGATTGAACTCTTTCGCGAGGTGATCCTATATCCCCCGACCCTTTTTTTGTGAATTGTAATCTTAATAAATTTTATTAATTGAAAATGACTATTCATCAAAAAAAAAAAAACAAACAGACAGCCCCTTTTTTACTGCTTTAATATAATAGACATTTCCAAAAGAATCTTTCCTAACCATTTGTACTTACATTCATTATATTTTCAATAAACCCGCATAAAAAAGGCACGATAATGCAATTTCCACATGCAAACGTTCTTCGAAACCGACAAGCTCACATGGGGTGATGCCCAAAATATGGGAGAGAATCCTCGATAAAACAAAAGAACCGCGAGTCAAGGCAGATGCACGTGACACAGATGGACGGATATGAAAGCACAGCATACTGCAAATTTCATTGGAATAAGAGTATAGAGTAAAGGAGAAAGGTCAAAAATTTATAAAATAAACATTAAAATAATTTTAAAGAGGCAATCATCACATGGGCCAGGAAAACAAAAAAGCAAAATGGACTGGGAAAGCTTCTCAGCAATTTCTGCCCACAATGTTATAAATTAACATCTTTCCCTGGAATAGGTACTCACGATCATTGCAGTTTAGGCTCTATTTTCCTTCTGATAGTTCGAATTGCTCAATAGCTCAGTATTACGTTTCAGTTTATCAGTTGTCATCTACAAAATCAATTATGGCATCTGTTGTGGTTGATGTTGTTCTTGGAAAGCTTGGCGGGATGTTGATAGAAGAGACAAACCAGCAGTGTGCACTTGTCTGTAACTTCAGTAGTGACTTTGAATGGCTGAGCAAGAAACTCACAGATATTAAAGAGTATCTCAGAGATGCAGATGCCCACAGTGCGCACAGTGCGGCCATGAGAAGATGGCTGCTGGATGTTGAAGAGATCTCTTGGGATGCAGAGGACATAGTGGACGAATGTGCTCTTCAATCAAAAGGTACGGATGATAATGAAATCTCCCAATCCTCTTGTGTCTGTGCTTTCAGCTATTCTCAATTAGTGTTTCGCTATAAAATTGCACGTCGGATTAAGGATCTGAAAGATAGAATGAGGTCCATTATGGAAAAGGCAACAGAGCTGAAGCTAGTTGGAGATGTGATTCATTCAGACCAACCCTCTACAAGTGCAGCGCAGACTGTAAATCTGAGGGGTTTAAATATAATTGAGAGGGAGTCGCATCCAGTGGCTATTGAGTCCAAGGTTGAAGAAGTCCTCCACCTGCTGAATGACCCCGCCGCGCCTGTCATTGCGGTTGTTGGTATGGGCGGCGTTGGGAAGACTTTTCTGATGCAAAATGTTTTCAGCAGAATAAAGGATAAGTTTGATAAGTCAATATGGCTGGCTATTTCTCAGATTTACTCCCTGAAGAAGTTGCAGGCTGCTCTGGCCATGGAACTCAATCTGAACGAGGTTGTTAATGAGAGGGTGGATGAGGTGAAGGCGGCAGAGCTCATTCATGGCCGTTTGGAAAGCACAAAATTCCTCATTGTGTTGGATGATGTGTGGAGGGCAAAGGAGCAAGACGACTTGGTCCTCACACTTGGCATTCCAAGGGGGAATAACTCTGAGAGCAAGATTGTTGTCACAACAAGAAGCAGACAAGTGAGCAGCAGCATGAATGCTCGTGTTTATGAGTTACAGCCATTGTCAGAAAAAGACAGCTGGAATCTGTTCTGTGTTTTTGCCTTTGAGGGAAACCAACCCCCGCATCATCTTGAACGGATTGCTCGTCAAGTTGAAGGGGAATGTGGGAGATTGCCCTTGGCTGTCAAAACAGTGCCAGCGTCTCTGGCGGGTAAGAGATTGTCAAGAGACTGGGAATTGAAATTGCAGCAGCTAAGAGAAGCATCTTCTACCGAGGATCCTATTATGCGAATTCTCAAACTCAGTTATGATTCTCTCCCTGCTCATCTGAAGCCCTGTTTTGTGTATCTTTCTTTCTTTCCAGAAGACGCGGAAATACAGTGCCAATATCTCATAAACCTGTGGATAGCAGAAGGCTATGTTCCTCATGGAGAGGACCAACTAGATATTGGATGGAATTATGTACGCCATCTTCAAAGTCTATGTCTGGTTGAGAGAGTAGGCGACATGTATGATCTGGATGATAGAATATTCAAAATTCATGATTTATTACTTGATTTAGCCATCAGCATAGCAAGAGAAAGTCAATGTGCATTTAGCGTGGAGGAAGATTTCAAGGAAGATCTCACTGTGCAAACGGGTAGGAGGTATCGCAGAATTTTAATGGGCAAGAGAACCATAGGCGATGGTGACGTAGATGCCATGGCAAGAAACAAGGTATATTCTGCGTCATATCTTCGCACTCTCTCATTTTCGAAAAATGGGGGCATTGAAAATGTTCCAGCAATCTTGCTTAACGGTGCCAGAGTACTGCGCGTACTTGACTTGAGCGGCACTGAAATCTCATCATTGCCAGATTGTGTTGGAAATTTAAAGCTCCTTAGAGTTTTGAATTTAAGGGGGACAGAGATTACAGAGGTACCAGAATGTGTAAGGAGTAATAAGAGCCTTCGCTTCCTCGACATTTCTGATTGCAGCAGTCTACAACAGTTCCCTGAGTGGATTGGTGAACTTAATTGCCTGGAACATCTGGGTATACGTCCACACATTTGGAACACATTTCAAGGACGAATGCCGCATGGAATATGTAGGCTTGTGTCTTTACAGGTACTGAAATTAGATAATGATAACCAGCTATCTGTGGGAAAGAGTGACTTCTTAAAGTTGGAACATTTTGCGAATTTGGTCGACCTCCGTGAAGTGCGGATAAATATCGAGCACGAGGCTGAATTGAAGAGTATTGAAGATGGGATCCTCGCCACGTTGGTGAAGATGCGTAATTTGACAATATTCAACAAGTCTTCTGGTAATCTTCCACCTCTATCGGAGAAAATGTTAGCTATGAAGGATCTTGAATACCTTTACCTAATTAGCTTTGCAGTGCCAAATTGGATCTGTGGCTTCTCAAATCTGATGCAGTTGAGGTTATGGAGATGCCATTGTGCTGAATATCCAGCACTAGAGATGATGCCCAACTTAATAAAGTTGGAATTGTTGGGTAATCATTCTTGCAAGGCGTTGCCAGAAGTGTTCGGTAAGCCTGGGGGATTTCCTCAGTTACGTTATTTCGAAATTGGCGGGTTTCCAGTGTTAGAGGAGTTCCCAGAAGTACAAGATGGAGCAATGCCACGACTTGACATACTAAAAGTAACAGAGAGTTACAGGTTGACTAAAATTCCACGTGGGATGGAGCTCTTGTCAAGTCTGAAAGAGTGTCACTTTTACAATACAGGATTGCCAAATGTGTTTGATGAGAGCGGAGAATTATGGATAAAAATGAAATCCAAAAATCCTAACGTCAAAATTGTGCAGGACTAGTAATTGATTTGTAAGCTAGAATGTTAAATAGTCAAAGTGGGAAATTGTCTCTATATAGTGAGACTGGGAAAATAGTGAAATACTACAGGTATATCTTTTAATTTTTTTAAATAAGATAGATGATAATTTTATTATTATATATATGTTTTTAAAAATAAAATATATTTATAAAATTGTTATAAAGTTTAGAATTCAAAAATAAATGTATAATATTTTAAAAATATATATATCAACAATGAAAGAATTTTGAGTAACTTTGTCCCTACCATCTTCCAAGGAAAAGGTAAAGGTGGGCAATCGGGGAAGGGTCTCATGAGGGTTGTTTAAGCTCTATTTCTAAGGAAGAGGGTGATCCCATGACTCAAATTCTATTCTGCCATGGGATTAATTAAAATCTTTCCCTTTAAAATAGGAGCCACTAGTTTTTAGAAAGCCGGTGGAAAAGGGGTGAGGCTAAAAATTTCTACACTAGCTTAGAAATTATTTTTGTCACTTGTCAAAACATTTAAATTTTAGATTTTCATTGAAAATTTATTTTAGAAAGAAATTAGGTTTTTACTTGTAAATTATGCATGAAAGATAAAAGAGGAGGAAAGTTATTATTTTCATGAGAGAACAACTTCCTTTAATTTTGGAGATTAACACATTTCATGAGACTACTAGCTTTAAAATATCCCTAAACAATAGAAAGAAAATCCAACTCTATTTCATTAAAATTATGAGAGTCACAGCGAAACAAAAGAATATGATAATTAAATGAAAGTTGATTTGAATAATGTCAACACTTAGAAACCTATAAATCCTTCCAATCTACTCTCATATAAATTTGTTTCTTGACCTTCTTTATTCAAAATAATTGCAATTTAGTATTTGAGAGACATAAAAATTTGTATTGAAGAAAGATCAAATAGTAAGAGTTTATACTAGTGGTTTTGGACTTTTTTGGGTCATATCTATAACACCCTTGAAGATGTGACCTTGGGTTGGAAGGATTTTTAATGCATGTTACCTTGTCTATAATATTCTCTCCTATTCTAATATTAAACTGTGCAATGCCTTGGATGCTTTGAAGGTGGATACCTATTAATATTGAAGTTGACTTCTTGGATTAATGATGGAATCATTGAGATGAGGTGTAGCACAATGCACACTTCTTGATGGCTATTTTGGAAATGCAAAGTCAAGGCAAGGTTGTGTATCAATTCGAGGTATTATCTTGTGGCTATGATGTATGATTATTCCCACTAGCATAGTTGTGATGTAGGATATTGTATGGGACATATTCGAGGTATAATTTGGGCTTGGGATGTTGGCAAGGTTGTGGGTATAGAGTATTTTCAGGGATATGATTCGAGGTGTAATATGGGGATATGTCATGGCTAACCCCACGAGCATAGTTGTGGAGTAGGTAAGGCTAGGAGCTAATCCAAGGAGCATTCAAGTGGTTTACGAACAAAAACCTAGGGTTTTGTAGGAGAGATCACATTGATTAAGACAGGGTTTCATTAAATATGCTACCTATAGTCTATGGTACTATTGTGAAGCATTTTTTGATATTGGCGATATTAGGTTGGTTTTTTGATGGGTTCTTCTAAGTCAACAATATGGGTTGAAAAGCTTTAAGAATCTTAATCATGACAATAGTCGTGCTAGTAGGATCTTGGAAGCATGCATTGGAGTAGTGGCTACATTGTAGGTTTCAAGGTCACTTCTCCATTAGCAGTGTCATGTCATCATGCTAAGTCATGCAATGATATCTTAAGAGTCGGGCTTGAGGATATAGATTTAGGTTTAGGTACAGTAAGAAAATGCTACTTGCTAAGGTTCTCATGGGAGAAATCTAGGAAATGTGTTCATAAGGGGTTATTTAATGAAGGGTTCTCAAAGTAGAGCTCATGTGGCATGGAATGCAACCAAGTTTCCATGGTATAACTTGGTGTTATGTTGGTCTCTATGGAATAATCCCTTGTTGCATGGAATGTGACAATGGTCTAGGATTAAAAGTCAGGTGCTTTCCATGATAGATCATCATTGGACTTCATGGTGAGCTTAAATGAGGGTTGTAAGTGTACAAGGAGAAAGAATCCTTATATAGGGTTCTTGAGTGTATCAAGTTTATTGATAGAGCTTAGGTAGTCAAGTTAGTGGACAATGAGCTAATTTAAAAACTACCTTGGACTTTAAGACATATTGGGTGTGAGTTTGTAGGAGGTTTCCATGATATTGGCTTGTGTAGACCAAAAATCCACCCTATACCCAAATCTACCTTGGATTGGCTTGTGAGAGATATCTCAAGGATAAGAAGTCTTGAAGCTGAGTACTTGATTATTTTGTTGTGTTGTAATGGTTTAAGCATCTAGGCTTTTGCATAAGTCTAGTTCATGCTCTCTTGGTGAGATAGAAGCTAGGGATTTAACTAATGTATACTCCTGAAGCTTACGGGTATAGTATAATCATCAGTGCGACATGGTTCATTACTTTGGACCCATGAAATCTAGTATTAGAGCATGTTTTTTTTATAATCAAAGTGATGTGATGATCTAGTATCTGAGTAGTGTTGTGATCAGGAGACAAGATCATGGATCTGGTATATCAAAGAAAGTTTGACTAGGAATATAGAATTGGGCTACACTAACTCATTGAGTTAGTATATGGGAGAAGGTTGCATTTAGTTTATGGGCCATACTAGATTGGTAATCATGTATCAAAGTTAGTCATGTGACTTATCAGTTTGATTTGGTGATCTAGTAATAGAGCATGTTGTGATTGGGATTATCAGTATATGGCTTATCAGTCCATGTGGCCAGAAGGGTACTAGATTAGAGATCTTTTTTGATGCATTTTTTGTTACTTGTCAAATCTATGTTGGTGATTAGATAGGTGACCGTTCATTCTTGGGTGATGTATAATGTTGGTGAGAGATTAATTTGAGAAGTGAAAGAGAGTTGCAAGATGATCATGGAGTGGTCTATTCTCTTGGTACTAGAGAGGTACATCCAAGTAGACTAGATTGAAACATTCTCTCATATGTAGATTATTCCTTATCTAGAGTAATTGAATTTAAGTATTAGCACAAGGTGGAATTTTTTGCTAATGATTTTGGTAGAAAGTAATACTGGACATCTCACTGCTTAGCCATCTAGGGTTCTTTGGTATAGCTCTTATCTTGAGAAATGAGTTTGAGGTGTTGAGTTGCTCGTAGGAGATATTAAGTTTTTCTAGTCATTCTTATGGGGGGATGTAAAAAAGAAGAGATTCATTATTTTTATTATGACCTATCCAATTTGAGCATCTCCTTCTCTACGTTGTCTACTCTTGTTCTTCACTGTTGCTTATATTTTACATGAGTTCTTCATATTGGGGTAGTGGAAACTGTAATCTTTAAAAGGAGACTTTGAGGGTAGCAATCTGGTGATCCACCATCAGATCTCAATGTGTAGTGTTAAGCTCAATTTATTCTTTGATGGGGCTTAAGGACCAAAGCTACAAAGCAGGTATACCTTCATTAATTTTATGTTGGTGGGTTTAGTTAGTGCCTTAATTGGTGTTTGATGGTTATCGATGATGGATTCATTTGGTATAGTTCTCAATTGAGGTATTAGATGAGTACTAGATACTTGTTCTTGTCCTAATGCAGGTTTGTGCTATGTCGATGAAGATGTATGTCCCAATATGTTGTAATTGTGATGCACTTAGGTTCAGTGTAAATCAACTTGGAGTTTAATGTTTCCCTAATATAGCCATAGTTACAAATTTTTAGATCTCATTGCAACCTAGTGCATCAAGTTTTGCACAAATGAACTGACTCTTAAAATGACTAAAATCTAGAAATATGGAGGAATATTTAGTAAGTAAATATTGAAGTTGGGCCACATAAAATAGTGGGATACTTTATGATTTGGGGTCATTCAAAATTGATGTGTAATGCATTTGGAAGGTAATCTTGATTTACTAGTTGCAACTTAAGATCAGTTCAAAAAAAAATTTAGAGGCATGTTGCCAATGGTTAAGCTATATCATTGAGCTTGGTGGTTGTCTCATTTGTTGGTGCTTTATTCAGCTAGTTATTGAGCTAGGTGGTGGGCTCATTTTCTTGTGCATGATAATTGTGTTAGCCTTAGAAGTATAAAGCATCCTTTCCATACTCCATTATTGGTTGGAAAAGTTTATATGGGGTATTTGGGTATGCTATCTCTATGGTCTTTTAGCCACAATGGAAAGTAATCACTATGCTTCATGCCAAGTCTTATGACTTGATGTAAGGTGTTTTGGTGAGATTTGTGTCTAGGATGCAAGTTCCAGGAATTTACTCAGTGCCAAAATACTCTCATGTAAGTTTCTTTGGTGCATATAAATAAGATGATTAATAATGGTTCAGTTATTAGTGATCTCTTTGACATGGTGATATATTTTGGTGTTACGAAAGACACACTCAGATTCCATGTTGGTGTCATTCTTGAAGATTTCATTAGTTATAGAATCCTAAGAGGAAGGTTGGGCTTCATACTCTATCAACCTAAGGTTGTACACATCTTTCTCCTTTAAGGATGTCAAATTCCTAGTGAAGTCACTTATGCAGGTGTGACATAATTATGAAAAGAGGCTGAAATTATTGCTTACATGGGTTTGTTGTACAAATATGATTTTGGATTAATGTAGGATTCTTTGTACAGTATTGGTGCATCAATCTAGGATCTTTATTGAGTAGGGTTCTATCTATTAGAAACAATAGTCCACCAAGATAATTGAGAGAGGGAGGTGAATTAGTTAACCAATAATTAAAACATATATCTTCATTAACCAAAATTAACCATTCAACCAAAGTATACATCATCCATAATAAAGTGCACATAGACAATTACACTAGATATGTTAACTAGGGAAACCCTTGATCAAAGGGAAAACCCTAGTGGGAATGATGCCCACAAGATGATGTACTAATATAAATATTCCTTGTTAGAGGATGGACCCTATTAGGAGTCTATTACAACATTTAGTTAGAGTCCCTATTAGGAGACTTTGAATCCTTGTTAGGAGATTCTAATCCTATTAGGAGTTATGGTATAATGTATGCAAGAAGAGCCCATTGCCCAAACATGTAATTTCAACTACAAGAAGAGCTCACTGCTCAACCAATTAATTTACTGCTATGTTCCTCTCTCCTCTTCTCTTTCCTCTATCCTGTCAACTGAACTAATCACTATTAGACCTTGTAGACTAGGTTACAAACCTCATAACCAAATACCAAACCTTGGGTCACTTAGCAAAACCTTGGCAATGAAGTTTCCTTCACTTTCGCATTGCTCTGCTCAAATTCGCATTTTGTACCCTCTGCCACTTATCAATCATTCATAATCCACATTTACATACACCATGATAAAGGAAAATGTCTGTCCTTTATACCAAGTCCATAAAACAATTCCCTAAGTCGATTGTTAGACCTTCTCAATTAATTATTACATGACCACATTAAGATCACATTACACTTAGCGATAACATAAATCTTCTGCCTTGAAATTTGAATAACTTTCTGTACATGCAATATTATGATGAGAAAGCTTAGCAATGTCATCATCAACATGTCTTCTCCATGTCCTCAACCCTTGTCCTCAAGATATCAACTCTGCTAAGAGGTATAACAAGTTTACTAGAACATGCCTCTGTAAACTCTATCTCAGAACATACATCACCAAAATTTACATAACTTCTTCTAGACTTATCCTTTCTCCTTCTGGCATCAATTGCATATACCGGATACTCAAAAGTATCTTCCATAACCTTGGGTGGTTATAATACTCAACTAACCATCCATACCAACTTGATCTTTTCGTTCAATGACAAACACAATCATGAATGCAACATATCATCATAGTAGTACTCCCCCATAGGAATATCATGAACATTCATGCTTCCAACCAATCTTCCAACAATCACCCAAATCTTCCAACAAACTCCCCCTTTTGCATTGATTGAAATATAGATGAAAAACATCTAGTTCCAAGAATACCAACAAAAGATTGTTCATCTTCAAATCTACTTCATCAACCATTCTCCCCCATTGATATACCTCAGTGTTCTCTATACGAAATTGTTATTCCACATACTGTGCTTATGCCAAACATATTCCTTGGCATAATTTTTTTCACACCAAACTTCTCCCTCATTGACATCAATGTCAAAGGTTTTAGCAACCAACATCACTGCATCAAACTCTACAACAACTAATACTTACTTAGCTTGAGTGTCAAAAGACATCGTTCAAAACAACAACAAAATTAACAAGAGTCATAAATGACTCTATCCATCACATATACTCCCCCATATAGGAAGCGTCAACATTCAGTCTAGACAAGAAATGGTGCTCTGTTACCCTATACTAATGCACTTTTGCATCTTCTACTATGATGTAGGAAGGGGCATAACCCCAAGCATACCTTGCAAATACTCAAAAGTCTCTTTGGGAAGAGGCTTAGTGAATATATCTACAATCTACTCTTTAGTGCTCACATACACCAATCTAATTTCCTTTTCTACAACTTTTTCTCTCAACATATGATACTTAATAGAAATGTGCTTATTCCTTGAATGCAACATTGGATTCTTAGACATATTTATTGTGCTTGTATTGTCCCAATGTATAACAACAGGTTCACTAATTTCTATCATTATATCCTTTAGCATCTACATCATCCAAATGACTTGATTGCAATTATTTGTTGCTGCAACATACTCTACTTCTGCTATACTTTGTGATGTACAATCCTACTTCTTTCTTAACCAAGAAACCAATCTTCCTCAAAGAAAGAAAGCTCATCCACTGGTGCTATTTCTATCATCCATACTGCCTGCCCAATCTGCATCAATATAAGTACATAGAGTAAAATCATTGGTTTTGTCATACTATAATCCAAACTTAGATGTTCCCTTCAGATATCTAAATATCCTCTTGACTGATGCATAATGTACTTCATTGGGATTAGCCTTGCAACAATTCCAACTGCATTCGTTATATCTGACCTTGTGTGATTCAGATATTGCAAACCTCTGATCATAGATCTATACTTTTTCTCCTCAATAGTAGGTGTCTCATCCTTTGTAGATAACTTGTGTCCAGTTACCAAAGGTGTTCTAATGGGTTTACATGTTTCCAAACCAAACCTTTTCAGTAAATGCTTCAACTAATTAGTTTGAGAAATAAAGATTCCTTCTTTATTTTGTACAATCTGCAACCCTAGAAAATAGTTCATCTCTCCTATCATACTCATTTCAAATTCTTTCTTCATCTCTTCTGCAAACTTCTCATTTTCTTCATCATTGCCTCCAAATATGATGTCATTAACAAATATTACCTAAAATCATTAAACCATCATTAGTTTCTTTCCAATACAAATTACTATCTGCCATAACTTTTCTATATCCAAGTTTGGTCAAATGTTTGTCCAACCTTGCATACCAGGTTTTGGGTGCTTGCTTCAATCCATACAATGTTTTCCTTAGTTTGCATACTATGTCCTTGTCATCAATCAAAGGACATCCTTCAGGTTGCTCAATTTACACTTCTTCAAGTTCTCCATTTAGAAATGTTGACTTGACATCCATTTAATACACTTTGAATTTCTTTTGTGCTGTATAGGCCAAGAATAATGTCACTACTTCTATTCTAGCTATTGGAGCATAAGTCTCCTCATAATCTATTCCTTCTTGCTATGAGTAACCTTTACATACTAATCATGCTTTGTTTCTTACAACTTTGCCTTGTTCATTCATCTTGTTCCTGAATATCCATTTATTTCCTATCACATTCTTGTCTACTAGTCTAGGGACCAATTCCCATGTCTCATTCTTTAATATCTAATCTAATTCCTCTTTCATAGCTTGTTTTCAATAGTCATATTTACATGCTTCATCTACACATTCTTAGGCTCAACTTGAGATATCAAGCATAGTTCTTTATTTACTCTTCTTCTTGTCATCACACCTTTATCTTTGCTTCTGATGATCTGCTTAGATGAGTGAATATTTATCATATTCTTTCCTAAAGTAGGAGTTGCTATTTCAACTCTTGGCTCTACTGAAGGTTTCGAGCTTTGTTCCCACCTTGGCTATCCTTCATTTTGCAAATCTTTGTTAGTCTCAAGAAATATCTCATCATTCCTTGGCTTAGTAACAACATCATCATCAGAATTGTAATCAACTATTCTCTATTGTATCGTGAATTTCTCATCAATTCTAACATCATAACAGTGTTAGTTATCTGATTATAACATCTATAAGCTTTTCTTTTCAATGAATAACCAAGAAACATACCTTCATCACTTCTAGCATCAAACTTACCAATATCATCATCTCTTTTGATATAACACTTGCTCCCAAAAATTTTGAAATACTTAACTGTAGGTGAGTGACCAAATCACAGTTCATAAGGTGTCTTGTTTGTGTCTTTCCTGATTTGCACTCTGTTCATAGTGTAGACTTCTCCAAAATGTCTTGGATATATCATTCTCTACTAACATAGCTCTAGCTGCTTATGTAACTGACTTTTTCCTTCTCTCTGCAATACCATTATATTTAGGGGTTCTCAGAGCTGATAGCTCTCTTTTAATTCCATTTTCTTCACAAAACATGTTAAACTCATTTGAAGTAAATTCTCCTCCTCTATCTGATCTTAAACATTTAATCTTCATACCAGATTCATTCTCAACTCTATTTTTGAATATCTTAAATTTGTCAAATGCCTAAGATTTCTCATTAAGAAATGCAACCCACATCATTCCAGAAAAGTCATCAACTAGAATCATTAAATACCTTTCACCATAGAATCCTTTAGTCTTTGTAGGACCACTGAGATCTATGTGTATGTAATCTCCAACTTTTCTGTAGTGGTGAACCTCTTACTTGGAAAAGAAGTTCTGTTATGCTTAGCCAAAACACATTCCTTGCAAATTGTGTTTGTAGGCTTTACAATCTTTAGTAAATCTCTAACCACAAAGACTCTACTAGTCCTCACAATACTATCAAATTTTATATGAAATAATATCTTATGCCATAACCAACTGAAATATATTACCAATAAATTAGGTTCTTATTCCAATTACCTTTCCATCTTTATCTCTGATCATGCATGTCTTTTCTATGAACTACAATTGATAACCTCTATCTACTGGTTGTCCAACACTCAAAAGATTGTGCTTTAAACCATCAACAAAGTATACATCATCAGTGTTAGTTTTACCATTAAGAGTTATAGATCCAATACATTTAACTTGGAATGCTACATTGTTTCCAACTCTGACAATTCCTTCCTCCTAACTTTTGAAGTGAACAAACTTGTTCATGTCACCAGTCATATGATGTGAACAACCACTTTCAATTATCCAATTATATTTATCTCAACCTATGATACCAGAGCTACCTTCTCTGGGATTTCTTCTTTAATTGCCACAAATCTAATTTCATCGTCACTAGCACTTAATGCTTGTTCATCGAAATCATTATCTTCATTTACATACGAACAGTCTCTATCTTTTCTAGATTTGTGATTTCCCTTATACTTTTTCTCTCTTTTAGGAAACTTAGATGCATAATGACCATGTATTCATCACAAGTCCAACATTTAAAGATTTTCTTACCTCCTTTTTCCCTTCTTACCAGAAGGGCTACTCCTTCGATCTTTCTGTCTTCCTCAGATCTATTGTTGTTAGAAAAATATCCTCTAGTACTTGTGCTCCTTAATAAATTAGGTCAAATGTTCAAGGCACTGAAAGTTGTCTCTATTCTAGTCAATTCTCCAAACTATCTAAGTTCATTCTCAACTACTTCAAGTCTTCCAAGTAATGTCTCCTTTGTGAAATCTTTGGTACAAGATATTAACAACTGTATCATTTGAACTATTGACTTAAATGGTGGTGTTAGAGTCTTTAATATCTTCCATATAACCTCATCATCTTCTTTAGTTCCTCCTTGAGCTTTAATACCTACAGTAATTTTTGATATCCTGCCTATATATGTTCTTACAGATTCATCTTCCATCATTTTAGCATCTTGAAATGCACAAATCCAACTTTGTAGCCTCAACTTCTTAGAATGTGCATCACCTTCAAAAATATTTTCCAAAGTTTTCCAAATCAAATGTGAAGTAGCAAATGATTTTACCTAATTGTACTCAATTTTAGGAAGTGTAGTCAATAGTGCTTCTCTAGCTCTCATGTCACACATGAAAAGATCTCTTTCTGCCTCGGTACAAGTTTCCAAATCTTCTTCAGTAATGATTGTTTTCTCAAATTTTGTCAAGATCCAATATCCTAGACCCATTCACAACAAACATGTCTTCATCTTTTCCTTCCAGTTGTCATAATTTATTCCATCAAACTTTGGACTATCTTTCCTGAACATATTCGCCATGGATCTCCCAAAGCTAAACTTTTTCTTCAAGGAGCTAATGCTCTAATACCAATTGTTAGAAATAATAGTCCACCAAGATAACTTAGAGGGGGGTGGGGGTGTGGGTGAATCAATTATCAAATCAATTATCCAATAGTTAAAACATATATCTTCATTAACCAAACTTAACCATTCAACCAAAGTAAATAATAACCAGATATGTTGACTAGGGAAACCCTTGATCAGAGGGAAAATCCCAGTGGGAATTATGCCCACAAGATGATATACTAATATAAATATCCCTTTTTAGAGGATGGACCCTATTAGGAGTCTATTACAACATTTAGTATAGAGTCCCTGTTAGGAGACTTTGAATCCCTATTAGGAGTTGTGGTATAATGTATGCAAGAAGAGCCCATTGCCCAAACATGTAATTTCAACTACAAGAATAGCTCACTGCTCAACCAAGTATTTTACTATTATGTTAATCTTTTCCTCTGTTCTTTCCTCTGTCCTATCAACCAGACCAATCACTATTAGACCTTGTAGACTAGGTCACAAATCTCATATCCAAATACCAAACCTTGGATCACTCAGCAAAACTTTGACATTGAAGTTTCCTTCACTTTCATACTGCTTTGCTCAACTTTGCATTTGGTACTTTCTGCTTCTTATTGATCATTAACAATCCACATTCACACACACTATGATAAAGGAAAATGTCCTTCCTTTATACCAAGTCCATAAAACAATTCCTTGAGTTGGTTATTAGACCTCCTCAATTAATTATTATAGGACCACATTAAGAACACGTTACACTTAGCGATAACATAAATCTTCTGCCTTGCAACTTGAATAACTTTTCGTACACGCAATATTATGACAACCGAGCTTAGCCATGTCATCACCAACATGCATTCTCCATGTCCTCAACCTTGATTTTCAAGATATCAATTCTGCTAAGAGATATAAAAGTTTACCAGAACATGCCTCTGTAAACTCTATCTCAGAACAAACAACACCAAAAATTACATAACTTCTTCTAGACTTATCCTTTCTCTTTCTAACGTTAATTGCATATACCAGATACTCAAAAGTATCTCCCATAACCTCGGATGGTTATAGTACTCAACTGATTGTCTGTACCAACTTGATCTTTCCACTGTTCTTCTGTTAGAGACCACAAAAAACTACTATATTGACATCAATGATAAACATAGTCATGAATGTAACATATCATCATAGTTGTACTCCCCCATAGGAATATCATCAACATTCATGCTTCCAACCAATCTTCCAACACTATCCATTGCTAAATTTCTTCTAAGTTTGGAAAAATATTATAAATAGAATAGATTTGTATTTTGTGTATGCATGATGTTAGGGAATGACTATAAGGGTTAGTGTGGTTGCTTCGCAGTTATCTTGTGTAGCTTTTTTTTTAATTAGTGCATTGAGGATACAAAATTCAATGTGTAATACTTGTTAAGTGGTGTACCTAAGAAAGGGTATCCTCATGAGTTGGAATCGTATTATCAATGTTAATGTGGAAAAATATTTTAAAGAGATTGGTTGGGAGCTCCAGTCATGATTTGAGGTAAGACTTTAAAAATACTTTATTTGATGAAGCTTTCTTCTTAAGCTTTTTTATATCACACAACTGGCCTAGGGTAATGGGATTAAATGACTTGAGCTAGTGAAAAGTATGGTGGATCCAAATCTTGAAACTTACTTTGGTTGTTAATATAATGGTTATCTAGGATAACTAGTTGCATGGATTGGAGCTAAGTCTTTTGGTGTCTTTGGTCCTACCCTAAACCCCAAGATAGTGATAAGTAATGTCCAACTTAAAGAGCTAGACCATTCAAAAATTATTTGAATAAGTGGTTATTTGTGATATTATCAATTCAAATTACATTTGATGATTAACTTGTATAGTTCTTGGATGATATTTTGCTATCGCTACATTCGCAAAGTAGCCACTAGGACTATTGCTTGGTGATAGGTCATCTCAAGACTACTACAAGGGTCCCGACATGGATTGTGAAAGTGTAGATGATAACTAAGAGTTTGTTTCAATGGTATACATGTTTTAATTTCTAACGCGAGCCATAACATTGTTGGTTTATTAATGTATGCATGGATGAAACCAAATCTCTAGGTGTGTGTACCAAGATAGTGTGAAAAAAGGGGGGTAAATATGGACACTTTTTTTAAAATCAAGTAAACCTAATCTTGGAAGACCCATTTGAGGGCCATGCACTCAAAAAGTGAAAATGTGTAGAACACAAATAATCGTACTACTTTGAATCTATTTTCTAAAATAATAAGGTTTTTGAAAAATGAATAAGATTAAGAGGGTCAAACCTCGTGCACATAAAAAATTATTCTTTTTTTGTTGAAAAACATGGCATAGTTGTTTATGTGCCCTCAACAAAACATATAGTTGTATTTAGTATTT
Source organism: Cupressus sempervirens (assembly GCA_028749045.1). Taxonomy (NCBI): domain Eukaryota; kingdom Viridiplantae; phylum Streptophyta; class Pinopsida; order Cupressales; family Cupressaceae; genus Cupressus; species Cupressus sempervirens. The sequence continues at coordinate 183,679,464 of CM053786.1, read as the reverse complement.
TGAATAAACCTTTGGTAGGGTGATAGGTAAGAGTGAGATCTAAAATTTGTGTACTTTTTCATAAATCTTTGATTAGTAGTATTTTTCTATGATTTTTTAAAGTGACTCCATCCTTAATTATGGTACCTCTTCGTGCACTAGGCATAACTTGCATCAAAATACTCTAAAATCTACACTTAAAAAAAAGTGTATAGAATCAATTGTAGAACAATAATATGTAATTCATTTTGCATTTGATTAATTGGATCAAAAGTTATTAAAAAAATGGTAGATATATGTTTGAGAGGACTATCAAGACACTAACATAGAAAAATCAACTTCACAATGTTAATCTTGTCCAAAAGTTAAGAAAATTATATGGTTAGAAACATCAAAAAATGTGTGAGATTATGATGGTAATTTTAGAGCTACACGCTTCACCATTTGCAAACTTGATGAAGTCAAAGATGAGAATTGATCTTAGAAGTTGAAAAACGTCTAAAGCTACTAAAAGTTGAGGGAAAGCTTCAACCCAAGCCTTTGAGTAGTTCAATAGGCCTATACCGAGCCTAAATATGATCGTGTATTTATGTTGATAAAATATTATTGTGTTATTCTTCATATGACTAAATTTTCATACTAGTTATAATGTGATCATGTTATGTCTTGTATGTCTATAATAGACATAACACGATAAAGTTATGTGGCCAATCAACTTAATACCTTAGTAACAAAGGATTGGACACCCTTTCACTGTGATTTTATGGTTAGACAACATCATGTATTTTACTTAAAATAGTACACTAACTTCATTTAATTTGTCAACCTGTAAGTGTAAATTTGAGAAGATGATTACAAAATATATGCTCTAATTCATATTTAAGTCATTAAAACTAAAGTAAAGGAAATGTTGAAGGAAACCTATAATAGAATTATTATCCCCACTATCAAAAACAAAGAGAAAATAAAATCGACAGTAATAAAGCGAAAGTGATTTCAGTAACTTTGTCCCTACCATGTTCAAGGCAAAGGGAAAGGTGAAGAAGAGAATAATTAAAGAAAAGGTGATTAAATAACTTCTGCCCTTGGAAACCTGGGAATCCTTCCAATCTGCTTTCTTATAAATTTGTTTCTTGACCTGCTGTATTCACATTCATTGCAGTTTAGTGTTTGGGCGACATAAAACTATCTGTGTTAAAGAGTCATCAAACTGTAAGAGTTCATAGCAGTGTTTGAGAGTTCATCAAGTCATATCCGTGTAGTCTGTAGGAATATCTGAGAGTGCTTCTAAAGTGTTAGAAACGCCGAATTATTTCTGTCTAGTCCATACTCCATAGTAATATTTTCTTAGAGTCCAAGTTTAATCTGATTATTGGTCAAATTTTCAGAGTTGGTAATAGCGTTTGATTGTGCTTCAAGTTTTATCTGTGTAGTCCGCCATAGTATTTGAGAGTGCTTAAGTTTCTCAGTTGTTATTTACAAAATCAATTATGGCATCTGTTGTGGTTGATTTTGTTCTTGAGAAGCTTAGCGGGATGTTGGTAGATGAGATAAGGGCGCAGGTTTCGCTTGTTTGCAACTTCAGAAGTTACTTTGAATGGCTGAGCAATAAGCTTACAAAAATAAGAGGGTATCTCAGAGATGCAGATGCCCAGAGTGCACACAGTTCGTCGGTGAGAAGCTGGCTGTTGGATGTTGCAGAGATCGCCATGGATGCAGAGGACATCGTGGACGAATGTGTTCTTCAATTAAAAGGTACGGATGATAATGAGAACTCCCAAGCCTCTTGTGTATGTGCTTTTAGCTATTCTCAATTAGTGTTTCGCTATAAAATGGCACGCCGTATTAAGGATGTGAAAGATAGACTGAGGTCTATAATGAAAGATGATGGAAAGGAGCTCAAGCTTGTTAGGGATGTCACTCATTCAGACCAACCCTCTACAAGTACAGTACAGACTGTAAACTTGAGGGGTTTAAATATAATGGAGAGGGACTCGCATCCAGTGGCTATTGAGGCCAAGGTTGAAGAAGTCCTCCACCTGCTGAATGACCCTGCCGTGCCTGTCATTGCCGTTGTTGGTATGGGCGGCGTTGGGAAGACATTTCTGATGCAAAATGTTTTCAACAAAATAAAGGATAAGTTTCAGAAGTCAATATGGCTGGCTATTTCTCAGACTTACTCCCTGAAGAAGTCGCAGGCTGGTCCGGCCATGGAACTGGGTTTGAACGAGGTTGTTAATGAGAGGGTGGATGAGGTGAAGACGGCAGAGCTCATTCATGGCCGTTTGGAAAGCACAAGATTCCTCATTGTGTTGGATGATGTGTGGAGGGCAAAGGAGCAAGACGACTTGGTCCTCGCACTTGGCCTTCCAAGGAGGAATAACTCTGAGAGCAAGATTGTTGTCACAACAAGAAGCAGACAAGTGAGCAGCAGCATGAATGCTCGTGTCTATGAGTTACAGCCATTGTCAGAAAAAGACAGCTGGAATCTGTTCTGTGTTTTTGCCTTTGAGGGAAATCAACCCCCGCATCATCTTGAACGGATTGCTCCTCAAGTTGAAGGGGAATGTCGGAGATTGCCCTTGGCTGTCAAAACAGTGGCAGCGTCTCTGGCGGGTGAGAGATTGTCAAGAGACTGGGAATTGAAATTGCAGCAGCTAAGAGAAGCATCTTCTACCGAGGATCCTATTATGCAAATTCTCAAGCTCAGTTATGATTCTCTCCCTGCTCATCCGAAGCCCTGTTTTGTGTATCTTTCTTTCTTTCCCGAAGACGCGAAAATACACTACCAATATCTCATAAACCTGTGGATAGCAGAAGGCTATGTTCCTCATGGAGAGGACCAGCTAGATATTGGATGGAAATATGTACGCCATCTTCAAAGTCTATGTCTGGTTGAGAGAGTAGAGGACATGTATGATCTGGATTATAGAATATTCAAAATTCACGATTTATTACTTGATTTAGCCATCAGCATAGCAAGAGAAAGTCAATGTGCATTTAGAGTGGAGGAAGATTTCAAGGAAGATCTCACTGTGCAAACGGGTAGGAGGTATCGCAGAATTTTAATGGGCAAGAGAAGCATAGGCGATGGTGACGTAGATGCCATGGCAACAAACAAGGTATATTCTGCGTCGTGTCTTCGCACTCTCTCATTTTCAGAAAATTGGGGCATTGAAAATATTCCAGCAATCTTGCTAAACGGTGCCAGAGTACTGCGCGTACTTGACTTGAGCGGCACTGAAATCTCATCATTGCCAGATTGTGTTGGAAATTTAAAGCTCCTTAGAGTTTTGAATTTAAGGGGGACAGAGATTACAGAGGTACCAGAATGTGTAGGGAGTAATAAGAGCCTTCGCTTCCTCGACATTTCTGATTGCAGCAGTCTACAACAGTTCCCTGAGTGGATTGGTGAACTTAATTGCCTGGAACATCTGGGTATACGTCCACACATTTGGAACACATTTCAAGGACGAATGCCGCATGGAATATGTAGGCTTGTGTCTTTACAGGTACTGAAATTAGATAATGATAACCAGCTATCTGTGGGAGAGAGTGACTTCTTAAAGTTGGAGCATTTTGCGAATTTGGTCAACCTCCGTGAAGTGCGGATAAATATCGAGCACGAGGCTGAATTGAAGAGTATTGAAGATGGGATCCTCGCCACGTTGGTGAAGATGCGTAATTTGACAATATTCAACAAGTCTTCTGGTAATCTTCCACCTCTATCGGAGAAAATGTTAGCTATGAAGGATCTTGAATACCTTTGCGTAGAAAGCTTTGTAGTGCCAAATTGGATCTGTGGCTTCTCAAATCTGATGCAGTTGCAGTTATGGAGATGTCATTGTGCTGAATATCCAGCACTAGAGATGATGCCCAACTTAATAAAGTTGGAATTGTTGGGTAATGATTCTTGCAAGGCGTTGCCAGAAGTATTCGGTAAGCCTGGGGGATTCCCTCGGTTACGTTATTTCGAAATACTATAAAGCAATAGAAAAACAACTTGACCAGAATGAGATACCTGCACTTCTTTTTAGGAAAAAAAATTAAGAGGGTTGACAAAAGAATCACATTCCATATAGGTTTATCTACATACATTTGCAAGTTAAACGAAAAGAGGACCATGGGGATGCTAAATGAATTGGTGCAAAAACTTATAAGATAAGCAACCTATATTGTAGAGTGCTTTGCATTTTACATTAGGAACCATATACTACACTGATAGGTTAAAACCTACAATAGGTTCATCGAATAAGAGGGGTCTACCATGTGGTGTCAAACTAAAGTTTGGAAATAATTTATAGTCCAAATTTATTACACATGGTATAAAAAATAAAGAGAAAATCAACAATGAAAGTAATTTGAGTAACTTTGTTCTTACCATCTTCCAAGGAAAAGGTAAAGGTGGGGAATAAGCAAAGGATCTCATGACAATTGTTTAAGCTCTATTTCTAACGAAGAGGGTGATCCCGTGACCCAAATTCTATTCTTCTGTGGGATTAATTAAAATCTTTCCCTTAAAAATAGAAGGCCCTAGTTTTTAGAATGTAGTGGAAAAGGGGTGAGGCTAAAAATTTCTACATTAGCTTAGAAATTGTTTTTTCCACTTGTCAAAACATTTAGATTTTAGATTTTCATTGAAATTTTATTTTAGAAAGAAATTAGGTTTGTACTTGTAAATTATGCATGAAAGATAAAAGAGGAGAAAAGTTATTACTTTCATAAGAGAACAACTTCCTTTAATTTTGGAGCTTAACACACTTCCTGAGACTGCTAGCTTTAAAATATCCTTCAAAAATAGAAAGAAACTCTAGCTCTATTTCATTAAAATTATGAGAGTCACAGTGAAACAAAAGAATATGATAATTAAATGAGATGAAAGTAATTGCTGACAAGAGAATACTAAAATTCTTTAGAGTAACTGAGAGGGGGATGAATTAGTTATCTAAGGTCCAGATGTATAAATAAAAATTTTCATAGCTTAGTGAGCCCATATCCATAAATGTGTAAGTTACTATAAAATTAATTTTGTAGAAATGTGAGCATGAAGCATAATAGATTCAATAACACATTTGACATAATAATTTAAAATAGAAACCCAATTTGGGAAAAACCACCAGTCACATGCACCTCATTCTCACTCTTTTGAAGTGATGCCTTGTGAAAGGCCAACCTTGTTAAAGGTTACAATGTACACTGTTAAATATGACCTGGTTAGAGGATTTCAATCACCCTGTTAGGACTGAGCTTTTTTAGAGGACTTTAGATCATTCACTTGGAATGTCACCCGGTTAAAGGATTTATAAATGACTGTTAGGTAAACCTTAATCCAAAGGATTTACCCTAGACTGATACAATGATTAGAAAGTAATAGTAAGGCTTGATCTGATAACAAATTACAACTTACTTTGTAGATTACAAATCTCTATTTTAGTCCTCTATTTCACTTGGCTTTCACAACACTTCAGCTCTGATAACTTGTTCATCCTTCAAGCATCCATACCCTTAAGCCTTCTTTCTTTGCTTTCCAATCGCAATCTCTTCTATTTGGTCACTAAATGAAGCAATACCCTAGATTCCTTGTCTTTCTTAGGTTTTCACACATGACAACCTTTGCTTCTAACCGACCATCTCTATGATTATAAAATTAAGATATTTTTCCATTCAATCTCTATTTTCCCTTTTAGGATTAGGTAGGATTAGGTAGGATTCAATAAATCTAACCATCTTTTCATTTTATTCCCTTCTAAAAACTTCTATTCAATCCTCTTTGAATTCATCTAAAATGTTTTACCATGAATTTTGTGCCACCAACTCATCATAGTTATCTTTCACACACTTCACAAAACTCAAGAAAACAAAATAGTTAGATCAAACTCATCAAATCCATGATTTAAAATGAATACTGGCACTCGATATCAATATGCTATCACTCAGTTTCCATAATTTTCTTCCACTCGTCATCAACTAGATCACTCAGCAAACACTAAAGTTTACTAGTGCTCGACATCAACTAAAATTTACTCAAATTACACTATATCACTCTACATACACTAGAATTTGACTTTGCTCAGCTCTAACTAATTTTCTTCTCAGCTTGCACTAACTTTATTCGACACTTACTATCTACTCGGTCAAGCTTGGAAGACTCAATTCTTCTTATTTTCTCTTCTAGACTTTGTCAGTGTATCCAACCTTTGCAACCTTAAGAAAATAATCAATGCACTGTAACATCACTGTCTTAAATGATCTTTGTATTCCTTTTTCATAGGTACATAACTCAACCTTTTCCCTAGGTGCTATTGTTATCTCATTTGATCAAATCCTCTTCATTAATCAAGCAAATGATAGCACTCAAATCATCTAAGTAGTTGTCTTACCAGTAAGTAGCAGGCTTGACATTAGTGAAAAAATAATGATTGAAATACATTCTCATACTTGTATAAATCTATTTTCACCAATCTCCTTATTTGGCATTGATGGCAGACTAATTCAACCAGTACAACCAACAATAATATCAAAATGGAAATAATTCCTTGTATTGAAATCTCTCCCTCTATCAACAACTTTCATCTTCTCTATAGGTTACAAAGTTCTGTTATAATCAACAAATAATCAACTCATCCTTATGACTCCCTCTTGATCAATTCTTATATCTCCCTCTTACTAGGTAGGTGTAATCATTTCTTACTTTGTAGTAATCAGTAGGTACACTATCTCCTTCTGAGTAGATATTCCATGTTCCTTCTATCAGTATAATATTTCCACTAATATCTCCCTCTTTAACGAAAATGTCAAAGAATTGTCATCTTATCGTGTAGATATGAAAATTTATAGTTTCTCTCTTTGTCACCTATCTTGTGATTAATTTTTAGCTCCAACTCTTTGATTACTTTAGGCAGCTCCTAAAGTAAGATCCACTACATCAATGTGTAACATATGTCAATCATCTCGTTTGATGTTGGGAACTTCTCATGCTTCTTAAATAGACTTGGATAGGGGTATCACCCCTAGATTACCTCTTAAATACTCATTAGCATCTTTAGCTAATGCTTTTGTGAAGATATCCACTATTTTTTCATTAGTATTCACATATTCCATCTCCACCTCTTTGTCTTGAACTAATTCTCTCAAGTAATGATTCTTGATTGCAATGTGCTTAGTCTTTGTATGTATCACATGATCCTTTGATATATTTATAGCACTTGTGTTATCACAATAAAGTATCATAGGTTCAATGATTTCCTCCTTCATAACTTTGAGTAGATGTTTGATCCATACAATATTTGTATGATTTTACTGCAACAGTAACATATTGAGCTTTAGCAGTAGATTGAGATATGTAGTTTTGTTTCTTACTAGTCCATGCAACTAGCCTTTTTTCTAACAAAAATCTCCTCTAGTAGTGCTCTTTTTGTCATCAATATTTCTAGCCCAATCACCATCAGTGTAGGCTTTCAACTCAAATTTTTCATTTTTCTTGTATTATGTTCCTTTTAGATATCTCATTAGTCTCTTAACAACAATCAAATGACTCCCCCTGGGTTTAGCAGAGAATCTTGCAACTATCTCAACAGATAATGCAATATTAGGTTTGTTATGTACTACATATCATAATTTTCCAATCATAGACCTGTACAATATTTGATTCACCTCAGCCGAATCATCATTCTTTGACAATTTATGTCCTATCACCATAGGTGTGCTTACTGGCTTGGAATCTTCCAATCCAAAAGTTTTTAATATCTCCTTTACATATTTTGACTGAGTGATGTATATACCATATTACATCTGATTGCAAACCCACAAAGAACTTGATCTCTCCAAACATAGACATCTCAAATTCTTTCTTCATTTCATTTGCAAAAGCTTCACATAAAGTATCCTAACCTCCAAATATGATATCATCAACAAAATATTTAGATAGTAAAATACCTTTGCCTTTCTATGTCTTTAAGTACAAATTACTATTATCATCATTCCTCTCAAATCTAATTTTCACAATATAATTGTGAATCCTTTCATACCGTGCTCTTGGTGCTTGTTTCAAACCATATAAAGCTTTGTGTAGTCTACATACCATGTTTTTGTTGTTAGCATTAGAAAATTCTTCTAGCCATTCAAAATAAACCTCTTCTTCCAATATGCTATTCAAAAATGCAAATTTAACATTCACTTGATAATTTTTGAAACATTTGTATGTAGAGTAAGTAGGTAGAGTTCTTACCCCTTCCAATCTTGCAACAGGAGTAAATGTTTCTCTATAGTCTATCCCTTCTTGTGCATACCCCTTGCAAACTAATCTTGCTTTATTCCTTGTGACTTTGCCATTTTCATCTAACTTGTTTTTGTAAACCCACTGTTGAAATAATTATTTAATTTTGTATTGTCTTTGATGTTACACAAAATGTCATATTTTTATCAATCAGAATATACTGAGGTCACTCGGGCATTGAAGATAGTTTTTTGTGGTGATCGAGCATTCCAGAGTTTGCATAGTTTAGAAGATAGTATAGATACTAAGTTCACTTGAGTGCCAAAGGAAATTTTGCAGAAGTTGAGTGTTAACGGAGCTCACTCGGTTAATGAAGTGTTGGATGAAACCCGTGGTAACCGAGCTTACTCGGTTACCTAAAGAAATTTATGAGTATGCAGTGTTGACTGAGTTCACTTTGTTAACACAAGAAAATCAATTCTGAGTTAGTGTCTACCAAGTAGGGTTGCCTAACAAAGGATTTTCTTGTTTTGGCATATTGAGTTCAATTGATTTATTTGTGGGTTGTAGCTGACTAAGAAGATGAATATTAATTATTCTAAGTTTTATTCTAGCTGACTTGACAATATGAAAGATATAAGGTCAAGTTGTGGATTAGAAGTGTGTGTGCATGGAAGACAAATAAAGATTTGAAGATGTTAAGAGGAAGTGAATTAGAACGATAAGCCGAATATCCTTGAGATGCTAAAAATATATATTCAATTAGGAAGGATCAAGTATAAGCCAAAATTGAGATCTATAATAAAAAATTTAGTTGCCTCCAAATTAGGTCATCTCATTGATTTGTAAATTAGGATTTAAAATTTCACAACTTAATCCAAATTATAGATTTAATTCCCAATCCAAGCAGTAATTGCATGGCTATGTTTCTTAACCATTGAAATTACAAGAATATTTATGCTTAAAACACTTAATTAAATAATGTGTTTAATGCATATAAAAGAGAATAATAATGGATGAGAGAATAAGAAAGGGAATAAGGAGACACAAACAATTTGATACGGAGTCCGTTCAGGTAGGACTATGTCTTCGGGTCTACTTCTCAATCAAGGGACTGCTTTATTAATTATGCCAAGCAAAACACTTTGTTATAGAATCCAAGCTTTGAGCCTTCACAGTCTCTCCTATGCACTTGAAGACAAAACACAATGCCTTCGTACTTACAAATCCTCTCACAAGGAAAAGTTATTCCTTTACAAAAATGCTCTCTCCAAAATTTCTCCAAGACTATTATTTTTCCCAAGGACTAATTCCCGAAATTTAATTTCTTGCCACAAACTAATTCCACTTCTAAGTGAAAATAATCCCCCTTTTATACAAGTTTATTTGCCTATTATGGTGAAAACCATAATAGTTGCATATCTCCCATTTTTATATAATAATGTTCCCGTTAAAATAATATCTTACAAAAATATACTTTCAAAGGAATGAATGATTTATAAGTTGATCCTAAAATCCTTCTTGGAATTTATCTAAAAAAATTATAAATCATTTTAATATTTGTTTGGCTCTCCTTAAAAATAGCTTTAATATTTTAAAGATTTGTATCCTTAATTATAGTGGGGAATAAAGCTTGCTCATTGAATGATAAATATGGCACATCGACTAGATCTTTTACATTCTTTATATATTTTTGCATAACCTTAATGTTAGGTAATAAAAAAGCTTGAATCTCATTTAGTTCAACTCTCATCAGATCTTCTTCTTTCTTAAATCATGTTGGACCCCTAGAAAGTATTTCACCCTAGAATAATGAACTTGAAATGAAATTGGGTCAACAATCAGATCATCTGCACTATTCATAAGATCTTCTACTATTTTCCTCATCTTCTTTATTATATCCTCAAAAAAGAATGAAATATTACACAATTTATGAAATAGATTAAGTGCAAATTTTGTGAGCTCTTCCAACTCGATTACTATTATGGATAGTTTAACTTGTTGGATAGCAATAGACTATCAAACCTTCTCCACAACTCTATGTTCAAGTTTCTTCTATGTATTCTCTGTCAACTTCTCTTGTGCGTCTATGTAAGGTGCATTCACCTTTTTCACAAGTAATGCCACTTGTTCCAAGGTAGAGACCAATACATAGTAGTAAAAAGACCCTAATTTAGGGACTTTATGTTTCTTAGACTAAGACCTCCCATTTTTTGTTTTGCATAAAAGCCTTATCCTAGGCTATCAATGACATCATTTTCTTGTCATTCACACCTAGCCACAAAAATTACTCCAAAATCTTTTCAATAGAGCTAGCAAATTTATTAGGAATTATGAATAAGCTAAGAGCATAAAGAGTAATCACTATAGATATTTCTTGAGGAGTTAAACTTTACCATCTTGACTTAAAAGAGAACCTCTCCACCTAGCAAGTTTCCTACAGAATCTTTCTACTAGACTATTCCAAAAAATTTATGGAGGTTTCTAATATAGTGAGAGGCCCGAGTAGATAGAAGGAAACAACCTGATTTGATAGCCTAAACACCTTTTCCTCTCCTTTGGGGTATTTATGAGGAAAAAAGAACTTTTCTCCCAATTAATCAACCAGCCTTGAGAAAGCCTGTAATGTTTTAGAGCATATTTGAGACTTATAGATTCCATATAATGGCAAAAGAACTAATTAAAATAGTGTCATCAATAAATTTCTAGAGGAAGGAAATGAGGTTAGAAGTTGAAGGATAAACACTAGAGAGGTCACCCTTAGAGACAAAGTTATAAATAAATATTCTAAGTTACTCTATCATGGTTTTTAAAAAATTAGGGAAATAAGATCGCATTGTTTGATGCCTATCAAGGTTAAAAAAAGAAGGGGTACTAAGATAACCATTAACGATGATTGACAAAAAAGGGGGCATAAATTATCTAGGATATGTACACTAAGTAACTTCACAGTCAAATCCAAAAGGCAAGAGAACCCTCAAAAGGAATGACTAATTAACTTTTTTTTTAGGCCTTAGATAGATCTGACTTTATAAAAGAAAAATCTTTTTTAGAAGACACATCTAAAAATTGAGTATTTTCATGCACGATAATGATAGAATTAGGATCTATCTTCTAAGCACAAACCCATTTTTTTGTAGAGAAATAATATTTGGGAGAAAGGGAAAAAAATCTAATAGTGAGGAGTTTGGAGATGATTTTATATAGGAGTTGCAAAGGTTGATTGGTCTAAAGAGACCCATAGAGTTAGAACTTAAAACCTTCGGGATAAAGGCAAAAAAGTAGTATTCAATTCCTTGAGAATTTATCTTGAACCAAAAATATCTTGTTCACTCTTAATCACATCTTAATGAAAAAAATGCTAGAAGGACTAAAAGAAGAACATCAGGAAACATATGGGCCATGATACTTATTACTTTCAAAAGGAAAGATAACTCTTTTAATTGTGTCTTAGGATGTGACAGCTAAAAGAAAAAATTTCTACTCAAAATTAGTAGGGGAAGCAATGTAAGCAATGAGAGACTTCCGATCCTTACCATTCAAGTTGTTGTTACTAGAAAGAAGTATAGATAAAAATTGTCTAGATTCCTTACAAAGTACCCATCAACTTGAATTTACTCATAGAATATAGTCTTCAACTCTTCTTGAATGGTAGACTTGATGTTCTACAATGTTTCATCTACTTCTACTATATGTTAGCATTCTTTTATCTATTTCAATTCAAGGTTAAATTTGTCAATTAGAGCTTGAATGAGGCAAGCTCCTCCAAACCAAAAAAAAATCCCCCTCTTATGTATGGGTGTAGGTTTATAGGTTTTTAGATCAAATTTGTGCATCTAGGGTTTCAAAATTTTATCAACTTTTTGGATTTTAGAATTCTATGTAGAGCATGTTGAGGATAATTGTGACATTGACCTAGGTCGACATTGATCTTAAGTGGACCTTACAAAAAAATTTCCCCCTGTTGTGTATAGGTGTACGTTTATAGGTTTTTAGATCAAATTTGTGGATCTAGGGTTTCAAAATTTTATCAACTTTTTATATTTTATAATTCTATGTAGAGAATGTTGAGGATAATTGTGACATCGACCTAGGTCGACCTTGATCTTAAGTGGACCTTAATCCATCATCTTAACCTAGGTCCTCCAAGTTGACCATGACCTGAAGCCCCCAAATTTTTAGTATTTATATATTCCAGCTTACAGATTTCATACCTTTCATGGTTGTGATTTCTTTTGCAGTTTGATAGTTTGTATTCCTATCTAAATTGACATTCTCTACTATTAATTAAGTAGATTATATTCCCCTCTTTTTTATTTCATAGCATTTAGTTTCATTACATTATGATTCATTCTCTTGGGGAAAGGAGGAACAAAACCCTAAGGACTATCACATTGATAAGATCACGCATTAACACTTCCTTTTGTTCCAATCAAATTCCTTTGTACTAGAACCTTAGACCTCTTCCTACATTTGTGATTGTGTATCAAAATTTTATTATTATTGTCTATAAAATAATTATAGATTGTCAACACAATATAAAATGATAACATAAAAATTCAATATCATTAATATTATATATATCTTTAAAAATATTTAAAGTATTAATAAAAAATTAAAATTAAAATGAATGGAAGAAATTAAATAATTTTTATTATTAAATAAGTAAAAAGCTACACTTACTCATTCCCCCAAAGAAAAAAAAAAGCATAAAAAAATAAGAATGAGAACAAAACATGAAAAATAAAGTTTATGGAGCCATACAAGCATAAGATTAACTTTTGAGAAGAGGTGAAGTTTGTAGAAGATGAGAAACAAAATGTGAAAGACAAAGTTTATGGAGTCATACAAGCATAAGAACAACTTTTGAGAAGAGGTGAAGTTTGTAGAAGATGAGAAGTAATGGAGAATAATTTAAATGACTTGCTATTTACTCGTTCAATTTTGTCTTTAGTCTCTGAGATGCTTGATCATTTTGTTCGCCTCTTTCTTAATTTAAAAAAAGGCACAATGAAAAATCCAATAATAATATTAGTTACAACTAAAGTTCTAAGTTGGGAAATAATTTAAAGAAGCCATAATTATTACAAGTGTTGTGAAAAGGTTATTAAAGTGAAAATGATTCGATTATCATTGTCTCTACAATGTTCTAAGGCAAAACTAAAGCTGGGGAATAATTCTAAATCAAGAATTATTTGAGTCCTCATGAAAGAGAGGATAAAATAATTAAATGAAAGGTGTTTTGAATAACTTATGTCCTTGGAAATCTGTGAATTCTTCTAATCTATTTTCTTATAAATTTATTTCTTGATTTGTTGTATTCATATTCATTGTAGCTTTTTGAGTGGCATAAAACTCCCAGTATTAAAGAGCCATCAAGTGCAAGAGATTATAGTAGTGTTTGAGATTTTTAAAGGAAAAATGAATGGAAGAAAATAAACAAATATTAAATTATTTAAATGTGAAAAAGGCTATACTTGTTCATTTCCTAAAAGAAAGAAATCATAACAATAAGAAGGAAATTTGAACATATGAAATTGATGAAGTTACTTAAGCATAAGAATAACTTTTAAGAAGAGGTGAAGTTTGTAAGAGAATAAAGACGAATAACTTACATCACTTTGCTATTCATTCCCTAAAATGCTTTGTTATTTTGCTCCCCTCTCTTCAAAGCACTTGAGGGGTCTATCATGTGATGTACAAATAATATTATCACCCTCACTGTCAAAAACAAAGAGAAAACAAGGTCACATAGCGTCAAGTTCCTGCCACTGAAGAATAAATATAGTATTTTATAGGAAAATTGATAATCAAATTAGAAAGTATTTGCAAATTTTTTATGAACATAGTTTTTGAAAAAGAATTCTTAGATTATTAAGCTTTATTTTTAAAACCATTATTTCTTTTCTTCTATCATTGTGTGGTCAATTAACTAAAATATGATTGAATTAGCTTATTTTGTTGTATGTTGAAGTGACTAGATCCCAATATATTTTGTTTGGAAGAATCTATTTTCTTTAACATTGTTTTATTTTGACTAAACTTTATGTATTATAATATTTTTCAAAATATTAAATAATATGTAATTAAAACCTACAGTATACAAATAATAAAATTTGTGGTGATATTATAAGAATTGCAATATTTATTATTATCATTATATAATTTTATTGAATATATTTATATATTTGTAGTTTCATGTGAAAAACATATTAATATTATCAAGCTTATCATAATAAATGAAATTGAAAGGTTATAGGTGAAGATTCACCCAAATTCATGTAAATCAATCCTTTTTATTTTGTCAATCAATTTTGTATTAAATAACATGTACAAGATATTTATAGTTATTGTTAGATTGGTTGACATCATTTATTATTTTATTTGATCTCCAAGAGTAAAATGTATAAAGTTTACAAAATCATTTAAAAACTAATCAAATCTCAAATAAATAATTTCTTTTCAATCATTAAAAATGCACCATATATTAGTACTTTATAGATGGAAAAAAGTAGTTGAAAAATAAATTGATATGATTAGATAACTAAAAATTCAAAATTCAAAAGTTGCATTTTAACAAACGCTACAGTATCTGCCTATGCAGGAACTAACAAGGACGCATCGTGTCAAGTTCCTACCATTGAAGAATAAATATAGTGTTTTATAAACAATTAATAACCAAATTAGAAACTATTTGCAAATTTTTTATGAATATAGTTTTTGAGAAAGATTTTTTAGATTATTAAGCTTTGTTTTGCTTAACTCTTTTTTTTTCTTCTACCATTGTGCGGTCAATTAACTAAAATATGATTGAATTAGCTTATTTTGTTGTACGATGAAGTGGCTAGATCCCAATATGTTTTGTTTGAAAGAATCTATTTTCTTTAACATTGTTTTATTTTAACTAAATTCGATGTATTATAATATTGTTCAAAATATTAAATAATATGTAATAAAAATATATACTGTACAAATAATAAAATTTGCGATGATATTATAAGAATTGTAATATTTATTATTATCATTATATAACTTTATTGAATATATTTGTATATTTGTAGTTTCATGTGAAAAATGTATTAATATTAACAATTAATATTAGCTAGGTTATCATAATAAATGAAATTGAAAGGCTATAGGTGAAGTGTCAACGAAATTCCAAGGTTATCATAATAAATGAAATTGAAAGATTATAGATGAAGTGTCACCCAAATTCATTTAAATCAATCCTTTTCATTTTGTCAATCAATTTTTTATTAAATAACATGTACAAAATATTTATAGTTATTTCCTTTTCATTTTGTCAATCAATTTTATAGAAGGCAAGGAACTAATGTTTTTGTTCCACCCCCTTTCATTTCTTTTTAAAGATTTTAACAAACATATTTCTAAAGTTTGTGGCTATATATTTTTAAATTCGTTTATGGGAACTAAATTCCTTTTTTCTCATTGGTTGAAGCCAATTTTCCTGGGCATAAAATCTTTTTTCCCAATTAGAAAAAAAAAAAAATAGAAAGGATAAGAACTTAATTAATGATTCTATCAGAGAATTTCCTATTGACTTTTTTCAGTATCAAATTTTTAAAAAGGACACGATTTAATGCATATTTAATATAGAAAAGTTACATAGTGTTTTCATTCCACCACCACAGTAAACTTTATTTCAAAACAGAACTACCAAAACCATTGGTGGAAAATTGTAAAATTCTATTTTCCCAAACTTATTCCAGCTAGAAATTCTATTTCGTAATCTTATTGCAGACCTCAACAACATTAAAAAATGGGGTGTGTATTTCCCTTTTGATTTTACGTAAAAGGTTTGTTTATTATATATCAAGAATTCTGGATGCACTGACGTTGATTCTAATTTTTAATTACTTAATGAATATATTAATATTTTATTTTTCAATAGATATTGTTGCGTGATTTAAAGCCAACTATGGTAATTTGTTTCGTACGTACACCATATACATTTTAAATAATTTAATTTTATACAAGTATATTTATTTAAATAAGTTAAATTGGTGAGTTTCATTTTTATTTTTTGCTGAATTGGATGATTTTAATAGATCTCTATCATTAAAATACAAAATCACACAAAAATTATGGATCTAAATAGAAGTTTTTTGAAGGATAATATTAGATGTAATGTGTGACACCTAATATTTGACATTGATTGTGTTAAACATCCAATTTGAAAACTACATATACATGTTGAAGTCTAAGAAACCTTTACTGACACAATAATTTTAAATTAAAATAATTTTTTTCAAACAATTATTAAATGTTTTCATTTAAAATTAATATTTTACTTAAAATTTATAATTATACATTTATGAGATCAATGTAACATTTTCACAAGCTATTTTAGCAATTTGTACAATAGATTTAATGTTTTTCCTACATTCTCAACAATTGGTCATAGCTACAATCCTCACTATGAGTCCTCATAGCTACAATCTCCACTATGAGTCCAAAAGGTAGGGACTCCGCTCCCAAAGAGCTCTTGTTAGATTAGTTGGTATTATTTATTATTTTGCTTAATTTCTAAGAGTGCAATGTATAAAGTTTGAAAAATTATTTATTGAATTTTGTGCACAAAAAGTTAAAAAGTTAAAATAACAATCAAATTTTAAATAAATAATTTCTTTTCAATTGCTAAAAATATATCATATATTAGAACTTTATAGATGGAAAAAAGGTAGTTGAAAAATAAACTGATATGATTGAACAATTAAAAATTAAAACTTACAAAGTTCCTAGTATCGTCCCTATGGTAGGAATCGACGATAATAAAGCAAAAGTGATTTCCGTAACTTTGTCCCTACCATTTAACTATGAGTCGCCGTGAAAGAAAAGAACACATTAATTAAAGAAAAAGGTAAATGAATAACTTGTGCCCTTGGAAACCTGGTAATCCTTCCAATCCGCTTTTTTCTTGATCTGCTGTATTCACATTCATTGCAGTTTAGTGTTTGGGTGACATAAAACTATCTGTGTTAAAGACTCATCAAATTGTAAGACTTCATAGCAGTGTTTGAGAGTTCATCGAGTCATATCTGTGTAGTCTGTAGGAATATCTGAGAGTGCTTCTAAATTGTTAGAAACATCGAGTTATTTCTGTCTAGTCCATACTCCATAGTAATATCTTCTTAGAGTCCAAGTTTAATCTGATTATTGGTCAAATTTTCAGAGTTGGTAATAGCGTTTGATTGTGCTTCATGTCTTATCAGTGTAGTCCACCATAGTATTTGAGAGTGCTTCAGTTTCTTAGTTGTTTACAAAACCAATTATGGCATCCGTTGTGGTTGATGTTGTTCTTGAGAAGTTTGGTGGGATGTTGCTAGATGAGATAAGCACGCAGATTTCACTTGTTTGCAACTTCAAAAGTGACTTTGAATGGCTGAGCAATAAGCTTACAAAAATAAGAGGTTATCTCAGAGATGCAGATGGCCAGAGTGCACACAGTTCG
This sequence comes from Cupressus sempervirens, assembly GCA_028749045.1. NCBI lineage: Eukaryota > Viridiplantae > Streptophyta > Pinopsida > Cupressales > Cupressaceae > Cupressus > Cupressus sempervirens. Next base: position 183,661,798 of record CM053786.1, on the reverse strand, counting down.
TCGGTGAGAAGCTGGCTGTTGGATGTTGCAGAGATCGCCATGGATGCAGAGGACATAGTGGACGAATGTGCTCTTCAATTCAAACGTACGGATGATAATGAGAACTCACAACCCTCCTGTGTATATGCTTTTAGCTATTCTCAATTAGTGTTTCACTGTAAAATGGCACGCCGGATTAAGGACGTGAAAGATAGATCGAGGTCCATAATGAAAGATGGAAAGGAGATGAAGCTTGTTGGGGATGTGACTCATTTAGACCAACCCTCTACAAGTTCAGCGCAGACTGTAAATCTGAGGGGTTTAAATATAATTGAGAGGGAGTCGCATCCAATGGCTATTGAGTCCAAGGTTGAACAAGTCCTTCACCTACTGAATGACTCTGCCGCGCCTGTCATTGCAGTTGTTGGTATGGGCGGCGTTGGGAAGACATTTCTGATGCAAAATGTTTTCAACAGAATAAAGGATAAGTTTGAGAAGTCAATATGGTTGGCTATTTCTCAGAGTTACTCCTTGAAGAAGTTGCAGGCTACTCTGGCCATGGAACTGGATTTGAACGAGGTTGTTAATGAGAGGGTGGATGAGGTGAAGGCGGCAGAGCTGATTCCAAATGTTCGTGTAGGAGAAAACAATTTTCTTTTTGAGAACCATTTTTTAAAAAGATGGTGCCCTGTTTTAGCAATGGTAGCATCTCTAACCCAATTCCCTCTATCATATAGCCCATCTACAATCTTGAGTCTAGGGTTTACAAAAATTAGCTTTTTCATTTGGGCAAACTTGTTTGTGGACTCAGGCAATAATTCAAGAAGGTCATCCTGTAAATTTTTGTTAGCATAATCTAATTGTCCCAAGAATACTTTCATTGGAGGCATGATGGATATAAATTGTAGAATACTAGAATACTTTGATATATATGGTGAATTGAGAAACTTACTTGGCTCTTCGCTACTCTTTCACTGCAATTCTACAACACACTGTGAATACTAGAAATCCTTTCACATTTTAATCACACAAGGCACAATTCTTCAATGGCTTTGAGCTCTCTGAAAGCCTGAAATTTGTTTGCGTAGAGAAGAAATGGTGAGATCTTTGCAATATACTCTATTTATGGTTCACACGAGGAGCCTTCAATCTTTTTAAATGAATTGTAAGGAGAGATAGGGTGGCATCGCCTTTTATTTTCAAAACACACCATCGATTTCAAAAAATTCAATGATCCGAGAACAAAATCGTGAATGACTGACTTTCCACTTGCCAAGTTGGTAGTCAACCCAATAAAATTTCTCAATGTAAGCCTTTCTCTCTACTATTGGCAACTCGATCTAGAACCACTAGCACTCATGAACATGTGTTGCACTCTCGGTATGCTGCTATGCCTAAACATCGAGCAACTTCCACATGCGACATAGCAACCATCATTGATTCTTCCCATATCTGACGATGTGTATTTTACAAGTGTTTTAATTTAACTGTGGTGGGTCCCTTTGATTTTCCTTTGGTCACCATGTCAAATGAATTAAACATCAAGTAGGTTTCCATAGTGACAAGATGACCACCATTGATGCATCTTCAATCTAACGGCTTTAATCAACATGTACCTTTTTATGAGTGCAGGTCCACGTAGCATGTGACATTAGATTTCCCTTGACACACTGCCATAGTCATTTATAGCTATCAATCCTTTTGGTGCTACTGTTTCGAAATCAAGTCCCACCGTGTTTTATTTCATGGGAAGTTGCTATGTCATTACCGACATAAATCCCACATATCTTGGTCGTGACATAATGACCACAACATTCTTTGAAAGAATCTAGCACATAAAATATGCACATTCTCATTACTGTTACTCCATTCATTGCTTCTAACATTCCATAATAATCATGCGGCTCATTGATGACGAGAAAACCTTTCGATGCCCTCTTTTCAATGTAAACCTCATCATGTTCCATTTTCCTAGTAAGTCACCATGTCGCAACTAGTGAAACTCTTACACATTCTAGTGGTGACATAGCGACCACCTTAAACCTTAAAAATCATGGCGCTATGAAATAACACACATTCCTATTATGACACTTTATTTATTGCATCTTTGACATATCCGTCAGTCCGTTGAGTTGACATGGTTTGTTAATGATAGGTAGATTTTTCGATGCCATATTCACTTTTGGCCCGCCATGTTTTCCTTTTGTGGGAGGTCACTATGTTGCTACTAGCAGAACTCTTACTTTTTCCAGTGGTGACATAGTGACCACCGTGACTTTATAAATATCGGTGTCATAAAATAGAGCATTTTCCAACCAGTACCTTTTATGGTGTCTAAGATTTTTGACATCCCATTGTGTCATTGAAATTAAAATTCCGGTGCCCATCTTTTGGAATTTTATCTCACCATGTTTTTGTTTTGTGATGGTCATCATGTCGCAAAGGATAAAAACCTTACAACTTTCCATAGTGACATGATGACCACCATAGATTTGAAGGAGGATTTGATGGTAGGAAACAATTTCAGGAAAAACGAAACCAAAAATGAAAATTTTGAAAAGCTTCCTAAAAGCATATACCTGTCTCAAAATGATTCTCCTACTCAATTTTCAAAGTAAAGGCATAAGACCTAAAAGGTCCACTGAGGACACAAATTTGGTTTTTAATAGGGTTTTCCCTAGGGTTCACAAACTTTTAAAAGACCAAAACCCTAATTTGCAGGATACATATAGATCTATCTGATTTTCATACACATTTTTAGAAAAATTTTGCATTGTGGAAAATTAGACCATCATGTGTTATTTGAGAAGAGTATATCATGTTACAATAACCATGATCATGGTAGATCTAATGTTGGAAAGACAACTTTGTGAATTTTTTGCATTATTCTTTAAAGGGTACTAACTCAATGGAACAACACTTGCTTTATAAGAAGGAGGATGGTGGTTCAATTCCATCATGCCCTAATATGACTAAATTAATGATTAAATAAACTACCAATATACTACCAAATATACTATCAAATAAACTACCAAAATTACCAAATAAACTACCAAGTAACAACAATAAATGACTAAATCAATGACCTAATAAATTATTAAAATAGTTTAGTCATAAATTTGGTTGGGAGTTAAATGTTCGGCAATAAACTACCATTGGTCATGTGATCAAAATTAGTTACATATCTACAATTTTTAGTAGTTTCTTTAGTAATTTATTATTGTTTTTGTACTAGTGAGACATTATTGTCACACTTCTATGAATCTGTAGAAAGACATAATACTTAAGTACATAGCTCATACAAAATTAAATGTTAGTAAACCATACAACTAATAGGAAGCTTAAAGCAAGATTGAGATACCCCAAATGCTCATGCATAATGCCACAATGACATTTACTATCTTTACAACACCAAAATATGATCGCATTCTTAAGATCTAATTAATTAAATAAAATTATTTGTCAAATATGTGGCCCCAATACTCTCTTTTTTCCTCATCAATTTTATTTACAAGTTTCAAAGTCTAGTAGACTTAACCAAAAGTCGATTTCCACATAGGAATGAAAACCATCCATCCATGTAGTTTATGTTGTTCATTCTTTTGTTATCGTGAATCTGTAGGTGCTCATACACTATGTAAGAAAATATGTTCTGCATTCAATGTTAGGCTTCAGATTCAAAAAGATCCCATTACACTTGAGAATCTTTGCTCTCATCTCTATTGCTTGCCTCCAAGTTTCTTGTCTCTGTTCAATTGATTTTTTGTCTTTCTCCTTTGCTTTCCTTTGGTCATTTATGTCAATAAGCTTTCATAAAGGGTATGTAAATCTGTTGAAAAATGAAATATTATATTAGTAGTTCTATGAGATACCCCCTTAACCAACCTACTCCTCTTGCCAAATCCAAGTTTTTAAACCATGCATTGAGGTATATTTGTATTAATATTCACTTTCAATACAAAAATCTTAAATTGCTTGGAATTAAACTTATCATCACAAATAAACTCAGTACATACTAGGGCCCTAACATCATTTTCTTCATCCCCTTCTAACATTAGATTATGGCTAATCTATTCTTAGGTTTCCACTAAATTTGCACTCTCTCAGGAGAAGGTATGATCTGATATATGACAAAATCCTCAATCACAAAAGATTTCCCATCTAAAGCTACCTCATTTTTATCTTGAACCTGATGTTGGATTGACAACTCCATCTTAAACCAGTAAGAGATGTGTACCACAACAAGATCAGGTTATATCTATAATATTATCTTAATAAGGGTATTTAACATTTCAAATTGGATCGAATGTGGAAGGTCCTTTAAGTATAGCCTTTGTATGTCTGGCTTCATCTCTTGTTGATGTTGCTCATTCAAACAATAATGTTATAATTTCATTACAGTGAAAAATAAGGCAGAGTATTGGTCAAACAAAAAGCATGCCTTACAGCATAAATAATCACAATGGTATTTTAGGTCATTTGAGAAGTTACTCGCCTCAACAAATGGAAATGCTACAGTATCAACGACCACTTCATCTAGTATTTTAGCTTCTAGAACAAATATTTCAAGACTTCCCCAATAATAGTATAGCTCAATTGGTTAAGTTCATGGGTACAACACATGATCCCAGATGCCAATAGGGCCAAGACCACAACCAGTACAAAAAATTGGTGTTTAGTGGTAGCCCTAACAATCGACATCTCAACAAAAGTGACAACATCAACAAAAAACTCACAATGGGATACAAAGTTATATTCGTAATAGTTTAGGAAATGGATATATTGACCCTCCATCTTTTGGACCATTGTACATGAGAGTGGGAGCGGTATCGAGCTTCTATATCAAGGAAGTTCTTTATCTAAGATAGGTGATCTACATTGTAGCCCTATGCATATGCACCATATTGCATAACTAAGGCTAGCACATGTTCAACATTTTCTTTGGAGGTGTTCACAAGCATCAATTATCAGATCTTCTACATGCAATATTTTTAGGATTTTTTGCAATTACAAAATGTTGTATTTTGTCATTCTTTGTATTTTAAGTTGAAATTAATTTGGTCAAATAAGAATTGTGTAAAGATGCACCTTTTTCATAAAGTTGTATTCTCGATTGGATGCAAATTGCATCAAGCTAGGTGATTTAGTGGGATTTTGTTTTAGAAAAAATAAAAAACATTAGTCTATGTAAAATTATACATCAACAATCACACTAGTGCAGAAAAAAAGTTTCCATATTTAGAGGGAGTCAGGATTCCTTTGTTGGGCTATAGTGCACACTTCTATCAAAATATGATTTAAAGCTAAACTTGTGTGAACTAATTATAATGATGGCATTATTGGGTTCTGAGTCAATTAAACCCACCTTTTTGGTCAATGTGTTTGGATCCCAACAACTAGCAAATGCATATCACAATCCTTGGCACATATTGTTGACATTTAGATGTGCACTCTTGTGAAAACCTATGCTAACATGGGAAGCCTACAAGTATAGATGTGACTTATAGAGTAACCTCTGGAATATTGGAAATAGGATTTTTGTAGGATATTCAATAAGCTATTTTCTAACTAATTTTAATAAAAAAATGTTAGAAATAACACTAAAATGAATACCTACTTTAATTTGGTAATATGTCAAACCAATTTCATCTATCTACATAGGTTTTAGTAGTTGATGAAAAAAATAGTCCACAGTCTATAGTTGATGAAGTACAAAGTTTGCATGGTCATTGATTTGCAATAGGTCATGCAGCATCAAAGATATGAATCAAGGCCATAGATGCAAATAATAGGTAGATTGAATATCAACATATGTATAAAACGGTACATCTTTTAGATATGGTTAACATAAATGGGACAGTGTGAGGCATCAGGAGACTTTCCCAAAATTTCTCATCAGTATTTCCATTTTGTCCCTTGTGGCCCCTATAAATGGAAGGTAAACCATTAAAGATTCAAAGGAGGAGAACTCAATGAAAATAGTTTTCAAAATAATAATAAATGATCTTTGCAAAACTCTATGGTTCAGTTAGTAAATCAGTAAGAGTCTTAGTATTTTCTTAGGCTTACAATAATGTCTTTTTGAAGACCATTCATTATGAATGCTTGAGCATTGAATCGAGATTGTGTTGGTTTTGGGAACAACCCACTCTGATACTGTGTTAAATTCTAGTAGTGCTCGTTAACCACAGGAAAACCATCAGATCTCTTACCTTCCCAACCATAAATATTAAGGAATCGTGATGCCGAAATAGCATTTTCCCTATTGAAAATGTTGCATCCAAACAACATTGAGACAGGAATCAATTTAATTTAATTAAGAACATATAACTCCCTTAATAAATTTTAAAATAACTAAGAAAACATCAAGGCACAAAAAAGTGGAGGATGTTATCAAATTCCAAAGCCATTAGGAAAAATCAAAGTAAAGGAGCATGTATAGACCAAAGTGTTTCTATTTAGGAACATTATGCTATCACAACTTGTTTTTCTGATTTTTTAAAATATTAATTATTAAAAAATACTACGATCGTCTTTGATCAGTTTTAATTGTAAGATCTGAATTTTAAAAATAACTTCCTTACATAAAAAACTTGATACCAGATAGAAAGTCATACCTGAATAAGCATTGACAATGCAAGGTAAATTCAGAAGCAAAATCATGCCCTGTTGAACAGTAGATTAAAAGAGGTGAGAATCTTGTGACAACAGTTTGAAATGATCATCAAGTACATTGTTTTTTTTCTTTCTTCAATCACTGGCAATTAAAATTTCAACTTACATATATAACCTTGAACCGCAGCATGGTCTCTCACATATCTTTGTAACTCTCACTTAGTGCGAAAAATCCCAAAAGGAGTTAAAGGACAGTTGGTATGAGGGTTAACATAAGAATAGGCTTATTCACATCAGGTCACAAAAACACTTCATAAACCTGCAGAAAAAGAAATTCAGTGTCTAATTCAAATCCTGCAAGTGCAACAAAGAAAAGTTGAAAGAACAAAGTATGAACCAAACGTCAATATGCTTTCTATAATTATATGTGGAATGAAGTCCAAAAGAAAAGGCACGTGTTCACCCAAGAATGATGAGAAACAAAGAAAAATGAAAGTTTAAATTGTATAGATATGACAATGGATCAGAATTAACTTTTTAATAAGTCAGATCAAAACGATGGCCAAATTTTTGTTAGTGAATATATCAACAGGAAGAATGAACCGTAGGCAAGCATTGAAGGAAATATTTTTTACCTAAAATCGGTGCAGAGAAGAATTGGAAATGATGCAGTAAAAATGCTCAGAAAAATTAATCAAAAACTGCTCTTAATGAATTTATACATGAAATCATTAAATAGTATTTAATATTATTTTAGGCTTTAGCATTTTTCATAATTTTTTAATTTACAATACTTTACCACTTCTCTAAACGTCCTTCATTAAAAGTTGTTCAGAGCAACATGATTCTTACAGTCATAAACATGGCACCACTTAATCCAAGTTGAGAATTTAGTATGATTTCTATAATCTTCCACATGCAATAAAGACCCAAAATTAGTATTATAGTCGGGGGAAATATGCATCATATGTTTTTAGTCCATGCAGGCTTCCATGCAATAAAAACCATGTCTTGTCAATGGAGAAGATCACTAAACTGATGTATCAGACTGCAAGAGCAGACAACTCTCGGGTTGAGGTATGTATTCAATCAAAGTGAGTGCTTGCAAAGGAAGTAATGGACTTAGAATGCCATTTAAAAAAATAATTGAAATAAATAAATAGTGGGGTTTTAGTGATCCCCAAACACTTATATGATGATCTCTGTCACTAATTACAAACCGTGGATGGATTTTATTGTCATCATCATTATGGCTATTATTAACACGATAGGCATTCTCATCTGCATCTTCCTTACATAATTTATCTGAGTCAAAAGCAACTGGCCCAAAACAGGGGACTTTGCTCTTGTTTCTCTCTTGTCTCAAACTTTCTTCATACCTCTCATTCCAAACTTCTTTGGAATTGAATGCTGACCTCTGTCATCCATTGCCACTTGTGGATGTTTTTTAGTGCTATCATCATTATGATTATCAACACAATCTGTCTCCTTCTCGACATCTTCCTTACAGAATTTCTTAGGATCAAAAGCAGTTGATCCAAAATAAGGTATGGTTTTCTTTTTTTCTCTCATCTCAAGCTTTCTTCATACAGTCCATTGTTCTGTGTACTGGAATGTTGACCTCTATCATTGTTTGCAAGTTGTGGGTAACTTTCATTGCCATCATTATTATGGCTGTTATGGAGAAGAGGATGTATACACACACTTTTCTGAGGTTTGAAGAGAGCCATAAAATAGGTGCTAGTCAAAGATGGAGCTTAATCTGAGGATCCAAGAATGAAGCCTTCTTTGATAAAAATATAGAATCTGGTTTTAATTTCCTGTAAACTCTTCAAATTTTATACTATTTTCCCTATAATTGGATGACTTTTCATAAGGACTTACTTCTTACATGATTATTCAGATGGGCTGCATAATTTTTTCTGTGGTTGAGATCAAGGAATTTACGAGGAAAGAGCATGATGTTTATCATTCAAAACTGATCTGTTCCAAATAAAATAGAATTTTGTTAGTTTTGGACTTCTTTCTTGAAACTAAGTGCTCCTGATCAGCAATGTGCTTCACACATTTATTAAAATGAATAGGTTCACCTCTAAGAGAGTGGAGAGTCTTCTTGTTGTTCATGGTACCTTTGTGTCTTATAGACTGTGAAATGACTCAATATAGAAAGAGCCCGGCAACATGGCAAATGTTGAGCCAGAGTAGATGATACAATTTAATGAGAACCAAGATGTGGTCCATTGCAAGAGACAACTGAATCTATAACTTTTAGTGATGATTAGTAGCATTCAATATATAAATTGATGGCAATTTTACCTTAGTTTATTCATTCTTTTGAGGTATGGGTATGTCATATTTGTTCATATAACTACATTTGCTAAGCTTGTGGTGGATTGATGAGTTAGTTACAATGATTTTTTAAAGGTATAATCCATAGAGGAGACCTAATTACAGAGGAGAAGTAATAGGACACCACATTACTATGTTTTTGTTATAGATGTGTTGTTTATTTAGGGGATTATGAGATGAATGAGAGGTTGCAAAAGTTACATGTCTGCTGGCATGCCTTTCACTTTGAATGCATTGATCACTTGCTTGTGAACAACATCACATGCCCACTTTGTGGAGGTTCACTTCTCTATGCTAGTAAAGTTGTTCCTTTGGATCCACAAGCACATATTATAACACTCCAGCAGATGCATGACTTTATAACAACTTCATCTTTACATCAAGGGTTTCCTCTTCAGGAAGAAGCTGATATGCTCAGTTTACCAGTTTCAACTTCACAACAAGTGTTTCCTCTTCAAGAAGGACCTGATATGCTCAGAGTACCAGCTTCATCTTCACAGCAAGTCTTTCCTCTTCACAAAGGGCCTGATATGCTTGATGTTCCAGTAGAGGAACATAATAGAACCATTATTGGTAGGTTGTCTGGTGAAACAAATTTGAGCTCTTCGGACATTCATGAAGGTAAAATTCATGTTTTGGTACCCCAACATGATCATATATTGTTTAGAGTAGATGTTCCGATAAATGCAGAGTCTAAAGAAACATGATTCTACAATGGGGTTTGCCATATCATTTTCTCATCGTGTTGGTTGTTATTGTGAATGGGAATCACCTATAGTTTTGTTCTCACTAACTGTACAAAAATCCAACCAAACAAAAGTAGCAATTTTTTTACTAAAAATTGATGGGAGAAACATAAATATATATAACAGAGCTGAATATGTTGCTTGTGATATGATATAAATCATTTGCATCAGAATTAGGGAAACCTGGGTGATGCATCTATGATTCTTGGTTTCTTTTCAAGGTTTTCTTAGTCATTTTCTCTTCAGAAAGAATGATATTGGTACATTCAGCGCCATCAAATATGTTTTGGGTGCCTCTTAAAAGGAAGAAATAAAGATTAAGCTCTCCTAAGCTTGCCTCAAAGGGATTGTATAGCAGGGGGAGGCTCTGTGGTAGGGATGGCCATGCTTAGTTATAAAGACCTCCAAAGAATACAATATCTTGTAGACGCTGAGTTGTTTGAGAGAATACCTCATTGAAAGCTTCGTCAGCATAACAATTCTGGAATCATCGACAGCGAACATAAACTGTTTGACAGAATGCCAAAGGGGATATCATCTCACAGAATATCAAGATTGATTGAGAAAGAAGCCTACCAGAACTTTTGAGTCAATGGAATCCATAATGAATACATTAATGACTTGCAATAATTAGATATGCATTCACACATATGGAATACAGAGCTTAACCAATACATACAATTTGTTTGCTAAAATGAAGGAAAACATGTGTAAGATACATATTTGTGTAGAAATATATGCAAGAAAACTTCTTGACAATAAGATCTTACACAACACATATGAGCAATGACGATTTACCTTCTGTAATACCTACTCGAAGGCTGGTTTCTGATTAAATGTCACTTTTTTTTTGCCGATTGGATACAGAGGTGACGAATATCTCCTCCCTTGCTCATTCAATGTTAATTGGACTTCATTTCCTTCACTAAATTACTGAGATCTTCGTGTCTCAATGTCCTTCACTTAGATAAATGAAGATGTTGATCCTTCTAATCATTCTGTTGAACATTTGATATATATACATGATTGTTCATGTGGATGCCACAATAGATTTCTATGATGCGAAGCCCAAATAATTGCAACACTATATATTGATCATCCTGTCTCTCATTCCATATTCATTCTCCATTTGTATCTTATTTGTTCAAAATGTGTATTCGTATCCTCTTCTTCTTTATTCGTTCCTATTTCGCATTCTCCCTCCTTCCCATATTCAGTACTAATGATGATATGGGTCGATTGATGGTCGCTTTCCTCCTAGTTGCGACTCTCGGTCTCTAAAAGCTATTTTTATCATTTAATATAAATATTATGATCTAAACATTTAAAAGTTTCATTGATCCATTTAAACCACTAAATAATTCCATTAGTTACCTCTAGGAATTAATAATTTTTTTTTAATATGTTATAAATATAGTATATAATAGATATTTATATAATATCTTAATAAGATATATCTTATTGGTGTTATCTTTGTATATATATATATATATATTCATTTTTACTATTTTTTAGTGAAATTGGTTTTAGAAAGGAGACATTGCAATAAACCATTTCTCTATTGCATAGTAGAAGATTGTTAATGTATGGTTAGAGAAACAATAAGTATTGAAATATAGGATGTTAACAAACATCTTTGAAAACACTCCCAAAATTGCACATAGATGTTTTTATTACCTTATATACTACTTTTATCAAGGATGTATTTGCATTTGGTCCAATTTCATAATCTCAATTACTTGGTCAGCTCAACATTATTTTTTTGGCTAGCAGTAAATAAAACAAATGTTTTGATTTATATTTGGGGTCTTCAAAACATAGATACCACCATCTATCAAAACATTTTAAACTATTGAATTCTATTAAATTGGAAATGTGAAGGTTGTATACAGATGTAGTTGATATTCATGTTAACATGGATTGTCCCAAGTCCTTTTTTTGATAAGTGCATTATGCCTCACCTAGTGTTCTTTGTTTTGCAAAGTAGAAATTACAACTCTAATTAGTATTATAAATAGTCACAGCATAAATGAATCACACTAAAACTAATAATCAAATGCATTGATTAATCTACCTCTTAGAGATGTGGTTTGCTGGCATTGATAAAAATGTAGAAATGGTGAGTATAAGTGTCGAACATAATGAAAAAAAACACAAAATGAAAATGAAAGAGATGAATAATGTGGTAGCTGAAGAACATACATTTAGGGCTTGATCACTTGGCACATACTTGGTGAACTGAGCTAAAGGCAAGAATGCAAGGGTTTGATGTCACAAATATCCAAAATGTTGAAAGATTTTTCCCCTAATTTTACAAACACAAAATAAAAAAGGATACCAAGAAAAGGGTGGGTGACGAATTAGAAGGAAAATTATAAAAATGGAATATTTATTTAAAGAGATATTTTTTTACATAAGATGAGATGAATAAGGTGATCTCAGCTATAAATATATTTAGTAGGCATATTTTTATGTTGGATAAGGTCTATTAATAAGCCATTTGTTAGATCATGTTTCTTTGTCAAACAAATATGTCATTGGAGAAATGAGAGCTTGAATGTAACAATAATAACTTTAAATTAATTATGAATCCATATATAGAAATCAAAATATTAATATATTTGAGGAAGAGAGAGAAAGAGAAATAGAGAAAGGAAATATTATAGATAAAGAGAAAGAGACTGATACATGAAGATATGGAGATCAATCTCTTGCACTCTTAATTTAAACTATTGTACTTATATATGTTCATTTAATTTCGACTCTAAAATACTTAATTATTATTTATAATCATTTTTATTTCCTTTCAATATTTTGTCATTGTGTATAATATTTAACAGTGTGTATATAAAAAAGGAATTATATTATATATAATATATTTTGAATTAAAATAAATATATATTATATATTAGTGTTGATTGTATCTAGTACAACAATGTTCAATATTGTTATTACAAAACCTTCTTAAGACATTGATCTTTATTTGAATCCCTATAACCCATGTACATATGCAAGTAAATACTTTCAAAGGAGAAAATCATGCTCACACAAGACACATGTTGATTGAGTTATACTGTAACCACACAATCTTAGGTGCAATGATTTACCAAAGGCTTGGTGGATGCCTTCATTACAAATTGGACATGGAAATCAAAGGTAGTGGTTGCTCATGCAACCATACGAGGTTGACATAGATGTTATTCAAGGGTCCATATCACTTGATGTATATTTAGAGATACTAAGAAGCCCCTAACTAAATTAGCATAATTAGATCAGTTGAGTCATAAGAAGTTTTAAAAAATGGAGAGACAAGATTTAGAGAGAGAAGAAGAAATAGAGAAATAAGGGATCAAAAGAGATGAAGACATATGGATAGATAAATATGAATGGGAGGCATAAGGAATGGAGAGACAAGGAGGTCTTAATACATAATGAAAATATTAAAGCTATTTTGTATCTTGGTACAATTTCTAGGGGAAGAGACCCAATAGCTTTCCAGGCTAACTTTGAACACCTAGAACTCTTAACCCATACATCAAATTTTGCCATTTTTTTGGGTGAATCTCTATAGTGACTAAAGAGCTTAAAGCTAATGTTTAAAGGCATTTCTACATTTCTAGAGCTCTCTATTGAAGTTATAGAGTGCAAAGTGGTTGAAAAGTACCATATTGAAATATTTACCAAGAACCTATTATGTTCATCCCCTAATGCTCACTAAAAAAATTAGTACTTTTTGCACAAATGGAACAATCAGTAACCAAGAAAGCCAATAAATGATCAACTATTAATACATGTGTGATCACCTATTAGTACATGTTTAATTGAATATTAGTATATGTGTTATCATTTTTTGGGGCTTTTTAAAAGTGGTAATTTGTAATAACCCCAACACTTTATAACTTCTTCAAACACTAAGATCTTCTCTAGTTTAGTTGTTCAACATTTTATCAAACACTTTTCAAGCAAGCTTTGTTACCAATGTGATATCCTCTTACAAGGGACTAATATGCAAGTGCAATTCTTTTGGTATTTTCAATACAAATACATGGAAGCTAGATATGAAATGTAAAACAATTGACGTACAATAATGAATATAGTAATGCCAAGATTTTATTCTGAATTATCACAGAAAAATCATATGTTGATGAAGTACAACAATAACTACTAATAGTTACAAGAGGAACTTGACAATAGTGATGCCCAAGAATGGAAATGAATCAAACATAGATACTGCAGTGTGGCATCGTTCATGTGTAATGTAGCAGCCAAAATCTATTCTCCAATTTAAGCACAAGTAAAACTCCTAAATTGAAGCTCTCCTGAATACCAAATTCAATGGATATTTCACCACCTCAAATGGTTGCAACACGGAAGAGTTGATGTTCTCCAATGGCTGACTGAAATTGGAAACCTTAGTTTCTTCTCCAAACTTAATATCAAATGCAATTCACAATAATCAGACGATAAACAATGAAGCTCTCACCTCTATTTATACTTTTCTTTCACCCTTCTAGAAGGAAATAAAATACTTAATAATTGCATTCTCTAGAAGTTTCTTCCATTCCAATAATTAATAAAATATTTAATAATTAAAATCACTAGAAGTTCCCCCCTTCCAATAATTAATACACTCTCAATTAACTAAATTAATTAAATATAAAGTCATTTTTTAAATTTAATTTATTTAATGACTCTATAAGAAATTAATTTAATGAATCTCTCCTTATTTCTCCACTTAGCCTTCAAAGAATGTCAAGGCTAAGAACTCCACTGAGATGCTAAAATGATGGGGACATTACATAATTGGTGGGATTTATAATGATATTGTATTAGTCATTGGATACTTGAGCAGTTGTTGGGTATCTTTCCCTAGTTAATAGTCAAAATTATATTTGTAATAAAATATGTTAAGTAGAAACAATTTATAGGAAATTATTAAATTTATAATTTATAATAATATATCATTAAAATTTGACCTTAAAATTAATAAAGCACAATAATAGAAAAAAGTCAAATTAATAAAATAATATTATAATTATTAAAAATTAATTATTAGTTAAATATATATATATAAATAAATAATATTATTATTATAAATTTTTAAATATTATTTATCTATATCATAATCATTATTATAATATATTGAATAATTTATTCAAATATTATTAAACATATAATGGATTAGTTGTATATTAGAATATTTTTTGTAAGTAAAATATATTGATTTATTTTACTATAATAATAATTTAAAAATTTGATAAGTAATTGGTTGAAGCCTAGATTATTTATTATTTATTTATTTATTGTTGTTAATATTAATTATTATTCTGCATTAATCTTGGATAAATTTGAACATAAGACCTCCCTAATGAGAGGTTCACAATTTACTGATATGTTGTAGGCTCTTGCCTAATAAAATGTTTATTTTAGAAAATGAAAAAATGTAGAAAAAAAAATCAATTCTCTTCTTATCCTAGGGAAAAAAATCTTCATTTCTAGTTCAATATCAATTGAGAGGACATTTAAGAAAGTTAATTGATAATCATGCATTGATGTGACAAAAACCACTTTAATGAGTAATAAAAGTTATACAAAACTTAAAAGAATGTATTAATACAATAATTTTTTAATCTATCATCAAGTAATTTATTTGGGTGACCATTTTTATTTTTTTTGATCGGTAAATTGCCAAGGCGTTGATTATTTTATTAATAAAATAGATAATTTACAGTAGCGTTTCTCCATTCAAACATGCACTAATAAGAAAGAACGGAGAAGAAAACATCCAGTCTAGCTCGAGACCAAAGTCCTTTATTATTACATCATAAAAGGGGCATACCCCAGTCAAATTGCTTCATATTTTATGATTACAAAAGAGGAGATTGTAATACAAATTAATACAATCATCGAAGATACTGAAATGCCGCTAAGACCAATAAAGTTGAGCCATTCCAGTCATTGTATTTTAAACCCTTCCATTACTAAGCTGAGCTCTCAACCCTGCCTTCTTGTCTTAACAATCAGATGGTTAGTTATAGAAATGCATACATCTTTTTAGGTAATGGATCCTTGGTAAAAAAAAGAAGTTGTTACTTTCCTTTAATTGTTTGAGCAATTTCCTACAATACTAAAAAAGGCATATGGTGCAGGAGCACCCTTTCAAGGCTCCCACCATATCAAATTTTGGTGTGATGAACTTCTTCTAAGAATTATGTAGATAGAATAAGAGTTTCTATCTCATTTGGTGTGTTTTGCTCTAGTTTAGGCTCTTGGTCTAAGTGATTGACAATGTATCGTCATGTTGTGATGTTTTGATTTCTACTGCATAGGGTGTTCCTAAAACATTGGAATGGTGTATTGGGGGAAGTTTGAATCCCAAGAGTTCCTTGAGAAGACCCAAAAATGGTCTTGGTGACAAAATTGCAAAGAGAAAAAAAAAGAACTAAAAATTGCTAAGTTGCTGGTCACTTATGTAAAGTGTTAAGCAACTTGTGTTAGAGAGCAAGCTAACTTGTTTAAGTGGCTAAAAATGCCCTAACTCAATCCATACACCATGGGATATCCTATTTAAGTTTGGAAAAACACGAATCAAGGGTTGGAAGTCATTTTTTTGTATTGCATTGTGCTGCTACAGCAAACTGTGACTAGTTTTTAATACATTTTGACTGGTTTTTGGTGTTGTTTGGCAGCAAATCACATTTTTAATGTCATTTTTTTGCATGTTCTAGTTATTATCTTGTATATTCTCCATTATCCATGCATTATATTATATTTCTAAACACGTTTTGGAAGGTTTTTTTAAATTTCTTTAAAAGTAAGAGTTTGCTGTCCAGTTTTGAGTTGTCAACAATGAATGGGCTGTAGCTCTTGTTTCCATCGTGGGATTTCCATGGCCATTTGGATTCCAATACTAAAGACCCTAATGTGTAACATATTGCAAGAAAGGGCCTAGAAAATGTGTGCAAGCATTTGTTTGACAAAGCCCTAGGCGAGCTAGGCAATGCCTGGCTAGGAGCAAGCATTAAAAAATTTGTTCTCAAGAGAAAAGCATAAAGATTCAAGACTTTCCCTTTGGATGGATTCAAGATGGATATAAGAAGGTTCTTTTTTGTATAGGAGAAGTTTCTATGAGTTGAATAAGGTGTTTGAAAGTTGAGGACAGCAGACAGCTCTCAAAACCCTTCAAAACCCTCATTTTTACCATTATTGTTGTACGGCTTTTTGGTGGCTTAAAAACTCAAAAATATTTGAGTATGTGATGTATGAAACAAATTTTATTAAGGCAAGGTCTGATGAATCCTTAAGGGTAATAAGTTACTAGCCCTACAAATCCGGGTGGAGGTCTAATTTGGGGCTCTTCCAGTAGCCTTTTTGTGAAGAAACCAAGAAATCAGGTATGAACCCATTGTTACCATCTATTCAAGCATACTAAAAGTGTTAATAGCACCTTAAAACTCATCAAAACCTTAGTTGGATTAGGTATTACCGTGGAACCCTGGTAGACCTACATATGCATTTTGGAAGAATTGCACTCCTAGGAGGATAAGTGAGTCATGGAGCAAGATTTGATTATTTCACCTGGTGGGAAGGTTAGGGAAGGTCAGGGGATGTTCTAAGTTGCAAGAAATCCTATAGACCATATAGGTGTAGTGAAAACACCAAGATCCTATTGTTGGATGAGAAGCATAGACTAGCTAGTCTATCCTAGCCTTCCCCATCAGCATACATCATAATAATTATTTTTATTCCTATGCTAACATAATCCTTAAAACATCAAAATTATTAATATTGAAAGCATGCCAAGTGGTATCTTTAACCTTTTATTTTAAAAGAAGATTTTTAACTTTTGACTACTGTACTATGTTATTTTAGTTCCATACACTCATTAAAATTCCTTTGATATTCAAGTACCAAAATGAAAACCTACATTCCTCTGAAAAGCCAAATGAGTTAGTCTCAATCTAGCATGAAGACACAAACAACACCAGCTAATCTTGAAAAGAATCATCAAACTTAAATATAATTAAACAAAGACATTACTACTTAATACCAATCGACACCACTGAACACAACACCTCAGACCCAAATGCCATTCCTAAATTATGACATTTTTGCTGACCTAGCTTCTGAATCCTAACCTGAAAGATACATTCAATTATGTCTAATAGGCTTAAACATCGGGATTAGTAGTTTTAATACTATATTCATTCAACTTAAAAGAAAATGACTATATTATTACCTTTTCCTATTGTAGTATTGCTCCCTTCTTCAATACTAAAATAAAATTTATTGATTTATCTAAATGAATAATTCCCCTACTTTATAAACTAAATCCATAATGTCATCAATAAAAGTATCAAAAACATTTAAGAGTTCTAAATTATGATTTTATCTAAAATCTACCTTATTATACTGAGCTAAATCTTAATTTTAAATTTGAGGTCTCATGACCATTCATATGGAGATCAAAAACCATTATAATACCTAAGCTGCCTCTTGTAATCCACATGATAGAGTTTTAACCAAAAATGATAAACACCTAAAACAAGGTTGGCTCAAATGCTATTAATGCCCTCCAAGCCCTCAAAAACACAAATCATATGCTCATTATACCTTTCTCAAGCAACCAGAAATCAAAATGAGATGATATAGAAATCCAAACCAGCCAATCCCCTCAAATTAAGCGTTTTAAAGCCTAAAGCCCTACCGAGTGTATAGACTCATTTTACCATGGTGCTAGGTAGTTTTGAGTAAAATATGTAATCTATAATTAGGAAACCGAATGCCATACTAGTATTTACATAATGGTTCTACAAAGACTATAGTGTGAAGTGTAAATATCATACTTATAACAAATTAAAAACATGATACCACAGAGACTTGAGGTCAGCAAAAAAGTAACAAAATTCAACCTATTTGTTATTATAAACTCTGAAGACAACCATACCTCAGGCTAACTGAGAGCAACATATGTAGCTGAGACTAGCCATGGTTGAAAAGAAAGTTGATCGTCAAACTAAACTACTTTGCTATGATGTCGAGAACTCTTGAATTTTCATAATGATACCATCAGACATGGTTAGTCATCTGTTAATAAAGTAAATAGAGCTGAGTGAACTACAAAAAAATAAGGAAACCATGCATCATATCAATAAACATAGGATTTCCACCGGTACCATAAATATCACTTATATATTCATAATTGAGATGATTACATTAAACATTAAGTAGTTTGTAGAAAAAGACCACATCCCTAACCCTACTCTAGATACATACAAGGAGCCAGTTATAAACCAAACTATTACAACAAGATCGTCAAAAGGCAAGAAAATATTTGAACAATACTATATGGCTATAATCTACATAGTACTAAAGATATGAGACCACTAATGCAAAAAAATTGGTAAGAAACCCTCAAAATTCATGCCAGAGGAGTTGATAAGATTAATCTTAGACAACAGTGTAAACTAGAGCATGCATAGGTATTCGGCAAAATTGGAGCTATCTGACTTTGGCCAGGAACCATTATTTCTTCCAAAACACCATTATTACTTCTACAATGTCATTAGGATTTTTTGATTGAAAGTGGGGGGAATTCAAAGGAGAACCTTTGCCTACTGGACTTCTCAATATTAGGTGTGCAAAATTCTAGTGCCTCCAAGTTACCTAAACCAACCCCCAGATGTATATATGCATTAAACATACCCAAGTAATTTATGAGCCAGCCAATACTGTTATCTATCTTAATTCTTTGCCATCTAAGAAGAAATTGGAAACATGATTCCATCTTCAGCCATTCCTTATTGAAAGCTACCTAGTCCCTGATCACCATTGCAGGTTGCCTCAGTATGTTTTCTATGACAAGACTTCCTGGTGGATGGTTCATGTACATTTCTAGAAGGGGCACACATAAATCCTCATCCAAGCTCATGACTGCTTCAATCACACCATTACACTAGGTAGATTCAAATATATCCAAACACAGTCTTATCATGTCCAATTTGTTAATTTAGGATTTCAACATGCACCCAATGTTCGGACCCTATTATGTCTCTATTCATCCTCCAAGTGTGACCATAATTGAAAAATCCTTCACCTATTGCCCTACTGATAGCTATGCGTGTCATACCATCAACCAACCTCAACACCCTATTCCACCTCTCCGATTTGATATTGCCTTAAAATATCATAGTGCAATTCTCAGAGGTGTGAGAGAAATAGATAAAGGTATCCATTTCAATAACTTTATGTATGGTGGCAAATCATGAGAAAACTTCTACAAAAGGGCAAAATAGATACTCCTCGAACACTCTAGAAACTCCTCGATACTTCCTCCACTTACTAAGAGGCTAGACATCGCTTAATCAATAATCATGTAACAGATGGTCCTTGAAATATACCTACAAAAGGATTATTGAGGCGACCATACTACAACTACTAATGATGAAGTGGATCAGAATAAAGTTCCTAGCATAAAATACTTCAAATCTGGTGACTAATTAAAATACTTATGATAAGTTAATGAGATATATCTATGTAATAAAATGGCTTACTCATATACCCGCTAACCAAGCTAACAAACCATAAATAGAAGACTTAATGTATTCAAGCTAATATATTTCTATATCCTTGATCCTAATATATTACTATACCCTTTATCCTTGGATAGAGACCTACCCCACACCATCCTTGAAAAGAACTACAACATGATTGAAAGAGCCACACCTAATAAGAGTGAATGTAGTAGTTAAAATAAAAACTATAGTTGGACATATTTATAGCTCATCTTTGATGAACAAAGTATTAATGCCATCAACTATCTTATTAGCTAATAATCTACCTTTTGATTACCTTCTCAGAAAATATGACATATCTGAATTCCTACAAACCGATCTAGAAGCCTAAGAACTTCTTCTAGCATAGAGTTAAGAATCTAATTGGGGGTGTCTTGTTTCCTAATCATGTTTAAAACAATTTTTGAATCACCTTCAATGATGATATTAGTTAACCCTAATTTTTGATAGAGTTGTAGACCTTTTTCCAGTGCTTCTAGCTTTGCCAAATTGTTGGAAGTAGGGTTAATAGACATGGCTTTTTTGGCAATCCATTTACCTATATCATCACTAATGATATAACCAATACCTACCATTCCTGGGTTGCCTCTTGCGGCTCCATCAAATTAAGTTTAGCCCATCCTTTCGGAGGTGGAGACCATTGGCACCTTTCCCTTGCCTCCTTACTTTTTTTAAATAGATGAGCAAAGGATTAATCAAGTTCCACCAGTTCTTTTTCATATGACCATCCCAAATGGAGAAGGAGCCTTCTTCTTTTCTGGAATTTCTGAGATGGGAATTGGTAGTTTCAACTATACTAGCTTCAATTTTTGATATTAACTCTTCTAGTTTCAACTCCGAGTCACAAAAAATCCATCTATTCCTTTCTTTCCAAACTTCCCACACTAGGATAGAAGGGAAAATATTCCAAAGTTTATTGTAAATGCCTTTAACCATGATGGTAGGCCACCCTTTGAGGAGATCAATAAATGACTTTGGCAAAGGTGAAGACCATCCTAACATATGCTTGAACCATTCCCAACATGCTTGGAAAAAAGGATAGTTGTATAATAGATGACCTAAATCCTTGCTATTCTGCTTACATAAGACACATCTAGAAGGACTTTCAAAGCCTAATTTACGAAATATATCTACCATCAGAATCTTGTTTTGAAATGCTAGCCATAAGAAAAATCATGCCTTTGGCAGGCACATAGAGTCCCAACAAAGTTCAAGTGGAATTTCCACTTCAACCCATCGTTGTGAATGTATCAATGCTTTGTATCCATTTTTCACACTATACTTACTGTCATTTGAGGCTTCCCAAATAAGTTTTTCATTTCTCTCAAGCTACTTAATTTTCCTATCTTGTCTTATCTCTTTGTATGACTTAATAGCAGCTGGATCCACTTCTATACCCTCCAAAAGTTTCCAAATCCATTTGGAAGTCCCTCCCGAAATGATCTTTGTCTTGTAGTTACTAACTTTACTTCCCCAAAGGTTGACTAATTTTTCTTTAAGATCCACAAGGAAGTAGCTATTATCTATTGGTGGGTGCCCATCCCAAGAATTCTACTAGAATAGAGCATCATCACCCTTACCAACATCCCAAGTGAGGTACTTGTTGACAAGAGGATGACACTTAATCATAAAGTTCCAACTTTTAGACCCTTCAGGAAGGGTTTTCATTCTAAAAATTGATAGAGGATCATCAACATTAAGATACTTATTATACATAATCGTAGCCCACTTATGATCTTTTTCCTCATAGAGATTCCAAATCAATTTAGCTCCTAGTGTTTCATTCTACCATTGTAAATTCTTAATTCCTAACCCTCCCATTTCCTTAGGTTTGCAAATATTTTCCCATTTTATGAGAGCCAATTTTTTCTCTTCCTTGCAATCATCCCAAAGGAAATTTGTGAGTTTCACCTCAAATTTGTGAAGAATGCTCTTGGAAAAAGGAAGGCAGGAAAGAGGATAGGTAGGAATGACTAACAAAATAGATCTTATCTTGGTAATCTTACCAGCCTTTAAGAGCCATTTATCTTTCTAGCTACCTATCCTAGCCTCCAGTTTCTCCAGAATGTTGGTCCAAACCTTACTGGACCTCATACCTTTCTCTAAATCAATGCCCATATACTTACATGGAAAGAAACCTTTTTTTGTATCCCATAATATGAAAAATCTGATTTTCCACCTTAGGTTCAGTATTCATAAAATAAATCTTAGACTTTAGATCATTTACTTTATGTCTGAAGGTTTCCATATATAAATCTATGATAGATTTTAGACCATGTGCCTCTTTAATAGAGCTTTTGCCTGGCAGAATTGTATCATCTACGTATTGTTGATGAGTAATGTTAGGGATATTCTTAGTGATAGTAATACCTTTAACCTTCTAATTGTTATAAGCCTCGATAATAGCTCTCCCAAAAGCTTTTTGCATAATCATATAAAGGGAAGGAGATAGAGGATCTCCTTGTCTAATGCCTCTAGAGGTTTTAAAAAAACCTTCAGGAGTCCCATTAATAAGGACAAAAAATTTGGGAGATGATATGAATTTAAAAATAAGATTAATCCATTGATGAGAAAAGCCAAAGGCTTCAAGGGTCTTATAGAGGAAACACCAATCAACCATATCATATGCTTTTTGAATGTCTAATTTCATGAATATACACACCTCTTTGTTCTTGTAGGCTAAATGAATTGTTTCTTTGATGGTGAGAATACCATCAAGAATGGATCCACTTGAGATAGATCCTATCTATTCATATGATTTTTGGTAGGATACCTTTTAATATATTTTCTAAAATCTTGGAAAATATTTTATAGATAGTATTACATAATGTAATAGGTCTAAAATCTCCTAGAGTTTAGGGCTTTTCCTTTTTAAGGATTAGAGTGAGGAAGGAATAGTTGATTTTTGATAGCAGGGCTCCACCATTCCTTGAAGCTTCAATAAATTTCTAGAGATCTAAACCAATAATATCCCAACACTTCTAAAAAAAGAAGGCTTGGAAACCATCTGGACCTGGAGATTTATCTAGATTCATATTGAAGACCACTAATCTAACCTCTTCCAAAGTGATAGGTCTATTTAGAACTTTATTATCTTCAGCTATGAAAATTTTGGGAATAACTTTGAGCAAATTAGTTTGAACATCTCTATTTGACCCCTCCAAATTATTTAATATTTTTTGGAACTAATCCACAAAAATTTTCACAATTTCACTTGGTTTATTAGTTGTGATACACATATGATTGTTGATATTGTATATTTTACTCTTAGCTCTATTATAGAGGGTAGAGTTGTGGAAGAACTTCATGTTTTGATCCCCCTCATCTAACCATCTCTCTCTTGATTTTTGTCTCCAGGAAATTTCCTCTTTGGATATTATATCCTCTTGTTTAGCGAGTAACTCTTTTTTCTAATAAATAGCTAGCATTGTTCATACCTTTCTTGATTACTTCTAAATTTAATTTCTTTTGTCACTCTTCAACATCATTTTTTAAAAAAAATGTTATTGAAGTGTTCTTTATTTCATTTGAGAATCTTTTCCTTAAGCATCTTCATTTTAGAAACAAAAATAAACATCTTATATCCTTCAAAGTTTCCTTGCATCCACAATTCTTTGATATTTCCTATAAAGCTTGAATCTAAAAACCACATTTTTTCCCATTTAAATGAGTTCCTAGTAGGTTTATGGGCCTCAAAGAATTCTAATCTAACTAGGAAATGATTAGACCTAGCAATTGGAAAAATAGATAATTGGATATTCAAATTGTTAACATCCAAATCTCCTTTGATGAAGATCCTATCTAATTTTTCAATGATATAGGCAAAATCCTTCCACCTATTAATATCAATTAGGTTATGAAAATTACACCACTCTTTAAAATATTTAGACAATGGAGACATCTGTTGGATTCCACCTACTTTTTCATTTAAATTTAGAATACTATTAAAATCTCCACCTACTAAGATCATACTATCTAAGTTATAATTGTTCATAAATATGTTGATTTCTTCCTAACCTACTTTTTTCTCTAGATTACATATTGGACCATAAACATTTATTAGAATAAACTTGAGATCGAATTTCAAACTTTGGACAAAGCCATTAATCTAGTTATTCTTTGTGTTTAAAATATCTATTGTTACTCTCCTAGGATTCCAAATAAACCCTATACCCCCTAATGCACCTAAAGACTCTTGGAGGGAGATATTCTAGAAGCCTAACTTTTTGCCTAATTTAGTTCCTTCTTGCAAGTTTAGTTTTGTTTTCTGTAAAAGAATAATTTCAGATTTGAATAATTTTAAGTTTTTTTTTAATAGTCTTTTGTCTGGGTGATTAATTATTAGTGACTAGTTACTTAGTCATGTATTTAGTCACTGATCTTTTCCTAGCTTGTGATTTTACTCGATGACCAAATTAGTCATTTGTTTAGTCACGTATACTTAGTGTTAGGATAACCTACGGACATAAATAAAAACTACATGCAAATATAACCAATAACAAAAAATAATAGATCACATAGAAATGAACATAAGGCACCAAGATTTAACGTGGTTCACCCAATCCCTGGGCTACGTCCACCAAACAGCAAGTCTGATCCAATTACAATCCAGTGATTACAACTTGATTATAATCTGTAATCCCTTATAGCTCAATACCACCACAAGAACCAATTTCGCATCACAACATAATGAAAAATACCCAACCCTAAACCCTTTTATACAAGTATTAAACTGCTTTAGGGTTATAACATGTTGGCCATAATTAGCCATAACTTTAGTGGTGAATCTACGAATGGCGAATAGTACCAAAAAAAAATTTCCCCACTAATTATGAAGTATGTACAGTACTTTCCTGATTAGTCACCACAATCTAACAATCTCCCACTTGGGGACTGATCAGGCTCCACACTAAACAACAATTTCCCACTTAGAGACTGATCCTGTAGCAATACCACTACCACATGGAGCTCCCACTGGATCAAACCACCCTAGACTCTGCTGTTCTTTTATTCATGTTCAATCTAAAAAGACCAACTGAAGCTAAAGAGGAGTTCAACTTCTCCCATGTTACAACTTTTGTCAACATATCTGCTTGATTGGCATTAGTATGTATCTTCTCTAGCTTTAACTGTCCATCCTCCAAAACTGATCGAATGAAATGGTACCGCAACTGTATGTGTTTGGTCTTAGAATGCAGAGCTGAATTCTTAGCAAGATGAATGGCACTTTGACTATCTATGAACAAATAATTATCCTTCTGAGGATGTCCCAATTCTTCCAAGAAGAACTGAAGTCATATCATCTCCTTGGCAGCCTCTATAACAGAAACATACTCTGCCTCTGTAGTGGATAGAGCATTAATCTTCTATAACCTAGAAACCAAGCACACAGCTGCCCCACCAACAGTAAAGACATAACCTATAGTACTTCGCCTGGTATCAATATCCCCTGCCAAATCTGAATCAACATAGCCCTGTAAATCAGTAGTAGAGCCCCCAAAGTGTAAACACTTATTGGATGTGCCTCTCAAATATCTAAGAATCCATTTGACTACATTCCAATGCTCAATTCCTTGATGACTCATATACCTGCTAATGACTCCCACTGCATGTGCAATATCTGGCCTAGTGCATACCATAGCGTACATCAAGCTTCCTACAACTAAAGCATAGGGTACCTTGGACATCTTATCCTCCTCTTCTTGTGTCTTAGGACACATCTCCTTAGTCAATTTCAAATGACCAGGTAAAGGTGTGCTAACAGCTTTAACATTCTCCATAGAGAAACGTTGCAACACCTTCTCAACATAATCAGCCTGAGATAGTGTCAATGTTTTGTTCTTCCTATCTCTAAAAATCTTCATGCCAAGGATTTTTTTTGCTACCCCCAAATCCTTCATAGCAAATGCATGTGCTAACTGGCATTTTAGCCCCTTATTATGATCCATGTTAGACCCAGTTACAAGCATATCATCAACATATAAACATAAAATAATCTAGCTATCATCATCCAACCTCTTAAAATAAACACAATAATCTGAATGACACATGTTATAGCCATGCTCATACATAAACTTGTCAAATTTTAGATACCATTGTCGAGGTGCTTGCTTCAAGCCATATAAACTTTTCTTCAATTTGCACACTAAGTTCTCCTTACCTTTGACCTCAAATCCCTGTGGCTGAGCCATATATATTTCTTCATCCAAATCACCATGAAGAAAGGCTTTTTTAACATCCAACTACTCTAAATGTAAATCTTCAATAGCCACAAGACTTAAAACAGTACGGATAGTCATTTTAACAACAGGAGAAAATATCTCATCAAAATCAATTCCCTTTTTGTGTGCAAATCCTTTTACAACTAACCTGGCCTTAAATATTTTCTGACCTCCTTCCCCTTCTTTCAACCTGTAAACCCACTTATTTTGTAAAGCCTTTTTACCTGCATGCAACTTGCACAAATCCCATGTCTTATTCTTTAGCAAAGAGCCCATTTCATCTTTCATTGCATACTCCCACTGAATCTTAGTATCCACCTACACAACTTCATCATAACTTTTAGGTTCATTAGCATCAGTAAGTAAAATAGAATACAAAGAGGGAGAAAATCTTTTTGGAGGCCTAATTTGCCTCATTGATCATCTAACATTCACTGGTGTGTGTGGTATTTGTTTTTGCGATTGTTGCACATCATGAGGAATGGTTGGAACAATAGCTTTTGGATTATCATCCAGCACTACATAATCATCTTCTTTCTTCTCATGTTGCTGCAACAGATCTTTGTACAACACTTTCTCATTGAATATGACATCCCGACTTCTAACAATTTTATGATTTTCAAAATCCCAAAGCCTATAACCAAATTCATTAATGCCATATCCAACAAAGACACATTTCTTTGATTTTGCTTCTAGCTTGGTTATGTTTTCAAAGTCTATATGAGAAAAAGCTTTAGAACCAAAGGTCTTGAGAAAAAAATAACTCACCTTCTTACTAGTCCATGCCTCCTCTGGAATACCACAGCCCAAAGGAGTAGAGAGACATCTATTAATCAAATATACTACAGTATTGATAGCCTCCGCCCACATGTGTAAGGGCAACCCAGCATGCAACCTCATGCTCCTTGCGCACTCCATTATAGTCATGTTCATGCGTTCAACCACTCCATTTTCCTTTGGAGTCCTTGGAACAATTTTCTGTCTACGAATACCATTAGTGGAGCAATAATCTTCAAATTCATGACTGCAATACTCACCACCATTATCAGATCTGAGACATTTTAATTTCTTACCAATCTCATTTTCAGCCAAGCATTTCCATTTCTTAAAAGTTTGAAATACATCAGATTTCTATCTAAGGAAATAAACCCATACTTTTCTAGTTGTGTCGTCAATAAATGTAACATAATAATGAGAGCCACCAAGGGAAGATACCTGAGCTGGTCCCCATACATCTATATGCACAAGCTCTAATTTCTCCTTTTTGTTTTCCTTCCCAGTCTTTACAAAACTCACTCTCTTTTGTTTTCCATACACACAACTTTCACATAAATCCATATTAACACATTTCAGACCTGGTAAAAATTTCTTTGAATGAAGTACTTTCATACCTTTCTCACTCATGTGCCCAAGTCTGTTGTGCCATAGTGTTGTATCAGAATCTACATCAACTATTCATTCTTCTTGCTCAACTGCAGCAATTGTTCCTGAACATTCATTTTTCTCTGAAACAATCAAAGTAGAAGGAACAATATGACTTGTACAAAGATATAAGGTGCCTAATTTCACACCTTTTTCTACTACAAGGGAACCTTTTGAAACCTTCCAATTTTTATCATTAAAAGTAACTACACAACCCTCATCACCAAGTTGCCCCACTGAAATTAAATTCCTACTCAGCTTTAGAACATGTCATACCTCATGTAGTAGCCAATGATTCCCATTCTGCAACTTAATCTTAATTTTTCCCTTTCCAATAATTTGATAGGGTTCATTATCCCCCAAATAAACAAGCTCAAAATTCCCTTGGACATTATTAATGAAATAAACTCTATGAGGTCTAGCATGAAATGAAGCACCAGAATCTAAAACCCATGAATCATCTACACTTTCTAAAGACAAAAGCAAAGCATCCTCTTCGGATTTGTTACTTACCATGCATTTTCCTCCTTGTCTCCATCTGATTTATCTCCTTCATTTTTCTTTTGATTCCAATAATCCTTCTTTTTGTGCCCTGGTTTTCCATAGTACCAGCAATCATTTGGTCCTCTCGATTGAGACCTCTTCCCCTTTGACTTTCCTCTTGATTTCCCACGATTTCTAGAGTTAGTTCCTCTCTCAGTCGTTCTGCCCCTGCTTTGTGCATTCAAAGCACTTCTTGATGTAGATCCACTTGAGGATTTCCTACGAGTTTCCTCACTCAAAACAACACTGATTACATCATCATATTTTAGGGTACTAGATCCAGGAACAAAATTACTCACCGCCATTACCAAGCCATTCCAGCTTTCAGGCAAAGAACACAAAATCAAGAGAGACCTAATTTCTTCATCAAAATTGATACCCACAAAAGATAACTGACTAGCAATAGTATTAAACTCATTTAAATGATCTGCAACAGATCCACCTTCTACCATTTTCATATTAAATAAATGCTTCATGAGAAATACCTTGTTTGAAGCAGAGGGCTTTTCATATAGTGTCACTAGGGTTTTAATCAAATCTTTAGTCATCTTTGCTTTTGTAATATTAAATGCCACCGATGGTGCCAAGCATAATCAAATGCTTTCGAGTGCCTTTCTATCCAAAAGATCCCATTCAGCCTTTGACATAGTTCCCTGATTCTTGGCTTTGCCTTCCAACGACTTCCATAAATCCTTTTGATATAGATAGTCTTCCATTTGCATCTTCCATAACTGGAAGTTTTTCCAATTAAACCTGTCAACCCTCATCTACCATCTCTCCCACTCAACCGTGAGACTCCCACTTAACTGTGAGACTTTCCTTCAGAGGATAATTGAAAGACAACCTCGCACTTATACCACTTGTTAGGATAAACTACGGACATAAATAAAAACTACATGCAAATATAACCAATAACAGAAAATAATAGATCACATAGAAATGAACGCAAGGCACCAAGATTTAATGTGGTTCAACCAATCCGTAGGCTACTTCCACCAAATAGCAAGTTCGATCTTATTACAATCCAGTGATTACAACTTGATTACAATCTGTAATCCCTTACAGCTCAATACTGCCGCAAGAACCAATTTTGCATCACAACATAATGAAAAATACCCAACCCTAAACCCTTTATACAAGTATTAAACTGCTTTAGGGTTATAACATGTCAGCCATAATTAGCCATAACTTTAGTGGCGAATCTACGAATGGCAAATAGTACCAAAAAAAGTTCTACAAATGGCGAATAGTACCAAAAAAAAATTCCCACTAATTATGAAGTATGTACAGTACTTTCCTGATCAATCATCATAATCTAACACTTAGAAATTACAAAACCTTACTAAAATTTGATCATTTTTAATCACATGACTAAACTTTTTAGTCTTGTGACTAAAAGTCTTAGTCACATAGTCATTTATTTGCCAAAATTCTACTAGTGTTATTGCTATAAATTTGGGCATTATGCTAGTGAATGCTAGAAAAAACAAGGTGATGAGTCAAGGGAGAATGCAAATGTGGTTGATGTGAATGTGGCTGAAGTAAAAAATCCCATAACCTTCATCATGTACAACATTGGTGAAGAAGGAAATGTTGAGGTATGGTATTTGGACAACAGTTGCAACAACCACATGAGTGGCAATGAAAGTCTATTTTTATTTATTGATAAGAATTTCAAATCTGAAATTAGGATGGAAAACAATGGAACCATTTCTATTTTGGGAAAAGGATCTATAATGATTTACACCAAGAAACGTGAGAAGAGAAAAATTCAAAATGTATATTTTTTACTAGGTATGAAGCACAATTTGATGAGTGTTGAGCAACTCATTCAAAATGGTTACAAGGTGCTAATGGAAAATGACAAGTGTGTCATTCATGAGAAAGATGTGAGTGAGAATATTCTAGCAACAGTCTAAATGACAAGGAACCAGATGCTCCCCTTGAGGATAAAGACTTTTTTATCTTCTCAAATTGTTACTGTACCTCCCACGCATGCATGTACAACAATACATCTATAATCTACTTTAAAGAGCATGATTGAAGACACCTCCAAGCTATGGCATCTTAGGTATGGACATTTTTGTTTTGCTAGTTTAAATTCTTTATTCAAGGAAAGAATGGCAGATGGTTTGCCAAATATTGTAGATTCATGTGACAAGTGTAAGGCTTGTATTTGAGTAAGTAACATAGCCTTCCTTTGATTCTAGTAATTCTAGAAGGGAAAGTGCACCATTAGAGTTGGTGCATATTGATTTAGTTGGCCCTATGAAAACTGCTTCTATCGAGGGGAGTACTTATTTTATGACATTCTTTGATGATTTTAGTCATAGGACATGGGTGTATTTTATGAAAAGAAAATTTGAAGCATTTGATAATTTTTTTGACTTTAAAGCTCAAGCTAAAAATAAATGTGGACATTATGTAAAAGTCCTATGGTTAGATAAAGTGGGGAGTATACCTCCAATTCTTTTACAAATTTTTGTAAGAAAAATGGCATCAAGTAGGAGCTTATAGCTAGTTATACTCCGTAGCAAAACAAAGCGGCTGAGAGAAAGAATAGGACCATTATTGACATGGAAAGAGCATGATGAAAGAAAAGGGACTCCAAACTGAATATTGAGAAGAGGTTGTAGGAATAATAGTATATCTAATAAATAGGCATCCAATGAAGGTGGTGTAATAAAATTCCCCTTGAGACATGGACAAGACATAGACTGACAGTTGAGCACTTGAGAGTGTTTGGGTGTGTAGCATACATACAATTGCCAAAGGAGAAAATGAAAAAGTTGGATGAAAAGGGTGTGGAGTGCATCTTCACAAGTTATAGTTCAGAATCAAAAGGCCTATAGATTGTATAATCCAATCACCAAGAAGAACATCATTTCAAGAGACGTGGAGTTTTTTGAAAATTAGTCATGGGATGGCTTAGTGGATGAATCTTCAAGAACTTCAAGGAAAGTGTCAAATGTTGTCGAAGAAGATCAAGTTGGTGATTAGCAAGATGGAGCAACAAATATAAATAGTTCCAGACAGAGGCAAAAAGGCAAGAAGCCTCAAACATGTAGAGAATTAGTTCCTAGAAGTTCTAGATAGTCCCGAATTGGAATGCAAAATAGTGGTTGTAGTTGTATTAAAAATTATAATCAAACTTTCTCCTCCCTATTGCTAAGAAAGACTAAGATTGTAAGGGAGATATACCAAGATGAAAGGTACGATGAAGACTATGATGAGAGTATTAATTTTGCATTATTTTCTCATAGTGATCCAATCTATTTTGAAGAAGCCATGAAAGAAAATAAATGGTATAATTCCATGGATGATGAAATAGATGCTATAGAAAGAAATGAAACATGGGAGTTAATTTTTTTGCCTCCCAAGAAATAAGTAACTGGAGTTAAATGGGTTATAAGACCAAGTGTAATGATGAAGGAAAAATAGATAAGCATTAGGCACAATTATTGGTCAAGGGGTACAAACAACATGATAAAGATTATGATGATACTTATGCACCAGTTGCAAGAATGAAAATTATGTGTTTTGTCATAGCAATTGTAGCCTAGCACAAATGGAAGGTATATAAAATGGATGTGAAATCTACCTTATTGAATGGAGTGCTAAAAGAAGAGGCGTATGTGGAGTAGCCACCTGGTTATGAAGTTTCAAGTGAGGAAGACAAGGTGTATAGGTTGAAGAGGGCTCTTTATGGGCTCAAGGAAGCTCCACAAGGATGGTATAGTAGGTTTGAATCATACTTGATGAGAAATAGCTTTAGCAAAAGTGATGGTGAGCCCACTCTTTACATCAAGGTAGAAAATGGTAAGGTTTTGATTGTTGTCTTATATGTTGATGATTTAATTTTTACTAGAAATGATAATTTCCTAGTTGGTGAGTTCAAAGAGGCCATGAAGAACGAATTTGAGATGACAAATCTAGGTCTTTTGAAGTACTTTCTAGGCATACAAGTAAAAAAAATACATGATGGAATCTTTATCTCTCAAGAAAAATATGCAAATTAGGTCTTGGATAGATTTGAAATGCAAAATAGTAAGGAAGCCCCAAAACCAATAGTAGTAGGTTTGAAGTTGACCAAGGAAGATTGCAATAGAAATGTGAATCCAACATTGTATAAAGTATGGTTAGAAGCTTGGTGTATTTGACAGCAACTCAGCCTGACATGGTCCATATAGTAAGTTTGATTTCCAGATTCATGAGTGCTCCAAAAGATTCCCATTGGTAAGTGGGAAAGAGGATCCTAAGGTATGTGAATGGTACCAAGGGATTTTTCATTTTGTATACTACTAATAATGAACTTAGGCTAATTGGTTACATTGATAATGATTAGGTTGAAAGTCTAGATGATAGGAAGATCACTTCTAGTTATGTGTTTCATATGTGTTCTGGTGCAATTTCATGGGTATCCAAGAAGCAACCAATTATTTCTCAATCTACAATAGAGGCTAAATACATAGTAGCAAATGTAGCAACATGTCAAGCTATTTGGCTAAGAATAATTTTGGTAGATTTGAATGAAGAGAAAGAGGATGGAACGACATTTTTTTGTGACAATATTTTTCCAATTGCATTTACAAAGAATCCAGTTTTCCATGGGAGAAGAAAACACATTGAGATCAGATATCATTTCATTAGAGAGCTAGTGGAAAATGAAGAAATCAAAATGGAACATTGCAAGTCCAAGCAACAATTGGTAGAAATTTGCACTAAGCCATTGGGCATTGCAAGTTTTGTATTCCTAAGAGGAATTCTTGGCATAGTTGATTTGGATCAAGAGTGCTCCTATTATTTGTTAGCTTAGGACAAAGGAGAAGTGATGGAATATTAAATCTTTTGATTATCCTTGGAGCCACCTACCAAGTCTAATGGTTTGCAGGTGCAAGTCTCAGAAACATTAATGCAAGTAGGTGAGTTTGAGTTTTGAAATGAGAGGGAGATTTTTGAATTGATAGAAAGAGAAAAAAAGGGGGAAATTTTCTTTTTATTCAATAAGTCAGATTTAGACATTCAGAGCGTTTTTGAGTTCAACAGAACAACAGAGGTAGGAAGTTCGATCAGATCTAGCAATAACAAGTGTGAATGACTTTCTAAGCCCTTTTGTGAAAGTAATTTTTTATCCTATATGAGAACTGATTACTCCAGGTTTATTGTATGCATCCATGCATTTCTATAAGTTTCATTGTAGTATTTAGACACTTTGTTCTTCTAGGGTTCATAGTTTACTCTCCAGTTTGTAAATTAGTTTGTTTTGATTAATAGAAAGAAAGAAAGAATTCTTTCAAATGTCAATCTATTGTGTTTTAGATCTTGTCTCCATTGATATATTCCATTATGCATGATTAGCAAGTCTTGGCAAAAAAGGAGGAGAATCTATTAACTCATTTTACACATTTTTAAAATGTTTTTCTTCCTCCCTACATAACTTAGCTTGTGTTTGAGTTGAGTAACTCATCTTCCATTGATTAATGCCCCTATTTCCAAGTTCCCTTTTGGTGACTGAGCTACTTGGTCCCCATAGGTGTTGAGCTGCTCTGCACTACCCACAACTCAACACTCTAACCTACTGAGCAACTTGATATTGCCTGTCACTTGGCTCCTTATCCTTTTGAGTGACTTAGCTGCCTCTGCAAGTTGTAATATTTTGAATTTTTTTATAATCCCAAGGTTATCAATATTTTTCTTCATTTTAGAGCACATGGAGTTTTTTTTTTGGTAAAATAAAGAACACTAACAATGGGAATGGGTAGTGGGTGTTTTTCATTTTCTACTATTAGTCTCAGGAATCCTGTGCTTGATGCATACCAAAGAAATAATCAAAGAATGGAAAGAATTGGGCACAAATACTACTTAGATTCCTCATTTTGGTGATGGTTTGATTTTGTTGCAACCTCACTAAAATAGTTTTATTGGCTGCATTGAAACTTATGTCTTATCAACCTAATTATGCACCTAACCAGGTAAAAAATGTTCACCCAATCACCCATTTTTATATTTTACCCAAGAGACAATCTTGTGACTATGTTGATGTGTGTATATCCATGGAGGAAAAATCCTAAATATATATTTACTCACTGGTACCCATGCCAAACCCTTGCTAGAAATTGGTGCATGGAGACTGTATGGGATTTGAGCTTTCCTTTGATTTTGTGTATTGTTTTCAAATATTGACATCAAAAAACAATATAGGTAGAATGATTCCTTTAATAGGAATTTTAGTAGTTCCTTATGAAATTGGGAAGAATAACTCACCTTATACAATGGATGTATCTTTAGAGCAATAGACAAAGCTTGTGAAATTGATTTAATGTGAGATATGATACTATATTCTATTGCAAAAAGGTCTAATGACATAGGTGGAGCAATTTCCTAGATGATAACCTCAATTTAAAATTTAGTGGGGTTTGTTTTTGCACTCAATTTATTAAGTTTTTTGGAAGTATCACTCATCTTCTCTTTAAGATTGGGTGTTGCAAGATTTTGGAAGTATTACTAGAAATTATATACCTTATTCAAATATTGGGGACTAGAGTTGTGATTATTCTCTAAACCATGTGTCCTGGTGTAGAGTTTATATTTATAATCCAAAATATATGTACTTGTATTTCATCTTTATAGTTAGTCCTCAAACTGTGATAGTGATGGTGTTCATGGTGCATATGCCATGAAGACTTATGTTTCCTAGTTTGTTTGCTCTTGGTTATGGTGAGTCCTAGACACCACCTGTTTAGATTGTTTTAGACCTCTAAATTTATTAGATTTGTGTTTCCACCTTTGATGTTTGTTTGTCAAGAAACCAGATACATGTAATTTTAGGTTGAGTCATGTCCTCGGTCATAAACATTGTCTATTAAAATAGAAATGGAAACTATCAGGGTAGCTTAATTTGAAGGATTTGTGTTATTTCAATTATATGATCTTATCTAATCTATGCCAGGACAACCATTGAGGAATCAAATTTTT
The DNA here is from genome assembly GCA_028749045.1 of Cupressus sempervirens. Taxonomy (NCBI): domain Eukaryota; kingdom Viridiplantae; phylum Streptophyta; class Pinopsida; order Cupressales; family Cupressaceae; genus Cupressus; species Cupressus sempervirens. The sequence continues at coordinate 183,626,374 of CM053786.1, read as the reverse complement.
GTTTTTATTTATGTACTCCATAGCTTCCTTGATTTCCATGTAACTTTGAAGTCTACTTGCTTATAGCTTGGACAATATGTGAGGAATACTAGGGGCATCCATTTAAAATCAAGATGGGATCCATATATGTTAATTGGACTCTAACAATTGAGAATAGAAAAATATACTAGATGCATTTTAGCTATATACTTTAGATTTTACACAAGAGAAAAATTATGAAAATAAATCTTTATTGAAGTTTTAAATTAAAAAAAATTACAAAGGCTTGATTATAAAGAATACACAGCCAGATGAAAAAATGAGCAAAAGACTTGATACACATGTATCTAGATATGTTTTATTTGCCAAGGAATAAAAATAAATCCTAAATTATATAATTATGCATATTTCAACAAATTCTTTATTTGGATAAAAACTAAAAAACCAATTAATAGTAGTCTTCAAAAAAATGTGTTTTTCTAGCAGCATTACATATCCACGTACTCCCCTTTGATGTTAAGTGGGCTCACAATCTAATCACCAAGAACAAAAAATCGATTGTTTTCAATTGCCTTGGTGAAGATATCTGAGCTAGCTAATCTTGGGTGTTTATTTGTTTCAATTTAACTTCCTTTTTTATGTACTAAGTCATGAATAAAATGATACTTCAATTCAAAAAAAATTGTCCTACTATGATGAACTAGATTTTTTTCTAGCTTAATAGAACTTGCATTGTCACAATAAATTACTGTGAGTTAAATTTTCTTCTCCCCAATTTTTGCTAGAACCTTCCTTAGCCAAAGAGCTTGTGTGATAGATAAAGTAACTACAACATACTCTACTTTTTTGGATGAGAGGGAACAAATTTTTTGTTTCTTTGAACTCCATATAATCAAACTAGAACTAAAAGAGAAACAATTTACAGATGTATACTTACGTTCATCCACACTACCTCCCCAATTGGAATCATTAAATCCAACAAGTTTGAATTTTTTGAAAGAGTAGCAAAGAATACCAAAATTGATAGTTCCTTCCACATATCTCAAAATCCTTTTGGCTTCTTTCATATGTATCTATGATGGAAATTTGATGTACCTCAAAACAAGAGAAATTGAATAAGCAATATTAGGTCTTGTATGGATTAGAAACATCAAATGCCCAACAATACTTATTTTATATTTCTCATCAACTAATTCAATAACATCTTCTTTGCACAACATAAATCCATGAGATAATGGAATGGAAAGAGGTTTACAATCAACCATATTAAATTTCTTCAACATATCCTTTGCATACTTTGTTTGACAAATAATTTTTTTATCTTTACCTTGATAAACTTGCATTTCAAGAAAATATTTCATGAGACCAAGATCTTTCATCTCAAATTCATATGTCATGGTAGCTTTGAATTCATCTTTCATTTTAGAACATGTACCCATATATAATAAATCATCAACATACAACTGACAATGACAATATCATTACCATCTTGTTTATAGTTAAGTGTAGGTTCACTCTTACTTATTTGAAATCTATTGTATCAAAAATACCCATCAATCTGAGCATACCATGCTCATGGTGCTTTTTTGAGACCATACAAGTCCTTCTTAAACTTGTACACATGATCTTCTTTGCCTTGAACCTAAAAACCTTGTAGCTGTACCACTTATATTTCTTTTGATATGCAAGAGAGATTGGCATACTAATAATCTCTTGTCTAGCTACTAGTGAAAATTTTTATTCATAATAAATTCCATACCTTTGAGTAAAACCTTTAGCAACTAATATTTTCATATATTTCTTTCAACACTCCCATTAGTATTGTACTTAATCTTCTAGAGCCATTTGGTGTCAATTTTCTTCTTCTCATGTGGAAGTTTTAGAGGCTCCCAAGTCTCATTCCTATGAATTGAATCCATCTCTTCTTTTATTTCTTGCATCCAAACCTCATTAGAACATGCATCTTCAAAACATGATGGTTCAAAATTAGGTCAAGAGCAAGTAATGAAAAATTCACTACCTCACCTATTGGATCTTGTTCATGCGCTTGATTTTGACTCCTTTGATAAATATCATTCATTCTTCTTATCTTCTTCGTAGGCATTGGATTTGAATTTGGACTTTCTCTTGGACTTGAATTTGGCCTAGTGCTTGGACTTGATAAGGGGACAATAGGTGGATTTGAAAATCTTCAAATATAACCATTATTTGGTTGATTATCAATAATATCATCATTCAAAATAGATTTTGGCTTTTCAACATGATCTTTGTGATGACCACAAACTCCCCTTTTATCAAAAATCACATCTCTTGAGACAAGAATCTTATTGGTAATAGGATTATATAGTTTATAAGCTTTTCTCTCCTCACTATAACCACAAAAATGCATGATTAAATTTTAGCATCTAGCTTTCTCCTATTTTGATCAGGTACACAAAGATAAGCCAAACAACTAAAAAATTTAAAATGATTTACATTATGCCTTTTCTAATACCATGCTTTGTATGGAGTCATCTTTTGTAGGGAACTACCAGGACTCCTCTTGAGAATATAGACCATTGCAGCAACTGCAACAACATGGTAAAAATTGCTCAAACCCTTTATTTGTAACATGCTCCTTGGGATACCAAAACCTATTTTGGTCAAATATCATTTCTCTATCAAAACTAATTTTTTTTCAAAAACTAAAAATACCCTTTTATAGATCTCAAACTCAATATCATCATTATATAATTTTTTAGTATTTTGATTAGTTATAATATATTATAATTTCAAAACATTATAAGCAATATTTCAACATTTCAGAAGATGCTCCCTCAAAAAAGGAAAAAATATAGTAAATAATATCAAAATACATACATACATACATACATACATATATATAGAGGAGAGAGTTCTCTTCACGAATATGTAATTGTTTTTCAAGAAGGTGTAGATTGATAGGGAAGTTTTGACGGTAGGAATTTATTTTTGGATTCTGATAAGGTCAAGCTTGAGTAATTATAAAAAAGAAAATATACATCAAAATTATTTTTTTTATTTTTTTTGTTCCCTAGCTATGCATGTCATCTATAAGGTATTTTCAAATTAGAACAAAAAAGGATGATTTTTATATACTTGTTTGATGGGAACTACACTATATAATTTTATAGTTAAAAAGGGTCTTCAAAATAAAATAAAATGAATAAATTATTACTCAAAAAATTTATAAAAATTATAGGCGTAAAATTCATCCAATTCTACACATTTCATCAGTTTACATCATCTTCAAATTCTAAACACAAATACCATTTGTTTATCATTAGTGTCAAGCTTCCACATTCAGATATCCTATTTCTTTATAAAAGGAAACACGAGTTTGTGCTTTTACCTTGCCATTTCTAGCACATTAGAATTCTTCCTTTCAACCACTTCATTTTGCTGAGATGTGTAGGCAGTTGTAAGTTGTCTCTGTATTCGATTCATCTCACAAATTTTTTGAAAATCTCTTGAGCAATACTGTCCACCAAGATCCATTCTCAAACATCTGATTGTGTTCTCTTTTTCATTCTTTACATGATATTTAAACCTCTTGAAAGTATAAATGGCTTCATCCTTAGTCCTCAAAAAATACACCAAACACATGTGTGAGAAATCATCAATAAAAGTGATAAATTATGATGACTTATCCAAACTTTTTGTTCATATAGGGCCACATATATCAGAATTAATAAGTTGTATTGGGTGATGGGTTCTCCATGCATTTTCATTTGGAAATGATATCCTTGCATGCATTCCTTTTGCACATCCTTCACAAATCCTATTATTCTCTTCAACCTTAGGCAACCCAAGAACTAAGGTATTTGATGTTAGAATCTTTAAAGTATGGAAATTCAAATGGCCATACCCGAGTTGCCACAACCAACTTTTAAACTCATAAGCCATGTTGACAAGATGATTGTCATTTTTATTAAACTTCAAAGGAAACATAGGAACAACTATAATCACTATATTTCCCTACTTCTTATCACATCTAACTTACATTTCATATTCTCAAATACAACTCTATAATTCTTCTCACATAGCTTTCCAACACTTAATAAATAGCTTCAATTTTGGAGCATAATAAATATCTTGAACACTTTTTGTAATTTCCTTTATTTAAACATTCATGGCTCCTTTGGATGTAACCTCCACTATATTGTTATTACAAAGAGTTTAATATTAGATATAAAACCCTCATCAAGCTTTGAAAATATTTCCTTACTACCAAACATGTGATTAGAACATCCAAAATTGAAATGCCAAACATTATTCACATTATTTTCAGCTTTGTCTAGACACAAAAATAAATTACTTGAGCTCAGAGTCAAAATTTAACCTTGAGACTAGGAGCAAAAGCTAAGGGGTTATTGTGCAACCTTGTGTATGCGGACCTTAGGTTACAAGCTTCCCTTGGAAAGTTTTGTCCAAAGGTATGTCAAATTCCATCCTACTTTGGGACAAGCCCCCAAGGGTTTCTCCAAGTCCTTTTTCAAAAAATTACCTCTTCATGGTTTTCATTTCATCCATCATTATATATAATAAAAAATATCTCAAAACTTCACGTGGTCCTTTATTGCATCTTGTCTTTATGTCTCGTCAAAACTACTTTTAATGGATGTCTCTTTACTATTTTTGCATTTCATTATTTATAAATAGTGATAGTGATTTCTCATTTGCTGGAAAAGATTGTAGAATTTGTCATTATACCCTCCAATGATATTTTCATGGAATTCCTTACAACTTTTGCAAAAAACTTCATTTTGTACATAGCCTATAAGAAATATAGTCCTTAAGACCTTATTTCTTTAAAGGATACTCTTGTGCCTTTTTTTGCTTCTTGAATGTGCAAACATATTTGTGAAGGTAGGTATAATCAAAATATTTTTCAAAAAGCCTATATCATTTATGATTTTAGAGTTATCCATACCTTCTTTTATAGCTTGCAATTTGTTACAAATTTCGCATATGCTAACCAATTTTGTGGAATATGGCTTTAAATTTTTCATGCACATTTTCTTGAAAAGTTTGTAAAGCCCTTTCAATGAATCCACTCTGTGCATAGCTAGTGTAGATGCCTAAAATTTTCCACCTTAACTTTCATTTAATCATCCAAATTTTACCCTAGTTCTGTGGATGGACCCTTAACAATATACTTCCTCCCTTGAAATAAATGATTCAAAACCCTCGGTTCATATTTATTCTATTCTTATATAAACATGGTCATTCCACATCCCTTTCTAATTTACTATCTCCATAGTATTATCGTCATCCTATGCAAGAAATCCACGAGGATCAAATATGCAATAGAATCATCATCAATATTGGTAGAGAATAATGAAATAATTTCAAGATCTGGAATATTTTCATCTAAAATGGACAAGGCTTCAAAACTAGCTTTAGTAAATCATATAAATTAATCTTTAAAAAAATAAAATTATATCAGCCACAAAACTCGTAGATGAAGTTTCTATTGCAGTTTCACTGAGATCTACACATAGAAGTTTATCCATACCATCAAGAAATAAAACCATCAAGAAAGAATGTCTCATCCATAGAAGATGGAGTCAAATACAACAAGTATGCATTATCAATTCTAATTGAATTAAAAACTTGGGAGACATTGACAAAAATTACCTAAAAGAAATGTGTTGACAATAATGACATTTGAAGTTCTTCTCTTCCATTACCAATGGAATCTATGCTATAGATGCTCATGTTAAAGGACTTTAGAGAAGAAAACACTAATATTTTGGTGGTATTTTCCATGCCAAGTTTAGGGGATTCAATTTACAAAAATCTTTGAGAAGAGAAACTCCTCCATTAGAAATATGACACCCCATATATCTAGTTGTTGCAACCAAGTTAATACCTACAAACAAACTACACACACACACACACACACACACACACACACACACACACACACACACACACACACGCTCTCATTCAAAAAAATAATTACATTAATAATAGAAATGTATACTCAACACATTTTAACTCAATAACTTGTGAGAAAACATATAACAACATACTATCTTTAAAATGTCTATTATAAATTTTTAGTTTGGAATACTTGGAAATTCTTTTGAATTTAATAATTTAAGATATGTAAGAAAGGAAGGCACACTTACATTAAGACTTTTTATGGAAGAAAATATTCATGAGGTCTAGGGTCCACCTAAATTAATTATAAAAGAAACCCAATATATGGCTTTGGGGTTGGTTGTTCTTATGTTTCTTGAATTACAATGAAATATAGATACATCAACATCAGTGCATATGTAGTTTGATGTGAAATATAGTATTATATTTTTCATTAGTTAAGTGGGAGGTGTATTCTATTTTAATTTGAAGTCTCTCTTGAAAAATGAAATAAAACATATTAACAATTTTATAATTCTATTATAACTACAAAATTATGTCACATTATGATCTTATCAAACTAATGTTTATTGTATAGGGCATAAATTTTGTGTTGCTCTCCATACAAATTTCAATGCAAGATTTGATGCAATAGGCCCTTTTAACAATCAACACTAGAACACCCCTACTTGGTTTGTTCTCATTCTCCTCTAAATTTAGTTTTCAAGAAAATTATTGAAATTAATTAATATAATTTTTGTAGGAGATAACTGCTTCATGGTCTATTTTTGAAGGATAACTATTAGTAGCCTATAGACAATTGTTCGCATTATTGACTACCCAGCTAAAGCTAAGGAAATTAGAACAACCTTATTCATTATTTCATTTAAAAATGATATGGGTTCCTTTTCTAGTCAAATTTAGTATGTTATTTTGTGTTTGTAGTGAGTGAAATATATTATCAACCACATAAATAGTAAGTTAAAAGGCCTCAAATTTTTGGCATTACTTCAAAAAAACAAAAAAATGAGCAAGTATTCTATCACTTTAACATGCAGATTAATATTGATTTGTGGGGGAGTAAACTAGACACTAAGAGGGTGAATCAAAATCTATAACATACATATTCATCCAACACTATCAATAACTTGTGCTTGTAAAACTATAAATATAAACTTGTTGTAACATGTAAATCAATTCAATCACATGCCTAAAAGTAATAACACATAACACAATATTTGTTACCAAGAAAGCCTCCAAGGTGAAGGTAAAATAGGGGTGGGGATGACACCCACAAATCTTCACTACTATAGTGATATAGTTAACTAGTTAAGGTTACAATGTTTGACCATAACATATGGTCTTCCCTGTGAGGAGTCTGTCCTATTAAAGACTTAAGAAACTATTAGCTTTTACCTTGTTAAATGATTTAGCACTTATAGAAAAGTAAGGAATCTATTAGGAGATTCACAAAGATCTATTATGACCACTCTATTAAGAGATATACCCTAATTCAAGTATATTAAAACTTATTCAGTGCCCGACTCTTAGTTTTCTCTACAAGCTAATTTTGAGTCTTCTCCTTACTAATTGATCCTCTCCTTTGATCTAATAACACTTGTCTTTCCATTTCAAATTCACTAGTTATGAATAGATCACTTTCTCTGTTAGATGATAATAGAACCCTTGAATGGCTTTTGATCTTCTCCTTTTCTTTCCTTTGTCACACACATGATCTAGGTTAGGATCATCACTATATAAAGATTCCATGAAGAGTCTTCTAGATGGTTCCATGTTTTGCCTCTTCATCTTGATCATTAAACATACACATGGGAATATGTGATCCACATCATGTAAATGTTTTGTAGCAACCTCTTCAAAATTTAAATAAACCTTCCAAGTCATCCTGATAACCATTTTTCCTAAAACTATGTTCTATTCTTGACTTTTATGTAAACCTTGCATTGCTTGACCTTTACTATTTCTGATGCTTGATACTTTTGTTTCTCAACCTTTGTTAACCTTCTTATGCTCAACATATACTATATCACTCAGTACTTATATACTTGGAATTTCACTTGGTCAAGCTGATAACTTGCTCAATCACTGATGATCTCGATACATATAGAAAATTGCTTTGTGACCATCATTAACTTAGCTTCTATAGAATAGCTTGGTACATACTAGCTTATGTACATGACTCAACCTATGTAGAGTACTTTACTCATAGTGATGATCATCTAACTCTTCCTTGTAAATGACTAAGTGCTTGACACTAATAGAAAATAGTGGTTAGAGATACCAACAATCTCCCCTTTTGGCATTAGTGGAAAAACAAATTTGTCATATCAATACAATAATAATAAAATGAGCTCTCCCACTAAGATTTATGCCTTATGAAAAATGAATACAAAATTTCATTATGGCCTTTATACTACACTTGTAGATTTCTCCTTTCCTTCTACAATATACTCTTTCTATATACATTTCTTACTTGTATATGTTTCCCCCTTGTTTTTGAATACTTGATGTCACTATTGATGGGGTTGAAAAAGTTGAAGTAATCCATATGTTTCAATGAATTCCTTGTGAACTCTAGTAATCATGGCTAGTGCATGATTGCATGTGGTTCTTGTTGCCTCCAAAATTTGATTATGTAGTTGTGGTCTTATAGCTAAATCAATTAAACTCTCAGCCACTGATAAGTTATGATCTTTTGTGATAAGATCCTAGGATATTTTTAGTTCTCTTTGCATGACCTCCAAATGAATTATCAACATTGCCTAAATTAGTTTTCTTCTCATGGTGTTGTTGGCTATCAAATTGCCTTGAGCATTCAATAGAATATTGTAGTGATCAATACCAGATCTTGTTGACTCTAAGATAACACTGTTGGGTGCCATCATCTTAGCCTAAGCCTTATCTATTTGTTCTTGAATATTATCTATAAATCTTGGCACATCTAAAAAAAATTTGTACACATGTTATACTCTCTGTATAAGATTCATCATTACCTGTTCTTTTTCCTACAATAACACCCTATGCTCAGCTATAGTTATGAAAAATTTGTCCAAAACATTGATCTCAATTCTTCTTGCTAACCAATTCATTAGCTTCTCATTGGATTCAAAAAATTTAGCCCTAACTTGATCAATTATATTTACAAGTTGATCAATGATTGGTGTCTCTTCATCTACATTTTGTATGTCAAAAGCATCAACAAAAATATGATTTACATCTTGTAGTGTCTATTATTTCCTTAGCTCTCTCTTGATCTCTTCTTGTTTCTTTTTCTTCTTCAAAATTTCTTGAAGCAATTATTTTCTTGCAAGGTGAGATTTTCCTGATCAAATTGTGGCATCTCAATGATCTCATCCAAACTAACCTCAATATCTAGTAAAGTATCTTTTATTTCTTTTCTCTTCATGTTTAGTGAAGGGGTGCTACTGCTTAGCACTACCTTAGGAGTAGGTAAGGAGGTGTCACCACTTAGTCTTTCTTGTGCATCTATGATTGAGATAACAACAATTGTACTTGGTTCAGCCTTATTAGATTCTTTGTTTTCCTTAATCTAAGGCGTTGAAACAATATTTTCATTTTCATTAGTTTCTCCAACTTTAGCTTCTTCTTCTTCATCTATAAGCCTTGACTAGTTAGCTTCTAGAGTTTCATGAGCATCAACATGTATAGGAGATATGTTGTCTAGAGGACTCAACACACCTAAGCTTTCTCCACTATTGTACTTAACATTAATGTTTACAGTCTCTTTTCTTTTTAGTTAATCCAAAAATACTTTTCCAAAATAGTTCATCTTGCTTTTGTATAGTTTCCTCTTTATCTTTTAATAGTAAAAATAGTTTTTACTTAGGAAGAAACCTACTCCTATATTTCTTCAAAAATGTGTTTATTTGATCTTGTGATAGATCAGGCATGACTCTAACTAATGTGTCAGTTTGTATCTTTGTTTCTCATTCCTCTACCCATTTCCACCTTTCCTTTAACCTTTCATAAAGGTCTTGAGGTATCCTATCCTCTATTTCACTATGGCTAGTTTATTATTTTCAATGTTTTCTGCCATAACCTCTTCTACCTAATTTCTATCAAAATCATCTAATGTATCATACTTTACAAATCTAAAGCTAGATAATCATGTTGGTCTTTTCAGCTTTGAGCATACCTCATCAATTGACTTATGTTTCTTTTGAGGTGGTCCTCTAACTAATCTCCTTCTCTTGGTTTGAGGTTCACTTGGCTTAGTAGTATCTTCTACTTTCTACTTTAAAAAATGCTCAACGATAGAAACTTTAATAGTCATTGGCTTGTTTGGTGGTGGAGGTGTCACTGCCTTCTTCTTCTCTATTCTTTGAACCTTCTTTCTCAGTGGAATGAAAAAACTAGGGCTTTTCCCTTTTCATCTTCTTCTACTTCATCTTCCTCATCACCATCATCTTGTTCTTCATCTTCACTAAGATCTTGTGTTATTTGTAATTGTTCTTTACCCTTGCCTAGGGTGCCCAGTTTAGCTTCTAGGTCTTTAATCATCTTCTTCCTTTTCTTCTCCTTGGAAGCTATCTTTATGTTCACTACTATCCTTGCCTTTGCATCCTCATATCTCCCAAATGGTTCAGCCTCGGCATCTATTTCTTCTTTTAACATTGTATCAATGTTTGTACTTACATCATCATTATCTATCTCATAGTCAAAGCTTTGTAACCAAGCCTTCCTTTGTTTCACAACTTGTACAAATGTGTTGTCTGTATCAACAAGGAAACATATGTCATTGTAATATTTTGTGACTAATTCCTCTCGAATTTTACATTTTTATTTTCATCCTTAGCTTGAATTCATCAAAATATGTATTCATTACATTTTCAAAATTGTCTCCCAATTGAGTAATAAATTCATTTATTTTCCTTCAGACTAGCTTATCTTGTTCCTATACAACATTTCATATACCAGGAAAATACTTTTGTATATAAAAGAATATAAAAATAATTAGGGAACCAAACTTATACATTGAATTCTCTTCCTTTGTTATTAATGATAGAATTTTTTGTTGGTTGTAACATTTGCAGCTTGGAAAGATCATACTCATGATCTTTCATCACAATATTCCATGCTTGGTCCACAACCATATACGACACACTATTCAATCTGCCTAATTGATTAAATTTTTGAGAAATGATTATCATTTAAAATTCTATGAGTGGATTAGAAATGTTTGTAATGGAAAAACCATGTCCATTCTACTTAGCTCTTGTCTTCACCCCAACTTCTCCTCAACTCAAACATCACATGGTATTCTTCTTTTCTAGGGTTGGATAACCTATAACCCTATGTATCATTTTCTTTGTGATCTTTACTAATCAATCCTATAACCAATACTTCATGTCATGAAATCTAATAAAAATAGCTTTGATCCATTGGATTATGAGATTTTTGTGAAATTTTAGGGCTTGAGTTAACCCTTTCCTCTCAACAATCTAAAAGTCATCCTTCAAAGTTCCTTCCATAAGAATTTGGTATAACTCTAATACCATGTAAGAATTTTCCTGAGGCAAGAATGAAATGCCAAGATCTAGAAGCTCAAGACATAGCACAAGACATACAAGATATGATCAAATGAGAATGGATATCAAATGATTGGATGACGACATCATAATAGTTCCCTATGTATAAAGGAAACTAATATGTCTAGGAGTCATACAAGAGATAAGCATAACAAATAAGCACATGTCCATCAAGAGTGGATTATCCTCCATTGTGCATGAATGTACGTGCAACAATGAGAGGATAACAATAAAAATGTGTATCTCATAAAGAGATGTAGTAGACAACATGTGCTCAATCGGAGTGCAAACTATTGTGTTGTCAACATGACAATTCATATGAATATGCAAACTTTTAGGTGTCTACATGATAACTAATATCAATATGCATTAAACTAAGTAAAATTAAGTAAAGTGTAAATAGTAAATACTTATTTACACCAACACCCCTAGTAAGTTCAACTTAGAATAATGTACTTAAGCCCACAAAAGATAGATAATAATACAAGATGAGTCCTAGCTACTAGGCCATGTTAGGTACCCATGTACAATGTGTAGGTGCAAAAGATATTCAATGCAATCTCTCATACAGTGGAGAAAGAGGAAAAACAACGTGGGAAAATTCCCCTCCAAAAAGAGAGATAATTACAATAAAAGAAAATTTGAGAGAAGAAGACCTCATGTGAGGAAAAGATCCCTAGATAAGAGAGAAGAAGAGGAAGATAGACCAAGTAACCTCCCCTCAATGTAGAATGTACACCTATGGTAGATGTGCAAGGCTCAATATAGAAACTGCTCCATGAGTGTAGAACAACATTCCTCCCCTTAGGAATAAACAAATCCAAAGGTGTACCAATGAAGCCTCTCCCATCTGTAGGAAGAAACCTCAAAATGTATGAAGTTTTTGAAACCTGCTCGAGTGTCCCCATGTCAATACTGAAAGGCACCTCCTCCAAATCATGTGTACTATGCCACTCTACTCAAAAAGACAAATCGGGTTCAACTAAGGATGAATGTAGAACATGTATAAAAGACTCAAATATCTCCTCTGAAGAGAAAGTGACCTCCTCCAACTGCTAGATCAAAGAATCTACCATCATGTCAACCTCGAAAGATTGATCAAGTAGATAATAAAGATAAGGGTCAGCATGCTTTCTCACAACAACTAAAGAGGGGTCATCTTCACCAAAGAGAAGATGAATTTCATCAATAGTGTCTCCCAAATATACAATGTAGGGCCCCACAAACAAATTGAAAATGTCTATCAAGTATTCATCCTGTGGAATTGAGTCTAGAAGACAATGAGTGTCCTACTACACTGAATCACTTGAATCCATGGCTATGTGAATACAACTATCATTAGGAACAACAATAGATAGAATATAAATAGGAGGAGAAGCAATGGATGGCTCAAGAACTTGATCACATGTGAGAATACCCAAGTTTAAATAGCCAAAGTCATCATCTGTAGTGCCTGCCCCTAGTTTACATTTTTCGAGCTACATTTATGATATGTTTGCCAAACTCTTTTAGGCCAATTTATGTTTGATGAGTAGTATCATTATTTTAGAGATTATCAGAGGATGTTTACACTTAGTTTATTATATGATGATTATTCAATGGTTTCAGTTATCGATGATAATTAGTTAGATGGTTCATTATTCCATGTGTTTCTTATGGATACTTACCCCATACTGCATGTGTATGGTGTGCGTGTTGTTTTATTTATGTATGGTGTTTCTGATATGGTTAAGGAAGGGAGTCGTAGTCACCTGCTAGTCGAGATCTACAGGATGCACCACTTCCTGCCATTGCCTGTTTAGCTTAGAATATTGTGTTTGTACATGCGTGGATTTTATGCAGGTTGCAGGTACCGGGTATCGACTTCCCTGAATTGTCAGGATGAGCGTACCCTATCACACTATCTCAATGGTAAGAGAGGGGAGATAAACTCTTAAGTCCAAATCCTAAACCCTTTAGCCAATTGTCCTAATTGATAATTAGGACAAGTATCTGAGTTAAGTACCCTCCGAATGCATCAAATGATGTAATTTGGTGATTATAACCCTTCTGTTTGATTTGGTATGTATTTTTCTATGATGGGTTTTCGTATGTTGCTTTTTGAGTCCTTGGTGTATTTTCTATTAATTAAGTCTAATTAAAAAAAAGACTAATTAATGATTTAATTTAATAAGGAATTATTATGATATCTTTATATTTAATTAATTAATTAATTAATTAAATAAAAGAATTAAAGTTGGAAATTAAAGTTCAAGATATATTTAGAACAGGATAATATTTATTTAATTTAATAATAATATATTTGGAGTTCATTTTTAAATAAATGTTAAATATTATTGTTATTTAAATTAATTAAATATGTTATCAATTAAGTTCTAAAATAAATTAAAAAGTTGAAAGATATAAATTTATTAAGAATTCTAGATCGCATGATCTAATCATGAGTTAAATATAAGAATTAAATTAAAAGATTAAATTATAAAAATTAATAATGTTATTTTAATTTCTTAAAAGTGCACATAAGATTTAAAATAATAAATTAATTAAGAATTGAAGTCAAGTGAAATTTTAAATAGAGTTATTTAATAATTCAACTTAATGTGCATGAAAGTTGAATGCAAAAGAATTAGAAAAGATAATAAAAGTTAATTTGAGTTAATTGAGTTGTGCAAAGAGTCTTCTCGGGTAAACGCACAATTAGTGCCCCGAATTGAGGAGAATTTGCTTATCACAACTTTGGGGGTTCATTTTCGTACGATACGAATTTGGACGAGAATTAGGAGGAAGACAATTTTTGGAAGCAAATTTCAAAAGGCTGATACGAAGAAAGTCTCGAAGGGAAAGGTTATTGAGGGGAGCGAATTCGCATACAGTTTTCTGGAGGTTGCATAATAGCATCAAGATCAGGTAGGGTCTTGTGTTTTTTATCCATTAAATATGCAATTATCCCTTCCTGCCTTCTTCGTGTCTGGGGTTTGAAGATCTGAATTCTCTGTGATAAAAGTTTTAAGCTTTCAATCTTGTGAAGCTATTAATTATTCGTCAATAATTTCTGTATCCATGGAGACTGGATGAATTAATTAGAACCCTTGTTTTCTTGATTTAGAAATTAAGATCTAATTTGATAAGGGTTTTGTTTTAATGATATTGAAAAGTTCTAGATAAATAAATTAAAAAAAATAAAAATAAATATATATATTTATATTTATATTTTACATATTTATCCTTTGGGAAGAAATTGGTTTTATAAAAAAAAAAGTAAAAAAATTAAACAAAATTATTTTGTTTAAATAAAACTTATTTTATTGTTATTAGAATAAAATATAATCATATATATAAAAAAAAAAAATATTTAAATATAATATAGTGGGGGGGAGGGAATTACCCCATACCCGCCCCCACTGTCGGCGCAGGCCGACAGTACCTGCGTCGCAGGTACTGCGACGGCAGGTACAGAGTACCTGCCGCCGCAGGCCTGCGGCCAAAGCCGACGGGCTATAAACGTTTTGGGATTTCATTTTTTAATTTTTTTTTTTATATAATTTTTTTTAATTATTAAAAAAATGAATTTTATTTAATTAAAAATTTTAAATAATAAAAATTATAATATATTTAATTTTTATAATATATTAAACTTTTTAAATATTTAATAAATAAATATTAATTGTATAGATATAGTTGTAGATTTTAATTTTGTTTAAATATTAATAAATTAACAATTAGTAGTGGGATTAAAATAAATAATTAGATCTAATAAATATTGATTAATTTAATTAAAATTAGTTTAATTAAGTTAATTAATAATGAATGTTATTTGACTAAATTATAAATTTGGATATTGATTTAATGTAAATTATTATAGAACTGGGTTATTCGAAAAAGGGTAGTTGTGAAAACTTTGTTACTTGAATTCGACATTAAACTAAAACACAAACCTTACCTTAACTTAAATAATATACTTTCAGATCCAATCTCTGAGACTTTGATGTTGTCTTTATACTTTGAATGTTTTGGGGTGGTTTAGCGTTGACCAGTTCAGGTTGTTACCAGAGGCTCGGGGTTTTGTGAATGTGATGTCTTGATGATTTGGTCTCGATCTTTCTTAACCTGACCATGGTAATGTGATGAAGTGCTCTATGACATGATTGTGTTTACTGTTTGTGATTGCTTTCCAGTTCCTTGTGTGAAGCTAAGATGTATGTATTTGAGAATACCTAACTTAACCATTTTTGAGTCTCGATCAGTTATATTTGATAACCATTTCTGAGTCTCGATCAGTTATACTTGTATTACTTTCTGGTTGCTCATTAGAGAACCATTGGATTTTGTGACTTATCATTGATGCCTTCAGTTGCTGATAGAGAACTGTCGTGATTACTTGATTACTATTTGATGTTATCTGTTGCTCATGAAGAACTGATATATTTTGTGGATTATCTTTTTATGATATTTTCAGTTGCTCGCATAGGACTGAGATGGTTTTATTATGATTCTTTGATTTATGAGTTCATGAGCTAGGGTAGGTTATCTATGTGTAGAGTCGGGAAGTGGCTTGCAATGGGGGTCGGAGCCCTAAGAGGCTGCCTTGAGAAACCCATTGTAAGTCATTTTTAATAAGTGAAAACATTTACACTAAATGAGAGAAAATGAACCTAACAAGATAATTGTATGTTCTCTCCCATGCCATGAGTGCTAATACAGACTAGGATGGGGTAGAGAGGACACTCGGTTACGACCTTGCATTCCATAGTATGCCTCGTCAGTACGAGAGGATACTAGTGGCCGCAGGATCAGTAGGGACCCGGGATTCCTAAGGGATTGCTCGGGTAACTTCTACATGACTTTTGCGATGACACTTTCCCGCTTGCATATTAGGTTTCCTACGTGTCTTGTGGTACCTCTGGGATTTAGATGTCGATATTTTTAGGAACCCTTGAGTTAGCATACTTATAGGATTTCCTGGACTTAGAGAGTATTTATGATTATAGGTTTTGTTATCCTATTTGGGACTTGAGACTATCTCCTCAGCGCGGTGGGAGTGGACCATTTAGGTTCCACGTGGTCGGGTGGTAGTGCTTTTACTCTTACCATTGAGATCCGTTCCGTGGTCACCATGGCTGGAGATTTCGTGATTGGCATTTACCTTCACTATGTTCTTGGATTAGTATGATGGATGGTTAGATTTTATGATAGATGTTTTATCATTATGGATGTATGGATGTATCATGTATGGTGAATAGTTTCATATATTTTTACTGTACTTTGTATCATGGATTTGAGGATGTTGTATCTTGATCTTTACATATGTATATTCTTTTAAGCCTTTCATACCCTGTGACATGTACAGTGGATGAATGAGCATTCCGAATTAATTTGCCAAGGAGCATTCGGAACAAATGTATATTATGGACATTGGAGTTTCTGATTATTCTTTTATATGTATGTGTTAGTTGTTAGACTTAGAATTAATTAAATTTAAACGTGACTCAACGTCTTGGGATCTTTAAGAAATGTAACTTGCAATGTATGTTTGTCGATGATTACATGTTATTGCTTCCGCTACTATTTGTTTGATGTGTATGTCATACTTTCTTACTTTAAAAAAAAAAATGTTTAGCAAACTTAATGAAACTTTAGGTTAATTCTTTTGGATCCCTTGGCGGGGCGTTACATTATCAAAGTATATATTAACACTAGAAGTGTGATCAAAATCTGCTGAAGAATCATTGTCATCATCGTGACCAAAGTCTAAGAAGTAGTATAGCTAAGATACATGATCAACCACCCCTGTAGCAATGATTTTTCTAGTCTCCAAGTCTCTAATAAAAATTGAATTAGATGTGAATTCCACAGTCCTTCCTCTACCTTTATGAGTGAGTAATAAAAGGAAGGAAGTTTATGACTAGATGAGGTACACACAAAACATATTTGAAGTATCCCTCCCCCTTATCAATAGTTCCTTTCCCAATCACATTCATGTAAGTATGATTGCCCATCAAAATAGGTGGAGTATGAAAAGGATCAAATGATGAAAACATAGACTGTGAAGATGACATATGATGAGAAACCCCCGAATCTAGAAGCCATCTCCTTGAATCTTGACTTGAAGTAGCTACTAATGCTTGACCATTTCCCATGTGATCATTTCCTTTATCAAAATATGAATGTGAAGAAGATGATGAAGCAGTCATTCTTGATGGTAGGCCAATTTGATTCCTTGTAAGAAGATTCTTGAGTTCATCTATCTCCATATAACAATGATGTTCTTAATGTCCATTCTTCTTTCAATATGCACAAGTAAGAAACTCCTTCTTGGATGATTTTCCTTTGGAGTTGTCTTGTGGTGAAGAGGTTGAATGTTCTTTCTCTTGTTGTAAATTTTGTTGCCATGATTTTTGCTTCTTGTTAGACCCTTTTACTTGATTCCCTTTACTAGCCACCAATGCTTTAGACTTTGAACACTTGAGAATCCCCATGCTCATCAAATTTGATTGTTCTACCATCAACATCTCTATGAAGGAATCAAATGAAGTCATGGTGTAGGAAGAATCTAAAGTCAACTTATGAGTGATGAAGCTTGAAACATATGATGCATACTCTAGAGGAAGTTTTCTCATCAAATTATAGATCAATTTTTCATCCTCTATGGTAATTTCACAATCCTTAACCATTGACCTTAGCTCATGTGCCTTGGTGATATAGTCTTGAATTGTGTCAAACTGCTTTGGATCTAATGACATGAGATTTTCATCAAGTTCAAAACCCCTAGCTTTGTCTACTTTTGCATACAAGCTAGCAAACTTATCCCATACTTCCTTTACTATTTTACAACTATCAATATGGAAGATAAGATCTTCATGTACATACTTCCTCAAAGTATCAATAACAACCTTATATTTATGATTCCATTCATTTAGTTTATTAATATTAGATGGTGCAACCATGGTTCTATCAACATAATTAATTAAACCTTTTTCCATCATTTTAATCCATGCTCTAATTTTCCATGTGGCATAATTATGTGGAGTTAAAAGTAGAAATCTAGGAGAACCCATGATACAAAATAAAATAACACAAGAGAAGGAGAAGTGAAAACACTCAAGACAACCCCCCCAAATCACTCAATCAAAGAACCCCCCAAAAATGGATGATTTAGGCACTTTATACTTACTATGTGTATGATTTCCACTTGTCAAAATGAACAAAAGTAGACTTCTAATTTAGATGGTTATAACAAAAAATATGAAGCTATATTACACTCAATAATATAATGCACAAGATCTCTTAAGGATCTAATTAAAAGTGCCAAAATAAGCCAAAAATTACCAAATGTTGAAAGTACTATGTCTACTTAGCATTACTCCAATCTAATACTAGATCTGAAAAAGTAGACAAAAAATCATGCACTTTCAAAAAAATAACACCTAAATATGTGTACATATGAGCCCGAACTAAGCCTTTGAAGTTGCAAAAAAATGGATTTGCAATTTTAAGAAAAACTTAGGAATGGGGATTGTAAACAACCTATAGCAATGAGTAGATCACAAAATTCTACCCCAAAACAAAAAAACTTGCTTGAAAAAAGGATTTTGTATGAGGGAGATATTACTATTTGAAAATCACCTCTATAATTTTTTTTTTTGAGTTGCCATCATCACACCTCTAAAAATCAAATGACTCTAGATTTCACCTCAAATGTTTTCTTTTGGTGAAACAAAAGTTGATTTAGAGTTTTTTTGACCTTTTGAATATGATACCAACATCTGATTTGCATTAGCAAGCTCCAATATTTGACCTACAAAAGAAATCTCTCCAATGGCTATGCAATGAAACTCCTATGGATTTGATACCGTGTAAAAATTTGGTATAACTGTAATACCATGTAATAATTTTCCTAAGGAAAGAATGAAATGCCAAGATCTAGAAGCTCAAGAGATAGCACAAGAGAGACAAGATATGATCAAATGAGAATGGATATTAGATGATTAGATGATTACATTATAATAGTGCCTTGTATATAAAGGCAACTGATATGTCTAGGAGTCATACAAGAGATAAGCATAATAACTAAGCACATGTCCACCAAGAGTGGATTATCTTCCATTGTGCATGAATGTATGTGCAACAATAAGAGGATAAGAATACAAAGGTGTATCTCATAAAGAGATGTAGTAGACAACATGTGCTCAATTGGAGTGCAAACTATTGTGTTGTCAACATGACAACTCATATGAATATGCAAACTCCTAGGTGTCTACATCAAAACTAATATGAATATGCATTAACCTAAGTGAACTTAAGTAAAGTGTAAATAGTAAATATGTATTTACACCAATACCTTCATTACAAAACTTCACATAAGATTCCCTAATTTCAAAATCTCCCAGTTCTCCAATTTTGCACATGTAACAACTTCTAACATCATGAATCATAATGACTTTAGGTGGTATTGGGGATAATGCACCTATTGAATCTCCTTTTATAAAAATCTCTTAAATAGCACAAAATTTTGGTGGAGGGCGAGTGTCACTCTTCACTAGTTGAACTTTGAAAGTAATGTTTCTAGATTAGATTGTGTGAGTCTTTTTAGCATCAATGTTTCAGATCATACTACATGATCCATCATCAGGATAAGAGACTACCTAAATATTATATTTCATATTCTGGTAGTCTCTTATCCTGGTGATGGATCATGTAGTATGATCCGAAACATTGATGATAAAAAGACTCACACAATCTAATCTAGAAACATTACTTTCATTATTAATGGATTGTGGAAATCTGATTATGTTAGTTGAACTTTACTAACCTTTTAACTCATTCTAGTAGCCGATGAAGCTGCCATGATCATAACTAGGGTTTGATGTTCTTACTTCTCTAGATACTTGACACTCATTCACACTCTTTACTCATTCAATCTTCTTGATCAAATTGTTCCTTGAAACCTCTATTGGTTTCTTGAATTCTCTTAATCGCTATGAGCTCTTTCAAAATTTGGATGCAAGGTATGAAGTAATGTATTCAAATTTTTTATATACCTCATCCTTTGATTGATTAGGTTCACCATTTTTGTATACTTCATTAAGTGGAAGCCAACTAGCATAATAGCTTAGTCTCTTCCATAACACTTAGTCTCTATTGGAGTGCTCAATCTATGTTGCAATGCTCAGTCAACACAAATACTTTTACTAATACTCGATAACCTTTGATAAAATTTTGTTCCATGAATCTTATATATCCATATATGAACTTTTAGCACACATTCATGTAAGGAACTGATGTATGATATATCATTTAGGTATAAAGTTCCATACGTACCTCTTTTTCTCAGTTAGAGATGACATGATCACCATCTCCATTGGATTGGGTGACCTCAGCTCCATTAGCTCTACTATTTCCATCTTATGGTTTCTTTTTTGATTTCTAGTTCATTTTATTCCTCACTTGCTCAATGTCCACTTTGCATTTTCCTTTTTCTTTTATCTTATTTTATGAATGAACTTGAGTCCCACAATTCTTTCTTTGATGTCCAAACTTGTGACACTTGGAACATGTACTGTTAGATGCATAATTTTTCTTCTTTTGATTTGGCTAGTAGGGTGATCTATATTCAAAATCTCTATGCCCACATTTTTTACAATTGTAGTAGTATCTTTAAAATCGACTTGTAGTAGTTGTATTCCTTAGTGTTGGCCTACACTCATGTATTCAATGTCCTTTTTTCTACTTGTTGTAAAAATAATAACCAATAAACTTAGTTTTATAATTTTTCATACCATGTTTTCTTCAACAAATATTTGCAGTATGACCAATTTTTCCATAGTGATAACATGTTGATTTGTCTTTTGGCTTTTCATTTTTCATTTCTCCATTCCTAGATGATTTTCCTTTCTCAGCGCACGAATGTCTAGATTCATTAGAATAGCTTGATGAATTCATTAATTCTTCAAAGTATTTCATTGCTTCCTTTGGTTTATTGAATTTCTCTATAGATTTCTTCTCATTCTTTAGTTGGTTCTTTAGTATCTCATTGTGAGATTTCAGATTTGTAATATCCACATCCTTATGATTTAGTATCTAATTTGTAGTCATTAGTTTATTCATTGGATGCATTTGTCTATTTGTGAGCTTCTACACATCTAATATCATTTCTTCAAGTCTAGTATCCATTAACCTTTTGTCTTCTTCTACCATAGTCCTATCTTCTTCAACTTTCTTTCTTTTTTCATTTACTTCACATAGTCTAACTGATTGGATTTCATGTTATCTTTTCAATGCCCTTATCTCTTCATTGAGGATTTTGTTCCTTTCAAGTAGTCTAGTAAATGCTTTATCATTAGGATTGATTGGTTCAAATAGTCCTTTAGTTCTAACTTCTTCATAAGAGTATTACTTTATCTAGATGGTGATTTCCTTTTTCCTTTTTAGGAAATACTTCAGGTCTTGTCTTCCCTTCTCAAGTTTCTACAGTGTGAGTTGGATGTCAATCACCTAATTGTCAATAGTCTTATCCAATTTGAAAGCCTTCATCTCCCAAGATCTAATCTCCAAGCCTTTAAGCTTCTTTCAAAGGACTAGTGTTGTAATACCAATTGTTGATTTATGGAGTAGTAAACTAGATATTGAGAGGATGGGGCAGGGGATGGTGAATCAGAATCTATAACACTTTTAACTTTTAATAGATTCATGCACAACTATCAATAACTTGTGCATTCAAAATAAAAGTAAACTTGTTGTAACATGTAAATCAATTCAATCACATGCATCAAAGTAATAACACATAATACATTATTTAGTACCCATAACCCTCCAAGGTAAAGGTAAAACTAGGGTGGGGATGATGACACCAAAAAATTGTCACTATTGTAGTAATAAAGATAACCGATTAAGGTTACAATGTTTGACCATAACATATGATTTACCTTGTGAGGAGTTTGTCCTTTTAAAGAGTTAAGAAAATGTTAGGCTTCACCTTGATAAAGGATTTGACACTTACACCAAAGTAAGGATTCTACTAGGAGATTTACAAAGATCTATTTAGACCACTCTATTAAGTGATTTACCTTGATTCAAGTCTGTTAAAATTGATTCAGTGCCTTACTCTCGGTTTACTTTGCAAGCTAATTTTGAGTCTTCTCCTTACTATGTAATCCTCTCTCTAATTTGATAACAATTTGTCTTTCCTTTGCACATTCACTACTTATGAATAAGTCATTTTCTTTATTAGATGATAACAGAACCTTTGAATGACTTCTGATCTTCTCCTCTACTTTCTTCTATAACACACATGATCTAAGTTAAGGTCATTGTTATATATAGATTCCATGAAGAGTCTTTTACATGGTTTTATGCTTTGTCTATTCATTCTAATTGTTGAACATAAAAATGGGGGTATGTAATCCATGTCATGTAAATGTTCTATAACAATCTCTTCAAGTATTAAATATTATGTAAAAAGATCTTCAAAACTTAAATAACCCTTTCAAGTTGGCTTGATAATCATTTTTCCTAAAACTTTGTTCCATTCATGACTTTTATGTAAACTATGCACTAGTCAACTTTTACTATTTTTGATGCTCAACATTGTTTTTTCTTGGCCTTTGTTAACCTTTTGATGCTTGGCATATACTATATCACTTGATTGTTGATAACTTGCTTAGTCATTGATGAGCTTGATATATAAAGAAAATTTCTTTGTGACCATACTTAACTTGGATTCTATAGAATAGCTCAGTATATATTATCTTATGTACATGACTCGACCTATGTAAAGTAGCTTAGTCATAGTGATGACCATCTAACTCTACCTTGTAAATGACTAAGTGGTTGACACTAATAGATAATAGTGGTTAGAGATACCAACAGATTATATGTACAGAAAATAATGGGCCATTAGATGTTGGCTAATAATCATTGGTAGAATATAAGAATCTAAGTAGAAACACTTACATCTAAAGTGTGCCAAGTGAGATGGACCTGTTATCTTGATTTCAATGTAGAACAGAAATTTTTTCTTAGTGTGGGGCAAAATCTTGGAAAAATATTATTCTACCACAAATATATAGATGCGCCTATGGTGAAAGAGATCATCATTTCAATCAAACAAAGTTTTCTTGTCAAATATATCTAGAAATGTATTATTCACTGAGACTGAACTTGGAAATGGATCCAAGATTATAATTTTTTTTCTTATTTTTATTTTTAGTGATTGATGCCTAGTCTCAAATTCCCCTTTCAAATCTAGGGATAAACAATTATTATTTATTAATAATACATAATGGTACTTTGGGAAAGAGTCAACTCTTAATGAAAATATGCATTTATTATTTTCAAGACTAGAGGGAATGGAATCAACCCATTATTTTGTAAATCCTAGAAAACTCTAAATTTAGGACCTCAAAACCATATATATGTTTTGACTCTATGCCTATGATTGTATATAAATTAAATCACAAATTATATAATAATATGAGGATTAAGATTAAAGGAGGTGATAGTATTTAGCTAGTTATCTTCAAGAATAAAGCTCAAAGAAAACATGATACCATTACAACACAATCCTGAAGAATAGATACCTAGTATGCAAGATGTGCTAGAAGATCTAAGCATACCAAACTTCAAGTCTATTTCATTTCGAGAAATGAAAGTCTTTATTTCTCCTACATACTCTATTCAAGAAGCTATGCATTGGTTCTTGAAAGAATGGCCTTGCTGTAAATAACACTTTACAAATGAGCATGCATAGTAATATGAATCATGATTTTCTTTGACTTTTGTTGTTAATTAATTTTTTTTCCAATGAACTTTAATTAATGGTATTTATTTTCTATAAATACAATAATAGGGAGTGAGGAAAAAGACATTTGATGACTTTTTTAATGAAGAATATTAGGATTCAACAATCTTTGTATTAAAAATGTTGTTGTTAATGAATAAAACCACCATTTCTTTGATCAATTATTATTAAAGTATATTTGTTGAGCTCAATGATATAACTGAGTTGTTGGATGGATGATCTATTGTATTTCATCTTGAATTATTAGATTTCATTTCTTGTTCCTAATTTAATTACACTGAGGTGATTCTTTAATAATTTCCCTACACGGTGTGACATAATGACCTCAACCAATAATTCTATGGATTGATAGGCTTATTATATAAGTAGGAAGCATATTCTATTTCCAATGTCTTCATTTTCTATTTATGACTTTGCACCATTTTCTAAAACTTCAAGAAATTATGAAATTAAAACACTTCAACTACATAGACCATCCATGCAATCAATGCATCTAGAGGGTAAAATGATTCAAATCTATATAGCATAAGATGCAATTCTCTTAATAGTAGTTGTTCTAGGACAAAATAAAATTTCAATTATATTGAGAGAAGAACATTGCAAGTATTTAGAATTTTCAAGTGCATTGCATGTTCCTAGCTTTCTAAATTAAAATCTAATTTTGATTAGTAACATCTAATTTATTATTTATTATTTACAAGCCTACAATGATTTTTTGAGGCTTGTTTTGATAGTCTCATACCATGGTCTAAATTCTTTATACAATTGGGGTGCCCTAGTTGCTACTTCTCATGGGTTTACAAGGCTCTACCTTTGTTGATCCAAAGTCCAATGATGTTGGAGCAATGTGGGACACTTGAACTAAAGTAGCCAATTGATATTGTATAGAACCCAATATTGGTGGATCAAGGTTAGAGGTTTTTATTGATCAAAAATAGGAGATTCAAGGAGGCAAGAATGATGGGGAGAAAAGGATGGTAGTATCTATTATGGCCATGTGAACACTGGAAATGGTAGCTACAATAGGCTTAGGAGCTATGCATTTTTTCTTTATGGATGTGGAGGCATAATGGGTTGGAATATGCAATAGGCTTGTAGTGGGGGTTATGTTGGTAGCAAGATTTGACCATGTACATAAAGGTAAAAAATATAGAGGAGGAAGTTGGGTTGTATTTGGTATTTCAGCAAGGGATTTTCATTTTATTATGTCAAAAGGATCAAATCTCCAACTTCAAATTTTTCCAAGACACAACAATTCCATCCTTAAAGGCTTTCTAGTCATAATGTGATGTCCACTACAGGAAATAATAACCACCCACCTCCATTCCTCAACCCCCAATTCACAAAGCATTTAGTGTAAGAAAAGCCAAAGCTTGATGCTTCCCATTATAATAATGACTCAACACCTACAATCAAGTTATGAGGGAAAATAGACTCCATCACCCATAACACTACTACCTCATTCTTATTTAATTCCAACCCCCACACCATTATGATCATTGTTATATTTGCATTCACTTTCTAGTGGTGTTTTGAATTCTAGAAAAGCATCCCTAGAGTCTCTTTGACAACCTTCATTATTCCCTATGATGGGCATTTTAGGAGCAATTTCAAGTGATAACCTATCACTGGACCAAAAGGATTTTTTTTGTTTCTTAATTTGAAAGGAGAAGGTAATCTCCATCACAACATTTCATCTTCACTAAAAACACCAACTTCAAACTTATTCCTAAGGAAAAAACAACATTTTCCAATTCTTCTTGCTTCCCAAAATTTGATGACATTTTGCATGCATTACCCATCCATTAAAGCATTAATTGATTTATCAAAACCAAGCTCACCATATTCCATTTGAAATAATCATTACCTCACTTTCATAAAATCTACTAACATGCAAAACAACAAAAAGAAAGATATTTCGCTCGAGTGAATAAACATATACTTAAAAGGACTAACCGATCATCCTTAGCTATCAAATATTTCAAATTCCCAATTTCCTATGGATTCAAAATGTGTTGCCCATTTAGAAAAACCATCCACTTCTTTATTACTATCCCTTATCACATGGTTAAGCCTAAAATATTCAAAACTATCCAAGGCAATCTACCTTTTGCAAGATATTCACCAAGTGTGAACCATATATCTAATTGAGTCTAATAGCCTCTACCACTATCATTGAATCACCCTCTAAATTTACCTTTTCAAACCCCAACATTTTTTCACATTGAACTCCCATCAAAGAAGCCTTGAACTCCACCACATTGTTTGCTCCATGCTTGAGCTTCGTCACTGCCCTAGGTTGCCACTAGCTTCCCCATCAAAAGTTACCTTAACCCATCCCACTTCTAGAGCCTCCCAAATCACCATCTCCTTAGAATCCTTCTTGATTTTTTGATTGAAACATCCCTCCTCTTTAATATTTATCCATGGCCACAAGCTTTGAATCAAACTATCACCTTTAGTAAAACACAAATGATTCAACTTGCATCTAAAGGTGACGATAGACACAAGTTCTTGAATTGAATTATCAATACTCCACATAATGTATTCCAAAGACTCTTCCTTATCTTGAAAAATGTGTCCATTCCTCTCTTGCTGAATTTCCCACACCAAAATTGAGCGAATCACCATCCATATATTTGAAAAAGTAGATCAAGAAGTTGATCTTAGTCAACTTATAAAGATATCCAAGTAACTAAATTTTACTAAGGGCCCTGGGAATTCAACTTCCTTTTCACTCCATCACAACATTCCTGAGCAACTGAGCATCTCAAGGGAAGATGACCTAGTGACTCATCTTAATGCTTACACATAACATACCTACTTGGACCATTAAGTCCAAACTTCCTCCTTCAATCATCGTTTAGGATGCATCCTTGCATAGCTAGCCATGCAAAGTCCCCAACCTTTGGTAGTAAATCCCTATTCCAATAAAACTAACTGCCCTCAAATTCATTATCCTATATTAAATAAATTAAACCATATCCCAATTTAATTGAGTATTCTCCATTTGAAGAGGCACACCATAAGACCATCTTGCTCCTCCCTTTCTAAGAAAATGCCTTCCAAAAGCTCCTTCTGCTAACATGAAAGTTCATCTCCATCATAACACTTCCATTTCCACTCAGCCTTGTAAGGCCATCTTCTAGAGTCAAATAATCTATCACTCTACTTCCCCAAATTCATAATAAGACCATTCTTAGCTCTTTAAACCTTGGGTTATCAACAAGGGCAAGGTAACCATTCCAAGAGTCCTCCCAAAATTTTGATTTCTCCTCATTACCCACTAGCCAAGAGGCATAATTTGTTATAATAGATCTATGGGAAATCACAAAATTCTAGATAGCCAATCTTGTAGGAGGATTTCTGACGGTTAAGATCCTCTCTAGTTTAGGTGAATCCAAATACTTTCCTCAAAGGATCATTACCCAAATTCAATCTAAGCATTTGTAAATACTCATAACTAACTTTTCTCCCAGAGTAGTATTCATCATTTTCCAATGTCTTAATCCTACCCCCCACACATTTTGACTAGAAGATTATCTCCCAATCCAATAAAGGATGTTTCTCTTCCTCCCCCACTCCACTCCAAAAGAATTTCCTCATCTTGTGAACTAGAATTTTTATAACCTTCTTAGGGATGTTCAAACATGTCATTGAGAAAATTGGCACAACTAACACTAAATATTTCAATATTAATATGCACCCTATTAGAGTAAGTTGTCTACCATTCCAACCCCCCATCTTCTTTACACATCTGTCAACTAAACTCTTCCACAAATATACCTTGTTACACCCTTTGAAAAGGGGAATGCTCAAATATTTAACTAGAAGAGAGCCATACTTAATGTTACAGATTCTATCAATGGCCCTCTACCTATTGACTGTAACACTAAAAAATAAAATATGACTTGTTCTAGCTAATAATTTTTCTTGAAACATATCCATACATATCAAGTTTTTTCTTTGTCTCCCTAGCTTCCCTTTCAGAAGCTTCCCCAACTAATTTTTTTTATAACCACAACTTGTAAATGAGAAACAACCTCCACTCCTTTAGCAACATTCTCTCAAATCCAAGAACCTAGCACTCTCTGTTTAGTGATCAATCTACCTAAAAATTATTCCATAATAATAAAAAGAAAAGGGGACAATGGATCCCCTTGATGGATACCTTTATCTAGTCCAAAGAAATCTTGAGGGCTTCCACTTACCAAAACTAGGAAGCGAGGTATAGAAATAAAACTAATTACCCATCTCACCTACTTTTCATTGAAACCAAATCTCAAAAGGACTTTAACTAAGAAATATCTATCCACCTCATCATAAGCTTTCTTTATATCCATCTTTACCACCATCTTCTCTAGATTTCTTAGCCTTATAGAGTAGATCATTTCATGGGATATAAACTCTCCTTCATAAATAGATCTTCCCATGGAAAAACCACTTTTCTCAATGGAAAAAACAGAGTCTAAAACCTTTTCCAACCTATTTTCCATTACCTTATAGATAATCCTATATATAGTATTACACAAAGTTATCATTCTAAAATATTCAAATTTTGTCATCACGTCCTTTTTTGCTATTAGAGCAATGAAAATGTTATTCAAATTATTTTTAAAAAAAACCACCTTGGTGGAAATCCTCCACAACCTCTAATACTTCTCTCACAATTACATCCCAAAATTATTGAAAAAAAAGTGCAGAGAAACCATCAGGTCTTGGGGATTTATCCCTACCCAAACCCCATACAGACTTTTTAACCTCTAACTTTGACACCTTATCTATTAACATTGTATTTTGATTTTCATAAATTTGTCTCTGATTTACATCTAAGACCTCCATCACCTCAACTTGATTGGCTTCATTCTTTTGTCCATGATTTTGAAAATAGATAACTTCTTCTTTATTAATCTCCTCCTATGTAGTAAACAACTATTCCTCACCCAAATTAATAGAGTAAATATTGTTTGAAGCCAACTTCTCATTCTCATCAAGTTGTGAATTTTATTTTTGTATTCTTAGCACCATCATTAAGCCATGTCTCTCAAGATTTGTGTTTTAAAAAAATATCTTCCCTAGATAGAACCTCTACATATTCCTTACTCAAAAAATTTTCCTTCTCAAAGTCCTCCTAATGCATTATTGAATGAATAACCTTACCATTTAAAGCCTTCAAGGAGGCCTTTAAAGAGATATTCTTATAAAAGATATTATGGTAGTGTTCTCTATTCCAAAATTTCAACTTCTCTTTCTATAATTACTTGAAAAAAAAGCTAAGTTATTACCTTCAAATGAGGGAGCATGTAACCACCATCCTTTCACTAAATCTTTAAAACTCTCTGCTCTTAGCCACATAGAGTCAATTTTGAAAGGAAACATATCCAAGGAAGACTCCTCATGTAATCTTAAACCTATGGGAAAATGATCCAACCCACAAACCAATAGGATATATGCATCACAGGTCCACCTGCAATCAGACCAATCTCTAAACATTAAGAAATAGACTAATTTCTGAACAATATTCACAAAACCCTACCTTTGATTTTTCCAAGTGAACTATCATTTTTTGAAAGGGATGTTTAAAAGGCCATTTTTCATCACAAAATTGTTTAAAATTGTTTGACAAGAAGAAATCCAACCCCTTCTTTCTCTCTTCTCCAAGGAAATAAGGATGACATTAAATTTACCACAGAGGAGAGAAATTTCATCCTCTAGCTACTGAAGAAGCCCTATCAAAGTTATCCAAATAGCTATTATATGTCTATCCTAGGTAGGGCCCATACTTATTTAAAAATTTGAAATTCGTATTAAGCTATTTGGAGAAAACTCAAAACCATTTCCAATGCTTGTCACACTAAACAACCTTGATCTTCACCAATTCCTCTTTCCATAAGAGCCCCAGGCCTCCAGAAGACCATAATGCCTTAGTCCAAAACTCTTCCATATACCAAAACATCTACCTACAAAAGAAAAATCATCCTTTTTTATCTTTGATTCTTGCAGGAGAACAACATCTGATTTCACTTGATCATGACCCTACTTGATCGAGAAAATTTTTTTCAGGGGCATTGTAGCCCCTAACATTTCATGAGAGGAGCTTCATTTCTTCTGGGAAGAGGGGTAATCCCTTCTTGATCTTCATTTTCTCTCTCCAATTGTACTACGAACCTCTATAAGCATAGTTTTTTTTTCTTTTTGGGCTTCACTTTTTTTTTTCCCCCAACTTTAACTTTAGAGTCCTCGGTGTCCAATTGGGATAAAGATCTTTTCTCTATTAAGACACAAATCTCCTCTAAACCAAGAACATCATCTTCATCCTCATTTGTTCCATCCTCTGAGTCTGACTCCATCATTTGACCGCTAGAATGCATTACCAAATCAAAATAGCCCTCCAAGTTCTACATATTTGAGATATGGATATCTTTAAACCCTTCAACATTCTGATCTACTCCCTCTTCCACATCACATCTAGATTCTATAAAAACTTGACAAATAAGCTTCTAAAAATCTTCCTTCGGTTTCTCTAATCTTCCTGAAAGATCATTCCCTTGTCATTCCTCATTAGAAAGTTTATCTTCCTCCTTTGATTGTTGGAATGAACAATTTTCTTCATGAAACCTATGTATATCACACCAACATTCACCAAAATCTGCTTGAGCTATTTCCTTGGGATATTACTCTTTGCAACAATTTCCCTTCTTCTAGGCTTTTCCCAGCCCTAGAGACTACACATCCATCCTCCTCATGATCTTCATTTAAACATTCCATACAAATCATTAAGTTTTCTTCAATGGAAAGTGACCATTGCCATACACCTTTTGTGTTGTGAAGCTTCATTAGCTCTAGTAACTTGGATGACGCATGTTCCATTGGATGCACATTTAAGGTAACATTTGCAAGGTCACCTTATCCACCATCTCAATTGACTTAATGTATCTACATAGCTTATCACCTATCATTTTGTAAGAGGCTTCATTCCAATATTCATGTAGTATATTTCTCATTCCTATCCAAATCAAAAAAGTTTGAATAGCCTCCTTTCTTGGATTAAAGTTTTCTTTCGAGGGTTTTATAAAAAATCCTTTTGTTTCAAGCATGTAAGGACCACTATTTAAGATCTAATCCCTATCATGCTCACAATCAACAATCATCATATAGAAAATATTTTCTATAGTGTTAAATCCTTTATCCTACCCCTAATTTTTATCAAATTGACTTTTGAGCTTTCCAACTATAGGTCATTCTCCACCCCATTTCATTAAAAAAAATGGCTTTTTAAAAAACTAAACAAATCTTCCCATACCTTAATGTTTAAGTCTAGGCCTAGCACCATGCATGTTTCTTAAGCTAGGTCATTTTTCATAGCTTTCTTCTGTTCCTTTTCTATTTTAGGCCTCCAAAACTTTTGAACCAATGCACTAATATCCACCCTTCCTCCCAAATTTGTCAAAACAAATCTCTTCATTGGATGCCTGAGTTGTTCTTGTCCTCTATGGCCATACTCATCCTTTCCCTTCCCATGAAGCCCTTCCTTAGGCCTCTCACATGGCTCCATGATAGCCTCTGTTTTTATTGGAAAAACTTGACATTTTTTACCATTATCTGATTAGAAAACCCCAACTACCTCTCTATAGCTGAAACCATTATGATGCCTAAAGGGACCCCCATCATTCCTCTTTTGCATTAGATGACTATTTCCAGATGGTCATTAGGGTCTTCTTTGGCTAAACCTTAAACCTCATCATTCTTGTTCCACCATTTAAGAGGAGGGTCATGATTTGGATCCATAATTGTGAACTTTTACATACATATAATCCTAGTATATTGATATTTTCATATTTCATATTTATTTACTTATATTGATTTATTTAGATATAAGTTTCTCTCTAGATAGTTTTGTTTAACCTTAATGTGACAATTAATTAGATCAATATACTTTTTAATATGTTGATGATGTAATATATTTTAATACACATAGATATACACATCGACATAAACATATGCATACACATGCATATATACATAATTATCTAAATTATCTATAATAAGATTTTCAATTATCTTTTATAGTTAATTTACATTTTGTGTGCGTGCGTGCGTGCGTGCGTGCGTGTGTGTGTGTGTGTGTGTGTGTGTGTGTGTGTGTGTGTGTGTGTGTGTGAGTGAGAGCCTACAACACTAATGGTAAATTTTAATTTTTTTTAAAATTATGTTTTATTAAAATATTTTTAAAGACTCACTCCATAAAATAAATTCTTATTTTGTATTAAAATATTTTATTTTATATATTTATTTTTAAACTAAAAACTTGTGCCATCACAACTTAAGATTATAATCATTTATCTTTAAAGTAGATAATATTAGTATAGTTGGATGTTTTAAAAAAAAAAATTGGTAAAGAGTCAACCAATCCACTTAACAAGTACTCCATAAAATAAATTCTTATTTTGTATTAAAATATTTTATTTTATATATTTATTTTTAAACTAAAAACTTGTGCCATCACAACTTAAGATTATAATCATTTATTTTTAAAGTAGATAATATTAGTATAGTTGGATGTTTTATACAAAAATATTGGTAAAGAGTCAACCAATCCACTTAACAAGTACTTTATATTTTCTAGTTTACAAACTTTATACACCAATACATATATTAAAATAAATTTAAAATGATAACATAAAAAATCAATATCATTAATATTATATATATCTTTAAAAATATTTAAAATATTAATAAAAAATTAAAATTAAAATGAATGAAAGAAAATAAATAATATTATATTATTAAATAAGAAAAAAAACTACACTTATTCATTTCCCCAAAGAAAAAAACATATGAATAAGAACAAAATGTGAAAGACAAAGTTTATGGAGCCATACAAGCAAAAGAATAACTTTTGAGAACAGGTGAAGTTTGTAGAAGATGAGAAGTAAAGGTGAATAACTTAAATGACTTGCTATTTATTCCTTCGGTTTCATCTTTAATCTCTAAGATGTTTGGTCATTTTGTTCCTCTATCTCTTGATAAAAAAAGTATGATGACAAATCGAATAAGATAGGTGAATCATACTGTTTACAACTAAAGTTCAAGTTGGGAAATGTTTTGAAGGGACCATAATTATTACATATGTTGTAAAAAGGAAAGAGATACTTATTTAAGTGAAAATGATTTGATTATCTTTGTCTCGATCATGTTCTAAGGCCAAGCTAAAGCTGGGGAATAATTCTAAATCAAGAATTATTCGAGTCAGCATGAAAGAAAGGAATAAATACTCTATGTTAAAGAGTCATCAATTGCAAGAGATTATTAAACAAATAAATGGAAAAAAAAAAAAACAAATATTAAATTGTCAAAATGCGAAGAAAGACTATAATTATTCATTTCCTAAAGGCCCCGTTTGGTTGGGGAAGATGATTTTTTGACATAACCAGGTTATCTTATAACCAGGTTTTCGAAAACCTGGTTTTGTGGTTTGGAAAGCCAATGGTCCGTTTGGTTGACACGGAAGATGAATATACTGTGGACCCCACAATATTATTAAAAAAACTGTCATAAATTTCAAAACCTGGTTTTAATTTCCAATTCCACCTTTTTGTTGGAAGAAACTTCTTCCAATTTTTGACCAAAATTGGAAGATGAAATTGAAAACCAGGTTATAATTTTAACCAACCAAACACCAAAGTTTTTTTGCAAAACCTGGTTTTGCCTCTGATAACCCGATTTTGGCCCTCATCTTCCAGCAACCAAACGGAGCCAAAAAGAAAGCAAGCATAAGAATAAGAGCGAAATGTGAACAAATGAAATTGATGGAGCCACAAGCGTAAGAATAACTTTTAAGAAGATGTGAAGTTTATAAAAGAATAAAGAGGAATAACTTACTTTGCTATTCATTTCCTCAAATGCTTCGTTATTTAATTCCCCTCTCTCCATAACAGAATTAAAAAAGCACCGAATGGGTCTATAGAATTATTACCCTCACCGTCAAAACCAAAGAGAAAATAAAATCGACAATAATAAAGCGAAAGTGATTTCAGTAACTTTGTCCCTACCATCTTCAAGGCAAGGGAAAGGTGAAGAACAGAATAATTAAACGTAGGTGATTGAATAACTTCTGCCCTTGGAAACCTGGGAATCCTTCCAATCTGCTTTCTTATAAATTTGTTTCTTGACCTGCTGTATTCACATTCATTGCAGTTTAGTGTTTGGGCGACATAAAACTATCTGTGTTAAAGAGTCATCAAATTGTAAGACTTCATAGCAGTGTTTGAGAGTTCATCGAGTCATATCTGTGTAATCTGTAGGAATATCTGAGACTGCTTCTAAATTGTTAGAAACGCCGACTTATTTCTTTCTAGTCCATACTCCATAGTAATATCTTCTTAGAGTCCAAGTTTAATCTGATTATTGGTCAAACTTTCAGAGTTGGTAATAGCCTTTGATTGTTCTTCAAGTCTTATCTGTGTAGTCCGCCATAGTATTTGAGAGTGCTTCAGTTTCTCGGTTGTTGTTTACAAAACCAATTATGGCATCCGTTGTGGTTGATGTTGTTCTTGAGAAGCTTGGTGGGATGTTGCTAGATGAGATAAGCACGCAGGTTTCACTTGTCTGTAACTTCAGAAGTGACTTTGAATGGCTGAGCAATAAGCTTGCAAAAATAAGAGGTTATCTCAGAGATGCAGATGCCCAGAGTGCACACAGTTCGTCGGTGAGAAGCTGGCTGTTGGATGTTGCAGAGATCGCCATGGATGCAGAGGACATAGTGGACGAATATGCTCTTCAATTCAAAGGTACGGATGATAATGAGAACTCCCAATCCTCCTGTGTATGTGCTTTTAGCTATTCTCAATTAGTGTTTCGCTATAAAATGGCACGCCGTATTAAGGATGTGAAAGATAGATTGAGGTCCATAATGAAAGATGGAAAGGAGATGAAGCTTGTTGGGGATGTGACTCATTCAGACCAACCCTCTACAAGTACAGCGCAGACTGTAAATCTGAGGGGTTTAAATACAATTGAGAGGGAGTCTCATCCAGTGGCTATTGAGTCCAAGGTTGAAGAAGTCCTCCACCTGCTGAATGACCCCGCCGCTCCTGTCATTGCCATTGTTGGTATGGGCGGCGTTGGGAAGACTTTTCTGATGCAAAATGTTTTCAGCAGAATAAAGGATAAGTTTGATAAGTCAATATGGCTGGCTATTTCTCAGAGTTACTCCCTGAAGAAGTTGCAGGCTGCTCTGGCCATGGAACTGGATTTGAAAGAGGTTGTTGAAGAGAGGGTGGATGAGGTGAAGGCGGCAGAGCTCATTCATGGCCTTTTGGAAAGCACAAGGTTCCTCATTGTGTTGGATGATGTGTGGAGGGCAAACCAGCAAGAGAACTTGGTCCTCGCACTTGGCATTCCAAGGGGGAATAACCGCCACAGCAAGATTGTGGTCACGACAAGAAGCAGACATGTGAGCAGCACCATGAATGCTCTTGTTTATGACCTGCAGCCCTTGTCTGGAGAAGAGAGCTGGAATCTGTTCTGTGCTTTTGCCTTTCAGGGAAATCAACCGCCTCATCATCTTGAAGGGATTGCTCGTCAAGTTGAAGGGGAATGTGGGAGATTGCCCTTGGCTGTCAAAACAGTGGCCGCGTCTCTGGCGGGTAAGAGATTGTCAAGAGTCTGGGAATTGAAATTGCAGCAGCTAAGAGAAGCATCTTCTACCGAGGATCCTATTATGCAAATTCTCAAGCTGAGTTATGATTCTCTCCCTGCTCATCTGAAGCCCTGTTTTGTGTATCTTTCTTTCTTTCCCGAAGACGCGGAAATAGAGTACCAATATCTCATAAACCTGTGGATAGCAGAAGGCTATGTTCCTCATGGAGAGGACCAGCTAGATATTGGATGGAATTATGTACGCGATCTTCAAAGTCTATGTCTGGTTGAGAGAGTAGGCGACATGTATGAACTGGATGATAGAATGTTCAAAATTCACGATTTATTACTTGATTTAGCCATCAGCATAGCAAGAGAAAGTCAATTTGCATTTAGCGTGGAGGAAGATTTCAAGAAAGGCCTCACTGTGCAAACGGGTAGGAGGTATCGCAGAATTTTAATGGGCAAGAGAAGCATAGGCGATGGTGGCATAGATGCCATGACAAAAAACAAGGTATATTCTGCGTCATGTCTTCGCACTCTCTCATTTTCAGAAAATGGGAGCATTCAAAATGTTCCAGCAATCTTGCTAAACGGTGCCAGAGTACTGCGCGTACTTGACTTGAGCGGCACTGAAATCTCATCATTGCCAGATTGTGTTGGAAATTTAAAGCTCCTTAGCGTTTTGAATTTAAGGGGGACAGAGATTACAGAGGTACCAGAATGTGTAAGGAGTAATAAGAGCCTTCGCTTCCTCGACATTTCTGATTGCAGCAGTCTACAACAGTTCCCTGAGTGGATTGGTGAACTTACTTGCCTGGAACATCTGGATATACGTCCACACATTTGGAACACATTTCAAGGACGAATGCCGCATGGAATATGTAGGCTTGTGTCTTTACAGGTACTGAAATTAGATGAGAATAACAATCTATCTGTGGGAGAGAGTGACTTCTTAAAGTTGGACCATTTTGCGAATTTGGTCAACCTCCGTGAAGTGTTGTTAAATATCGAGCACGAGGCTGAATTGAAGAGTATTGAAGATGGGATCCTCGCCACGTTGGTGAAGATGCGTAATTTGACAATAGGCAACAATTGTTCTTCTGATGAAGGTAATCTTCCACCTCTATCGGAGAAAATGTTAGCTATGAAGGATCTTGAATACCTTTTTTTATGTAGCTTTGCAGTGCCAAATTGGATCTGTGGCTTCTCAAATCTGATGCAGTTGAAGTTATGGATTTGTCATTGTGCTGAATATCCAGCACTAGAGATGATGCCCAACTTAATAAAGTTGGAATTGGGTATTAATGATTATTGCAAGGCGTTGCCAGAAGTGTTCGGTAAGCCTGGGGGATTCCCTCAGTTACGTTATTTCCAAATTGGCTGTTTTTCAGTGTTAGAGGAGTTGCCAGAAGTACAAGATGGAGCAATGCCACGACTTGAGATACTACGAGTAACACAGAGTCCCAGTTTGACTAAAATTCCACGTGGGTTGGAGCTCTTGTCAAGTCTGAAAGAGTGTCACTTTTACTATACAGGATTGGCAAATGAGTTTAAAGAAGGCGGAGAATTATGGATGAAAATGAAATCCAAAAATCCAAACGTCAAAATTATTGCGTAGGACTAGTAATTGATTTGTAGGCTAGAATGTTAAATAGTCAAAGTGTGAAATTGTTTCTATATAGTGAGATTGGGAAAATAGTGAAATATTACATGTATATCTTTTAACTTTTTTAATAAGATAGATGATAATTTTATTATTATATATATGTTTTTTAAAATAAAACATATTTATAAAATTGTTATAAAGTTTAAAATTCAAAAATAAATGTATAATACTTTAAAAATATATATATACATAAATCATTTATTGCTTTCAAAAATTAATTAACATAATATATATCATTTATTGCATTTTACAATTAATCAATATAATATATAAATTATTTTTGTCAATTTAATTAGTATAAATATTTTAATATATGTATGGAAAATATAAAATATCATTGACAAGTTCTTTTATCTAATTCAATTTATATTACTTTATTTCAAAATAATTTGTTTAAATGTTATTTGAAAATATTTTGTGTTTACTTAGAATTTATTATACTTATTAAAGAATTGTTTTATTTATTTATTTATGATTAAATTTTTATTTGAAAAATATAACTTTGTAATGTATTTTAAATTCTAATATGAATTTCTTCACTATTTTTTTTTTTTGAGTTATTTTCTAGATTCAGCTTTACTATGTGTTGGTTGCATTTTAGTTTTCATATATAAGGGCACAATGTTATCTGATTATTATAAAATATATTTTATTGTAACTATGAAAAAATACTAGGCTTTCGAATAATTATACTATACACATTTAACATTATATTATTTGTGTTTAATATTTAATAAATTGACATGTATGAGAATAAATGATTGTAAAAGTTGAAGTGAAGACCTTTATAAGTTTCTTTTTAATAATGAAGTCTATATAGAATACCCTTCTATGTTTTTTAAATTATTCACATATTATGTAATTCTTATTTTCATTCCTATTTTCAATCATAGAGGCTAGATCCTATGAAAAATTGATCTTTAAATATACATCTAGAATTCCTTAAATTTTCAACTTGGAAGAAGGAATTTATAGATAAATATTTGGCCAATATTTTAATATTGAGAATTGTTTTATCAAAAAGGAATCATATGGTAATCCTATAAGAAACTATAAGAACTTGTTTAAATTAATGTTTATAAAGAAAAAATTAGTTTAAAATGTGTTTGGCAAAGGGTTTTTTAACAAGGATCTTTCTTATTAGACATGTTGGTTCCTAAGCAATGGAAAATAGTGGATCAACATTGCAATTTTAAAAAATTATTGTTGATAAATGAGTGAGTATTTGAGGGAAGTGCATTCAATCATGGGGGTTTGAGAGTATAACCACAAGCTTTAGGATTGTAAGGGATTCTCCCTTTCCCAACTCTGATCCCATGACCTACCATACGTGCAAGGGAAAACATGCCTCATAAGGAATTTTTGATAGTAAGATCCTTAAAACTCACACACATACACTTCTTTCAAAACTAAAAAAAATCTATCTTTGTTCTTTACAACTTAATATCTATCCAAATCTCACTGCTTAGCCATCTTGTGTTCTTTGGTGTAGCTCTTATCTTGAGAAATGAGTTCGAGGTGCGTGGTTGCTCGTAGAAGATATTAAGTTTCTCTAGTCATTCTTATGGGGGGATGTAAAAAAGAAGAGAATCATTATTTTTATTATGACCTATGCAATTTGAGCATCTCCTTCTCTATGTTTTCTACTCTTGTTCTCCAATTTTGCTTATACTTTACATGAGTTCTTCATATTGGGGTAGTGGAAAATGTAATCTTTAAAAGGAGATTTTGACGGTAGCAATCTAGCAATCCACCATCAAATCTCAATGTGCAGTGTTAAGCTCAATTTATTCTTTGATAGGCTTAAGGACCAAAGCTACAAAGTAGGTATACCTTCATTAATTTTATGCTGGTGTGTTTAATTAGTGCCTTAATTGGTGTTTCGTGGTTATCGATGATGGATTCATTTGGTATAGTTCTAAATTGAGGTATTAGATGAGTACTAGATACTTATTCTTGTCCTAATGTAGGTTTGTGTTATATCGATGAAGATGTATGTCCCAATATGTTGTAATTGTATTGCACTTAGGTTCAGTGTAAATCAGCTTAGACTTTAATGTTTCCCTAATATAGCCATAGTTACAAAGTTGTAGATCTCATTGCAACCTAGTGCATCAAGTTTTGCACAAATGAGCTGACTCTTGAAATGAATAAAATCCAAAAATATGGAGAAATATTTAGTAAGTAAATATTGAAGTTGGACCACACGAAAGAGTAGGATACTTTATGATCTGAGGTCATTCAAAATTGATGTGTGATACATTTGGAAGGTAATCTTGATTTACTAGTTGCAACTTAAGATCAGTTCAAGAATTTGTTTAGAGGCATGTCACCATTGGTTAAGTTATATCATTGAGCTTGGTGGTTGTCTCATTTGTTGGTGCTTTATTCAATTGGTTTCTGAGCTAGGTGGTGGGCTCATTTTCTTGTGCATGATAATTGTGTTAGCCTTAGAAGTATAAAGCATCCTTTCCAAACTCCATTCTTGGTTGAAAAATTTTATATGGGGTATTTGGGTATGCTATCTTTATGGTCTTTGAGCCACAATGAGAGTAATCACTATGCTTCATTCCAATTCTTGTGACTTGATGTAAGGTGTTTTGGTGAGATTTTTGTCTGGGATGCAAGTTATAGGAATTCACTCAGTGCCAAAATACTCTCATGTAAGTTTCTTTGGTGCATATAAATAAGATGATTTATAATGGTTGAGTTATTAGTGATCTCTTTGACATGGCGATATATTTTGGTGTTACAAAAGACACACTCATATCCCATGTTGGTTTCATTCTTGAAGATTTCATCAACTATAGAATCCTACGTTGAAGGTCAGGCTTCATACTCTATCAACCTAAGGTTGTACACATCTTGCTCCTTTAAGGATATCAAATCCCTAGTGAAGTCACTTATGCAGGTATGACATAATTATGAAAAGAGGCTCAGAATTCTTTCTTACATGGGTTTGTTGTACAACTCTGATTTGGGATTAATGTAGGATTCTTCATACAGTATTGGTGCATCAATATAAGATCTTTATTGAGCAAGGTTCTATCTATTAGAAACAATAGTCCACCAAGATAACTAAGAGAGGCAAGTGAATCAGTTATCCAATAATTAAAAAATATATCTTCATTGACCAAAATTAACCATTCAGCCAAAGTAAACATCAGCCATAATAAAGTGCACATAAATAATTACACTAAATATGTTGACTCGGGAAACCCTTGATCAAAGGGAAAACGCTGGTGGGAATGATGCCCACAAGATGATGTACTAATATAAATATTCCTTGTTAGAGGATGAACCCTGTTAAGAGTCTATTAAAATATTTAGTTAGAGTCCCTATTAGGAGACTGTGAATCCATGTTAGGAGATTTCAATCCTATTAGGAGTTGTGGTATAATGTATGCAAGAAGAGCCCATTGCCCAAACATGCAATTTCAACTACAAGAAGAGCTCACTACTCAACCAAGTAATTTACTATTATGTTCCTCTTTCCTCTTCTCTTTCCTCTATCTTTTCAACTAGACCAATCACTGTCAGACCTTGCAAACTAGGTCATGAACCTTGGATCCAAATACGAAACCTTGGATCACTCAACAAAACTCCAGCAATGAAGTTTCCTTCACTTCCACACTACTCTGCTCAATTTAGCATGTCGTACCCTCTGCTACTTATTGATCATTCATAATCCACATTCACACACACCATGATAAAGGAAAATGTCCTTCTTGTATACTAAGTCCATAAAACAATTCCCTGAGTCAACTGTTAGACCTTCTCAATTAATTATTATAGTCCACTACATTAAGAACATGTTAGACTTAGTGATAACATAAATCTTCTGCCTTGTAATTTGAATAACTTATTGTGCACACAATATTATGACAAGAAAGCTTAGCAATGTCATCATCAACATGTCTTCTCCATGTCCTTAACCTCGATCCTCAAGATATCAACTTTGTTAAGAGATATAACAAGTTTACTAGAACATGCCTCAGTAAACTCTATCTCAGAACAAACATCACCAAAACTTACATAACTTCTTCTAGACTTATCCTTTCTCCTTCCAATGTTAACCACATATACCAAATACTCAAAAGTATCTCCCCATAACCTTGGGTGGTTATAATACTCAACTAACCATCTGTGCCAACTTGATTTCTTTGTTGTTCTTCTGTCAGATACCATAGAAAATTGTTATGTTGATATCAATGACAAACACAATCATGAATGCAACATATCATCATAGTAGTACTCAACCATAGGAATATCATCAACATTCATGCTTCCAATTAATCTTCCAACAATCTTCCAAATCTTCCAACAATTTCCCCCTTTGGCTTTGGTGGAAATATAGATGAAAAACACGTAGTTCCAAGAATACCAACAAAAGACTGTTCATCTTCAAATCTACTTCGTTAGCCATTCTCCCCCATTGATATACCTCAATTTTCTCTATACCAAAATGTTATTTTTCATATTGTGCTTATACCAAACATCTTCCTCAACATAATATTTTTCATGCCAAACTTCTCCCTAATTGACATCAATGTCAAAGGTTTTAGCAACCAACATGATTGCATTAAACCCTACAACAACTGATACTTACTCAACTCGAGAGTCAAAAGACATTGTTGAAAACAATAACAACATTAACAGGAGTCCTATATGATTCTATTCATCATATATACTCCCCCATACAAGAAGCATCAACATTCAGTCCAGACAAGCAATTGTGCTCTATTACCCTGCACTGATGCACTCTTGCATCTTCTACTCTGATGTAGGAAGGGGCATTACCCCAAGCATACCTTGCAAATACTCAAAAGTCTCTTTGGGAAGAGGCTTAGTGAATATATCCGCAATCTTCTCTTTAGTGCTCACATACACCAATCTGATTTCCTTTTCTACAACTTTTTCTCTTAATAGATGATACTTAATAGAAATGTGCTTTTTCCTCGAATGCAACACTAGATTCTTAGACATTTATTGTGCTTGTGTTGTCACAATGTATAACAACAGGTTCACTAATTTCTATCCTTATATCCTTCACCATTTTCTTCATCCAAATGACTTGATTGTAATTATTTGTTGTTGCAACATACTTTACTTCTGTTATACTTTATAATGTATAATCTTGCTTCTTACTTAACCAAGAAACCAATCTTCCTG
The DNA here is from genome assembly GCA_028749045.1 of Cupressus sempervirens. NCBI lineage: Eukaryota > Viridiplantae > Streptophyta > Pinopsida > Cupressales > Cupressaceae > Cupressus > Cupressus sempervirens. Next base: position 183,583,662 of record CM053786.1, on the reverse strand, counting down.
CAAGAAAGAAAGCTCCTCCATTAGTGCTCTTTCTCTCATCCATACTACCTGCCCAATCTGCATCAATATAAGCACTTAGAGTAAAATCATTAGTTTTTTCATACCATAATCCAAACTCAGATGTTCCCTTCAGATATCTAAATATCCTTTTGACTGGTGCACAATGTGCTTCATTGGGATTAGCCTAGAATCTTGCAACAATTCCAACTACATTCACTATATCTGGCCTTGTGTGAGTTAGATATTGCAAACCTACGATCATAGATCTGTACTTTTTCTCCTCAATGGTAGGTGTCTCATCCTTTGTAGATAATTCGTGCCCAGTTATCGTAGGTGTTCTAATGGGTTTATATGTTTCTAAACCAAACCTTTTCATTAAATCCTTCAAGTACTTAGTCCGAGAAATAAAGATTCCTTCTTTATTTTGTACAATTTGCAATCCTAGGAAATATTTCATCTCTCCTATCATATGCTCATTTCAAATTCTTTCTTCGTCTCTTCTGCAAACTTCTCACTTTCTTCATCATTTCCTTCAAATATGATGTCATTAACAAATATTACCAAAAATTATTAAACCATCACCAGTTTCTTTCCAATACAGATTACTATCTGCCATAGCTTTTCTATATCCAAGTTTGGTCAAATGTTTGTCCAACCTTGCATACCAGATTCTGGGTGCTTGCTTCAATCCATACAATATTTTCCTTAGTCTCCATACTATGTCCTTATTATTTGTCAAAGGGCATCCTTCAGGCTACTCAATGTACACTTCTTCTTTAAGTTCTCCATTCAAAAATGTTGACTTGATATCCATCTAATACACTTTGAATTTATTTTGTGTTGTGTAGGCTAAGAATAATCTTACTGCTTCTATTCTAGCTACTGGAGCATAAGTCTCCTCATAATCTATTCCTTCTTTCTATGAGTAACCTTTACATACCAATCATGCTTTGTTTTTTAACAACTTTTCCTTGTTCATTCATCTTGTTCCTGAATACCCATTTAGTTCCTATAACATTATTGTCTCCTGCTCTGGGGACCAATTCCCATGTCTCATTCTTTACTATCTGATCCAATTCCTCTTTCATGGATTGTTTGCAATAGTCATCTTTGCATGCTTCATCTACATAGTCTTAGGCTCAACTTGAGATATCAAGAATATTTCTTCATTTACTCTTCTTCTTGTCATCACACCTTTATCTTTGCTTCTGATGATCTTCTCAAATGGGTGATTCTTTATCATATTCTTTCCTAAAGTAGGAGTTGTTGTTTCAACTCTTGACTCTACTGAAGGTTTCAATCCATGTTCTTGCCTTGACTCTCCTTCATTTTGCAAATCTTTGTTAGTCTCAATAAATACCTCATCATTCCTTGGCTTAGTAACAACATCATTAGCAGAGTTGTAATCAACTATTCTCTCTTGTATCCTAAATTTCTCATCAATCCTGACATCATAATAGTCTTAGTTCTCATATTATAACATCTATAAGCTTTTCTTTTCAATGAATAACCAAGAAACATACCTTCATCACTTCTAGCATCAAACTTACCAATATCATCATCTCTTTTGATATAACACTTACTCCCAAAAATTCTAAAATACTTAACTATAGGTGAGTGACCAAACCATAGTTCATAAGATGTCTTGTTTGTATCTTTCCTGACTTGCACTCTATTCATAGTGTAGACTTCTCCAAAATTTCTTGGATACATCATTCTTTGCTAACATAGCTCTAGCTGCTTATGTAACTGACTTGTTCCTTCTCTCTACAACAACATTCTGTTTAGGGTTTCTTAGAGCTGATAACTATCTTTTAATTCCATTTTCTTCACAAAACATGTTAAACTCATTCAAAGTAAATTCTCCTCCTCTTTCTAATCTTAAACATTTAATCTTCATACCAGATTCATTCTCAACTCTATTCTTGAATATCTTAAATTTGTTAAATGCCTCAGATTTCTCATTAATAAATGCAACCCACATCATTCCAGAAAAATCATCAAGTAGAGGATGAATGCACAAAGTTGGGTCACAAATTAGTGGAATGAGACCTCTTAGAAATGGGTACCCAATTTTAAAAAATGGACACCCATTTTTAGCTCAAGTACCTAACCCTAAATTTTAAAAAATGGGCACCCATTTTTTTTAAAATTAGGTAACCATTTTTTATTTTCAAAAACGAGTATTTGTTTCTCAAGAAATTTAAAAATTTAATTTTTTATAGAAATGGGTACCCATTTTTTAAAAGTAAAAACCGAGTACTCGTTTCTAAAAAAAATCAATTTTTTTAAGTTTTGGGGGGATTTTACATGCCGCCTTTAGTTTTTGAAAGTAAGTACTCGTTTTTTGAATTTTAAATAACAGGTGCCTATTTCTTCCAACATGAGGCAGGATTTTTTTTCTCTCCTCAAATTTTGGTTTGGGACAAGCTTGGTGAGATCAAGCCTATGCCTTGGCCTCTCAACATTTGACTAAGGTATTGAACTGACAAATTCATGCCTTGCCATAATTTTTAGAGGGTCTTCCCGATCAAATTAGTTTACGAAACAAAAACCCATTAGAGGTCTCACTGTCATGATTTTAGAAATATAAATTTTATAGTGTCATAATTTTATTTACTACTTTTTATTTTTTTAATCAAAGGTGGTACTTAAATGTTAAATAGCGATGTTCAGTAAAACTTTAATAACTTTTTTATTTTATGATTTTTCTTAAATAAATCTATATGTCATCAATCTACATTCAATTCTTTTGAAGTTTTAAAAAAATTGAAAAAAGTGAAATTTTGATCAAATTATGGTGTTTTTACACGAGAGGTTTTAAAATTTACCTTTATAGCCAATTAAAAATTATTAATAAAAAATTATTCATCAAAAAATTTAAGAAAAATATTCTCATCAATCTTTGGTGTGTTAGGTAACTTTGTTTAAAAGGATTCACAAAAATTCATATATTTGTGTCAAATTATGGTGTTCATACACGAGCGTAGTATGGTCCTAAAACAAGCATTTTGAAAAAGTGGTTTTTAAAGATCCATACCAAAAAAACAATCTATCATATGGGTGTACAAATAAATTACATATTCAAAAAGAAGATTCTAGGCACTAAAAATTTTTTTTTTTGAAATTTTTAAATATTTAATCTCTAAATGGCTCAAATTTTGGCATAAATTGACAAAATATTTCAAAAATAGGAAAAACACTTCCACTTGTTGGCCAAAAGTGAGACCCAACTTCTGACACTGACCCTAGAATCATTAAATACCTCTCACCATAGAATCCTTTAGTCTTTGTAGGACCACTGAGATCAGTGTGTATGTAATCTCCAACTTCAGTGTAGTGGTGAAGTTCTTGCTAGGAAAAGAAGTTCTGTTATGCTTAGCCAAAACACATTCCTTGCAAATCGTGTTAGTAGGCTTTACAATCTTTGGCAAATCTCTAACTACAAACACTCTACTAGTCCTCACAATACTATCAAAGTTTATGTGAAATAATCTCTTATGCCATAGCCAACTGTCATTTACCTTTGCAACCAAACATGCCATTTCAATAGCATTCAACTAAAATACATTACCAATAGATTAGGTTCCTATTCCAATTACCTTTCCATCTTTATTTTTGATCGTGCATGTCTTTTGTGTGAATTGCAATTGATAACCTTTGGCTACTAGTTCTCCAACACTCAAAAGATTCTACTTTAAACCATCAACAAAGTATACATCATCAGTGTTAGTTTTACCATTAAGAGTTATAGATCCAATACCTTTGACTTGGCATGGTGCATTTTTTTCCAACTCTGACAATTCGTTTGTGCTGACTTTTAAAGTTAACAAACTGTTAATTATTGTTAGTTGGACAGCTGTTATTTTTGACCCGGAAATAGCAGCACTATTTATGGGTAGCTTGGATAGCTGTTCGTCCTTATCTATGAATAGCGGTTGTATTTATGGGTGGTTTGGACAGCTGTTTGTCCACTTGCCAAAAATTAGTAAATGGTTATTATTTACTAATTTTAGAGATTCCCTTTTGGACACCTTGCAACCAATTCTATTATTGGTTGTTGAGTTGTCTTAATCTTAGCCGTTGGTTTGATTTAATCTTGGTCATTGGTTTACCAACGAGAGTAGTATAAAAAGGGGTATAGGGGGCATTTGGAGAGAAAGGCGGTGAAGCTTTGGTGAAGCTGTTTGCAATGTTAGCAAATAGTCTTGCAGTGTTAGCAAGGGTGCAGTGTTAGCGTGGGGATAGCAGTGGGAAATATCAGCGGGAGAAATTAGGAGGTTGTCGGAGTTCTGCCAGTGAGAGGCAAGGAATTTTGTATCTCTTGATTTGCTGAAGTTTAATATAATTTCTCATCTGTAGAACTGGTTTTCCCTTAGGGGTTTTTCCAGGGACAATTTGTCCGAAAATATTGTGTTGATTCTGTTGCGCATTTCTTTCCGTATTTTAAGTGAAGTTGCAGTTGTGTTATTTTTCGATATTAGCTGGGAATTTATTTTCAGCAGTTTAATAATCATTTGTGATAGGAGATTAATAATCAGTGACTGCAATAGTTTGATTTTTCACATGGTATCAGAGCATTGTTAAGGGTAGAAGAGTTTTGCCCTAGGAAAGAAATTTTGATCTCTTTAGATTTATTATTGCTTTAAACCCTTGAGATGGCTTTAGCTGGTTTGAGAGATCAGGATAGATTGGATGGTGCCTCAAATTTTGGTGTCTGGAAGGCCAGAATTTCTTTATTGTTGGAAGAGAATGGTATCAAGGATTATGCTACCAGTGGTGTACCTGTACCAACGGATGCAACACAGCTTGCAACATATAGGAAGGACGATGCCAAAGCGAGGAGGATTATCCTTGATGGTGTCAAGGATCATATTGTTCCACATATCTCGGAGCTAGATACAGCAAAGAAGATGTGGGACGCCATTTTAAATCTGTACCAGAATGCTACCACTAACAGGAAGTTGATTCTCAGAGAGAAGCTAAAGAATACCCGGATGAATCAGGGAGAAGACGTCACAAGTTACCTCACTAGGCTCAGACTTGTCAAGGATGAGTTAGCAGCTGTTGGAGATAGCCCTAGTGATGATGAGCTAGTGAGAATAGCCCTAAATGGGTTTACTAAACAATGGAGTGTCTTTGTTCAAGTTGTCAGTGGACGAGATACTTTACCGAGTTGGGATCGACTATGGACTGATTTCACTCAGGAGGAGTTTAGACTAAGACTTGTCAATGGGGCCAACAAGAGTCAGAAAAATGAGGTGGAACAAGAGAACGTTGCCCTAGCGGGTAAAGGGAAAGCAAAGAAGGGATCTAGCAAAGGATCAAATTCACAAAGTGAAAAGAAGAAGAAGGACCTTTCTAAGGTTAAGTGCTTTGGATGTCACGAGTTTGGCCACTATGTCAGTGATTGCCTAGAGAAGAAAAAGGGTAAGAAGCAGGTGGCAGCTTCAGCAAGTGCAGAAGAACTCTCCAGCAGAATGGAAGATGAGTTTGCACTCATAGCTTGTATGGTTAGCTCAACCTCACAGTGTGTTTGGTATATAGATAGTGGGGCGTCATTTCATATGATAGGAGTTAGACAGTACTTCTCCAGTTACAAGGAGGAGGACACCAACATCCAGATTTCTATGGGAAACTTGTCCAAACTCAACCCTGTTGGGAAAGGGACTGTTCAGTTTCAGAGGGAGAATGGAAAGATAATTCCTCTTCATGATGTGTTATATGTGCCGGGCTTAGGTATGAATTTGATTTCTGTATCTGTTCTTCAGGATAGGGGGTATAATGTACTCTTTAGAGGGACACATGTGTTGATTAAGCACAAGGATTGGAAATCACCCATAACTATTGGAGTTAGTAGTGGTCGCCTTTATAGATTGCAGTTTGATACTCCTAAGGCACTTATGAGCAACAATAATCCTAGAGATCTTGGAGAGCTATGGCATAGGAGGATGGGCCATATTCATCATGGAGCACTTAGATTGCTTCGTGAGACTGTGACAGGTGTTCCGGAGGTGAGCACAGAGCATGACGATACATCTAAGGAGAAAGATGTAGATCCCACTTTATATAGATAGTTGATTGGTACGCTTTTGTATTTGGTCAACACTAGACTAGATATAGCATTTGCAGTAAACTCTCTTAGTCAGTTCATGGTTGAACCAAAGAGAATGCATTGGATAGCGGCTAAGCATGTGCTACGTTACTTGTGTGGTACAGTCAAGTATGGGATCAAATATGTTCGAGGTGAAGGTATCAGGTTGATAGGCTATACTGACGCAGATTGGGCAGGAAGTACAACAGACAAAAGGAGCACTTCAGGGTGTTGTTTCAGCTTGGGATCAGGAGTTGTATCTTGGTTCAGCAGGAAGCAGAAGTTTGTGGCTCTAAGTTCAGCAGAAGCAGAATACATAGCAGCTAGCATGGCGACATGTGAAGCTATATGGCTTCGGAAGTTGTTAGTAGCCTTGTTTGGTCAGAAGGTTGAGACTACTGTGATACATTGTGACAATCAGAGTTGCATCAAGTTGTCTGAGAATCCAGTGTTTCATGATAGGTCTAAACATATAGATATCAGATATCACTTCATCAGAGATTGTGTACAAAGGGGAGTTGTTCGACTACAATACATACCTATAGATGAGCAGGTAGCAGACATTCTGATGAAGGCTTTGGGAAAGGCCAAATTTATCTTCTTCAGAGATAAGATGGGTGTCATGCAGAACAGCTTCCTCGCTAAGAGGGAGTGTTAATTATTGTTAGTTGGACAGCTGTTATTTCTGACCCGAAAATAGCAGCACTATTTATGGGTAGCTTGGACAGCTGTTTGTCCTTATCTATGAATAGCGGTTGTATTTATGGGTGGTTTGGACAGCTGTTTGTCCACTTGCCAAAAATTAGTAAATGGTTATTATTTACTAATTTTAGAGATTCCCTTTTGGACACCTTGCAACCAATTCTATTATTGGCTGTTGAGTTGTCTTAATCTTAGCCGTTGGTTTGATTTAATCTCGGTCGTTGGTTTACCAACGAGAGTAGTATAAAAAGGGGTCTAGGGGGCATTTGGAGAGAAAGGCGGTGAAGCTTTGGTGAAGTTGTTTGCAGTGTTAGCAAACAGTCTTGCAGTGTTAGCAAGGGCAAAAGAGAGAAGCTTTTGTGAAGTAGTTTGCAGTGTTAGCAAACAGTCTTGCAGTGTTAGCAAGGGCGCAGTGTTAGCGTGGGGATAGCAGTGGGAAATATCAACGGGAGAAATTAGGAGGTTGTCGGAGTTCTGCCAGTGAGAGGCAAGGAATTTTGTATCTCTTGATTTGCTGAAGTTTAATATAATTTCTCATCTGTAGAACTGGTTTTCCCTTAGGGGTTTTTCTAGGGACAATTTGTCCGAAAATATTGTGTTCATTGTGTTGCGCATTTCTTTCCGTATTTTAAGTGAAGTTGCAGTTGTGTTATTTTTCGATATTAGCTGGGAATTTATTTTCAGCAGTTTAATAATCATTTGTGATAGGAGATTAATAATCAGTGACTGCAATAGTTTGATTTTTCACACAAACATGTTTACATCATCAGTCATATGATGTGAACAACCACTGTCAAGAATCCAATTAGATTTATCTCAAACTATAATACCGAAGCTACCTTCTCTAGAATTTCTTCTTTAATTGCCATAAATCTAATTTCATCATCACTAGCACTTAATGCTTGTTAATCAGAATCATTATCTTCATTTACATATAAACATTCTCTATCTTTTCTAGATTTGTGATTTCCCTTATACTTTTTCTCTCTTTTAGGACACTTAGATGCATAATGACCATATTTATCACAAGTCCAACATTTAAGGATTTTCTTATCTCCTTTTTCTCTTATTACTAGAAGGGCTACTCTTTCAATCTTTCTATCTTCCTCGAATCTATTATTGTTAAAAAAATCTCCTCTAGCACTTGTGCTCCTTAATAAATTAGGTTGAATATTCAAGGCACTAAAAGTTGTCTCTATTCTGGTCAATTGTTCAGACTGTCTAAGTTCATTCTCAATTGCTTCAAGTCTTCCAAGTAATGTCTCCTTTGTGAAATATTTGGTACAAGATATTAATAAATGTACCATTTGAATTGTTGACTTAAATGGTGGTGTTAGAGTCTCTCTTCCATATAACCTCGTCATCTTCTTTGGTTCCTCCTTGAGCTTTAATACCAACAGTAATTTTTGATATCTTGCCTAAATATGTTCTTACATATTCATCTTCCATCATTTTAGCATCTTGAAATGCAGAAATCCAACTTTGTAACCTCAACTTCTTAAAATGTACATCGCCTTCAAAACTATTTTCCAAAGTTTTCCAAATCAAATGTGAAGTAGCAAGTGATTTTACTTGATTGTACTCAATTTCAAGAAGTGTAGTCAATAGTGCTTCTCTAGCTCTCATGTCACACATGAAAAGGTTTCTCTCTACCTCAACAATGGGGGGGGGGGGGGGGGGGGGGGGGGGCTCGCTTGTCAAATCAATTATCCAATAATTAAAACATATATCTTCATTAACCAAACTTAACCATTCAACCAAAGTAAATAAAAACCATAATAAAGTGAACATAGACAATTACACCAAATATGTTGACTAGGGAAACCCTTGATCAGAGGGAAAACCCCAGTGGGAATGATGCCCACAAGATGATATACTAATATAAATATTCCTTGTTAGAGGATTGACCCTATTAGGAGTCTATAGAAACATTTAGTACAGAGTCCCTGTTAGGAGACTTTGAACCCCTGTTAGGAGATTTCAACCTTGTTAGCAGTTGTGGTATAATGTATGCAAGAAGAGCCCACTGCCCAAACATGTAATTTCAACTACAAGAATAGCTCACTACTCAACTAGGTAACTGACTATAATGTTCCTCTTTTCCTCTACTCTTTCCTTTGTCTTGTCAATAAGTCCAATCATTATTAGACCTTGTAGACTAGGTCACTAACCTTAGACCCAAATACCAAACCTTGGATCACTCAGCAAAACTTTGACAATGAAGTTTCCTTTAGTTCTGCATTGTTCTTCTCAACTTCGTATTTTGTACTCTCTACTTCTTATCGATCATTCACAATCCACATTCACACACACCATGATAAAGAAAAATGTCCTTCCTTTATATCAAGTCCATAAAACAATTCCTTGAGTCAATTGTTAGACCTTCTCAATTAATTATTATAGGACCACATTAAGAACATGTTACACTTAGTGATAACATAAATATTCTACCTTGCAACTTGAATAACTTTTTGTACACACAATATTAGGCCAAGCAAGCTTAGCCATGTCATCACCAACATGTCTTCTCCATGTCCTCAACCTTAATCCTCAAGATACCAAATCTGCTAAGAGATATAACAAGTTTACCAAAACATGCCTCTATAAACTCTATCTCAACACAAACAACACCAAAACTTACATAACTTCTTCTAGACTTATCCTTTCTCTTTCCAACATTAATTGCATATACCAGATACTCAAAAGTATCTCCCATAACCTTAGATGATTATAATACTCAACTAATCATCTGTACCAACTTGATCTTTTTGTTGTTCTTCTATCAGATACCATAGAAAATTGTTGTGTTGACATCAATGATAAAAATAGTCATGAATGTAACATATCATCATAGTAGTACTCCCCCATAGGAATATCATCAGCATTTATGCTTCCAACCAATCTTCCAATACTATCCATTACTAAATTTCTTCTAAGTTTGGAAAAATATTTTAAATAGAATAGATTTGTATTTTGTGTATGCGTGATTTTAGGGAATGACTATAAGGGTTAGTGTGGTTGCTTCACAACTATCTTGTGTAGCTTTTTCTTAATCAGTGCATTGAGGATACAAAAGTCAATGTGTAATATTTGATAAGTAGTGTGCCTAAGTAGAGGCCTCCTCATGAGTTAGAATTGTATTATCAATGTTAATGTGGAAAAATATTTTAAAGAGATTGGTTGGGATCTCGAGCCATGGTTTGAGGTAAGACCTTAAAAATACTTTATCTGATGAAGCTTTCTGCTTAAGCTTTGTTATGTTACACAATTGGCCTAAGGTGATGGGATTAAATGACCTAAGCAAGTGAAAAGTGTGGTGGATCCAAGTCTTGAAACTTACTTTAGTTGTTAATATAATGGTTATCTAGGATAAATAGTTGCATAGATTGGAGCTAAGTCTTCTAGTGTCTTTGGTCCTACCCTAAACCCCAAGATAGTCATAAGTAATGTCCAACTTAGAGAACTAGACCATTCAAAAAGTATTTGAATAAGTGGTTATTTGTGATATTATCAATTCAAATTAGATTTGATGATTAACTTGCATGGTTCTTGGATGATATTTTGTTATCGCTGCATTCACAGAGTAGCCACTAGGACTATTGCTTGGTGATAGGTCATCTCAAGACTACTACAATTAGATGAATTATGAAAGTGTAGATGATAACTAAGAGTTTTTTTTAGTGTAATATATGTTTTAAGTTCCAATGTGAGCCATAACATTGTTGGTTTATTAATGTATGCATGGATGAGACAAAATCTCTAGGTGTGTGCACCAAGATAATGTGAAAAAGAGGGGTAAACATGGACACTTTTTTAAAAAAAATCAGGTAAACCTGATCTTGGAAGACCCATTTGAGGGCCATGCACTCAAAAAGAGAAAATGTGTAGAACACAAATAATCGTATTACTTTGAATCTATTTTCTAAAATAATAAGGTTTTTGAAAAATGAATAAGATTAAGAGGGTCAAAGCTCATGAACATGTAAAAAATTATTCATTTTTTTGTTGAAAAACATGACATAGAACTTGTTTATGTGCACTCAACAAAACATATAGTTATATTTAGTATTTTGAATAAACCTTTAGTAGTGTGATAGGTAAGAGTAAGATCTATAATTTGTGTATTTTTTCATAAATCTTTGATGAATAGTATTTTTCTATGATTTTTTGAAGTGACTCCATCCTTAATTATGGTGCATCTTTGTGCACTGGGCATAACTTGCATCAAAATACTCTAAAATATACACTTTCAAAAAAAAAGTGTATAGAATCAATTGTAGAACAATAATACATAATGCATTTTCTATTTGGTTAACTGGATCAAAAATTATTTTTAAAAACGGTAGATATATGTCCAAGAGGACTATCAAGACACTAACATATAAAAATCAACTTCACAATATAAATCTTGTCCAAAAGTCAAAGAAATTATATGGTTAGAAATGTCAGAAAACGTGTGAGATTATGAAGGTAATTTTAGAGATACACGCTTCATCATTTGCAAACTTGATGAAGTTAAAGATGAGAATTGATCTTAGAAGTTGAAAAATGTCTAAAGCTACTAAAAGTGGACAGAAAGCTTCAACCCAAGCCTTTGCATAGTTAAACAGGCCTATACCAAGCCTAAATATGATCATGTATTTATGTTAATAAAATGTTATTGTGTTATTCTTTGTATGACTAAATTTTCATACTAGATATAATGTGATCACGTTATGTCTCAAATGTCTATAGTAGACATAAAGCAATAAAGTTATGTGGCCAGTCAACTTAATATCTTAGTAACAAAGGATTGGACATCCTTTCACATTGATTATATGGTCAGACAACATCATGTGTTTTACTTAAAATAGTACACTAACTTCATTTAATTTGTCAAACTGTAGGCATAAACTTTAGAGGATGAGTACAAAGTATATGCTCTAGTTCTTCTTTAAGTCATTACAACTAAAGAGAAGGAAATGCTAAAGGAAACCTATGCTAGAAATTGAAACAATAACTTAACTCAAAGCCTAAAGTAATGTTGCAAAAAATAAACCTATCTATGCATCTATGTTGTAGGAACAGTTCACTAATTTTGTTATCAAAGCTTGTGGGAGCAAAAAAATTCTACCTTGCAAGGAAATAAACAAGAAAATCAAATCTATTCTAATAGAATAGTTCACTCACCAAGTGGGCCCCCTTAGATAAGTGAACAGAAAAGACAATCAAGATAAAATAAATAAACTTGAACTGTTTATTCATTCATGGTGAAAGATTGCACTTGATTAAAAATAGTATCACACTCTACTACTATGAAAACCAACTTATCCTATTCTTCTTCCAAAACTCTACTCAAAGCTGCAAAAAACATTATTTAAAGAAAACTACAACTACTTCCTAACTCTATGTGTTGGATATAATTTTTCAATTGTGTGTTGTCTTTGATGTCACACAAATGTCATATCAATCATCAGATAGTGTCTACCAAGCTCAGAAGGTTAGCTAGACAAAAAATAGTGTCTACCAAGCTTAGAAGGTTAGCAAGGCAAAGGATAGTGTCTACCAAGCTCAGAAGGTCAGCTAGACAAAGAACAAAGTCTACCGAGCTCAGAAATTCAACAAGACAAAGAAGCAGTTCTTACCGAGTTCACTCGGTCATCAAAGGTAATGTGAAAGAAGCAGTTCTTACCAAGTTCACTCGGTCATCAAAGGTAATGTGGAAGAAGCAATTCTTACCAAGTTCACTCGGTCATCAAAAGTAATATGGAAGAAGCAGTTCTTACCGAGCTCTCATGAAGGAATTCAGTTCTTATCGAGCAAACTCGATAGCCAAAGAATTTTACAGATATTGCAATGTTAACCGAGTTAAGAAGGTTAACTCAAGAAATTCGTGGAAGCAGTATTTACCGAGAAGGGTCTGCCAGTAAAGGATTTCACTATTTTATGAAATAATGTTTATTTGATTCAGAGTAATATCTATAGCCGATTGATGTATGGTTTATTGATAAATGTAACATGTAAATGGGCCAACTTGAATTTCTGAATGGTATAAGTAAGAGGTCAAGTCACGAATTCTAAGTGTGAAAAAGTGAAATTAATGAGATATGAGGACTGATTATTGTGGAAGCAAATTTGAAGGATGGTCAGAGATCATTGAGGAGCAACAGAGCCATACTTGATCAAGGAGGATCTAATGATGCTGAAACGAGACCTGTAGCCAGCAAATTTAGTTGCATCTTGTTTAGGTCAATTCATTGTTGCTTTCTAACCATTGTAGCAGTGATTTCAAATCTCTTAACAGAGTTGGTTTAACAGCCATTTTGTAAATCCTCTAACAAGGTGATAGTTCAGTTGAATTGTTCTAAAGACCTCTAGCAAGGCCACTCCTAACAGGGTGATTAAATCCTCTAACACAGTCACACCTAACAGTGTGTATTGTAACCTTTAACAGGGTTGGCTCCTAATAGGGCTCACTTCAAAAGAGTGAAAAATTGGTGACTAGTTACTTGGTGGTTTTTCTCATATTGGGTTTCCACATTAAATCTGGTGTCTCTTGTGTTCATTTTATTTTCAGTTACATGTATGAATGCTTGAAGATAAGTAATAGTTTAATTTATTGAGTTACAGCATTTTGTTTACCAAGTATCAGTAGTAACTAGATCTTTAAGACATCTAAGAGATTTGTGGATTAATATTTGTGAATAACTGATTCACCCCCCCTCTTAGTTACTCTATCTTTAATCCTAACAATTGGTATCAGAGCTTTTGGTGCTTACAAGAAAAGATTTCAAGGATCTAAGCTAAATGTCAGGATGTCTTACAAAAGGGAAATTCCAAGACTTAACAGGGACAACTTCTCAGCATGGAAAGGATTGATGAGGCTTCATCTGGCTTCTATTAGTGATATAGGGCTGAAGTACCTTGATGAAAAATATGAAGAACTTTTTGGTACACTATCTGTCAATGATATTTCTGAAAAGAAGACTCACAATAACATGATGATAGATATAGCATCTGCTCTGAGTTATGAAGAATTTGATGATATCAAGGATTGCAAAATTGCCTTTGAAATGTGGAACAAGCTGAAAGAAATCTATGGAGGAGATGATAATATAAGAAGAGCCAAAGCAGAAAGTTTGAGAGGACAATTTGATCAAATGAGGATGAGAGAGGATGAAAACATTGCCAAGTATGTTGAAAGAGTTAAAGCATGTGTTAGTGCAATCAAAGAATCTGGAGGAGATATCAATGATGAGATAGTTATAAGTAAAGTTCTTAGAACTCTATTTCCCATTTATGCAATCAAAGTCTTTGCAATTCAAGAAAGAAGATGTGAGGCAAATCATAAAATAAATTTAGAGGCCATAGTTGGAAGATTGATTGCATTTGAGCTAGACAACTATGAAAATTATATTCTAGCTACCAAGAATGTTGAATCAGCATTTGAAGCCAAGCTTTCACTCAAGGAAAAAGGAAAAAAGATGAAGGATCCACAATCAGACAGTGATGAAGAATCAGAATAAAGTTTAGACAGTGAATTTGAAGTGGTTGAAGCTCTACTAGCAAGAAAATATTCAAGAGGCAAAGGGAAATACAAAGGTAAGGTTCCTCTAATCTATTTTTCTTGTGAAGAAGTTTGACATATTGCTGCTAGGTGCCCAAATAAGTAGAACAAAGATGAGAAGAAAGGTCACAAGTACAATGGCAAGAAAGACTTCAAATCATTTAAGGATAAAGGTAAGAAAACATATTTCATGGCTAAAGATTCTAATAATTCTAATGATGAAGAAGAAGATGAAATTGTCTACATTGCTGTGAAAGATGAATCTGATAATGATGAGAAAATGGCACTCATTTCTCATATGAGTAGAAATGATACATGGATCATAGATAGTGGTTGTTCTCATCACATAACTGGTGATAAAACTAAATTTGAATACTTTGAAGACTATGATGGTGGCAGTGTAAGATTTGGTAACAATGAACCTTGTTGTATAAGAGGAAAAGGAAGAATCTCACTAACCAAGGAACTTGTATGTGATAATGCATATTGGGTAGAAGGACTAAAGCATAACTTGTTGAGTGTGGCACAGCTACTCAATAATGGATTCAAAGTAGAATTTATGCATGAAAAAGAAATATTGTTGGATGGCAAAGGAAAACTAATTGGATTAGGCACTCAAACAAAAGGTAACTTATTTTATCTTGAACTTGGTGAATGTTCATGTTTTATTGCTCAAATTGAAGAAATTTGGTTATGGCATAGTAGGTTGTTTCATGTAAACTTTGACAACTTAATAAATATCAGTAAATTCAGGAAAGTAAGAGGTATTCCTAACATAAAGAAACCTGAGGTTGGTTTATGCAAGAATTGTCAAGTTGGTAAAATGAGAAAGACTAGTTTTAAAAGCAAAACCTATCAGACTGAAGAAGTTCTAGAAATTATGCATACTGATTTGTGTGGACCTATTGGCATTGAAAGTTATACTGGTGAAAAAATCTTCATTCTGTTTGTTGATGATTATTTAAGAATGATGATTGTCATGTACCTTAGATAGAAATCAGAAGCATTTGAAAATTTAAATGGTATTTGGCCAGAGTAGAAAAGGAAACAGGAAAAAGACTAAAATGCTTGAGGTTTGACAGAGGTGGTGAATTCATTTCACATGAGTTCAATAAATTTTGCATTGAAAGGGGAATCAAAAGATAGGTTTTAGCACCTAAAACTCCTGAACAAAATGGAATAGCAAAAAGAAGGAACAGATCTATCATGGATTGTTCAAGAACCTTAATGATTGAAAAAGGCATTGCTATCAAATGCTGGAAGGAAGCTATCAGCACTTTAGTTCATACCTTGAACTAAGTACAGCTGAAAAAGGACTCATTCAAAACACTCTATGAGTTGTGGTATGGCTACAAACCCAATGTAAGTTATCTAAAAGTATTTGGAAGAAAATGTTACATTTTGAAAGAATCTAGAAAAGGTAAATTTGATGTAAAAAGTGATGAAGAAATATTTTTGAGATACTCCTGCAAAAGAAAAGCATATAGATGTTTGAACTTATCTACTTACAAAGTCATAGAAAGTGCACATGTGAAAGTTGATGAGTTTGCAGAAAGAACAGAAGAAGAAACCAAAAAGGAACCTAAGGACTACAGAAGATTTGTTTACATTGAACCTGATACAATGCCAAGTATACCTATTAATCAGGAATCTTCAACTCTAGAGTCTTCATTAACCGAGTCACAAGAAGTTCAAATCGAGTCAGCATCTACCAAGCTACAAGAACCCAAGTTGCAAATAGAAGCTACCAAGTTAGCATCTACCGAGCCTGAGCAACTAGAATCATAACCAAAAATTGGGACACAGAAGGATAACAATGCAAGTCATTCAAAAGGCCAGGAGCCCGTGTTAGCCAAGTATGTCAGAAAGCATCATGCACCAAATCAGATCATTGGAGATAAATCAGAAGGAACAATGACAAGAAGTAAGTTGAAAGGCACTTGTTTGCTTGCTAATTTTGAACCTAGAAATTTTAAAGATGCACTAGACAATGAAAGTTGGATTGAAGCTATGAATGAAGAGATAGAACAAATAGAGAAAAACAAAACATGGACTCTTGTACCTAGACCCAAAGACAAAAATGTGATTGGAACAAAGTGGGTATTCAAAAACAAACTAAATGAAGATGGTAAGGTATCAAGGAACAAAGCTAGACTGGTATGCAAAGGATACTCTCAATAAGAAGGTGTAGACTATAGAGAGACTTTTTCTCCTATTACAAGATTGGAAGGTGTCAGAACCTTACTTGCATATGCTACATTCAAAGGATACAAAGTTTATCAGATGGATGTCAAGTCAGCATTTCTCAATGGCATATTGGATGAAGAGGTTTACATTGAATAGCCTAAAAGTTTTGTTGATCCAGACAAGAAGGACATGGTCTACAAATTGCATAAAGTATTATATGGTCTGAAACAAGCCCCTAGAGCATGGTATGAAAGATTACATAACTATCTTATTCAGATTGGTTTTCAAAGAACTAATGACAATAGTAGTTTGTACATAAAGGAAGGACCAGATAATAAGATTGTTTTGGCAAAAATATTTGTAGATGATACTTTGTTCATAGGAAATGATGATCTTTGCAAAGAATTTTCAAAACAAATGAACAAGGAATTTCAAATGTCAATGTTTGGTGAAATCAAATTCTTTGTTGGTCTTCAAATTCAACAAAATAAGAATGGCATCTACATCACTCAATCTAAATACATCAAGGAGATACTGAAAAATTTTGGTATGGAAGACTGCAAACCAGTTGGGACTCCTATGTGTACTAGATTAAAACTTACCAAGGATGATGAATCAAAAGAAGTGGATCAGACATTGTATAGATCTATGATCGGAAAGTTGCAATATGTAGTGCACACAAGACCAGACATTGCCCTTGCAGTAGGAATTGTAGCAAGATTCTCAACAAAACTAAAAGAAAATCACATGATGGAAATCAAAAGGATCATGAGATACTTAAAAGGAACTAAAGAATATGGATTATGGTATAAACTCGGAGGAAAACTAGATTTAAAGGTGTTCACTGATGCAGATTGGGCAGGAAATATTGATGATAGAAAGAGCACAAGTGGAGGAGTTTTCTTTCTTGGAAAAAGGTTGGTTTCTTGGACAAGTAAAAAGTAGAATTGTACATCTCAATCCACAGCAGAGGCTGAATATGTTGCAGCAGTAGTAAACTGCTCAAACATTGTGTGGTTCAAACAATTATTGGAAGGTATGAAGCAAGAAATCAAAGAACCTATTGTTATGTTTTGTGATAACACAAGTGCAATTAACATCTCCAAGAATCTAGTGATGCATTCAAAAACCAAGCATATTTCCATAAAGTATCACTTTGTTAGAGAATTAGTGCAAGATAAGGAAATAAGATTAGAATATGTCCATATAAAGGAATAAATTGCTGACATATTCACAAAGCCTTTACCTAAGGATGCATTCTTGTATCTAAGAGGTAAGTTAGGGGTCATTCTCCTATCTGAAGCTCTCTAAAATACAATTCTAGTGATGCATCAACAAAAACAGAATTGAAGATCTATCAGTTGATGCAACAAACCAATAAAGACATTGCATATGAAATAGTACATCAGGTACAATGCTATTTAGTTGTTTTGAGTTGTCTTTGGCATGTGTTGTCAAAGATGGAGAGTATTTTGTTGTCATATCTTTCTGAAATTTGCTTGCAAAATAATAAAAGTTTATGTAAGAGGGAGAGATTATTATGAAAGAGGGAGTTTGTTGTACTTAAAGAGAAAGTGAAGTATTCTATCAGTAAAAGACTTGTTTTTAAATTTCATTCTACGATGATATGTTGTGTTGCCATCAATGCCAAAGAAGGAGATTGTTGGATACAATTGTTCAATTATGTGTTGTCTTTGATGTCACACAAATGTCATATCAGTCATCAGACAGTGTCTACCGAGCTCAAAAGGTCAGCTAGACAAAGAACAAAGTCTACCAAGCTCAGAAGGTCAGCAAGGCAAAGGATAGTGACTATTGAGCTTAGAAGCTCAGCTAGACAAAGAACAAAGTCTACCGAGATCAGAAGGTCAGCAAGGAAAAGAAGAAGTTCTTACCGAGTTCACTCGGTCATCAAAGGTAATGTGAAAGAAGCAGTTCTTACCAAGTTCACTCGATCATCAAAGGTAATGTAGAAGAAGCAGTTCTTACCTAGTTCACTCAGTCATCAAAGGTAATATGGAAGAAGCAGTTCTTATCGAGCACTCATGAAGGAATTCAGTTCTTACCGAGTAAACTCGGCAACCAAAGGATTTTATAGATATTGCAATGTTAACTGAGTCAAGAAAGTTAACTCAAGAAATTCGTGGAAGCAGTATTTACCGAGCAGGGTCGGCCAGTAAAGGATTTCACTATTTTATGAAATAACATTTATTTGATTCAGATTAATATCTATAGCCGACTGATGTATAGTTTATTGATAAATGTAACATGTAAATGGGCCAACTTGACAATCTGAATGGTATAAGTAAAAGGTCAAGTCATGAATTCTAAGTGTGTGAAAAAGTGGAATTAATGAGTTATGAGGACTGATTATTTTGGAAGTGAATTTGAAGGATGATCAAAGATCATCGAGGAGCAACAGAGCCATATTTGATCAAGGAGGATCTAATGATGCTGAACAAAGACCTGTAGCTAGAAAATTTAGTTGCATCTTGTTCAGGTCAATTCATTGTTGCTTTCTAACTATTGTAGCAGTGATTTCAAATCTCTTAACAAAGTTGGTTTAACAATCATTTTGTAAATCCTCTAAGAAGGTGACAGTTTAGTTGAATTGTTCTAAGGACCTCTAGCAAGGCCACTCCTAACAGGGTGATTAAATCCTCTAACAGGGTCACACCTGACAGTGTGTATTGCAACTTTTAACAAGGTTGGCTCCTAATAGGGCTAACTTCAGAAGAGTGAAAAATTGGTGACTAGTTACTTGGTGGTTTTTCCCATATTGGGTTTCCACATTAAATCTAGTGTCTTTTGTGTTCATTTTATTTTCAGTTACATGTATGAATTCTTGAAGATAAGTAATAGTTTAATTTACCAAGTTACAACATTTTGTTTACCAAGTATCAGCAGTAACTAGATCTTTAAGACATCTAAGGGATTTGTGGATTAATTTTTGTGAATAATTGATTCATCCCCCCCTCTCAGTTACTCTATCTTTAATCCCAACACTATGATCACTCTATTAATGAGGATCAATTACAAACTCGTCAAGTTTGAAATAGAAATGTCATTAACCACGAATAAATCCTCCAAGAATATAGCAAGTTTTGGAAGCTACATTTGTGCGCTATAACAACAGAAAGCATATGATGACTTGCTCCACTTGCTATGGTTTAGTAATTTGATTGGCTCCAACTTCCTTAGCACTAAAATAGTGACCTTTGAATGTTGTGCCAAACACCTACAAAACATTCAATGTGCACATGACTTCCACATACATATATTTATTTCATCATCAATATTCGAGAAAAGGTGTAAAGTTCAAATTATCTGTCTTGCAAATCCTACGGCTATGGGAAGAAAACTGCCCAAGACATGGCATAAATTATGGGAAAACATTTATGAACATGTAACATTACTTTATTATACCATTTATGTCCATAGATTCAAGAAAATATAGCATATTTGAACTATCCATACTTCTACTTCATGTCTTTACATCTTCGTAAAAGCATAAAGTCATGAATGTTTCTGCAAGATAACTTCTTGAAAAAAAGATAAAAAGATGGCCTTTTGGAGGCCCATCATTGTGTCTAGTATGACTTTACTAGACATAGCATGATTGTGTTATGTCTATGTAAAAGTATAGCCAATTTTTTAGAAGCATAATAGGCTTAATTAGGCCCAATTAATGAATTGACTACCTAAAATTAAATTAATTTCATCAAATAAATGATTGGAGGGATGATACACAATGGGTTTTGTTACAAAGAAAGAGTGTGGTGGAGGGACTATCATGGAAAGTTTAGCTTCTAGAACTTAGATTGTGGGTCTTGGAATCATTCAGTTTGTAGTTCATCCAAATAGTGACCATTACAGGGTAAACCTAATTACAATGCAACAATACAATATAAGGTCAAGATATAGGGAAGAGATTCTTGTGGATGAAGCATAAGATAAATTATCTTCTAGTTAAATGACAGAGACTTCATGTGAAGGCTATGAGGTATGTCAATTCATTTTACTCAACTTTCTCTTTGATGTTTATCATGTAGGAAAATTTAGTGATGTGTGGAAGAAGGGTCTAGAATTAAGCCAAGGGTGCATCACCATGACAAACAAAGAAACCTACAATAATATTCTTCTCAAATGGCTAGACAAATTATTGGAGCTCTTGCTAAGATGAAAGAAAAATTGATGCTTGACATTGATAGCCAATGAAACATGTTAATAAGCACTCATGTGAATGTATGGATGTAATTCTAGAGGTGCCCCAATTCATCTCTCTCTCTCTCTCTCTCCGGATATATATATATATATATATATATATATATATCCCACGATTTGAAACAAGAGAGATAAAAGCTTCCATAATATTTTAGTAGTTGGAGGTGTCATATTCATCAAACATTTACCATGATAGTCTAGTAGTTGCAAGTGCCATCTTTATCACAAGTTTTCCATGATAGTCCAATAGTTTCAGGTGTCATCTTCATCACAAGTTTTCAATGGCATTCTAGTAGTTGCATTTTCCATCTTCATTGCATGTATTCCATGACAAACTAGTAGTTAGAGGTATTATCTTCATCACAGGTTTTCTATGACAATCTAGTAGTTGCAGGTGTCATCTTCATCACAAGTTTTCCATGATAGTCCACTAGTTGGAGGCATCATCTTTATCACAAGTTTTCCATGATAATCTAGTAGTTATGGGTTCTGTCTTTATCACATATTTTCCATGAAATTCCATTAGTTATGTGTGTCATCTTCAACACAAGTTTTCCATGAAAGTCTAGTAGTTGTAGGAATCATCTTCATCACAAGTTTTCCATGATAGACTAGTAGTTGGAGGTGTCATCTTCATCACATGATTTCCATGGTAGTCTAGTATTTGCAAGTGTCATCTTCATCACAAATTTTCCATGATAGTCTAGTAGTTATAGGTGTCATCTTCGTCACAAGTTGTCCATGATAGTCTAGAAGTTGCAGGTGCCATCTTCATCATAAATTTTCCAAGACAATCCATTAGTTCCAGGTGCCATCTTCATCACAAGTTTTCCATGACAGTCCAATAGTTGTAGGTTCATCACATATACATACATTTATATATATATTTATATGTATATATATATACACATGCATATATGTACGTATACACACACACACATATATATGTGTATATATGTATGTGTGTGTATGAATGTATGTGTGTACATATGTATATATATAATTTTAAATGTAATTAATGTGCAAATCTATTATGTGATGATCGATTGAAGTCATTGATCGATGCTTTAAAATATTAATTGACAAAATTGTCAAGAGGTTGAAAGGGCTGGTTTTTAAGATGACTTTGAGCCATGTGCAAGATAGGACGTGACTCCTCCATTGTGAGGCCTCACCCAATCCACCGTAGTAAAGATGACATAATTGCATTGTGGTACTTTTAATTTGATGTTTGATATAGTTTCGAGACTATAGGGTTATTTCATTTTAATATCAGTATTTTGATGATTCACACTTATTAGAACCTATTCGATATATTTAATGGTTTCATTTCATGTTCTAAATTAATTCAATTGATTTAATGGAAATTGAATTGCATAAATACTTGAATGTCAAATTGTAATGTTCAAATGAAAATTAGCGCCAAAGGATAGACCTAGATATGCAAACGAACCCAACTCATATGCCTTGTAACTTAATAGTCATGAATTTAATATTCCATCACTATGATAGAGAATAGATTATGAGGTTGTTCGGAATGTTAGTCTAATCATGTTACATAAGAACCTGGTATTGTGTATGAAATGATTGAACACATATTGATACAATTTTATGACCTAATACTATTATATTTTTGATGCGATGCGAAATGTTAATTTGATTATGATGATTCATGATTTGTAGATAAACGTTAATTTGATTATGATGCTTTATAAGATGAAGGATTATGATATGTAGATAAACATAATTTGATAATGAGAAAAACAAGACATATGGTTACATTCAAAAATTGATTTTATATTATGATGACATAATTATAGAAACATTCTAACAATGTAAGGAATTAACCCTAGAAACTCACACACAAACCTCTCATAATGCGATGAAGGGATATTTCTATGAATGTCATTATTTTTAACCTGATTGAAAGGATACTAGTTAACAAGTCAGTACAATAGTGATTTTCACTTATGACATATATACTAAGATCCATTTTACATGTTTTAATGATTTAATGGATTTGACTTTTGTGTTTCATTGTTATGATAGATAAGGATTGTGATAGTATTTAGAATAGTAATTTTGTTATAATTAGAAAGATTAATGTTATACATATCTAGATATTTCAATGTTTTGAATAATTTATGGAAACAATTAGATGGAAGTTAACTGAATATGTTAATGTAATTAAGTGATATTGGATTATTCTACACTTATCTGCATGTATTTCTATATTATTTCATTGGGCTACTAACATGAGGTTGAGTGTGCAGGAAGTTGAACCATGGAGATTATTTGGGGAAACAAGGTTTAAACCTATGTGAACATGGTAAAGCCAAGGTGAATCTTTGGAAGATTCAAAACCTCATTGTATTATGTTTATTTCATAATGTGATTATGCACGGGTGTTATAAGTTTAAAGATCATGATTAATTAGTGACATGTCATTGTGATGTGTAAAGTACTTAATGTGTGTATGTGTGTCATTTTGTTGTCTATGTGTAAATGACATGTCATATAGGATTTTTGGGCATGAAGTCACTTAACCTAAACTTAATCCTATTATGAAATTAAGTCAACCCACCTTGGAGAGTGTTAGGATGAGTCACCTTCTTGATGGAATTCAAAATAAATTTGATAGGACCCTTAGAGGGTCTAAAAGTGGTTCCCAAGTGTTATTTTGGTGAAAGTAAATTACCCACATAGTAGTAGTATAGGCTAGGGGTTTAAATATAACCATAAGTTGGACTAAGGGGCTTAGGAGACCCTCTAAACTAGTCATTTTCAAGCCAATTCGAAAATCAAAGAGTCACATGACTTTTTTCCTCATCCCATCACTTGGCCAAGTTCCTATTGGTAGAAAGGTACAAGGGTGTAAGAGGGGTAGGTGGGGAGGGAAGTGGAGGTCTTTTTAGGGAGCTTGTGCCAAACTTAGTGGTTGTTCACCCACTCTCTAATTGTAGAGACACTTAGGGTTTGGAGGAAGGAATTTGGAAGCCAAGGAAGGAAAGCTCAGCATCACCATCTCATAGCCATTAGCTTGGAAGGAGGTTAGTGCTTCATGCCATGGATTTTCTTTTTTCATGAAAGTTGAAAGATGGAATTTGTAAAAGTGTTTCTTGTAGGACTTATGTGGTTGTATATGATGCATGTTGTAAATGTTTGTGTATGTGAGTGAGCATGTTGAATCTATTTGCATTTGGTTTTGTTTTCTTGGATTGTGGTTGTAAATTTAATGTTGTGATGGGTGTGAAGGCTTCACTCACCCTTGGGAGGGAAGAGAAGCCTTAGGGTGAAGGGGTTAGTTGGGCTCATCATTGAAGTTGAGAAATCCTTCTCTCAGAGAGGGGATAGTTATCATGGAGTATGGGCTCCATTGAAGCCATATGCCTTTCTATTGTTCTATGGGAGGTATAAGTGAGGATGTGTGAGGAGTAAGTGTTGATAACCTTGTAGAGGCATGTGTTCTTGATAGCTTATTGTATGGGAGGTATAAGTGAGGATATATGAAGAGGAGTAAGTGTTGATAGCCTTGTTGAGGCATGTGTATTGATAGCCTTGTAGTGGCATGCTTCTTGGAAGCCTTATTGGAATATTGCAATTGCAAGATCTGTTGTCTCATAAGGATATGGTATTCTCCTCCTTGAAGAGCCCACCTTCACCCAATGTTTATGATTCCATCTATGAACCATTGTCCAAGCCTTGGTTGGGAATTGTAAATGTGTTGTGAAACTATGGTATTCATGTTGGTTCTTGTTATTATGATGTTGTTTGAATGTATCCCGATTGAGCCTTGTTTCCCCTAGCACAGGGGTGGCCTCCTTGAGGCCTAGGTTGGGAGGTGAGCCTCCATGGTTCTACATTTGTCTTTTGTTGCAGGTTCTTTCTTGAGGCTTTGAACATTTGGAAAGTTGAGTTCCACCCTTATGAAGAAGAAGGCACTAATGTGTTGCATTGAGTAGAGATAAATCCGTCGTGTTATGTGTTTATATTTGTAGCAATGTTGTTCATCCATTTCTCTTGTCAAGAGAATACGAGCCATTTATGTATCATGAAATGGGTATTTCCATTGTGTGTAATATGATATGTTGGTTCACTACCTTATGCTCATGTTGATAAGAGTTTAGTATAGAAGGAATGGAAGAAAATTGATTAAGAATTCTTGTTGAGTTGATATTCTTTGGGGTAGGATTGCATTGAGAAAAAGAATTAGAGTCCAGAATAAGAGATTTTACTTATGTTATCTTTATTCCTATAACCTCATTAAAATAATTTGATGTAATTGCATTCAATCTTGATTTATATTGCATGTAGGTTCTTACTTCCAATTCATAGAGAAAATTGTAGTTCATGATGGATATATCAATGATTAACAAGAGTATATGATGTTCATAAAGTTATGTGCAAACTTTCATTGTGCCTCTTGAATTTGTATCTAGTAATTCTTAATCTTGATAGCGATAGTATAGTTGTTATGAAATAACCATTAGAATACCATATATGGAATAAACATTAGAATATTAAAAGTGTGAACAACATCTATTAGCTCAATTACAAAACATCCATAAGTAAATTATGCAAGAGTAAGAAATTAAACAAAAAAAAAGAGACCTAGGAGAGCACTTTTTAGCTCTCTGGAAAAGGTATGAGGGAGCAAAAAAAATAAAAAGTTCCTACTAATACAGATCAATAAAATACTCAGCTAGATAAAAATAATATTACCTTTAAGAACAACTAATATAATATTAATAAATTTGGACACACATTAATATTGCTCAGACTTTGAGATTTCATTACCTAGGTGTTGACTTTACCCATCATGCTATGACATCCCTATAAAAAAAATAAAATTACTAAAATAATATTGTATTCAAAAAATAATTATTTCACCTCAAGTGGAAGGGCAACCAGGCCTAGAGCTGTACCTGTCCTCAAAGAATTTTTCTTTTTATTTTTCAAATTACAAGTTGTGTGGGGAAGGAATCCACCCCCCCCCCACCCACTTGTCCTTGGCACCCTTCTTAATAATAGGGGCATTTAATGTTAAGGGGGCTTCCTTGTAGGGCACACCACCCTTCCCTCTTCCTTCTCACGTGGGAGGAGGGGGAGTATAAATAAAAGTAAGTAAGTAAGTTTTATAGTCCACGACACTATGCCATAGTTTTTGGGTTTACATATGGTGACAGTGATATGGGACTACCTCGTACTCTTTTTCGAGAGGCGCTTGGCGCTACAAACGAGGCATACATACCCTACCCCCCAGTGGGATTTGAACTTGTGACCTCTCTTTCAAGAGTACAAGTTCTCCACCACTAGGCCAACTCAAGTGGTAATTGGTGGGTAGGGGTAGATAGGTAGGTTAGTATGTAATACATTTCTTTTTAATTTATTTTTTTGTGTTTTTCTTTAAAAATTGTTTAATGCAACAAGTGGGGTGTAGTAGTAAAGTCATAAATTTGTATAATATGTCTTGTGAAAGATGGAAATATTATGTATTTTTGATAATTTTGGGGTTGATGGTACTAGTTTAGTGTAGGAAAATTATAATGGATTTAAATATGTTATAGGTTATAGGTTATAAAGATTAGATTGTTTTAGTTGTTATTAAAATATATTTGTAATATTTGAAGGGATGTTGCATTTGAGTTTAGCACATTGATTATATATTTAGTATATGGATTTTTATTTAGTTATGAATATAGATTGATTTGACCATATTGGACTATAGTATAGTAGGAAAATTTTAAGAATAATATATATGTAATTTATTTTAATATATGTGATTTTAATACATTGGATTATAAATATTTTAGAGATGTATTGGAAATTTCTTCTGGGTAATTAAATCGAACATTGTTTGCAAAAGTAGTAATTTTAGTTAA
This sequence comes from Cupressus sempervirens, assembly GCA_028749045.1. NCBI lineage: Eukaryota > Viridiplantae > Streptophyta > Pinopsida > Cupressales > Cupressaceae > Cupressus > Cupressus sempervirens. The sequence continues at coordinate 183,557,027 of CM053786.1, read as the reverse complement.
TAATAAATAATAGTAATGTTAGCGAATAAAAGTAAAATATAATAAAATAAAGGGTGTGTAAAAAAAATTTAAATAAAAATAAATAAATAAATAAGTAGAAGTCATCAGTGTTCCAAATAATAATTATAATAATAATTGAATAATAAAAATAATGGTAAACCCAATATTAATAGAAATAAAATGACTAATTGATTAAGTATCTTCCTATTACAACCCTTAGTACTTTTAGCATCACAATTACTCAAATGGTATCTTTTTGCATATTAGGTAACTCATATTGAGTGTAGAAGATTAAGGGTTTCCATCCACAACATCCTAACAGAGCTCCACTCTTAGTAATTAGCTACCAAGTGACCACCCTCTTTAGGAAACTTGTAATTAATTTTTTTTTGAGGAAAACAATGCTTCGTTCCATTATCATTCTTCGTCTCCACCTAGATAGATTAAGTTCTTACCCTCAATTTCTAAATTTTTAAAAAAATTAGTTGTGTTTTTGCCTCGTTTAATTATGGGCATGACATCCGTGGAGTCACTCCTATCTGTACGTGACTCCACGGTCATATACAAATACTCACCCACATTTTGCAATCTCAATCACAATGAACACTTAATTCCAATGTCTTTGATGATTGTTGCAGCAATTCTCTTTTACAGGGAGTAAAGTTGATCTCAACGGTGATTAATATATATATTAGAATATATGTAAAGTAGACTACATATCTATTCTCTCATTTGCATCATCTACAAATTACAAGATTTATATTCACTCTATGTGATATTGATTATTACATCACAAGCATATCACTTACAAGAATTAAATAAGAATATATACATAAGAATTCAAAGTTCATTCACTCTAAATATAAGTCTGATAATTTTAACAGGAACCAATTCTAACCACTTTTTGAAACAAAAAAATTGTTTGGAAAAAAAGTTGGAAAAGTTTAAGAGTTGCAATGCAATATTTTGATAACTTTGTCTTTACCTATCTCCTACTGCTCAAATTCCATTGCATATAGGCCAACCATCACCCTCAACATGGAATATGATCAAATTCATTTATTTTCCTATATTTCTGAGGCCTTTGACCCATTTTGACCAAATTGCTCTTTGTGTGGCTAATGAGGACCTTGAGGTATAGGACCTTACTACAACATGACCAATTAAAACAAAAACATAAATTTGTCAAAATCTTCATGAAGTGCCTTGCACCATCTTTGGAACCGATCATCAACATTTTTCCTCTGAAGATTAGCATTAATTTCTCATGCCCCTCCTTCCCTAGTGCATACAAATCCCTCTCTAACCCCATGTCCCCATGCGGCTACTTAAGTGCAATTAGTGCTTAGATTTAAGTAGATGCACTATCCCCGTACCAATTTTTAATCATGAGAAAGTGATACTTTAGAATCTATCCCTATTTTTTTGGATCAACCATTGTTTAATTTTAAAAAATAAGCTTTGAAATAAATGAGGGGCTTGAATAAGCAGGCACTACTTATTGAGAAAAAAGATGCATGGTTGCATCAGAGAATTTTCCTATTTTTTAATCTCTTATTTCTTCTCAAGAAATTTATCTACAAAATGTATTATTAAGGTTTTTAATTAAACATTCTATTATATGTATACGTGTGTGTGTGTGTGTGTGTGTGTGTGTGTGTGTGTGTGTGTGTGTGTGTGTGTGTGTGTGTGTGTGTGTGTGTGTGTGTGTGTGTGTGTGTGTGTGTGTGTGTGTGTATCCAATAAAATAAGCAAGAAACATAAGTAACCATGGGGCCACCAGCTTAGATATAAGTTGATGCACTATCCCTATGCCAATTTTTAATTATGGGAAAGGGATAATTTAGAATCTATCCCTATTTTTTTGAAGCAACCATTGCTTAATTTTCAAAAATAAGCTTTGAAATAAATGAGGGGCTCGAATAATCAGGCGCTACTCATTGAGAAAAATTAGTCTCCTATTTCTTCTCAAGAAATTTATCTACAAAATTTATTATTAAGGTTTTTAATTAAACATTCTATTATATATATATACAAAGAAATAAGCAAGAAACATTAGTACCATGGGTCCACCAGCTTCACATCATATAGCTAAAAAAGTTGAGCAATAATTACTAGCCAAAATAAGCTTAGCAACCACATAGGGACCTACCCTAAGCCATCATAATAATATTCTTTGACTAAAATGAAGCAAAGTATTCCTCGGATCCTACTTATTAAATAAATTGGCCCTCTTTATAACACATAAAATAAGCATGATGAAACAAAAACTAAAATAAATATTAGACTTCATATTCTTTGCTTAGTGTTAATTGTTCAGAACATGAAAATTACATGACACACTCCAACAATTCTAGCTTTTCCATTTATTAATCATCATCTCCTGAATCAACTCTTTAACAAAATAAGGCAGGGGTCTCATGGGAGGGGCTTGGGCTCTATTTTTGTGGAGTAGGTGGCTCCATGATAATTTGTTAGTGGGGCTAAAGGTCATTTGTCAACAATGTACACTTCATTTTCCCACCAAAATGAAATCCCCGAATAATTTTTATTTTTAAAAAAAAATTTAAACTCATGAAACAAACAACTTCCTTGAATTTAAGAACTATTTTAAAAAAAAAAAATAAAGATTCACACACATGGAACCCTAGCCTAAATTAGCTCCTCAAATATCTCATACTAAGACTACTAAGCACTTGGAGGTAATAAATAGTTGTATCAATAAATGTTTGTCTTTATGCAACCCAAAATGTCATGGATGTAAAGGTTTGCAAGCTATGAAAAGGGTAGAGAGTGAATCTGAATATGCATTCAATTTCATCATTATTGTCATTTTTCTACATTTGTAATGCATAGCAATTAATAGCAGGGAGCATGGCATGTTTGCAACATTTTTAAATGCTCAATTGTAGGAATGCTTCAGATACAACAGATAAGGCCACTAGTAGAGCTCACTTAGGGCAGGTCCCCATGCAGTTGCTAAGCTTATTTTAGCTAGTAGCAGCTACTCCATATTTTTAGCATTAATTTGTGGAGCCAATGGCCCTATAGAACCAAATTTTGCTGCTTAATTTTTAAAATGAAGGTTTGTATAATATTTATTGTGAATAAATGTTAGAAGAGAAAATTTAGGCAAATAAAAAAGAAGAGGAATAAATGGGGTGAAGAAATTTGACATTTTTCCAATAAGCAGTGGCTGCTTATTTTCAACCCCACCTTTTTTCCAAAGCTTATCTTAAGATTTTAAGCTCCATTATTTTAGGAAAAGATTCTAATTTATCCATTCCTCTAAACTTCAAAATTCCATGAAAATATTGTAGTTGCTTAACTTTAAGCATAAGTTATCCATAAACAGTTGCATGGGGATATGGGGTTACAGTGCTTGGTTATAGATATTGAGAGGCTACAAGCCACTAAGGATTTTCTTCTTATTTGTGTCTATGCCAAAAGTTTTCGCAAGTGAACCATTACCTTTCCAATGATTCAGTAGCTCAACCAACTATGGTTGAACATGTTTGCAAACAATGGCCAAATTAGGATTTTTCAATGGCTTACACATCAGAGGAGGTCACTCATAAAAAGGCATACACTACAACAATCTCAAACCCAAGTAATTTAGTATGTCTACCTACAAACTTTTGTTCCACTGTGTATGCCCTTTACTAATTCAAACTGCGACTAATGCGGAGACCAAGAGGCTTCACAACTTCAGTTTCATCACTGTTGTACTTGTTAATATCTGTCAATTTGATGCATAAGTAAGGTTGGAGTCTCATGGAGGCAGGGTTCCATAAAAATAAAGTTGTGGCTGCTGAGAAATTTTAGGAATATTTTAATGGGAGTGGTCCCATTAATTTTACTTTGTATTTCCTCTTAAAAGTTTCACCTCCTAAATTTAAGAAATGTGTAATTGATGAAATATTTTTTTTAAAAAGAAAGAAATTTATTTTCTTTCTAAATTTTTAGTTTTGGTGGGAATAAATTTTACAAATGTTTGACATGTGCCAAATATTGCTCCTAAGCTAGTGGGACTAAACCCAGACCCACCCCATTTTCACCCACTCAATTTTAGAGGCCTAAAAGTGAGGGGCTCCTATTTTCGAGGAAAAGATTCTAAATGATCCTACAGCCCCTCAAATAAATTGTCATGGGACCTCTTGTGCCTAAAAAATAAAGTTGTAGCCCCTCCCATAAGACTCTGCCTAATTCATAACATTTAATCATTACTACTTAGCTGTTCAATTTGATTTGATTCATTCATGACATTAGTCAATAAGTCATTCACCTGGTTAATTCATTGCCAATCACAATAAAGTTAGAGCAGGATATGAAAATTTTCTGTAGAGTAGCTTTCAATTAATAGTTTATACAATGTCAGAAACATAGAAAGATACTCTGATTTGAGGACTGTGGGAATTGACAACATTACCAATGGATATATCCATGCAAATTCATTTCTTATCACTAGCAATGCGCCGATTTCATATGTGCCATTACATGGCTTGCTGTAGAGCAGTTACATTTCTTGGAGTAGATTAGAGCTTATTGTTCTGTCAACATATATAGTTTCTCACCAGGTTATAACTTTAGGTAGGGACCACAACTACAGCGCAGCCCTTGTTTACGTTCATTTTTACCGCTTAATCAATATTTTGTGCTTGCATTTGAAGTTCAAACCCAAGTGAATGTTTCATCGATAATATGCATATATAAAAATAAATGAAGGCTTTAAATTTTGATGATGGTATAATAAAAAAAACAGTCATCATTTTTATGAATCAACTTTTCAAGTGATTTTCAATACTTAATAGCATAATTTATAGTATAGCGCAATGGCTTGGAAGTTAAGATACAGAGGGTTGCCTTCTGGATTGCGAAAGGTTTCACCCAATCTCACTTTATCCCTCGAGAAACTGCACAAATTCGCTCTTCAAGATTATTACACAGAGTCATAGCGACCATAGAATAAACCGTTATGTTTAATTCATATGGTATTTAGACTTGATGACAGTAATGATTCCCATGGCCAATGCTGCCATAAAAGTGGCAATTTGTCATCCACATCTTCTGCAGCTACTGCTCTGTAAGAGTTATGAAAGAAATTCACTCTTCAAGCCAGTCCAAAGTGAATTGTGGCTCCACAATTTCAACTCTAAGATCAGGGATGTAAAAGGCCTTAGCTCGCAACCACTGACTCCCAATCTTCTCGTCGCAGATAACATGTTTAAGGGAGCTTAATCCACAAACACTTCTAGGCAATCTCCTCAGACGAGAACACTCTCTCATGTCAATCACTTCCAATTTCTTGAGTTGACCTATTTCCTCTGGAAGCTCTTTCAAGCCCTCGCACAGCGAAATGTCTAGAAATTCCAGCTGCTCAAGTTCTCCAATTGATGCCGGAAGCTCTTTCAGGCCTGGTAATGCTGATAATCTTAGTGTCTTTAGAGAGCTCAGATTTCCGAGATTATATGGCAAGTTTTCAACAAGATGGCAGTTGGTTACAGACCATGTATGAGCAGAGGGCATATGACAGATTGCAGGGGGCAACTCCTCCAAATCGCTGCAGTGGTCCAAGCTAAATTCATGCAGATTAGAGTCATTGAGTGTGGACATTTTTACAAACCCTTGGCATAAGCTTAGAGAAAGTTTGTCCAAGTTTTGTATTACTTTGCTCTGTTTGGGAATAGTGGGTGCAACCACCCTCTCCAAGCGAACACTTCTGAGTTGAGTGAGTGACGATAAGGCATCTAAACCTTTTATTGTGGCCCTCTGTGAACCCAAATTACATACGATTAAAACTTTGAGTTTCTTCATAGTTTTCAAAAATGGAGGAAGAAAGTATTCTGTTGCAGAAAAGAGTAAAACCAGAGCTTCTGTCTCCGCAAGGTTCATCTCATACCAGTCATTCTCAGCCATGGAACCTGCATAAGATAAATCACATACACAAGTGAATTAGAACATTTTATAGCGCTCAATTATACTAGTAGTTCATGAAAAAAATTGCCATGTTCGATTTTATAGAAGAGGAAGAAAGACAAAATCACAAGAACCCTAATTTTTCAAATAGATCACGGCCTGCAGAATATGCCACTAAATTAAAGTGTTTTATGGATGAGAAATGTAACCCACCTGTGTGAAGAGAAACAATTTGAGCATTAAGTGGTCTATTACGGAGCAATTCCCACTCCTCTGGCAGGCTATACTTTTTCCTGGGTACATGTAACCTCTTTGAATGGATTAGATTGTCTTGGTATCCCATATACCAGGCTAAGTCTCGCACAACAGCGCGCTGTGAAAAGAACAGTTCAGATGCATTTTCGTAAGGGTTTTCTGCTCGGCTTCTGATACAGGAAATTTAACAAACAAGTCAGCTCGATACTTGAAAAAATGGAAACGAAATTTTTTGATAAATGTTAGGATAGACAGGTACCTTTGATTGCCGATTAGATTCAAGAGATTTCTGCTTGCAAGTTCCCGTAACAACATTAGGGCATCCTGCCTCTCCACTTTCCGAACATAAACCCAAATGTCAAGCAGTGCATCGGCGCAGATTTTCTTGCCCGCTGGAAATGAGGCTAAGTCTAGGAAACATTCCCTCCCAACACCATCGAAGAAATCAATACTGTTCAGGCATTTACAAATCCTTTCTCTGCTGTAACGGGATATTGATTTCCGCTGCGACTTTTTCTGTGCGATCTCCCAGGCAACATTAGATTCCCCATTTAATGAGAGAAAATACTCATGACTTAGCAATGGCAATTTATACTGTACGGTGAGGGGGCTTTTGCGGACGGTAGAACCGTATCTGATTGTGATGACAATCTTGTATCCTGGAGCCTCAAATAGTAATTTCCCCAAATTAGCCTTTGACCAATTATGACCCATAAGCTGCCGCTGCAGTTGTACGAGTGCAATTTCAACATTCTGAAATGCAGGCAGCTTTCTCCCAAAGATCTCCTCCCACAAGGCCTCTAAAATCCTGTTCTGATATGATGATTTTGACCAAAGTACGTTTTCAGATATATCTGTATCCACAAAAACAAATTTATTCTGGTAAGCTGCAAAATTACTAAAGAAACCATAATATAGTGCATCCATTCTACAAGCAATTAACCTAAACCAAAAAAATGACTGCAGAAATAAAACAAAAACATATAAAAATCACGTCGGCACCAGAGAATATTTACGGGAAGTAATCTGTTACCTGAAAAATGCACCCCAGAGACGGAGCAATTGGAACAATCCATACTATATTCACCAAAGAGAAATCGTTAGACTAGGAATCGACAAATTCTCCACAAAATTTCGACCTTTATCTCAAGAAACTGGGCAAACTGTTTCAGATCGCAAACTTCTAGTTTTCAGTTGTTGAATTGGAGTCGAGCTCATGGTATATATTACAGAGTGATCGAGAGGCTTCCTTGAACCAACAGATCTATTTCCTCGAACCCCGACGGATATTTCCTCGCGTTTACGGAGAATATTGACCTCCCCGCGGCGAGGAGATAGGTTCCTTGTTCTGTCACATTTCGACCTCTTTCGTTTTCTTTGTCCGCAAAACAGGAAATTGTTGGAAGGTACCACGAAGAGTTTGATTAATTTAGCGTAAAATTCCTTTCTTGGAACATGGACTTTTATGGAGAGAAATTTCTTGGAAATTTAGTCAATTTGAAAAAAATAACGTTGGAGGACTTTTAATCATATGTAATATGGATATAGGACGAACAATATTATTAGTATTTTTCAAAGGCAGGAATACTTTTGTGCATTTATGTAAGTGCTATGACATTTACACTAACCAATCAAATCAAAGAATTTAAAGCATTATATGAAATTTCAAATGTTTATATATTTTTCTAATTTTTCATTATTTTATAAATCACATTTTTCAATCATTCTATTGGTCCATACTATTTTTGGTGAGGGAGAAAATTAATTTTCCTCAACAAAAATACAAATATTTTTTAACAACTTCATTTGGATTAATGAATGCATTAATTACAATTTTATCCTTTTCACATTTGTAACAATTTGATAAGATTTATTTTTTTCAATCATTTTATCTTCCACCCCACACATGTCTAATCAATATTAATTCTCAATAAAAATATAATTTCAATATTTTATATCTTTCTATTTGAATTTCTAATTTTTTTAAAACTTTGATTTTTTAATAAAAGTTGTTAAATTATTAGTATTATTTTACTTTTGTACAAATAAATTAAACAATATTATTTTTTAATTATATTTTATAATAGTGTTTGTAATATGTATAATTGATAAGTGTTACAATTTGTAAATTATATCATTTATTATTATTATTATTTTATATTTAAACAATTTATCATTTAGTTTAAATATATTTAAAACTTAAATATATATTTTGATATTAAATTAATAATTATATTTTACATAAAAAACATACTAAAGGAAATAACCACAAAAAGGAAATAATTCAATTCTAAAAGATATGTAAATTATTATTAAGTTTTTATAGACTATGTATTAAAATTAAATAGTTATATTCTATTTCTTATTTATTACATCATATTTATTCATCAACATCAAATTTATATGTATTGATTGTTTGGGGGTTTTTTTCAACTACTTATGGTTCTCTAGTAGCATGCATAACATGCTTAAACATATAATGTGATACTCCAAATGCTTCGTCACTTCTTCAAGTTCTATAATTCAAATATTGGTATGGATAACTTTCCTCATTGCACATATTTTAAGTTGTCAATGTAGAAGGTGCAAATTTGTCTAAAGCATATGTATTGATCGTAGTATGATATTAGGTACTTAGTGCCATATTGGGGACTTTGGCCTCTTATTCTTGGGCTTAAATGCCCAAATATATAATAACACGAGAACTTAACAACAAAATATGAGCCATCCTAGCATATCACAAGTGCATTTCTAGGCAAAAACTAATGCATTCACAATGTTAATTTAGAACTATTTAACCTTATTCTCACTCATCTACACCTCTACAACCATTATGCATTGGGCAAGAACTATGATGCATTGCGTCTCTTGTTAGTAGTACGTTATAAGTAGTATTGTGACAGTTCATTTAATTTTATTTTTATTTTTATGGAGGGTTTAGACCTGTGAGGCAGCCCAACGAGGCACAAAGCCTACGAGCTACCAACCAACGAAGGCCACCCAAACGTTTTAGGAACCCAATACAGACCCACTTAGTGGTTCACATGCCTAAAACCTCTTCGACTTAGAGCCAAGGACTGAGGAGCATCCACGCTGCCAAATTTGCCTAGGGCACGATCCCGGCCTCATCCCTTATGATGTCCTTGGGCCTTGCACTCAACAAGACTTGATCCCTAGTGGGCTCTTTGTGAGCCATTCAACTTCACCGGTAGACCAAGGGCCCTTTGAGAATTTGATTATTTTTATATATCTTATGTTTTTAAAAGATACATGACAATTTTAAACTTTTTTAATCTTTACAAATTGATTTTTTAATTAGTTTTCTATATTTTATTAAATATATAAATTTTATGTCTTACTTCATTATTATATGGTCGTTATTTTCTCTAACTTATTTTTTATCACTCTTTTTTTTTTTGGCTTACCCTGACCATATTGTATGGATGATTTTTTATGCTCGTCTCTTATGATTTCTAAAATTCTATATTGAATAGTTTATAAAAATGTTAAAATAAGTTTTATATATATATATATATATATATATATATATATATATATATATATATATATATATATATATATATATATATATATATATATATATATATATATATATATATATATATATATATATATATATATATATATATATATATATCTATATATATATATATATATATATAAAGTAATCATAAAGTAACTATAATGCTAGTCATATTATAATTATTCTTTATTCAGTATTGATTAAAATATGTTAATTCGAAATTATAATAGAATTTTAAACTAAAAATTAAAAATCATTGTTCTTACACACTAATAAAATTTAAATTATAAGGCAAGAGCTTACAACACAATGGTAAATTGTGAGCCTCTTATCAAAGAGGTCTTGGGTTCAAATCTACCCGTGCTTAATAAAATAATAATTAATAACAATAGGGTATGTGCAGGATCATGGTGTGCCAAAAACTGGCAATGTGAAAAAAATAGAGTTTGAACACGTCTAAAAGCGCTTCAAAATTCGCTCTGACTTTTTTTCACCTATCCAGGTACCAAACCTGGAAAGTAAGGCCCAAGCCTTATCGGATATCCGATATGAGATCGGATATCAAATCTCATATCGGATATCGGATCTCATATCGGATATCCGATATGAGATCCGATATCCGATATCGGCGGCATAAAAATTGGAGGGAAAAGGGACAAAAATTAGAGGGAAAAACAAATTTGTAAGTGATATAACTAATTTGAGTTATGAAATATGTAAAGATATAATATATAATCTATAAATATATAATATAATAACATAAATATTATATATAAAATAATATATAATCTATATATTATATAATAATATAATATAATATTATATATATATATATATATATATATATAACGTAATGTAAAGATATAATATATAATCTATTAATATATAATAATATATTATGTTATTATTATTATTATTATCTATAAATATAATATATATTATTATAATATATTATTATTATATTTACTATATTTTTATTAAATATAATAACGTAATATATTATATATATGTTATTAATGTAATCACCTAAAAATGGTCATCTAGACTATTAGCCCCCTTTTCAACATTTTGGCTAAATTAATTTAATCACTTACCTAAGCCAAATTGCTAATAATCAATTTATTTGATTATAACCTATAGTTTGACTATGCTATCCTAAGTTCATTATTTGATTAAAAGAACATGTCCCCTTTTAATTAAATAAAAGACCCCATTCTTCTAACCCACTTAAAGTGCACACATAAAGTCTTTTTTCTATTTTGCAATTAAAAGAAAAGGCTTTGTGACTTTTGTCTTATATGACAAGTCAACTTATATTCTATTGGTTGATTTGTGTGTGCACATGGATCACTCCTATTTTCGAATTCCACCGTTGATCATCCACCATCTTCATCTTGATCTCCACCGTCCATACATCTTTAAAAGGGAGAGAGCTTTCCCCCTCAATCAATCCATCTTTTGAACATTGTTATGCTGCAGGTTTTCTAACAGGTTTTATTTGGAGCTTTGTGGAGAACTTCTCTTCCTTGTCTACATTCTCTCATCCATGGCATTCTAGCTTAGCTTTCATTTTTACATGTAGCTTAATCTCACATAGCTTAATAATGGTATTGTAACACTCTCATGCATGTTTTAGCATAGCTGCACTTTGCATATTCATTCTAGTGTAGTCTTCATATTTGCATTTGCATCCTTGAGGAACTCCTTGGGACATTTGCATTCTTGCATCTTGTCTTTGGAACCTCCCATTGCATGGTTTACTAGCAAGAAGAGTATCTCTAAGGCTCATCTGAGAGCCCTTGAACTTGAAATACACTCTCTTGCACTCCATGGATAGGGAGCTCTAAGCCGGCATCCAAGCATTCCAACTCATGGAATCGTTTGGATAGAAGGGTTTAGAGTGGGACACTTTCGAGTGTACATTTTTGGCGCCCACCGTGGGGCTTGAATCAAATTTTCAGCTCCATTTGCTTTCATTTCTTATCTCTGGTTTTTTACAGCAGCATATTGGGTCTAATCAAATGCTTTTGTAGAATTTTTACTTTGGTTTTAAGGTCAAGCCATAAGTAAATTGGTTTGAAGGCCAAAAACTTAGTTGGTTTAAATATTTGATCATATCTTTTAAACCGCTTAGAATTTGGTTCTGAAATTTTGTTTGCAGGTTGGGTATATGCTCAAAATGTCTCACTCCAATTTTCAGAGCATTTTGACGTGATTTTCGGGAGTTGTGAGTTTTTCTTTGTTTTTCATAAAAAGTTGTTTCTGATCGCAAATCAGCGATTTTTTTTAAAAAACTTACATTTTCAGAAAGATTTTTCAATTCTAATGGGGGTTCTTTCTTTGTGTTTTTAATTTTGAGATCGTATTAAGGATAAAAAATTCGATTTGATAAATTTGGTCTGTTTTGACAAAATCAATCTCTAGGGAGCAAATGAAGAGATTTTTAAAAATTTCTTGCATTTTTGGAAAGCTCTCTAATTTTTAACAGGGGTCTCTTTTTTTTATTTTCATTTTTGGATACGAAATCATAGCAAAAAATTCCAATCTTGTTGACTAGGTCAAAACCGAAGAGTAAAAATGAAAGCATTTGTGATTAACTTGCACTTTCTTTGCATGTACTTGGTTGGAGGATAAATTAGATTTTTGAAGCAACTCACCACTTTTTATTGTAGATTTTTATGTTATTTCACACTAACTTTTTTTGCTAACAAGTTGTGATTTCAGGTTGCCATCCTTGTGAAAAAAATTGAAACATTGCATAAAAAGAACGCATGTCAAAGCTTCAAATGCACAAGGGCTACTAACGATTGTTTGCAGGGCTGCCCAAAGCATAAAAACCCAAATTTTTTGCTTTTTTGTTTTCATGTGTGGCATTGAATAATTGTTCATTTTTCATAGGCACATAAAACTTGTGATTGGAGTCTTTTGGTAATAGGAGAGTATGCTCTTCACCCTTGTGGTGAATCAGAAATCTTGACTTGCCATTTGGTTTCAAAAGCAAGGGGTAACTGAATCTTCTTGGCATGTTTGGGAGAAAATGATTGGAATAGGAGAGTATGCTCTTCACCCTTGTGGTGAATCAGAAATCTTGACTTTCAAAAGTTGATCCACTCTTTGTGTAGTTAGAATCCTTTAGAGGGCCTGCTCTCGGACAACCTGAGAGGAACGACCCAAGTGGGGACAAGCAGATTACCCGGCTCTTCCAACCCACTATAAACTCAAGGCTACCAAGGACACAAAACTTTGGTAGACATAGTGTTTGTCTTTGCCTAGTGTGATTGCTTATGAGATTTCGACCATAGGGAGATCACTAGGCAAGAATGCTTAAGGTACTCTTGTGATCGCGAGATCGGTTACTCATCGCAAGGTGAGGTGTCCCGTAATTGGGAGCAAGAGGAACACTATGAACGGAAGCCCTATCTAAACACCCTAAGTTAGTAACTACCCTTTTTAGCCACTCAACTTCTTGGTGCAAGGATTGATCCTAGTGGACTACCCGGATCACCCCAAGATTTACACTCACCATATGTGTTCCCTTGGTTATGCTTATGGCATTTCCATGACAAAGCCAATATCTCTTGTGGGCAACCACTTGGTGTGAGGCGAAGGAGCATCAAGCGTGGGCCAAGTTGTTGAGTAATGAACCATGTCTTTTAGGTAGATATTGCTTGATGTGTTCTCAAATGTGGTATACTTGTGAAAATCTTTTGAACATACACATGACGATAATTCTAGAAAATTCTTTTGAGACGTCACATATGCTTGTATCATGCAAGGTTGTTTTTTCCCTTGCTTGAGTGTTTGAAGAATACTCCATGTGTCACTATCTTGCTTGGAAAGAAATTGCTTTTGAACATCAAACTTGCTATGCTATCAACTATTGTCAAACTTTGTCAACCAAGTCAAAACATCAAATGCAAACATTTTCTTGTGTTGCTTGCTAAGGGGAGTCTCATCATTTGATTTTTATTTTCTATGTCTCTAGTGCTTAAACATGCTTAAAGTGGCTCTTTGGTCTTAGTGCTCTTGGTCTTCCTATCTTCATGGTCTATGTTTGCTTGCTAGTTATCCTTTTGCTAAAATGGTTACCTTGATTTCTTGACTACACTCTTGGGTTGGAGAGTTGTTCACTTGTCACCCCGCTTGCTCTATCTATTTGGCTATTTTGGCATCTTTCCTAGCTATTGACTTGAGTCATTCATGTCGTAAATTTCTTGGACATATTTTTTGACAAGTCACTTTAATCTCTCTCTAATATCTTGGCAAGTGAACACTCTACCTCCTATAGTTTCAACATCAAGTTATCTTCTAGGCTATTTTATGCTTGGCTTTGCATCTAAAACTATGGGATCTAAACCTTGTGCTACCAAACTTCAACTGAATCTAGATGATCATGATATCCTCCATGTTACTAAAGAGTCTCAAGATCTATATGTGCAATACAAAGAACTAGAAGAGACAAATGATCTTTCTTACCTTCATCTCTCTAAGCGCATGACAGAAATGAAGTCTAAACTTGAGAAAAGGTTAGAGGAGAAGATTGCATCATTACATGAATCTTCCTTAAGGTCTTTACATGCATGTGAGTCACCTTCTTTGAGGTCATCCTCTTCTTCTAGGTCTACATACTCTACTTCAAGACATCAAATGTCTTCATCTTCTAGATCTAAAGACCTCTTTAGAGAACAAGCAAGTGATACCTCCTTTGAGCCTATGCTAAAATTTCAAGATGGACCTATCTTTGACCAACCTAATGATGAAGACATGGATGCATACCATTCACTTGAGAAACAAAAAAAAGACTCTAGACATACTTCTAATAGAACTTTTGCTCGCTTGGAAGATTCTTATGATGACACTTTGCAAAAACTTCTTAGGAATAAGATCATTATGTTACCAAAGTCTAGCTCATATGGAAATCCATTCTTGGATACCTATTGTACCTATCATCGATCTAATGACCATGCTACTTCAGATTGCATTGAGCTAAAACATAAAATCCAAGATCTTATTGATAATGGAATTATTGATACCTCTAATAATTCATGCAATGAGGATACTTTTCTTGAGCAAGATTACATTGATGAACCTATGTCTAGTAGTGGCTCCATTACATCTTCCACTTCTTCCAACACTCATGCATCTCCCAACACTTCAAATATTTCCAACATGCCTCCATCAAATAAAGAACCTAATAGTTTCCACATTGACTATGCGTACCCTCAAGGGCTACCTCTAAAAGAAACTCAAGCTAACCTTCACTTGGCTACAAACCTTTTCCATGCTACTAATCCTAAACATCCTCAACCTTCATGCACTACTATTCCTAGTCCAAGCACTACTCCATTCACTCTTCATTCTCCCTTGTCCTTAGAAGTGGCTCCATGTCAAGAGGACTCTCAAAAAGAAAAATCTATAAATGTTAAGAAAGATCAAGATCAAGCACCCTTTCATCTCTTTCAAGATTTTTCTCCTCCATATCCTATATCTTATCCACCTCCTAAGTATGATGAAGACACCACTTCCATTATCCCCCTTGAGCTTACTAAAAATTATGAGAAAAGTTCTCTTCATATGCTATCCAAAGCTACTTGTCAAGATCAAAGCATCCCATCATGTTCTACTTCTCCACATCCACTTCAAAATTGTGCTCAAGCTTCAATTGCTTCTATTAAAAATGTTGTTCCTATCAAAGGTACTCATGAGTCTATTGATGGCTTTGACCATGTTGCTCACTCTAAAGATGTTGATATCCATTTTCACTATCCATTTGCATCTCCTAAGTCTATCCTTGGTCCTTATCCATCTAAGCTAAAGCATTCGAACCTTCCATCCATATTGGGGCCTTATGTTCCTCCATCTCCTACATTCACTCCTAGCTCATTCCCTAGCTCTCCCATCATACCTCAAGATCAACAAAGACACTCATCCTTGATGACTTATCACCCATCTATTCATCTAAACCAGTTATATCATCCTTATTCATCCACAAATCCCAAGTCCTTTGGAAGTGAGAATAAACATAAGAATCCATTGAAAAATGAAGATCACTATGTCCCATCTAATCGACATGTGAATGCTAAGAAGGAAAATGCACAAAAGAGACTACAAAGGTCCACTATTAAGAGAGCTAAATCAAAGAAAATGTGGGTTCCTAAATCCATCATTGAAGAAATGCACTCTCAAGCACCCAAAGAACGAGGAAAATCTAAAGCTATGTGGATTCCCAAGTCTCTTTTAAAAGACTTGAATATTGAAAATATTTCAAAGTTGACATTCAAGCTTCCAAAGGCTTCCATTCCATCTTCTTCCAAAAATCTTCCTAAAAATATTCTAAAGCCTTTCACTCCACTTTTTTCCAAATCTTTTCTACCACCTCATACTTCTAAATCTCAAGCTATTTCATCCATGACTTCTCCATTGTTCCAATACCCTTCAAGGTGTGTGTCAATGTTGATCTTGTCCAATATTTCAGCTTCCACATGAAATCCTCTAAAGCTTACACTTACTTTCGATACATGAACTCTTATCCTCAATATATTCTTCCTACTACCATTTCCCTTTCATCACCCTATCAACATCTTTGAGCATACCTTTCTATGGTCTTGGCTTATCATGGCTTATCTTTCCTATAAGAGCACTATCTAAATTCAAAAAGCTTGAGCTCTTTCTAAAAATTCAAAAAAAAAAAAAGAAAAAAAAAATGAAAAATGAAAAAAAGAAAATAAAATGAAAATGTGCCTTGGTGAAAACTACTTCTTGTGGCACCTTGGTAGCAAAAGTAAAGAGAAATAAATTTATCCTATGGTGAAAACTACTTCTTGTGGCACCTTGGATAAGTACCATGATGAAAACCTGGCAAATAGGCATCATGTGTAATTCTTCCATCATCCATCTATCCCCTCTTCTCTCTTTGATCTTGAAAATGTTGAGCTATCTTTGCATATTGGCTATCTTATCCACTAGATTTTCTATTGTGCTCTCCCATTCACTCATAGCCTCTATCACCTAATATCGGGCATAAAAATTGGAGGGAAAAGGGACAAAAATTAGAGGGAAAAACAAATTTGTAAGTGATATAACTAATTTGAGTTATGAAATATGTAAAGATATAATATATAATCTATAAATATATAATATAATAACATAAATATTATATATAAAATAATATATAATCTATATATTATATAATAATATAATATAATATTATATATATATATATATATATATATATATATAACGTAATGTAAAGATATAATATATAATCTATTAATATATAATAATATATTATGTTATTATTATTATTATTATCTATAAATATAATATATATTATTATAATATATTATTATTATATTTACTATATTTTTATTAAATATAATAACGTAATATATTATATATATGTTATTAATACATATTATTATTATTATCATATATAAATTATAATCTATAATATATTCTTATTATTATTATTATCATATGTAAATTATAATATATAATATATTATGTTATTATTATTATAATCTATATATATATATATATATATATATATATATATATATATATATATATATATATATATATGATTGTTATACTATATTATTATTATTTTTACTATATTATTTCTAGTGGAGTCATTTATATGGGTCAAAAGGGCTCACAGGATGACCTATGACCCCTTTCGACACATTCCATGATGACATATGTCCCTAAGGGATCCTAGGACCCCTAGGGACATATTAGAATAGTTCATATGGGTCGAAGGGGGTCATAGGATGACCTATGAACCCTTTCGACATATTACAAGACAACATTTGTCCCTAGGGGTCCTAGGACCCTTAGGGACATATTAGAATCATTCGTATGGGTCGAAGGGGGTCATAGGGTGACCAATGACCACCTTCAACACATTCCACGATGACATATGTCCTTAGGGGTCTTAGGACCCCTAAGGACATATTAGAATCATTCATATGGGTTGAAGGGAATCATAGGATGACATATGACCCCCTTCGACATATTCCACGATGACATATGTCCCTAAGGGTCCTAAGACCCCTAGGGACATATTAGAATCTTTCATATGGTTTGAAGGGGGTCATAGGGTGAACTATGATCCCCTTCGACACATTACATGATGACATATGTCCCTAGGGGTCCTAGGACACCTAGGGACATATTAGAATGCTTCATATGGGTCAAAGGGGGTCATAGGTTGACCTATGACCCTCTTTGACCTATTAAATGATGACATATGTCTGTAGGGGTCCTAGGACCCCTAGGGACATATTAGAATCATTCTTATGCGTCAAAGGGGCTCATAGGGTGACCTATGACCCCCTTCGACCCATTAGATGACGACATATGTCCCTAGGGGTCCTAGGACCCCTAAGGACATATTAGAATCGTTCTTATGGGTCAAAGGGGGTCATACGTTGATATATGACCCTTTTCGACACATTACATGACGACATATGTCCCTAGGGGTCCTAGGACACCTAGGGACATATTAGAATGCTTCATTTGGGTCAAACGGTGTCATAGGTTAACCTATGACCCCCTTCGACCCATTAAATGATGACATATATAGCTAGGGGTCCTAGGACCCCTAGGGACATATTACAATCACTCTTATGGGTCACAGGGGGTCATAGGTTGACCTCTAACCCCCTCTAACCCATTACATGACGACATATGTTATGTTTCATATGGGTCAAAGGGGGTCATAGGTTGACCTATGACCCCCTTCGACCCATTAAATGACAACATATATCCCTAGGGGTCCTAGGACCCCTAGGGACATATTAGAATCTTCAACCCATTACATGACGACATATGTCCCTAGGGGTCTTAGGATCCCTAGGGACATATTAGAATCATTCATATGGGTTAAAGGGGGTCATAGATTGACCTATGACCCTGTTCGACCCATTACATGATGACATATGTCCCTAGGGGTCCTAGGATCCCTCAGGACATATTAGAATCGTTCATATGGGTCAAAGGAGGTCATAGGTTTACCAATGACCCCCTTTGACCCATTAAATGACAACATATGTCCCTACCGATCCTAGGACCCCTAGGGACATATTAGAACTGTTCTTATGGATCAACGGGGGTCATAGGTTGACCTATGACCCCCTTCAACCCATTAAATGATGACATTTGTCCCCAGGGGTGCTAGGACCCCTAAGGACATATTACAATCATTCTTATGGGTCAAAGGGGGTCATAGGTTGACCTATAATCCCCTTTGACCCATTACATGACTACATATGTCCCTAGGGGTCCTAAGACCCCTAGGGACATATTAGAATCCTTCTAATCTGTCAAAGGGAGTCATAGGGTGACCTATGACCCCCTTCGACCCATTACCTGACGACATATGTCCATAGGGGTCCTAAAACCCCTAGGGACATATTAGAATACTTCATATGGGTCAAAGCGGGTCATAGGTTGACATATGACCCTCTTCAACCCATCAAATGATGACATATCTCCCTAGGGGTCCTAGGACCCCTAGGGACATATTAGAATCATTTTTATGGCTCAAAGGAGGTCACAGGTTAACCTCTAACCCCCTTCGACATATTACATGACGACGTATGTCCCTAGGGGTCTTAGGACCCCTAGGAACATATTAGATTCGTTCATATGGGTCAAAGGGGGTCATAGGTTGACCTATGACCCCCTTCGAACCATTAAATGATGACATATGTCCCTAGGGGTCCTAGGAGCCCTAGGGACATATTAGAATCATTCTTATGAGTCAAAGGGGGTCATAGGTTGAACTATGACCCCCTTTGACCAATCACATGATGACATATTTTCCTAGGGGTCCTAGGACCCCTAGGAACGTCTTAGAATTGTTCACGACCCATTACATGATGACATAGTCCTTAGGGGTCCTAGGACCCCTAGGGACATATTAGAATCTTTCATATGGGTCTAAGGGGGTCATAGGTTGACCTATGACCCCCTTCGACCCGTTATATGATGACATATGTCCCTAGGGGTCCTAGGACCCGTAGGGACATATTAGAATCGTTCATATGGATCAAAGCGGGTCATAGGTTGACCTATGACCCCCTTCGACCCATTAAATGATGACATATGTACCTAGCGGTCCTAGGACCCCTAGGGACATATTAGAATCATTCTTATGGGTCAAAGGGAGTCATACGTTGTCCTATGACCCCCTTTGACCCTTTAAATGATGACATATGTCCCTAGCGGTCCTAGGACCCCTAGAGACATATTAGAATCATTCTTATGGGTTCAAGGGCGTCATAGGTTGAACTATGACCCCTATGACCCCCTTCGACAGATTACATGATGACATATGTCCCTAGGTGTCCTAGGACCCCTAGGGACATATTAGAATTGTTCATATGGGTCAAATGGGGTCATAGTTTGACCTATGACCCCCTTCGACCCATTACATGATGACATATGTCCCTAGGGGTCCTACGATCCCTAGGGACATATTAGAATCGTTCATATGGGTCAAAGTGGCTCTGAGGTTGATTTATGACCCTCTTCGACCCATAAAAATGATTCTAATATCTACCTAGGGGTCCTAGGACCCCTAAGAACATATGTCATCATTTAATAGGTCGAAGGGGATCATAGGTACCCCTATGAGGCCCTTTGACCCATAAGAACGATTCTAATATGTCCCTATGGTTCCTAGGACCCCTTAGGGACATATGTCATCATGTAATGGATCGAAGGGGGTCATAGGTCAACCTATGACCCCCTTAGACCCATAATAACGATTCTTATATGTCCCTAGGTGTCCTAGGAACCCTAGCGACATATGTCGTCATGTAATTAGTCGAAGGGGGTGATAGGTCACCCTATGACCCCCTTTGACCCATATGAACGATTCTAATATGTCCCTAGGGGTCCTAGGACCCCTTGCTATATATGTCATCATTTAAGGGGTCGAAGGAGGTCATAGGTTAACCTATGACACCCTTTGACCCATATGAAGCACTCTAATATGTCCCTAGGTGTCCTAGGACCCCTAGGGACATATGTCGTCATGTAATGTGTCAAAGAGGGTCATAAGTCAACCTATGACCCCCTTTGACCGATAAAGACATATGTCATCATCTAATGGGTCGAAGGGGGTCATAGGTCACCCTATGAGCCCCTTTGACCCATAAGAACGATTCTAATATGTCCCTAGGGGTCCTAGGACCCCTAAGGACATATGTGGTCATGTAATTGGTCGAAGGGGGTCATAGGTCAACCTATGACCCCCTTTGACCCATAAGAACGATTCTAATATGTCCTTGGGGGTCCTAGGACCCCTAGGAACATATGTTATCATTTAATGGGTCGAAGGAGATCATAGGTCAACTTATGATTGCCTTTGACCCATAAGAATGATTGCAATATGTCCCTAGGTGTCCTGGGACTCCTATGTACATATGTCATCATTTAATGGGTTGAAGGGCGTCATAGGTAAACCTATGACACCCTTTGATCCATATGATGCATTCTTACATGTTCTTAGGGGTCCTAGGACCCCTAGGGACATATGTCATCATGTAATGTGTCGAAGTGGGTCAATTGTCAACCTATGACCCCCTTTGACCCATAAGAACAATTCTAATATGTCCCTAGGGTTTCGAGGACCCCTAGGGACATATGTCATCATGTAATGTGTCGAAGTGGGTCATAGGTCAACCTATGACCACCTTTGACCCGTAAGAATGATTATAATATGTCCCTAGGGGTCCTAGGACCTCTACAGACATATGTCATTATGTAATGGGTCGAAGGGGATTATAAGTCAACCTATGACCCCCTTCGACTCATATGAATGATTCTAATATGTCCCTAGGGGTGCTAGGACCCCTAGGAACATATGTCATCATGTAATGGGTCGAAGGGGGTCATAGGTCAACCTATGATGCCCTTTGACCCATATGAATGATTCTAATATGTCCCTAGGGGTCCTAGGACCCCTAGGGACATATGTCATCATTTAATGGTTCGAAGGGGGTCATATGTCAACCTATGACCCCCGTTGACCCATAAGAATGATTCTAATATGTCTCTAGGGGTCCTAGGACCCCTTTGGACATCTGTCGTCACGTAATACATCGAAGGGGGTCATAGGTCAACCTATGACCACCTTTGACCCATAAGAATGATTTTAATATTTTCTTAGGGGTCTTAGGACCCCTAGGGACATATGGCATCATGTAATGACCTATGATCCCCTTTGTCCCATAAGAACGATTCTCATATGTCCCTAGGGGTCGTAGGACCCCTAGGGACAAATGTTGTCATTTAATGAGTCGAAGGGGATCATAGGTCAACCTATGACCCCCTTCGACCCATATGAATGATTCTAATATGTCCCTGGGGGCCCTAGGACCCATAGGGACATATGTCGACATGTAATGTGTCGAATGGGGTCGTAGATCGACCTATGACACCCTTTGACCCATAAGAATGATTCTCATATGTCCCTAGGGGTCCTAGGGACATATTTCATCATGTAATGGTTCAAAAGAGGTCATAGGTCAACCTATGACCCCCTTTGACCCATATGAACAATTCTAATATTTCCCTAGGGGTCCTAGGACCCCTAGGGACATATGTCATCATTTAATGGGTCGAAGGGGGTCATAGGTCAACCTATGACCTCCTTTGACCCAAATGAACAATTCTAATATGTCCCTAGGGGTCCTAGGAGCCCTAGTGATATATGTCATCATTTAATGGGTCAAATGGGGTCATAAGTCAACCTATGACCCCCTTTCACCCATATGAACAATTCTAATATGTCCCTAGGTGTCCTATGACCCGTAGGGACATATGTCATCATGTAATAGGTCAAAGGGGGTCATAGGTTGACCTATGACCCCATTTGACCCATAAGAATGATTCTAATATGTCCCTAGGGGTCCTAGGACCCCTAGGGACATATGTCATCATGTAATGTGTTGAAGGGTGTCATAGGTCACCCTATGACCCCCTTTGACCCATAAGAACGATTCTAATATGTCCCTAGGGGTCCTAGGACCCCTAGGGACATATGTCATCATGTAAAGGGTCAAAGGGGGTCATAGGTCAACCTATGACTCCCTTTAACCCATAAAAATGATTCTAATATGTCCCTAGGGTTCCTATGACCCCTTTGGACATATGTCATTATGTAATTTGTCGAAGGGGGTCATAGATCAACCTATGACCCTCTTTGACCCATAAGAAGCATTCTAATATGTCCCTAGGGGTCCTAGGACCCCTAGGGACATATGTCATCATGTAATGGGTCAAAGGGGGTCATAGGTCAACCTATGACCCCCTTTGACCCATATGAACAATTGTAATATGTCCCTAGGTTTCCTATGACCCATAGGGACATATGTCATCATGTGATGGGTCAAAGGGGGTCATAGGTTGACCTATGACCTTGTTTGACCCATAAAAATGATTCTAATATGTCTTTAGAGGTCCTAGCACCCCTAGAGACATATGTCGTCATGTAATGGGTTGAAGGGTGTCATAGGTCACCCTATGACCACCTTTGACCCATAAGAACGATTCTAATATTTCCCTAGGGGTCCTAGGACCCCTAGGGACATATGTCATCATGTAATGCATTGAAGGGGGTCATAGGTCAACCTATGATCCCCTTTGACCCATAAGAACGATTCTCATATGTCCCTAAGGGTCGTAGGGACATATGTCATCATGTAATGGGTCAAAGGGGGTCATAGGTCAATCTATGACCCCCTTTGACCCATATGAACAATTCTAATATGTCCCTAGTGGTCTTAGGACCCCTAGGTACATATGTCGTCATTTAATGGGTCGAAGGGGATCATTGGTCAACCTATGACCCCCTTCAACCCATATGAACGATTCTAATATATCCCTAGGGGACCTAGGACCCCTAGGGACATATGCCGTCATGTAATGTGTCGAATGGGGTCATAGGTCAACCTATGACCCCCTTTGACCCATAAAAATTATTCTCATATGTCCCTAGGGGTTCTCAGGACATATGTTGTCATGTAATGAGTCAAAGGGGGTCATAGGTCAACCTATGACCTCCTTTGACCCATATGAACAATTATAATATGTCCCTAGGCGTCCTAGGACCCTTAGGGACATATGTCATCATTTAATGGGTCGAAGGGGGTCATAGGTCAGCCTATGACTCCCTTTGATCCATATGAACAATTCTAATATATCCCTATGGGTCCTAAGACCCCTAGGGACATATGTCATCATTTAATGGGTCGAAGGGGTTCATAGGTCAACCTATGATCTCCTTTGATCCATATGAATAATTCTAATATGTCCCTAGGGGTCCTAGAACCCCTAGGGATATATGTCATCGTTTAATGGGTCGAAGGGGGTCCTAGGTCACCCTATGACCTCCTTTGACCCATATGAACGATTCTAATATGTCCCTAGGGGTCTTAGGAACCCTAGGGACAAATGTCTTCATGTAATGGGTCGAAGGGTGTCATAGGTCAACCTATGACCCCCTCTGACCCATATGAACGATTCGAATATGTCCCTAGGGGTCCCAAGACCCCTAGGGACATATGTCATCATGTAATGTGTCGAAGGGGGTCATAGGTCAACCTATGACCCCCTTCGACCCATAAGAATGATTCTAATATGTCCCTAGGGGTCCTAGGACCTCTAGGGACATATGTCATTATGTAATGGGTCGAAGGGGATCATAAGTCAACCTATGAGCCCCTTCAACCCATATGAATGATTCTAATATGTCCCTAGGGGTGCTAGGACCCCTAGGGACATATGTCGTCATGTAATGGGTCAAAGGGGGTCATAGGTCAACCTATGACGCCCTTTGACCTATGACCCCCTTTGACCCATATGGACGATTCTAATATGTCCCTAGGGGTCTTAGGACCCCTAGGGACATATGTCATCATTTAATGGGTCGAAGGGGGTCATAGGTCAACCTATGACCCCCTTTGACCCATAAGAACGATTCTAATATGTCCCTATGGGTCCTAGACCCCTAGGGACATATGTCATCATTTAATGGGTTGAATGAGGTCATAGGTCAACCTATGACCCTCTTTGACCCATAAGAACGATTCTAATATGTCCTTAGGGGTCCTAGGACCCCTAGGGACATATGTCGTAATGTAATGCGTCGAAAGGGTTCATAGGTCAACCTATGACCTCCTTCGACCCATAAGAACGATTCTAATATGTCACTAGGGTTCCTAGGACCCCTAGGGACATATGTTGTTATGTAATGGGTCGAAGGGGGTCATAGGTCAACCTATGACCCCCTTTGACTCATATATATTAATAATATACATATATATTAATAATATACATATATATTAATAACATACATATTAATATAATAATATATATTAATAACACACACACACACACACACACACACATATATATGGTTATTATATTTAATAAAAATATTACATTATAATATATATATATATATATATATATATATTACATTATTATCGTTAGTAAAAATAATAATAATATAAATTTTATTTATAGATTATAATGAGAATAACATAATATATTATTATATATTAATAAATTATATGTTATATCTTTACATTACGTTATTATATATATATATATATATATATATATATATATATATATATATATATACATAGTAATATAAAAAAAAAAATTATAAATTATAAGCTATAAAATATTATGTTATAATATATATTACGTTATTATATATATTAATAACACACACACACACACACACACATATAACTTTATTATATTTTATAAAAATATTACGTTATTATATATATATTAATAACATACTTATATATATATATATATATATATATATATATATATATATATATATATATATATATATATATATATATATATATATATATATATATATATATATATATATATATATATATATAAAGTTATTATATTTAATAAAAATATTACGTTATAATATATATATATATATATTACGTTATTATATTTAGTAAAAATAATAATAATATAAATTATATTTATAGATTATAATGAGAATAACATAATATATTATTATATATTAATATATTATATGTTATATCTTTACATTACGTTATAATATATATATATATATATATATATATATATATATATATTATAATACATATTTACATAGTAATATAACAAAAATAATTTATAAATCATAAGCTATAAGTCTTAAATTCGGTTTTCCCTCCAAAATGGGTTGGGATTTCAAAATTTCCACCAAAATTCACCTAGCCATATCGGATATCCGATTTCAAATCGTATATCTGATTTGAAATCTAATATCCGATTTCAAATCCGATATTCGATTAGGCTTGGTATTTACCAAGCCTACCCGGTCAACCCAAAAGACGTGTTTGAAGAGGGTTTTAGTGATACTCAGACTTCGGGTAGTCGTCTGACAATGTTATTTTGATTGAAATTGAATGAAATGAAAAGGGTTTTTTAATATCGCTCTGAAGATTCCATCAATATAATTTCTGTCAAATTCTGAGATCGATAACTATTTATTAGTTAATTATCAATGAAGATTATTGTAAAGTGCTGATTGACATACTGATTGAAAAACAGCTATAATTTTCAAACGGTACAACATTTTTTAAATCTAAAAGTTGCGTCACATTCTATGCTTCGCCTAGTATAAGAAAAAATAAAATTAAATTAAATTTGGTAAAATTTTCTATTAATTAAGGTGGTCAGACACGAGACTTTTTTTTTTCCAAAAAATTTTTGGTAAAAAATTCATATTTAATTATTTATTTGGAATAAAAATACCAAAAAATATGCGTCATATCCGGGAATGAGTCTACTTTTCATATCTATAATTATATTAAAAAAATATTATGATTTGATTTTGATTAAGGTGGTCAGACATACACCTACTTTTTATTTTTGCCCTGAAATTTTTGTAGTACTGGATTAAAATTCAACCTTTTGACTAATCAATTATTTTTTTCTCCTGATAAGGCCTAGTAGTTTAGAAACTACATTCAATTTCTTACAGATTATTTTATTACAACTTTTTGATATAAAGTCCATAACCACTTTAAAATTATGTGTCAAGTTGACATAACCCTGATTTTCTGATTTTTCACTGCCACTTAAGGCCATAGTTTGGTACACCATGATCCTGCACATACCCAATACATAATAATTAATCTTGGCTTTGACCTCTTACCGATCAAAAATAATAATTATATTATAATTATACTTACTTACATAACTAAAGGCAAGTACTTAGCCACTACGTGGCACTTGTTTTTATTACTTCCTATCTAAGATAGGATACTTATGTCATAGTTCAATTCTTTTAAAAAATATTATTATATTATATTAACCAATAACAATCAAGTATTTTTCACTATTATAATTTTATTATATAGTTTCAATTTTATGAGATATTTTTATACTTTAAATTTTGTTAATTTTTTATAATACTATTGGTTATGGAAAAAAAAGACAAGGAAGAAAATAAAATTTGAATTCAAAAAGTAGAAAAAAATAAACACTTACTATTGTCCAATCCAATATTTTGTTTACACAAATATGGAAGACCTTATTCAAGAAGTCTTGTATTTTCGCTCTTATTCTGGAAATCTCTGAAATTGGCAACACACTCATGGGAAATCATAGTGGAGGCAAAGAGTTGTAGGGCCCTCTGCATTGGCCATAAGGGCATGGATAGGTTAGGCAAGCCCTAGCTTCTCTTTCTACCAGGTCAATGGAGCTTTGAATAATTTGAAACCTTAACACTAATGGATAGGATCAGTTGCCTCCTTATTTGGAAATGTCTTTGTATCACTCGTCAAGCGTGTTATAAAAACCTTAACTACACAACAATTTCATTCCCACTTTGATTCAAATCCCCAACAGTTAATCTTGTCTTTGACGTCAATCCTTGTTATCATTCTACATAGATTCAACTCAATCTTCGCTTATGTTGTAATTTTCTCAAAAGAACTTATTCCCAACGAGGGTGGATGCAAAGAAATGTTTCCAATCTGTCATATCTTGATCTGTGGCCTTCGTCACCAATAGGAAGTAGTTATTTTATTTGTGTGTGGGTAGGAAGTAGCTACACAAAATGGTGAGATTTGGCTTTTAAAATGTGATATTCACATTTCCTAAAAGACATTTAAAGTGAACCATTTTTGGGCATACCCTACACCTTGACTCAACTTACTTCCAATTTGGTTGTAAATCGTATATTAATATTTTGTGTTCTATAGAACTGTGCCTTGGATTAATTACCGCTATATTTTTGCATCTATAAAAAAAAATTAAGAAGGTAAAGTTTTAAGTGTCTCAGCACCACACCTGAGTACAAAAAGTATTGATAGCCTAAAATAAATTATAATAGAAATAAAATTATTGTACTGAGATACAACAAGAACTTTCAATGAAAAGAGTATAGAATTCAAGAACTTTCAATAAAGAGTTTTTAATCTATCACGTACAAAAACTAAATATAATCACAACTTTCTTGAAAAGAGAAAACTTATGAATTCAAATTAAATGGTGGTATTGCTGCACAATTAACCTTATTAGGAAATTCAATGTGGAAATAAGTATGTGGTAATTGACTCTAAAAACAAGTAGCTATCCAATACAAAGCTTAAACATATTTAAAAAGCTATAACTAATCTAGTAACAATGGTCAAATACACAAAAGCATAGTTAAATAAAAGAAACAATATCAAATACTTTTGAAGAAATAATTTTTTTAATAAATTTTTTAAACATAAGAATATTTTCTTGCTAGCACCTCCCTTTGGAACTCTGTCAAGATCCAACAATGATCTCCCAAAAATCGATATGACACTATGTTCCCTTCTTCTATATCATCACCAATTCTCAAATCAAGCACAAAAGGTTTTAAAATATATTCAAACTATGGTAAGTGAATTCCCTCATATTGGCCATAAATTATACTGGGGATGTTTTGAAATGAGCTACTATATTTTTATGTGCTTCATTTCCTTCTGGGACTTTGGCCCATCGGGTGAATCATAGAAAAAATGTATTTTCTTCACTATTTTGAGTGTACTAGCTATGATGTGGTTATTTTCTTATGATTAAAGGGTTTGAAGATGATGTAGGAGCATCCTAGGGAAGTCAATGATCCTATATGCAGGGGCTTTATGCTCAAGTTTGTGGAGTTATTATTCACACTGTTGGGGATCTGTTTGAGGCATATTGGAGAACCTTCCCTTAAGTGTGCGTGATGATTGGAGTATTGTCTTGGAGTTAGAGCTATTTTAGTGGTTGTTGGTAATGTGTACCTATTTACTAGCAGACCTTGGAGTGTGTATTCATGAGCATTAATCCAAGGGGGTTGGTGTGTGTGCTCTTGGATTTGGATAGTTGGTTGGCACATGGACCTATGTCTAAGTGTGTGTATTATAATGTGGTCTTATGAGTTAGTTATGCATTGTAAACGTGGGGCTTGTCCTATGTATTTAATTTATGTTATGTATTTAATGTTTGTAGCCAAGCTGACTTGTGGCTTGATGAATATATTTAATGTGGGTATATTTAATTAATGTAATTAGATAGGTCGACCAATGGCTTAGTTTAGTATAAGTAGAGGGTCTTGTAGAGTCTAGAGTTATTATCATTCATCTATCATGGAGAAGATGAGTAGTTGAGAAAAGCAAAGTTGGAGTAGAGCTAGTAGCACTTGGGAAACAAGAAGGTTGCTTGGTGGATTGTGAGCACAAGTTTAGATTCTTCTCGGAGTTCTCTACCAAGTAGTGGATATGTGCTAGCTATTGGTTTGGATCTTGTGAGATCTTGCTATTAAACTTTTATTATAATTAATTGTTGATGTATTTGGTCGTAACCTGGAAGATCTCACAACTAGGCATGTTGGATGAAAATTTTATTATGAGAATTGGCATTGTGGATCTAAATCTTTGTGTTATTGTTTATATTATGTTGTGTGGTTATTTGCTAGGGGCTATGACATCTCCTTTGGGGATTTTCATGCCTTGCATTGCATCAAAAGAAGTCATAGGGTACGCATGACTATGAAGTTTGGAATTTAGATTTTAGTCTTTTTTGTGTGATTTAGTTGAAAATCTCATGTTTAAATATAGTTCTTTTCCAATTAATACTCTTAATAGATTGGTCTTAATTTCATCTTAATTTATGTCTTAATTTTACACATTTGATATTTGGCATTCTTTGGTATATTATTATGAAAAGATAGAGAAAAGCAATGAAACAAGTATTAAATCAATTATGTTAAATGTTTTACTTGATAATATTAATTTTAAAAAATTGATTGATAAAAAAAGCTTCTTTTGTTAAGGTACATTTCTTAATACATTTACTAAAGATGTCAATTTCTAATTAAGAGATTTAGAAAATAGTAACCAAAAGAATTCACACAAATAATGTTCTCAAAGATATTATCAAAAGTGAAGATCTTGGTACAAGTTTAAAGAAGATAAAATTTCTATTTTGTATACCGGGCTTCTATTTGTTTCAATTTATTCATAATGCCAATTTACAATAACATCTTTCTCATTCCTCCAAATTATTAATTTTTTCACTCCATTTGAAATCCATAGTTCCGATTCAATCACCAATCTATACAATCAATGGAAGGGCACTAGCGTAGTTCCAAGCCTATAGATCAGGAGTTGGCATTTTTGAAAAGTGGTTATAATAGCAAATCAAAAGAACAATTCATGAGTTATGGCTTTTCAAAGTTGAGTTGTAACTCGAAATATCTAAAATAATTGTCAAAGATGTATTTGGTCGACTCTATATGTATTGTTAGGGTTTGTCCACCCTAGGTATTAAGTTTCAATGTCTAGAACCTTCTTGGGCGACATAAAATTGCCTATTTAAGAAAGGCCCGAACATTGTCTAGAACAACTCTGGATGGTAGTTTGCAGCTTAGTCTTGCAGATTACTATAATGAAGGCGCCAATGTGGGTTAGCTTATTATACTTGTGAATTCTGTAATTCTGCATTTGCAAAGCAAATAAGAAGTCCATATTTTGTTCTTGCATTTGCTATTGTTTCTTTATTTCTGTTATGTGTTTATGGTTTTAAGGAGAGTACCCTTCATCAAATGGTATTAGAGCTAGAGTTCTTGAGTGTGTGGGTAGATTGACAACTATGAGGTAGCTCACACCAGGACTGTGGTTTGGGTTGAGCGTGTAGACAGATCATTGATTGTGAGGCAGTTTGCACTAGGGTTTCAATAGAAGTGCGAAAATTTCTCCACGAAGAGAGCGTGGTCGAAGAGTTGTAGGTGTTGCACCTAAGGGTTTCTAAGCCCTCCAAAGACAAATGCAAGCCTTGGAAGAAAAAATGTGTAAAGGAATGAATCTTCCCATACGAGATGAAAGCGAGGATGAGGATGAAGTAGAAGAAAATGCCAAAGCAGAGGCAATTCTAAACCCAGAGGAAGAGAGGCTTTTTAGGGCCATCTCCAAGATTGGAAAAAGACCTAAGTTTGAGGTTCCCACATTTTCAGGAAATCTTAACCTAGAGGAGTTGATCGATTGGATCAATGAATTGGAGGAGTACTTCGAGTATGAAGATATTGATGATCCTAATAGGGTCAAGCTCGCGAAGGCAAAACTAAAGGGACATGCGAAGATCTGCTGGTAGGAGGTTTAGTTGGAGCGAAATAGAAAGGGAAAGGACAAAATCACCAGATGGGATCAGATGATAGCTAAATTGAAGTGACGATTCATTCCTGTGGATTATGAGCTTAATGTTTTGATTTTCTCACTATGATGTTTTCTGTCTCTTGTTAAATTTGTCTTCATTATAATCTATAATTTTGTACTTACAAATAATTAAGCTATTTCTAATAGGCTCTTTGTGGGCCTCTTAATTTCACTAGAAGATTACAAGTCTATTGACAACATACTCTTTATTTTAAAGTTTTGTGGAATGATTTTTTTAAAAATATTTTTTTACCATCAAAACTTATTAAGAAATGAAACTTTTTTTGCTTATGGATTTTATTGTATATGTTTTTTAGCATCAAAGTTATTATATTCTAACATTCTCTCACTCTAATGATGGATCACAAAGTGTGATCTAAAATTTTGACTCTTACAAACATAAACAGTCAAATCCGAAAACAAAAAAATTACATTTTAAGTGGATTGTGGAAATTTGATAATGTTAAAACTAAGAAAACTTAATCTAATTTGAATGAAAGACTTAGTTAACGCTTGGTGATGTCTCAAACATTATGAGAAATCATATTGCACAAATTTGAAGATCTCATAAGTTAGTATTGAAAAAAGGTGTCTCAATTTTGTATTCATAATGATCATATTTAATATCCTAATTGTGTTTACTATGCCATCTTAAGTTGTTTTGGATTCAATTGGAAAACTTTATATCCCATTTGAAGGTGACATAACTTTTAGCATATTTAATTCCTTATATGGGGAAGTAGGGGCCTATATTAAGTCAACATGTTTTGTCTTGTGTCAATGTCTTGAATAGTGGGTAAGAGCATCATAATAGGTGTTACTTATGACTTATTATTACAATGTATAAGAACATGTAAGAGGGATATTACATTGGAATCTTAACAAACATTGTTATAAGTCTCAACAATCGACATGGAATGCCTTTGAATGGGTTGTGTGGAGAGAAATTGGAGCACTCAAATTTGGTTGGTCAAATATTTTTATGGCATGATATGTAAGGAACATGCTAAAAATAGCCTAGAAGATAAGACCATGAGGGTTTTAGAGGATTTGCACCTTGACTACTTGCCTACCATACATGTCTTAGGCTTGCTAATGGTTTTTTAAAACTATGTGATGATTTCTAGTTTGATCTTCTACTATACATTGATACTTTGGGTTAGAAGATGTGTTTGTCATTCTACATATAATGTGAGTATCATTGTAATTTTCAAGTTTTAGATGGATTATCTATTTAATGGATGTAACAAATTAATATAATCTTAGGTCTCTTCACATGCCAATTTTTTAAAATTGCTTTCTCTAATCAAATCTATTTATTATGGCTTGCATTATTTTTTATGAATAATTTTATTAACTTGATATTTTATCATTATTAATGAATTTGCAACATTTAAGTTTAACGAATCTTACTAATTAGTTACACTTTATCCCACATTTAGCATTAAAATCACTATTTTTCATTAGTGGTAGGTAAATTACTAATAGTGTTGAGACCAATCTCACTATATTTTTTCTTTTTGAATTTCAAGCTTTAGGTGATAAGAGTCCATGACTAACTCATCTTGATGGTGGATTGAAAAGTTCAACTGTAAAAGTTTTGAGATTTGGAAATTGGATGATCCTTTGGAAGAAAGAAATCAATAGATTTTCATGTTGAATGAAAATGAGACCAATAAATTATAAGCTAAATAATGGGTAAAAGTTGATAGTGAAATCCATTACATCATATAGTTGTGTTTACCTAGTTTTATTTATTGTTTTTTGGATACTATTGCATACTATTTATGGAATATAATTGGAGAGATTTACTAATCATGAAAAGATTATTCTCTTAAAAATAAAGAATCATAACTCAATTGGAACTGCCTTCACAGAATAGCGTCTAGTATCAGAGGGGCCTCCCAAGCCCTATCATATTGCATTGATTTGCACCACCATAGTATTTTATGGTGAGTCCTTCCATGGGCAAGCTTGATGAGAGAAGCCTCTCTTCTCAAAACAAACCTTTTGTCATGTCATCCACAACAACAAATCAAAGCCATTCAGTCAACCACCTTGACTTTTGCCCAAATTAAATGACCCATAGGTGAGCAAAATAAGATGAACATGAAAGCCCCCACTCTAGAAGAATTCAAACCACTCTGCAACACCATAAGAACAAACCTCCATCTTATATTACTTGAGACAAAAGTTGTTTTAATTCCAATATTGATTATATTTGTAAAAAAAGAAAGTAAAGAAAATATTATGTAAATTTAATTATATTATTAAATACATGTAAAATAGTAAAATATAAAATATAATAATATTTTTATTTAACCGAAAATATAGATGAACTAAAAAACGAAAAATAATAGTGCCTAAACTTTTCGTTCGCTCAACACTTCAATGATGATTTTAAATTAATACCAACCTAAACCATGAGAATGAAATAATAAAAACTAATCTCCAAACAATGTTCTTGAACGGCGGTTCATGTTCCGTTGCAGAGTTCTGTTTACTTCCGCAGTAAGAGAAAACGGAGTTCAAAAAGGATGAACGAATTCATTCAACGCCTGTCGTGATGGTAACATCGCAAAGTGTCAAAATTTAGGAAAAAACTGACGACGAAAAGGCCAGAAAATAAAGACGGATGGGATCAAAATTGGACAGAAACGATCGGATGGTAACCAAAATAAGAATATATAATACCACATTGTCTGTGTAAATGATAATCTATGACTATATAGCTTTCCCCAAAGAGGGTTTATAACAATTAGAGGGGTATGGCAGCGAGGTGCTTCGGCGGACCAAATGTTAAAGTGCCGAGGAAGGTCCCCGGGCCAAAATGCAGAGAATGCAAGCTCGAAAGAGTAGATCTTCGCTTTGAAGTGATCTGGCGCCCTCATTGTAGGGCTGGCTGAGACACGTGTGGAGCCATGTCCAGGCCTCGGCGAAGCAGCTGGCCATTCCATCATTACAGTGATGCACCTGATCATCGATCAGCAGACGGGGCCTAGGTCTGCCGTCACCCGATTTTTTGGTCTAATTTCGCACTAATTTCTTGAAATCTAGGTTTTTCTACGGATCTTTTCTTTTGGGGCGAATTTTAGGATTGTGCTTGCCGATTGTAAAGTCAAATTGCAGTTCACAGTAGATTGGAGCTCTTTCGCGGTAAGTTTAACTGTACGCGAAGCCTGAAACTGGTCTAGAATTTTAAAATAACATCGGGAATTTTTTTTAAAATGGGGAATTCTTGTATAATTAGACTGCTGCTTGTGGATTGTTTTTTTGGAGTGAATTAGTTTTTAAAAGTACATGAAATTGGAAGAGTTACTGCGAATCGGTCTGCGATTTGAAAGTTTCACTGTAATCTGTTGACTGCATATTAAACCCTAGTTTAGAAAATTCAAAACCTACCATGTAAGCCAAGTGATCCTTAGGTTTTAGTTTACACAAAGCTTGAAATTGGTCGAGGTTTGTGACTCGCAAATTTTCTATTTATATAAACTTGATTTGGTGCTTGTGTATTGTTTTTTGGAGTGGATTTGTGTCTGCAGCACAAAATAAATGAAAAGAGTTTTGGCGAAATGTTTTGGGGTTTCAAGGCTTCACTGTAGTCAGTTGACTGCATATTAAACCCTAGCCTAGAAAATTCAGATCCTATCGTGTTACAGAAATGATCCGTAAGTTTTGCTGTACGCGAAGCTTGAAATTGATTTAGGTTTTTGAATCTCTACCAAAGTGCTTGTGATTGTTTTTTGGAGTGAACCAGTTAATTTTGCAGTACATATATGAAAGATTTACTGTATATTGGTTTAGGATTTTAAGGTTTCTGTGAATTCGGTTGACTCCATTAAAACCCTAGTTTGGAAAATTCAAAACGTACCATAGTATTTAGCACGAGGTCTTCGCTTCCATGATGATTGCCAAATACTACAAGAATAGATCTGCATAGGGAAATGATGCTGGAAAGAAACTTTTCGAGGTCAGGTGTGATATGAAGGATTCCTGCTTGTCCTATCATGGCGGCAGGGTCTGTTTTCTCATGCCACAGAAGAAAAGGCATCAGTTTGTACCGCTGTTATGGATGGATGTTGGAATTGGGCAAGGTCACTTTGCAGAATTGTTTATCAGACGTGGTGACGGTTTCGTGGGCAATAGATAGTTCTAAGGTTAAGACCAGGGGGGTTAAGAGCAAGGCACGTTGATTTTCAGGTTGGACAATAACACATTGAAGAAGGTATTCGGATTAAGGAAGGAAGCTATGTGGGTGCCAAACGTTAATCTTCTGGTTGTGAAGCATAATTTTTAACAGCATGGGCTTAGGGTTTCAGATCAGCAATATTACAGGACCCCCCTGTTGGGGTAGAGCCTGTAAGTGAAAGGTTAAATTTAACCAGAAATTCTTCGCCTCCTGAACTGCTTAGGTTTCAGTACTATTTCCAACCTAACTTCTTATGTTGTTGTTAGATTATTAGGAACAATGATGACACCAGAATAAGTGCATCTGCTTTAGCATTTCTCTGTGATAACCATAATCTTCATCAAAGCAAGTTTTATGTGCAAAAGAGATTCCCGATGAGCTGTTAGCATCCAGGATCTCATCTGGACCAAAGAAGGTTTAGGCACTATTTTGGTCTTGGGCTACATAAATTGAGAGCCCGGAGGATTTCTAGATTTGTACCTACAGAGGATTTTGGAGAAACCTCTGGAATTCTGAAGTGTCCATTCTGACAAATATTGTGTCCTACCTTCCTCAAAAACATGGTCTCCAACCCTCCTCATATGCTATTTTTGACGGCAATCATGTTTTAACTTTTGGCCATATCTGAGAAGATCAATGGGACAATGATGCCTTCACCGTGGATGATCGCAATTGCATTCTTGAGGTCAGTCCACTATGTGGGAAGACTAGTTGTATTAATTTAAGTCAGGCCAGACAATAATCAGGGTGCATGTTTAGATGTTGGTGGTATGGAGTAGCGGTATTGTGTTTCAAGTGACCCAAGTATGTCCCTAAGCAAGTGGTGATCTTGGAAAAAGTAGCAGATATCTTCATCGTAGGGAGCCCAAGACCTCTCACATAAGAGGCTCACAATTTACTATTGTGTTGTAGGCTTTTGCCCACCAAATTCAACTTCTTTGTGCATGTGAGAAGACAGATTTTTTGGGGGGAAATAACTTTATGGAGCAGGAGAAAATCTCTACCAAATTCTTCTTAGTGCACGTAAGAAGATCTAGATTTTTTGGGAGAGAAAAATAAGCATTTCTAAAAATGATCTTGAAAGAGGAGCCTGAGACTTGTAACAAAACTCCAAATAATAGATATAGTAAGTAGAGGTGGTGATGATGGTCAAATATGTGTCAAATTTAACCTCTGTACTGAGTCTAATGGTGGGTTGTTAACAGGGTCAAATTAGACCTTACAAGTGGAGTTATTGGCAGGAATGACCATGACTAGACTAGCTGTTGTGAAAGAGTTGTTGGCATTGTCAATGAGTTTATTCACCAGCTTGAGTGAATTATTTATAAGAATGATGAGTAATCTGGTTGCTTGGAAGAGTGGATGACATGAAAGGGAGGGTCGACATTTTCATTTGGGTGGGTGGTAGATGAATAGTGGCGAAGGAAACAAAATGTTCAGTGTAATAGAGTTGTCATGATGAGTCTTTTCCCGATTCTCTTAGTTCCTTTTAATCTCCTAGCACAATAATCATAAAATGGAGATATTATCCTTTGGCCCCTTCTATTATACAATGGTCTACTTGATATCACTGCATTTCATGATATGAATATTCACTTGCAAGATAGGGTGTTTGATTGCTTTTCTTGTCATGATCTCTTGCCTATCATGCTCTAGTATAACTTTGTCTTATCCTCTTACTATCCTCCTGAATATTGAGTGCAATTCATACTACCAGTGGCCTATTCTTGAATTGTCAATTAATTGCACTCTTCTTGCACCTTTCTGCTGTTTAGTGGTTGTCTGTATTTTTGGTTGTTCCCTTCCCCATACTGGTAGACCTATTCTTTTTCCTTCTTTATGCTCACTATATGTATTATTCTTTTAAGGTCACATACCTTTTGATGCCTCTGTATGACTATCTTTTTACGATGAAAATGGCCCTTCAACAGGACTATATATTTCATGTTTTTAAGTTCTATTTTCTTTAAGGTAGACTTCGTATGTTAGCCTCTTCCATCACTTTGTCATTTGCATTTACATATGCATGCTTATTTTAGGGCTGATGGCAGTCTCATGAGGTTTGCTAACACTCAACCAATGACATCACACAACACATCTTATTATCTTAAAGATTTTCTTGTTGTCCAATGCATTCCTACTCAGGGCAATATAGACAAAACAATATTTCTTCCCTCACTATGCATGTTTGAACAAACACAAGAAAGTATATGCTTCAGAAAAATTAGATAAAGACTTAAGTTTCACACGTTCCTGAACCCAATCCATGTGGTTACTTGTGTTAAAGAACTTAAATGAGAATGGAAAATCGTCACTGAAGAAACACAGAGCAAACGGACCTCTTTACAACTCTAAATGTTGATCGTGCATTCCTGTCTTCCAATTCACCATACCCTTTTCATCTTGTTATAGCACATCTCTGCTGTACGAAAAACACCATATCATCTGAATGTAAAACAATCCCTTGATGAATGACGTACATCTTGCTCTGCGATGTTATGTCCAAAGAGAAGTACCAAATAAAATATGTCAAATGTCACACATGAATCAACAATAATAGTTGTATAGTTGTCCCAAGAAACGCATATGTGCCATGTGCCACTGATGCATTTCATTCAACTCCATTGCAAGCCTGATTTCCTCTAGAGACTGATCTTTGTAAAGTCAAATTCTTTTTCCAACTCCAGTGCAAGCCTGATTTCCTCTAGAGACTCATCTTTGTAAAGTCAAATTCTTTATGCAGCAATTGCAGAAACATTGAAGCTATAGCTTTCATGCCTATTGACCACAATGGTGGAAGAGAATACCTTGCATTTATTTCCCATCCTTAGAAATGTGTGGAATGATTGTTGCAACACAACCATGTGTCATATTATCTCTTCATCTAGTCATAGGAAGAAACTCTTGATTGCCATGATATGTTGCAGGCATCACAATACATGATAACCACAATAGGACTACCAAATGCATCACAATACATGAAAACTTATGTATTTTGTTGAACTATCGACTATCCATATAATCCTAGTACTATCTATTGTCCTACTTAAGGTTTGTCTTCTAAGGTAGAAAATTAAACACAAAGATTTCTCAAAGATCAACCAACACTTTCGGTCAAATGCGAAAACATATGCTTTCTCAAGATTCATTACTTCGAGTAATGAGTAGTCTGGTGCAAAGTATAGAAGAGTAGCGCTACACTCATATATATGAAGTAGGTTATACACTACATCTCACCTAGTGTAAAAGAGAGTTAAAGACCATAACTACCTTCAAATTCTGTAAAAATTATCTGATTGTGTATCATACATCCGTTCGACTCAAATCTCCATGTCTAATAAGTCTTTCTTCACATCTAATTATAAAAAGTATAAAATACAAAAGCTTCTAAATCAAAAAATCAATTTCAACAATCGAACTACAAAGCCCAAGAGATCTTTAACCTCACATGAATCTATATACAAGGTGCATTGATAATTGTTGAATACCCGACAAACAAGAGCTCTTGGTGAGCTAGAGTCCTTACCTTTTAGAATCATAGTTAACACTTGTATAGAAAGGAAATGTTATTGTAATGTTTCTGTAAAACAGAGTGATTTGTAGTATGATCGTGCTTTAGAAGGTTTACATTTGAATAAAAACTCATAGGTTTTAATTTTTTTACATTTGAGTGAGGATCTCCAAATAGATACATAAAGATGAAAAATAAATTTAAACTTTTATATGTTAATTAAATCAATTTTTGTTTTCTCATAGGTTTTAATATTTTTACATTTGAACGAGAATTTCCAAATAGATATATAAATATGAAAAATAAATTTAAACTTTTATATGTTAATTAAATCAATTTTTGTTTTCTACAAGATATTAAAAATAAATCTAATTTGACATAAATATTCTACAAAGAGTAGAATACTTAGAAAACAAAATCTAAAGAACTCGAGGTAGAAAAAGTTAGAATCAAGGAAAAAAAATTAATTATCTTTTTAGTTAGCTTATATGCATGAAACACATTGATACACATAACTAAGAATTAAATTTGAACATCACAAATTAAAACAAAACAATTTCTAAAAAATAAAGTTGCTAAAACAAAAATATGCACTTACATGAGTCCAAGAACTTTTGAACAGATTTACACATCCAATTTTGTGAGTATATTAAAACATGTAATAACAATCTCAATAAATTTGACTACAATTTTTTTAATAAAAAATAAAATAAATATCAAAGTACTACTAAGAACAATAAAATTAAATTTTAGCACCTACAAATCAATTGAAAAATTTAAATTAATTTCTAATAATTGATTTTTAAAATTGCACCTTAAGTTCACTCGAATCTAATCCTAACTTTGATTGAATGATAAAATAAAATATTATTATTTAATATTATTTACACTCTTCATAGTGAATCATTCAATTTTAACAACTATATATGTACATAACTTCTTTCTTAAATCAATAATTGAAAAATTAAATGTCAACAATAAATTATAACATAATATAATTATAACCTATAATGTAATAATATATTTATTTAAAAACTAGTGCTATTTTATATTATCATCGTTATAAATATTATTATAAGTCTTAATAATCTAAAAAAGAGCACACACACAAAAATATCTATGGTCCACACAAAAAAGTAAAATAAAACACACAAAAATATCTATGGTCCACACAATAAAATAAAATAAAACAGCAAAATTGGAGGATTGTAATTTTTCTACTTGCCTTACAATGTCGTCCTACAACACTTCAACTAGTTCCTCTCATATGTAAAACACTTTGGCCTGTTTTGAAAGTTTTAAAAAATAATTATTATTCTTTATGGCACTTTGCAATTGATGTATGTTTGACAGTCTAATAAATGCATGCTGATCTTTCTAGCCTTTTAAAAGCTATTAAAAAAGAAAAACAACTCCTAGGAAAATTGTATCTAACCAATAAGAAATAAGAAATTATGTTTCAAAAATAGATTTTAAAAACACATTTGTCAAAACCTTGTGAAAACTTTAGCTTTTAAAATTTGTTTGTCATGCAAATTAATTGCAAGGTCTAATGAAAACATTAGTTCCCTGCCTATATATAGGCAAGGACTAATAAACCTTATAGACATATAAAGACAACAATACCTGTTAGAGTCTTTTTCGAAGGTAGTGATGAGTATGCTCCACAAAAACAAAATATTTAGAATTCATGGCCAATGTCCTCATTACATGACCAAGGACCTCTTTTTGTACCATTTTTCTTATCTTAAGATCAAAATATCATCCATCTTTAGTGACCACATATTTAAAAGATACCCTATCACACTAGATTAGAAACCTAATCTAGAGTCTACCATGGTACAATAATGTTGATCCTTAAAACCAAAAGCCTATATATTTGAAATAGTTGCCAAATCTTCCATTGATAGTATTATACGTAGACACATATGGAATTTTGACATTTGTATGACATACTCATAAACATAACTATTTGGTGCAAAAATTTGATACATGCATAGAATATTCTCATGACATCATTGCTAGCATCTTCAAACTAAAATATGGTTTATCACACATAACTATGTACTTGTACAAAATTCTATATGAGATTGTAATTTCACCTAGATAATTTGATGATGTCATGGTTCATATGCTTAAAAACTAAACATCTCTTTTACATACGATGCCTCTAAAAAGCCACCTCAACCATATGTCTCCCTACCTCGTCAAACAATGCTCCATGATGCAAAAAAGCTAACAAACTAGAATATGCAATTCCTATGTAATCTAATGACATCATGCTTCATATGTTCAAAAAATTGAACATCTGTTTTACCTACAATGTCTATAAAAGATCAACTCAACCATCTATCTCCATACCTCCTCAAACAATGCTTCATGATGATAAAAAGCTAACAAACTAGATATCCAATTCCATAGAAATCTAAATAGTTTAAAAGAAACAACATACGATGCCTATAAAAGACCAACTCAACCATCCATCTCCATAGCTCCTCAAACGATGTTTCATGATGGTAAAAAGCTAACAAACTAGAATATCAAATTTCATAGGAATCTATATAGTTTAAAAGAAACAAGATACATACACACACAAAAAAAAAAAAAATCACATCTGCCACTATCATTGTAAATCTCCCTAAAAATCACCTCCACCATTATCACTGTAAATCTCCCTATTATACGCACATTGTTAATAGTATGTAGATAAGATCTACATTTATTTTTGAAATATACAAGTACACACATGTAACCTCCATAAAGTTGTTCTGAATGTAGGCTAGTGCTCCTAATATGACAAAATTCAAAATTCAAAATATGTAGATATTAAATTAGTCCAACTTCAATCCACCATAATGTGTTCATCCAAAATATATATTATTTCAAACTTTTTAGATGGGCGAGAACCAAAATGCTATATAGATTATGTTCCTATCACCTTTTTGTTTTGTCCTTGTTCCAAACACACTAACTATGTTGGCAATATCATCATGATTGCATCTCTTATGCCATAACATGTTTCCATTGTTTCATGTTTAGTTATATTGGCTTGACATCATCATGATCGGTTATATTAGAATCATCATGATCATTTATATTGGTCATAACTTTATATTGGCATTATGATTAGTTTGGTTATAATTTTTTTAGTATTATTCAAGCAATTTGATATTTTTCTATTTGATCATATATAGTTGTAATAATTTGGTATAGCTCTGATACCATGTAAGAATTTGCCTTAGAGTAAAATTCACCCAAGATCAAGGAACTCAAGCACAAGCACAATAGTAAACCAAGAAGAGTATGATCAATATGAGAATGCTTTCTATTATGTCAAAAGCATGTACATACACACTAGGAGTGCTTGTATATAAATGCATCTAAGATGCATCTAGAATGTGTCTAGAAGGAACTACAAAATAAACATGACAACTAAGCACACATCCTCCATAATGAGAGGATAAGCATGATGAGGTGTCTCACATGTGTAGATGTTGTAGACACCATGTGCTCAAATAAAGTGCCTACTCCTATGTTATAGACACCATGTGTATAATTAGAGTGGTAACTCTTGTGTTGTCAACATGACAACTCACAAGAGTATGCATACTCCTAGGTGACTAATAAATAAATAATAAATAATGCATTAACCTAAGTAAACTTAAGTGTAAATAGTAAATGTTTATTTACACCAACACACCCCTTTAAGTGAAACTTAGGGGAATGCACTTAAGCTCACATAATTTAGGATGAAATGCATAATGGGTCCCAGCTACTAGGCCATGTTAGGTACCCATGTACATAATAAAAATGCAATCTCTTATAACTTGGAGAAAGAGGCAAAACCTCATGGGAAAAACCCTCCCCCAAAAACAGAGATGAAAAAGCAAGATGCATGGATGGATGGAGTAATCAAGACCCCCCCATTACGACATACATCAAATATATACAAAGGAGAAATATGAGATGAAGAGAGACGAGATAGTTCCCCCCCCCAAGAAGAGTGCTGACCAGTGATATTTGCTCCGATGTAGAAGCTAATCCAGGAGCGTTGAATAGTGTTCCTTCCCTTTGGAAGAAACAATGGCATAGGTACAAATGAGATGCTTCCACTGTGTGTGGAAATAATCCATAGATAAATGTAGTCTCTGAAACCTGCTCAACTGTCCCTGTTAAGGATAAATGTAGAACCTGTCTCAAAGAACTAATCATCTCCTCAATTGATAAAGAAATCCTCTGCAACTGTTGTTCATAAGTATCTGCAATCACATCAACCTGTAGAGATTGATCATATAGAGAATGGACAGGAGGGTCAGAGTGAACCCTCGTGACAATTGAAGAAGTTCCTGCTTCATCAAAGAGAAGATGCAAATCATCAATACTGTCCTCTGAATCTGCTAAGTGTGACTCCATGAACAAACCTGCAATGTGTGCCAAGAAGTCATCCACTGATACTAGAGTTGGAAGACTAGGTGTACTCTGTTGTGCTGGACATATCACTGTGGCAAAATATGCATGTGGACTATACTAATGTCATGACCTCTCACTGCAACTGTCGATAGAACCCCACGTGTCTGAATCTGTTGAAGCACTATCGCTGGTGTCACTATCAGTTTCACAATGTATGATGTATGGAGAGGATAAGCTTGGTGAGCTTTCCTCAAAGTGTACATCCTTCTCCACAAAGATTTGATGTGTCTCAAG
This sequence comes from Cupressus sempervirens, assembly GCA_028749045.1. Taxonomy (NCBI): domain Eukaryota; kingdom Viridiplantae; phylum Streptophyta; class Pinopsida; order Cupressales; family Cupressaceae; genus Cupressus; species Cupressus sempervirens. Next base: position 183,513,174 of record CM053786.1, on the reverse strand, counting down.
ATCCATAAGTCTATATGCCTTCACACTATCTTCATGTCCGATGGAAGTACAAGGCCAAGGTGGTGGTGCCTTGTATCCCTTGGAAGATATATTTGCCCATGCTGGACAACTGAAGACTCTAAAGTGTGTCACAACTAGTTTTCTGTTGCACCATGCCTCAAAAGGAGTCTTGCAATCTAAGGTAGGATGAGGAGACCTATTAAGTATGTGATTGGCACTGGTGATTGCTTCGACTTCAAGTGATGGATCTAGAGACTTGGCTTGTATCATGCAACTTGCCATTGACTTAAGAGTTCATATCCTTAGTGTTGCAACATCTGTCTTGTGTGGATTAAATGTTGGTGAATTCTGAAGATCAATTCCCTCAAGTTTGCAAAAATCTTTAAATCTTCTGTTCACATATCTGCTTTCATTGTCCATCCTTAGAACTTTGATGGCTTTCCTTGATTTCTGTTCAACATGAGGCTTGAAGGCTAAAAACTTGTCCAACACTTCATTCTTGTGATGAAGAAAGTAGACCCAAGTGTATCGTGAAAAGTCATCAATGAAAGTATGTATGTAGTGACCTTGCTGACAGATGTCACTACAAAAGTTCCTACTAGTACTATGTGAACCATCTTAAGAACAACTAGTGCTCTTAAAGACTTCCCTTTACGTAACTTCTCCTCTGGATGCATATCCACTGAACCTATTGAACATTCACCTGTGGAAAAGTTGATTGGAGATAGAGCTTTGACCATTTTGTTTGAGCAAAGTTGCTGGAGATAGCAGAAGGAAAGATGTCCATACCGCTCATGCCATAATTTGGTTTGAGAATTAGATTGAGTCAACAAGGGTTGTGAAGGAGACTTGGGCACAAAGTGAGAGAAGGAATACAACTTTTTGTTATGATTCACTTTCCCCACTGCAACCACTGAATCATCTTTTAGACTGTGCACCTTTACTGAGTCAGGAAGGAACTCAACTTTATGACCATCTCCAAGATTAATGATTTGGTAAATTAAGAGGAGATTAGAACTTAGGTTTGGAAAATAGAGAACATCTTTGAACTCTCCATTTTCCATCTCCACATTTCCTTTCCCTTCAACTTCCATTTTTGTATCATCTCCTACAAAGATGTGTGGTACCTTTGACTTCTTTAATGAAGAAAAATCCTCTTTGGAGAACCCATATGATATGAGGCACCTAAGTCAAGAATCCATTCCGTTGAAGAACTTGAATTTTCCATGAGTGCTTGCCCTTTTCCCTTTGAATTTGAAGAAGACCCTTTCTCCTTATAAGTATTAGGTAGTGGAACATTATGTTTCTTCATGCTGTTGGTCAACTCATCAATCTTTTTATGATAACACTCATGTTCTTCATGACCCAATTTCTTGCAATAGGCACACTTTTTCTTCTCCTTATTAGTGTCCCCCTTCTTGTTTGAATTTGAGGAAGACTTTCCCTATTGATTTGATGATGGTGTTGTCTTTTCTGCATCCTCTGATTTGTTATTCTTCCATTTCTTATTCTTGCCCTTTCCTTTATTTGAAGACTAACTAGCTAAATTTTGAGAACCCTTATTATTTGCCACCAATGCCTTAGACTTAGATGAATTGAGAATCCCCATTGATTTCAACTTCTTTTCTTCTTCATCCAATAGTATAGCATAGTGATCAAAAGAAACTTTCTGATAGGAAGACCCTAATGTAGTCTTTGAGGTGTTATAAGAAGAAACAAATGTGGAGTACTCAAATGGTGGCTTATTATGAATGAGATAGATCAACCTGTCATCTTTAATAGGACTCCCACAATCATCAAGCTTCGTTCTTAATTCATTCATCTTTATGATGAAATCTTGCGTAGAATCAAATGTCTTTGGATCTAAGGAGACAAGCTCATCTTCAATTTTGTAAACATCTTCCTTAGACACTTTACCATATAGGTTTTTGAGGGTATCCCAAGCTTCCTTGGATGTATGAGACTTCTGAATCTAATATATGATTTTGTCTTCAACCCCCAAACATATATCACCTAGGGCTTTCCTGTCCATTATTTCCCAAGCAGAGATTTCACTTGTAGATACTTGATCACCTGTTGGTTTAGGAAAGGTACCATCTACATATTGAGAAACTCCCTTATGCATTAAATGACACCACATTTTGATGGACCATGTAGCATAGTTATATGGAGTTAATTTTGGAAACTTAAAATTTCCCATGATGCAGAAAATGAAAGAAAACAACAAAAAAAGAGGAACACAACACCAAGAACACATCCCTTTTTACTCAATCAAGAAACTCCCCCAAAATAGATGCTTTTGACACTTTATATGTAGTGCGTTTACAATGGCCATTTGCTAATTTTGGCCTTAGTGGACTTCTGATTTTGCTATTTACAACCTCTTGATAGAGTACAAATCTAGAACTTACAATTTACAACAATTTTGAAGCAATACAAAGCAAAGAAAGGTTCTATTTCTGAAAGTGATACTTTTGTCCACACAACCCTATAATCTGATTGCAGATTTGGAAAGTAGATGAAAAATAATGCACTTTAAAAAAGAACAAACCCTAATTTTGAGTCCTGATTAGCCCGTACAGAGAAATTGAAGTTGCAAAATGCAGGATTAGATAGGTACAGTCACCAAAAGACGCAATTCCATGCACCAAAATTAGAAAAGAACTACACCATTGAAAAGTTTAAGAAATTCTAGCCAAAATAAAAAAACAAGCACACATGATTTGGAGTCCGGATGATTGAGATATGGCCTCCCAAAGTTGGACTGCAAAATCAAAAATCAATTTGGAGAGGGGTTGGATCAACAAAAGATGGGGTTAAATTTGACAGTCATACGATTGTCATAGTAGTTCAAATTTGCCCCTGGATGATGGTTAGACGACGATCAAATTTAGGCTTGTGAACTTGATGACATCAGCGTACTCGGGCCCCCTGGATAACAATTAGACGACCGTCAAATTTAGGCTTGTGAACTTGATGACATCAGCATACTCAATCCCCCTGGATGATGTCATGCTGACATAATGATGACATCAGCACCATACAAAATTGTACAGATGGTACAGACAAAAATCTGACTGACTGTATGCTAACATGTTAGATTCGATGTGGCGGTCATGATACGGGTAGGGAGGATGTGGTAGGCCACGTGTCCGAGTGGTGACGTGTTCTATGGTCGAGCTGGACCAATGAAATAGCACCACATGGCACAAAGCCGACGGGGTCATAGGTCGTGTGGGTGGCTATGATAAGGTCGTGTGGAACACAGAGGATTGCTGGAGTGTTGTAGTAGCATTGCCATATTTTTCACCAGTTTTAATTTGCGAAGGCTGGAAATGTGGGGTTTAGTCCCATATTCGGTGTGGTACTGAACTCAACAATGCATAAAAGAGATGCCACTTCTACCTTAAGCAATGAAGCTGTCAAAATTATGATGAGTTGGCTGCCAGTTATGTGTTGAGGAGGGTCGGCCAGATTTCTGAGATTGTTGGTTGATTCTTGCCAGAATATTAATACCAGCTGGAATATAAGATGCCCACTAAAATTAATGAAATATATGCTTGTCGAATAATAATGATGTCGATAGAATATTCGGCTTAGGGTACAGGGTCAGGGTGTCATTGCCCAATACCTGTATAAAAAAAAATTCTCTATTGCCCAAAGGGCAATTTTTTTTTCGAAAAATGCCAAATTCAAAAAAACTTGCAAAGAAGAATTAAATTACAAATCTGAAAAATTAATTAAGCAAATCTAAAAACGACCATACCAGAATTGCAAATCGAGCCTCCAAGTGCCGATTTGCAAAAAAATTTTGCCCCAAAATCGACTTTGGCCTAGGGTAGGTGAATTTATAGCTAATTTTTACTAAATCAACATTCTGGACACAATGACAAGGTCTGATCTAGCTTTAGAGGCTCCTAATGATTGCGATACTCTAGATCTGGGCTAAGGTGTTGAAGTAAGAAGATGGTCTCAAATGGCTATGTGAAGAGAAACTCCCCGAGCTTTGATACCATGTAAGAATTTGACTTAGAGAAAAATTCACCCAAGATCAAAGAACTCAAGCACAAGCACAACAATAGACCAAGAAGAGTATAATCAATATGAAAATGCTCTCTATTATGTCAAAATCATGTACATACACACTAGGAGTGCCTGTATATAAAGGCCTTTAAGATGCATCTAGAAGGAACTAGGAGATAAGCATGACAACTAAGCACATGTCCTCCATAATGAGAGGATAAACATGATAAGGTGTCTCACATGTGTAGATGTTGTAGACAACATGTGCTCAAATAAAGTGCTTACTCCTATGTTGTAGACACGATGTGCATAATTAGATGGGTAACTCCTGTGTTTTTAACATGACAACTCACAAGAGTACGCATACTCCTTGGTGACTAGTAAATAAATAATAAATAATGCATTAACTTAAGTAAACTTAAGTAAAGTGTAAATAGTAAATGCTTATTTACACCAACAATAGTGAAATCATATTGATCAATGGTTTTTATATTTTAGTTATGATCATTGTACCTACCATTCAGTTGATACACATACACATTGGCTACTCGGATATGTATTGACTTCATTTGTATTGATTCTTTGCAGTGATTAACAACAAATTGAAGTTTCACTTTTTTATTTTAAAAAATGAAAGTTTGATAGATCCATATTAGTACCTTGGCATGAAGGTTTAAGTGTTGCAAATTTTAAAACATTGGTCAATGTTTTGACCATGACATGAGTGTAAGTTGTGTTGCTCGGAAGGCTTTTTGGTCACCCCTAGCCATCCTCTATTATGTTACTTTTGGCTTTGATTAAGAAAATGTGACAAAATGCCACATCTATTGACATTGGTGGGAATTTATTGTGCATTGAAAATCAAAAGTAAAAAGATGTTTTAGTTACACTATTTCGGTGCTTTCAGAACAAAAACAATGTGGTAATGATATGTGAAACTATAGCTCAAGAGAGCTAAGGCATCACCACCCATGTTAGGGAAACACAATCATCAAAGTTTCTAGTTACATAATGTAATTTGATTTTTGAGTGGCACAGTGCAAAGGAGGTTACGATAGTAGATAAGAGGTTTTGATGATATTTTAAAGAGGTGCAAAGCAAAGAAATGACCGAGATATCTAGGAAGTGTTTTGGTGCATGGTAGCTCGTAGGTTTTATTTTCTTGACCTTTGTTTAATGTTTTTTAAATTTCTTCATTTAAATGTACAAGTTTATTTATAACATGAATATTTGTGTTTTCTTTATGTTAATGCATCGAGTCATTAATGTTATGGGTCTTACTAGTTATTTTTCTTTATAAGGAGTTTTTGTTTTCGAAACATATATTTTAAAAGGGGTTCTTTTGTGGTTAAGTTGTGCAATTACATTTGAATGACTTAGTGAAATGAATGCCATACTAATAGTATAACAATTATTACATAACAATTATTACCCATGCACGTCATTTCAAACTGTTGCTCCCGCCCATGGCTTTCTAGCCAATACTAGTGCGAAGGTTGCCCACCCTTTTGTTAAGGCCCAGTTCCCTATTGAATTTGCTCATGTGGCACCTACCCTGGTGATTCCTATGGTGGCTCCCGCTCAAGCACTTTCTTCTGATCAGGTTCTTGTGCTTGGCTTTGTTTAGACTCCTATGCTTGGTTTCGACCATGCTACTTGTGTTGGGGCTCATCTTGCTGCCTCTCCTACCATTCAGCCTTTGGTTGCTATCATGGATTCTTCCCCTGTTGTTTCTATGAGTGTTGTGAGGAGATTAGCTATTTCCTATGCAGATGTGGTTGTGTTTGAAGCGGGTAATTGTGCTCTTGTTCTAAAGTTGGGATCTCGTTCGACTATGCCCTCTGTTAGTTGTTCGACAGTGCCTATTCTTATAAGTAAATCGATTGAAATTCAACTTGATTCAGATATTGTTGATGAGGTTTCTACATATGTGGAAGATTAATCTTCCACTACTGCTATTTTTAGGTTTAGGGGTTTTGGCCTTCTCTTTCAACTTTGCATGCTTGGATCTCAAATTCTGGGAACTAATTATTTTGGATTCAACTCAGATTTACCCTGTAGCAAGGGGTTTTTTATTGTGAAATTTGCTAATGCTAATGACAAAAATTCCATCCTAGGATGTGGCTTCTCTTGGGAGGAAAAATTACCCCTAATGGCTAAGTCTTGGTATCTGACTTTTAATGCGAATACTAAATCCCTCAATAAGATTCCTCTTTGGGTTCAGCTATCGAACCTCCCCCTTTACTTTTGGCTGGATTCAGTCTTGGAGATTGTTGGGGAGGCCCTTGGGGACTTCTTGATGGTTGATGCATCTTCCTCCAACATTTATAGGACAATGTATGCTCGCATCCTAGTGGAGACTGATGTCTCTAAGGGGCTTCCGGAAAAGATAAAGTTGGCTTCTCCTCTTGGGTCTTGGATTCAACTTCTTGATTATAAGGGTATCCCCTTTAGATGCAAGAAATGTTATATGACTGGCCATCTAGCGACAGGTTGTTCCTTTGACAAATTTTGTTTGAAGAAATCACCTTCTTAGTGGTTAGGAGTTTCAGATGGTCACTATACGGTTTAGAAAGTGTCCACGATAGTAGATAAGTCAAATGACTCTTCTTCAGATGCGGTTCTAGTTGTTGTCTCTAGCAATTTGAATATTGTCCCTTTAACTATTGACACTTCTCTTGTTGAGGGCTCTTCTCCTAATGTCGACTCTATTGATTTAGTTGTTGTTCCTTTGGTGAATTTGTGTCAGAAGGTTGATGTCGGCCCTTTTTTTGCCACTAACTTTGGCCAGTACTTTGCTGCTGGTTCTTTTCCTGTAGCTAGGGTTTTAAGGGTTAGTGGGGATTGGCAAAAGGCTGCTAGGAAGGTGGAGGATGGTTGTACAATGGTTAAAAGAAAAAAATGGCAAGTCCACTAATTTGTCATTTGATATGGCTTTACATTCTCATAAGTCGGGACCAAAATGTAAATCTTGATGGACTTTGGTTTCTTGGGCTATGTTCCCTCTTGTAGGGATCTTGGGTGTGTCCCTCTAGCTTGTCAAGTGGTTTTCCACAGTTGTGTTATGGTCCTCATTGTTATATCTTTCTTCTCCCTTTGTACAAGGTTTCAGGTCCTTTCAAAACTTTTTTTTACTTAATCAAGACAATTATTACCCACATTGCATTTAGTTGTGTGCTTTCATTAAACTCTAGTAATTGTTTTTGTTATATACTTTCATTAGTTACTGTCATATGGACACAGTCTAATATGGGTTTGGAAGCTTTCATTCATTTGGTGCTTGATTACATACATTCATGTTGGTCTTGCATACATTTTTTCAATCAATATATGGTGGTGCTTGATTACATTCATTCATGTTGTTCTTGGATACATTTTTTTAATCAATATTTGGATAACATATATACTTTTTCAAGTGGTGATCATGCATATATGTCTTTGCTTAATATCATACATGCAAGGGTTGTGTCATACATGTTTTATTGTGGTGGTCCTCGTGCATGTCACATCATGCTAGTTGTGAGCCCGAGTGAGTGTGTATTTAGGGATGTTTACATATTTTTTGATGCACTCATGGAACACAGTATGTGTTGGTTGAATATGTTTATGAGGTTGATTCGAGTTTGGAAATTGATGTTTATATGATTCATAAGGTATGTTAGTATATCAATTATTTATGATGCATATCATGAGTAAGCAAACATTGGTTAAAGTTTTTGATTAAGTGAAAGCAAGTTTTGAAGGGACCCTAACACACTTTACAAAACAAGTTTGAAATGGATTTGAAACCCCAAAATTAAAGATATTCGAGGCAACACAAAATTAAAGGAAGACATTAGTTAAAGTTATATAGTTTGTACAATAGAGATTAAAGGAAGACATAAGAAATGTTTTTAAATCTAATCAAAGCATACATAGGTGCGAATATAAAGTTTTATTTAGAAACACTAAAAGTTGTGAACAAGCATAAACATAGAGTATCTTTTCATGTAAGAAATATTATTCTATGATTTAAATAAAGACTTGTAATTTTCTATTGTTTATGATGTCAACTCATAGGCATGACATGATACACATGGATATCACTTAACAGGATGAGTTTGAATTTAGTTTGGCTTTAGTTTTGAGCATAAGTTCATCAATGTTGTTTATATATTGAGCAATGATAGATTCTTTTGCATATGTAGACAAAGATGATATATTGAGTTTTGATTGATCATATTTATATTGTGCTCAATCAGTTTATCAAAAATTCTTGTTTGGTATAGGGTCTATGATTGTGTTTAATGCATTGTTAGATATAGAAACATGTATTGTGTTTAATGATGTATGGGATAGAATTATAGGTTTCAACCCATAGCTAATCATATAGACATATTAAAGGATTTGATGAGAACAAATCCATAGATCCAGTGAAACACCTTCATGCAAGAACCTATCACAAAGAAGAAAAAGACAAGAGAAGGCAAGGGTTTGCCTTCAAAAATGTGTAAGAATATATTATTCGACTGAAAAGAATGAATTGAAATATACAATTGATCAATCCTTATAGAAGAAGATCGTAAAACCTAAAAAAAAAACCTTAAGAGGTAAATGATATTTAATAATTAAATGGTAATGCATGTGCATAAAGGGAAATCTTAAGAAGATAGTAAAGGCAATTTAATACAATGAAATGAAATTAATCATTTATCCTTACATGCCCCCCCGCAAGATGAGCAACAATGTAGCTACAAATAATGCATGAAAAAAAAGAAAGCTACAATGTTGAAAGCAAACTCGGGTCCTAGCAAAAAGGCTTGATAGCCAAATCTCTATGAAATAGAGAAATAGAGAAAACCCAATAGGAAAAACCCTACTAAAAAAAGAGATAGAAAGGAAAGTACAGATGATGTCTCAAGAGAATCTCTCAAAACCATAAGTAATTGTTGAAAATTGGCTAATAGTGATATGTAATTGTTGTCATTTATGGAAACACATGATGTACATGATCACAAGAAACCTCGAAAATAAAAATACTTAGTGTTTGCTAATCAAAAATTGTCTAAGGATAGAATTTGGCTTACAACAGTGTATTATTTTGTTTATAACTTGTTGCTAACGTCGTATTATGACTAGCAAAGTTAGATGGAGATAGTATTGTGTTTATGATAACATGTATAACCTTAGAAGTTAGTACGAACTATACAAAATAGAGATAATCATGTTTGAAGCAAAACAAGACAACACAATTGAAGAAAAGGATTGTTTTGTTTACAAAGTAATTACTTGTCCAATTAGGACCAACATCCTAGATGTTTACTCTAAGTTGGAAAAGTGGATTGTGATTTTAGCCGACCCAACATCACTTTGTGTAAAGACGTGGTATTTATGTAAAGGACATCTTGTGATGAGAAGATGAGCAATTTTGATTTGCAAGTGCTATCTTGTAATCATGATTATATGTGAACTTTTTTGAAAGTGGTATATGTGAAGTTCTATATGAGCTATTTGGTGATCCAAAATTGAGCTAAAGATCAGTGATCAGTCAAGGAAGAAGATACAATACTTATATTCAGTCTGATTACTTGTTTGAGTAGTGAGCTCTTCTTGTAATTAAAAGTGCATGTTTGGGTAGTGGGCTCATTTTGGATCTATTGTACTCCAACTCCTAACAGGGTTGAAAACTCCTAATAGGGATTCAAAGTCTCCTAATAGGGACTCCTTATACTAAATTTTCTCATTGACTCCTAACAGGGTCCATCCTTTAACAAGAAGCTTATATATTAGAATATTATCTAGTGGGTATCATCTCCACCGAGGTTTTCCCTTGGCCAAGGTTTTCGTAGTTAACAAAATATGGTCTTATGAGTTATCTTTGTGCATTTTTATTGTTACTGTTCAACATTACTTTATTGCTTTATTATGCATGGTTTAAGATAAGAAATAATATCCAGTTGGTGACTAAATTTTGTAGATTACTTAGAAGAGGCTTAACAGCTTGAGTAAGATCCCTATGGATATGGAACAATTGATGAAGAACCTTGAAGAATTTCTTGAACAAATTGATCCCCTTACTGAAGAAAGAGATAAGTTGAAGGGTTGTAAATATGAAAACTCTAAAGCATACATTGGTCAATTGAAGGAAAAGATTGAACATCTTAAATCCAAGTCTAAATGTACTAAATTTGAAACTAGTAATGATGATTATTCAAAGTTAAAGATAGAGTACAAGATTTTGAAGCAAGAATTGATGATTATAAATCTAAAGTTGCCTTTGATAAATGATCCTAGAAAAATTGAGTCTAATTTGAAGACTGAAAATGCAAATCTGAGAGCAAGTCTGGCAAAGAAAACATCCGAGTTTGAAATATTGAAACAAGATCATAAAAAACTTCGTAAGTACAATACCATTGTGAAAGGTGAATTAACTCAGTATAAGAAGTTGCTTGAGAAGCTCTATTCTAGCAAAGAAAAGCTTGATAATTCAATGTGAATACAGAGACCTACTTATGATAAGGATGGTCTTGGTTATCTAATTAGCATGTCTACGAAGAAACTTGAGATTAGATCATATCCAAAAGGAAAAGATAAATCTGATGATAAGAGTGAATCTGTTCAATCTTCTGATAAATCCAAAGAAGTTAGACAAGACAAGGAAGTTGAAATTTCAGATGAACCAAAGCAAGTAGAATCTCCTAAGCAAACCAGGTATGAATTTAGAGGTAAGTGTTTTTTATGTAATGAAATAGGTCATATGAAAAGAGATTTTACTAATGAGTCTATTAATCATGTTAAGGACTTTTATTGTCATAATTGTCATGGTATGGGTCATAATGCAACTAATTGTAGGAAACCTAAGTATGATAATGATAGAAGAAATAGTAGAATGTCTAGAAATACTAACCCTACAGATATAAGAAGATCCAATAAAAGGACATCAAGAGAAGGAAGATCTTATGAAGACAAAAGATAGATCATGTGTTATAAGTGTAACAACTTAGGACATATTACTCGGAATTGTCATGCACCTGATGATCAGTAAAATCCTAGAAGCAGAGCACCTGTATGTCAATTATGCAACAATTTCAGATACACAACAAAGTATTGCAAAATGGACAAAAACTTCAGAGATAGAAGGAACAATTGAAGAAACTTCGGGAACAAAAGGAATGATGGAAAGAACGTCGGAAATGACAAAAGGAACCATGAAAGGAACTCTAGAACCAAGAGAGACAATGAGGAACATGAAAAAATTGTTAGTGAACTTTGAGAAGAACTTAATGAGGCATTTGTAAAAGGAGTAGATATCTCAAAAGAAAAGCTAGATGATGATGAGATAGGAAGATCGAAGTCAGTTATCGAGTTTGATTCAACTAAGTTGAATTAAGCTTGTTTACAGCATCAGAGTTTGAGGACTTCACCCAAAAATCAAATTAGAGGTAGCGAAGTTAGGAAAAGGTGTATCGAGATACATTTAGATGTTACCTAAGCTTGCCTGCAATTTGGAGCTTATCTAAACAAGTTATGAAGGAATTCAGAGTTACTGGTATTACATGAAAAAGATAATTTTGTAACATAAGATGAAAAGTATGTTTTTATAGAGAATTTCATGATGCGAAGTCTTGTAGAGTTTTGTCATGATGGAAATTAGCTATGGTGAACCTCAGGCGGCACTTGAAGATCAAATAGATGATCTTGAGCAATTATTTGATTACAGAATGAAATTGACAACTTTTTATGTTTGCAAAGTACGCAATTAATGCAAGTTCAAGTTGATGGAATAAATGGAGTACAAAATTGAGTTTCACTTTATTGCCAATTCATCCGAAGCAAAGAACACTCAGAAGCGACTAGTTAATGCAATTTCAAAGCAAACCCTATTTTTGGAAAGAGGTATTTTATCATTTTTTCACAAATTTGTTCGATAAAAGTTCTTTTTTGATAGAATCATGGATATGTCAGTAGTGTATAGTGTTGAGAATGAAGATAAACCTAAGTTGAGTGTTGTTTCCATAAAACCTACTGAAGGAAACCCTTATTATGTTGGCTATCACTCCGAACAATGTAGTATATCTTGAAGATGTAGGAAATTATTTGAATAGTAAGTTTGAGTTGATTGGTAGTGAATTCATGAACAAGGATATGGAATTAGTTTCCAATCATGACATGACTATGGAGCTTGGATTTGAACACTTAAGGTAACTAGACTTGTTCAAATATCACTTCTACCATTAGTTAGACATAGATGAGTGGAAACAAATTATATTGAGTAGGATACATGATGGAAAACTATAGATGCAAGATAATGTAATTGATATTTCTGTCGACGTAATCCATGAGGTAACTGGTCTTAGTAAACAAGGCAGTGTACCTACAGGTGAGAAATTGGTCAAGAAGAAAGTTAAGAGCCATATTAAAGCAGTGTATAATGGAAAGGCTATGGTGATCAGCACCATCAAGCAAGATGATATGAGATTTTTTACTAGAATTATTTCCTATTCTGTTTGTGCAAGTTCAAAGATTGATGAACTTTCAACAAGATTCATCTATGCAAAATATAAGATATGTGTAGAGAAAGAACAAGTGAATCTTAGTGAAATTATGAGAATGCAACTCTTAGAAAACCTAGAAAAGATCAAGAGGACAAAGAATGGTGTGTTTTATTTCAGTCATTAATCACTCACATATTCTTTCATGTACTTAAAAGATTTCCTTATATATCAGTCACATACATAATGAGCAGTGACAAATGTATAGTGGAAAAGATTTCAGAAGTATGTAGAAGGCACCCTGCAGATAAGATATTGGACAGTGGAAATCTGATAATGAGAACATTTCAGAATGAAATGAAGTAGAGATTTAGAATTACATATGCAATTGTGGATAGATAAAAGGATGACATTTGTATTTTGGTTGATACAGATTATACCTATATTCAAGTAGTGGAACCTCGGGAAACATTTCTTGATCCCTTGGGTTATGAATTAAATGATGATATAGCACTTGGTTATATTGACTTATTGTTGAATTTAGATAAAGACAAAGAAGAATATAGATTTGGTACTTATGATGAGATCACACAGTTAGCTCATCAAGCAACCTTAGAGAAGGCATCACACAAGAAAGTAGAATCTATTATGAAGAAAGCACTATCAGAAGCCAAAATGACAAAAAGTGAATCTGAGGCTATAAGACAAACTATGAAGCAAGGAATATTGAACATTCAACCTTTTTCAGCATCTATTATAGCGACATATTTGGAACAAAGCATTGCATATATAGTAGTGTCAAATGTTTAGCCTAGTAAATCAAAAAGAAAATCTGAAAGATTGGTGGAAGTAGTGACTACTAAAACAAAGAGGGTCAAACAACAAGCCACTGGACCAAGCAAAAGACAAAAAATGAACTGTTGACAATTGTTGAGTCTAGTGATGAAGAAGAAGAAGAACAAGAGATCAAGTAACCAGAGAAAGTGACTCCATCAAAGCAATCAACATGCAAATCTTGGCAAACTTGGAAGTCAAAGATAGAGAAGATCAACACAACTATTGCTAATGAAGGTAACTTTGTTCAGATGAACAAATTTTATGATTTGTATAATAGTTTTGAGAAGGATCATATTGATATCTCTACTGTGAGATATATTATAGAAAACAATATGAAATTGAAGGATCTTGAGAGCATAATTAACCAGAAATTCTATGAAAGAATCATTAAGAAGAAGGCTTCTGCAAGGGAAGAAGATCTAGAACATTGGAAGTCTATGCTTAGAACTATTTGCAAGACTGATGACGAAGAAGAGATTAAAATATTGTTGAATAACCCCGCACCATATTTAAGGAATAAAGTGAGACCATTTCTATTTATGGTTGGTGAAAAGGATAAACTAAGAAGTGAGACTGCCATAGCTATCACTCAGATGTTGACAAAGTTAAAAACAACATCTCCTCCAACACCTAGAAGCTTGGAAGTGTTAGTGAGTAGTGACACTATGCAAATTGATCAAACCAACGTTACCATTAACATTGATAATACCAATCCATTTGGTGGTTTTGAACCTAATGAACCAGACACTGAGGACATTAAGGACAAGTTGAGACAAATTGAAGTAGAGAAGAGGCTACTTGAAGAAGAAAAGAAGAAGCCAAGTAGAAATTTCTTGAGGAAGAAAAGAAAAGAAAGCAAGAGGAGGAAAAGAGGAGAATTGTAGAAGAAGAGATGAGGAAGAAAATAGAGGAAGATGAGAAGAGATTGGAAGAGAAGAGAGAGAAGGAAAGAGATGAAAAAGAAAAGAAAGAGGAAGAAGAGAGAAGAATAAAATAGGCAACTAAGAAACAAAGGGAGGATGATACTAAACCATCTAGTTAATCTATTTTTCTCTCTCTTGCTAGTTTAGCTATTGATGATGATGATCAAATAGATCTGATCTCATCCCTTTCTATGCTTATACAAAAGAATAGAACAATGAAAAGCTTGCAAAAGACTTTAATGGAAGTTACTGAAAGATTGCTCACTACTTTGGTAGTACAACACACTGAATCATATCCTAAATAAAGGGCACAAACAGTGTTGAAATCATTTGGTGAAGAGCTTACCAATTTGTTAAATGTTGTTGAAGCAGAGGCATAGATTTCCCATGATGCTAACTTGTTTAGCACCATCTTTCAAAACATTAAAAATGATTTGGTTAATCTTGATACTTGTATCAAGGAACTTTAGAAATGCCAATAGGATGGGAAAAATTTGTTGTTAAATGTACCTTATCATACAAGCTGACTAAATAAATCAACAATTAGATAGAAGGAAGGTGAGTGAGCTAGAGGCTCTATCTAACCAGATCTTGTAAAGTAGATGATTTTGAAGTTCAAGTGGCTAGTATCCATAATGATATCAAGAAACTAGAACTTTAGAAGGAACAAATTTTGAAGAGGATATTTGATTTCAGAGAATCTATTGCTCTAAAATTATCTTTTGTTAAGAAGTAGTTAGAGAAATGTGTCAAGGCCAAGGACACATATTCCAACTTTTGTATTCAGATCTTAATGCAGTTGAGATTGCATCATATGCTCTATGTGCAATACTCACATCAATTGAATCCACCAAGGAGACATGGACTAAGAGTATGGAAATTCTTAAGGCAAACTTTGATGATTGCATGAAGATCATATCAACATAAGGAAGGACACCATTTTTTTGGACAGTTTCTAACATTTTGACCTTTTTCATTGATGTCAAAGGGGGAGTAGTTACAGACAATTTTGAAGTGTATTGTAAGGGGGAGCTTATGTAATATTGGACAAACTGTAATAGATGTAATGTAAGGTGTTATTTATTTATTGTGTTAAGCATTTGTCACTTAGCCAATTTTTCCTATTTTGTTGCCATCAATGCCAAAGGGGGAGATTGTTGACAATTGGCTAATAGTGATATGTAATTGTTGTCATTTATGGCAACACATGATGTACATGATCACAAGAAACCTCGGAAATAAAGATGCTTAGTGTTTGGTAATCAGAAAATTGTCTAAGTATAGAATTTGGTTTATATCAGTGTATTGGTTTGTTTATAACTTTTTGCTGGCATCATATTATGACTAGCAAAGTTAGATGGAGATAGTATACATGTTTATGATGACATGTATAACCTTAGAAGTCAGTATGGACTGTACAGAACAGAGATAATCATGTTTGAAGCAAAACAAGATAGCGGAATTGAAGGAAAGGATTGTTTCTTTTACAAAGTAATTACTTGTCCAATTTGGGCCAACATCCTAGATATTTACTCTAAGTTGGAAAAGTGGATTATGATTTTAGCCAACCCAGAAACAATTTGTGTAAAGGCATTGTATTTATGCAAAGGACATCTTGCGATGAGAAGGCGAGAAATTGTGATTTGCAAGTGCTATCTTGTAATCATGATTATATGCAAACTTTTGTGAAAGCAATATATGTGAAGTTTTAAATGAGCTATTTGGTGATCCAAGATTGAGCTGACGATCAGTGATCAGTCAAGGAAGAAAATACAATAGTTATATTCAGTTTGATCACTTGTTTGAGCAGGGATCTCTTTTTGTAATTAAAAGTGCATGTTTGGGCAGTGGACTCATCTTGCATCTACTATACTACAACTCCTAACAGGGTTTGAAAATCCTAACAAGGATTCAAAGTCTCCTAAGAGAGACTCCTTATATTGAATTTTCTCACTGACTCCTAATAGGGTCCATCCTCTAACAAAGAATTCATATATTAGTATATTATCTAGTGGGTATCATCCCCACTAGGGTTTTCCCTTGGCCAAGGTTTCCCTAGTTAACAAAATATGGTGTTATGAGTTATCTTTGTGCATTGTTTTGATTAAGTAAAAATAGGTTTTAAGGACCCAAAACCTTTTTACATCAAGTCATACTAGAAATAGATAGAGCAAATAGAATCAAACACAAGACAGACCTCCAAAAAGAACACAAAAGAGGTCACAGAAAGAACTGCTAAAAGAAACAACAAAGAGACACATCTTTGTGCATTGTTATTGTTACTATTCAACATTAATTTATTGCTTTATTATGCATGGTTTAAAGTAAGAAATAATATCTAGTTGGCGACTAAAGTTTGTAGATTACTGATTCACCCCCCTCTTAGTAATCCCTATTTCTACTACTAATACTGAAACCCCCTATGATAGAGGCTTGAGACTCCACAACACCCCCTGAATGGTAGAACTCATGTATTGATGATCATACAAATGTGTCTCCAATTTGGGAGAACAAAAGGTAGTGGACAAGGAAAATGAAACCCATGAATGTAAGGTGAAGCTAGAAGTCGTAAAGGATGCTCAAAAGAGAATGCATGAGAATTATTTAATGGAATCTCTAATGGAAGTGGGATAACATGTGTGTTAAATGTGTCATCCAAGAGGAGATGAACGTCCTTTGTTATATCCTCAACAACTGCTCTGACTAACTCAAGAAATGAAGCTAAAATGCCAGGCAATGCTAAAGAGGAATCTTGTGCAACAAATGGAATCTGAATAGGAGATGGAGGTGTAGAAGTCACAATACTAGTCTCTAGAAAAACACAAAAGTTCAAGTGACCTAACTTCACCTCAATTGGCTCTCGTGGAGAGGAAGAGTTATTCTTTGATGGTGGAGATGGTGGACCAAAATGAGAGAAAGAGTATAAATGAGAAGAATAATCAACAATCTCTGTAGCAATAATATCTTTGTCTTACTATCTCTGATGTGCAATGAATCATGTGTAAACTCATTTGTCTTCCTTGTTCCACTGTTAGTAATATGATAGATAGAGAGAAGGTTAGAAAACAAGGATGGAACACATAGTACATCATGGAATGCACCATCATCAATGCCAATAGAACCTTCCCACATATAGTCATAACAATGTTATTCCCCATCAAAGTGTGTGGAGTAGGACAAGCATCAAAAGAAGAGAACAAATATTGAGAAGAGGCCATATGGTGTGAAGCACTTGAATCCAATAACCATCTAGAAGTATTTGGAGTAGTGGTTGCACATAATGCATGACCCTTTCTTATATCTTTATCATAAATGATGATGAAGATGATCTGTGAGAAGTAGAAGGAATGTCAATGTTACTCTTCTAAAGGAGAGCTGTCAAATTTGAAACTTGTTTGGCATAGCAATCTAACTTCTTCTCATAGCAATGAGACTTATCACGATTGAGATTATTACAATAAGCAAACTTTAGTCTATATAGCTTTTATTTATCCCCCTTAAGAGGAGGTGGGCCTAATGAGAGGTGAGGGCTAGAATCAATCCAAGACTTTGTAGGATGTGACTTTTGTTTCTTCTCCTTCTTTCCAGAGGATGTCTAAGACACCAATGCATGAGTTTATAAACTTGTGAGAGAATCCAATTGAGAGAGCTTAGCTTTCTATCGAGTCAAATGATCACAAAAAACCTCAAAGGATGGAATGGTAAATCTAGTACCCAAAGCATTTGTGGTGGAATGGAAGGTAGAAGAAAAAATCTAAAAGTCCCCATGAAGTTTAGACAGAATCAAGTAAATGCACTCAATGTTGGTCTTGATATTCCCACATCCCTGCAATAAAGATCACTACTATTTGAAACTCATCAAGAAGTCCTCAATGGAAGGAAAAGAATTAGGTACAAGAGAGGTAAGCTCTGCCTCAATTTGAAGTGCCCTGAACTCATTTGCTATACCAAACAAGTTGTTTAGCTTGGTCCACATAAGTAGAGAGGTATTGCATCCATCAAGATGAAA
This sequence comes from Cupressus sempervirens, assembly GCA_028749045.1. Taxonomy (NCBI): domain Eukaryota; kingdom Viridiplantae; phylum Streptophyta; class Pinopsida; order Cupressales; family Cupressaceae; genus Cupressus; species Cupressus sempervirens. The sequence goes on along the minus strand of CM053786.1, from coordinate 183,494,911 downwards.
TTGTAAATTGTTTGATACCTGTAAATAAATCAACCCCATTGCCTCATCCATCTTCTTCTTGTGTTGCATGACCTCGAAAGACCTCTATAAAACTGGTTGCACTACGTCTAAACAAGACCACAACCCTTTTGACCATAGAATCCATGTTATTAGGGATTTTCATGTGTGATAGTTATGATGGGTTAGAAGTTCTAGACAAGAAGAGGTCTTAGCCATATTTTTTGGAAGGGTTTTTATTATAATATAATTTCAAATTTATTGAAGTAAATTACAGAAAAACAAGAAATGAAACAGCCCCACTATTCAATAAATCAAACCCCATAAGCTAGAAAAGATTTCTTATAATGAGAGAGAGAGAGAGAGAGAGAGAGAGAGAGAGAGAGAGAGAGAGAGAGAGAGAGAGAGAGAGAGAGAATATTTAAATGAAGATCAAGTGTACCTTTGAAAAAATATGTTGAAAATAGAAAAGAAACTGGAAAGAGGTCGAAGAGACCTTTCTAGCGCTTCTTCTAAATTAAAAATGGAGCAAAAATGAGCAAATTATGCCCTTCAATATGCAATTTTTTAATCTAACTTTTACTGCAAAAATAGGTACCATACTAGAAAAAATCACTTGTAAAACCTACACTTATGTGTTTGTCTTGGAATCATCTTTCCGATGGTATCTTGTTTGTCCAATTTTGATATTGTGTGGTTTTGATAAAGCCAAAAAATTGGCAAGTACCCTATTTTCTTAAGAAGGGCCTAAAAAAAGGTTAGGGGCTTAAAATTAGCCCCCTAAGCATCAATATGACCATCGGTTGGGTGAAGCTAGGCTGGTGGCCCGAGGAGTGGTGCACAAGCAACAAATCCTAGTAGCAGTCATTGAGCGCAAGTAGGGAATAGGCTAGGCGTAGGTTGCACATGAGCGATGCGGTGGTGGTTGCCTCATGTACCACTAGCTATGCCTTTTTTATACAAAGAGAAGTGGTTATTTAAATTAAAAAACAACATTTGAAAAAAATAATTATAAAATGAAGTGATCTTTTTGGCCTCACCCAAATGCTTGCAGATGCCATTGAAGTCCTCGAAAAAATGTTTTTGCCTTTCCTGTCAATGATGTCCAAAATCAAAGTGCCTTATATGGAAACAGAGGCTTTGACATCCACTTGTGATGTTCACTTGGACTCAAAAGGCTTCAAATTTCATAGAACCCCCTATTTCCATAAGAATTACCTTGATTTGATCCAACATAATCTTGTTCCTATTTTCTTTAATAAATCTGAACAAGCCACACTAGATCCGGCTCTGATACTATGAATGATTTGATGAGAAAAAATCCACAGCTTCAGTAGAACACTTGCATGCAAGAATTTGCCACAGAGAATAAAAAGACAAGAGAAGGCAAGGTTTTGGCTCTAAAAATATGCAAGAATGTATTATTATAAGACTGGAAAGAATGAATTGAAATATGCCATTGATCAATCCTTATGGAAGGAGATTGTAAAACCTAAAAGGTAAACCCTAAGAGGTAAATGAAATTTAATAATTAATATTTAATTATTAAATGGTATTGCATGTGCATAAAGGGAAATCTTAAGAAGGGAGAAATATAATTTTATGAAATTAAATTAAATTAATCCTTTACTCTAACATGTATTTTTATCAATGGGTTTCAACCTAGAGAACCATATAACTATATTTTGCACTATATACCCCATTCTTAGCCCTTGGCAAAAACCAAATTTCTCTCCCCAGATATAAATTACTATTATTCTTCTTGAAATGATATTTGTAAAAGACACTTTTTCCTATTCTAGTAGGGGCAGAGATTTAAATTAGTTTTGTTCCCATCAAAGGACTAGTCATTTTTGTATAAATCAATACAATTCTTCACATTACTACCCTAACAAGGTTTGAGATATGCTTTAGTTTCCTCAATGTTGGTAAAGCTATCTATGTTGGGATAACTTACAACAAATCATCCCACAAGATAGAATTGTTTTCATCATAATTACCCCATGACATATGTCCCAAAGTTCAAGGCATACGAGTTAGCATAAAGTCCCACACTTCAGTTTTTTTGGTGGGCTTCATGCCTTCGATAATAGAAGTCTTGCCAATGTTTTGTTAGATACTTGGGTTGTAGATTTGTTAACCATTTTAGTTGTTGAATTCTTTGAGATTTTTCCATTATAGCTTTTATCTCATAGCTTTTTTTTTCCATTAGTGATCTTTAATCCCTACTTCACTATACTCTTTTAGTTTACATATCTTATCCTAGTGGATTAGAGAAGGTTTGTACTTTTTTGCCAATCCTTTCCAAAAGGACTCCCTCATTTTTTGGGGTATAAATATCTTAATATTATCCCTAACTCTTAGGGTGAGATAGGGTAAAAGATACATAGGAAACAAGTAAATGATACTTTTCAACAATAATATTCTTCCTACCCATGACAACCATTTTCCTTTCTAAGAGCTCGTCCTCTTATTGATTAGTATTTCAAAGGATCCCATAAAATTTCATTTCTTAACCCCTTATCTATAGCTAGACTTGTGTATTTTCATAGTAGAGTTCCTTTCCTAAATTAAGAAATCTTGAAATTATTGTATCTTTCTTGGTTGCGTTGATATTAGAAAATATCTAGTTTGTTCTAATTTACTTCCTATCATGAGGTTTTAGTATATTTTGAGAAAATTATAAGATATTGTCTATCTTCCTTTTGCATGGTGACCCCAAATAACACAGTGTCATCTATAAATTGCTAGTGTCATCTACAAATGGCCAATATATATATTGTCCACTAAATCTAAAGCCTTCCATAGTCCTATATAGAAACCTCCATTTGACTTTATGACCACAATTTCTTTATGTCCAATTTCTAATTTATTCTAATAAAATACGAAATAATCATACTCATATTATTATATCTTAAATATGAATACTAATCAAACACATTTAAATATATTTGTAAAACCTTTGGTATTAAATGTACAATGTGGTCGCAAATATCTCAAATTTGAAATTTTGGAATTTGTCTCCACTTTTCAAGTATATGAAACTTGATCAAGTACCCAAAATTTTTAGGTACCCAATTAGGCTTGGTATTTACCAAGCCTATTTGGTCAACTCCAAAAGTGTGTTTGAGCCATGTTTATTTGACATCTAGTCTTTGATTGACCATCTCACAACTCTTTTTTAATCCAAATTCAATTAAACAAAAAGGGTTTCTTGAGAACACTCTCAATAGCCCTAGTCATATTATGAGTTTGATAAATTTTTATTAGTTAATTTCTAATGAAGATGCATGTAAAATGGTGATTGAAAAATGACTGTTACTTTCAAATGGTATAAAAAAATTTAAATCCAGAAGTTGCATCACATTCTATGCTTCACCTACTATAAGGAAAACAAAGATATTTTTTTTTTTGTAAAGTTTTCAATTAGTTAAGGTGGTCAGACATGATAGTTTTTTATTCTAAAAATTTTATAGTAAAAAATTCATAACTAATTATTATTTTTGGAATAAAAACACCTAAAATTATGTGTCACATTTGGGCATGAGTCCATTTCTTATATCTAAAAATATTATCATTTGATTTTGATTAAGATGGTCAGACATACACCAAATTTTATTTTGTCCTGATTTGTTGTACTATTCCATTAAAATCTAAAATTTTGACCAATCAATTTTGTTTTTAAGATAAGGCTAGTAGTTTACAAACTACATTTGATTCCTACAAATTCTTTTCTTTCAACTTTTCCATATAAAGTTCATAACTACTTCAAAATGACATGTCAAGTTGACATAACCACAACTTGCTGATTTTTCATTGCCACTTAAGGCCATAATCTGGTGGACCATGATCTTGCACTTACCTCTCTATTTCTTCTATTTATTTTTTCTATAAGTTTCACTTCTTTCTTTTATCAACACCTTAAGTTTATATTACAAATTCATTTGGAAAATTCAGCAATTGGAACCCCTCCTCATATCGCTTTTAGTGGCTTTGATATGGCCTTGCTACTCTTAAACAATAATTTATCCAATTGTTCATGCTTGCAAGAAGTTACCTATCCTCTAAATAATTGTACCCTTACAGAAGCTTTTTGAGGCTCCCTCAATAATATTTTCTCCAATTGTATAGCTATCTTTCATTACCTCTATTGTACCTCTTTGTTTTGAATCCATTTCAGTTTGCTCATAAGAGCTAAAAGTTGTTATGTTTCTAGATGTAGGAAGAGGAAAGCTCAAAAGCTCAAAGAGCTTTGAGGAGTTGTAAATGTGGTGACATGCTAATATATATCATATCTCTCAAGCTAGAATTGTAGAAGAGATTTTCTCATTGAATTATATACTTGTATGCTAGAGGAGATGGTAGATGAGATTTTCAAAAGGAAGGTGTTGAAAGGCGACAGGTGAAAGAATTTGTTAGCTTTCTTGAGATTTCAATCACTTCAAGGGGTAGTTGTACTTTTTTGGGTCCAAATAACAAATCTCACAATAGAGTAGCACACTATTTTTTAATAGGTAGCTTGGACTTTAGCTTTTGCAACCGTTTTCCATGGTAGCGATGAAACATGAAATTATAGATTTGACAACACATGTTCTATTTTGAGTAGAAAGTTACCTAATGCACATTCATCTTCACATCAAATTTACTTTCATTATTGGAAAATTCTCAATGTTGACATGTGAAAAATGATGAATGGTTGAGACAACTTCAATTATCTCGCTTCCCTCCTTGAGCACTCCATGATATCAGATGGCATAGTCAGGCCCTTCATTTCATATAAGCAATGCCTTCAGCATAAAAATATCTATCAGAAAGAGAAGTGAGACTTACACAATAAAAAAATTGATCATCTCACTATTTTATGGTTGTGTCCACTAGGCATATCCATTTTGCAAAAAATAACTAGTCTTTGAATCACTTTCAATATGGTTCTAGGGGTTTGGAAGAGATTATTTATTGTTTTCTTTTTTTTCTATATCTAGTGTAATCCATACCTCTTGTTTTCCTCTCATGACCATTTCTTTTTTATTTTTGAATTCGTCATTCCAACTTAAGGAGGACAAACTAGGGTTTCTCCAATTTGGTGCTTGTTTATTTTGTCAATTGTAGAAGCGACCTACCATTTTCAATTATTGAAGCTTGTTCCTATGGGAGGCTAGTTTCTACTTGCTGGCAAACCCCTACTATTTCTTTCTTCGTGTTCCTTCATCACTTCTTCAATTTTCTTCCCTTACTATTCTTCCACAGACATTTCCAAGCAAGGTTGAGTTTTCCACTATGACAAGTTTTAGGATTCTTTATTAGCTAGTAGAATGACCTCAATTCTCAAATTCAAATATCTTTTCTTTAGCATAGAAAAGATACATAATGTGTCCTATTTTTATACCAAATTGATGATTTTCTTCCAAGAAAATTTAATAGCATTTTACCCTAAAGTTTATATTATAATATATAATTTATTAGGGTATGTGCAGGAGCATGGTGTGCCAAAAAGTGGCGATGTGAAAAAAATATTGTTTGAACAAGTCTAAAAGTGCTTCAAAATCTGCTCTGACTTTTTTTCACCTATCCAAGTACCAAACCTGGAAAGTAAGGCCCAAGCCTTATCAAATATCTGATTTGAGATGGGATATCGGATATGAGATCTGATATCCGATACCAGTAGCATAAAAATTGGAGGGAAAAGGCACAAAAATTAGAGGGAAAAACGAATTTGTAAGTGATATAACTAATTTGCGTTATGAAATATGTAAAGATATAATATATAATCTATAAATATATAATATAATAACATAAATATTATATATAAAATAATATATAATCTATATATTATATAATAATATTATATTATATATATATATATATATATATATATATATATATATATATATATATATATATATATATATATATATATATATATATATATATATATATATATATAAAATAACGTAATGTAAATATATAATATATAATCTATTAATATATAACAATATATTAAGTTATTATTATTATTATTATCATATATAAATTATAATCTATAATATATTATTATTATTATTACCATATGTAAATTATAATCTATAATATATTATTAATATTATGACTTATGTTATTATTATTATAATATATATATATATATATATATATATAAAATTATTTTTACTATATTATTTCTATTGGAGTCATTTATATGGGTCGAAAGGGCTCACAGGATGACATATGTCCCTTAGGGATCCTAGGACCCCTAGGGACATAGTTTATATGGGTCAAAGGGGGACGCAAGATGACCTATGAACCCTTTCGACATATTACAAGACGACATATGTCCCTAGGGGTCCTAGGACCCCTAGGGACATATTAGAATCATTCATATGGGTAAAGGGGGTCGTAGGGTGACCTATGACCACCTTCGACACATCCCACGATGACATATGTCCTTAGGGGTCCTAAGACCCCTAGAGACATATTAAAAAAATTCATATCGGTTGAAGGCGATCGTAGCATGATATATGACCCCCTTCGACACATTCCACGATGACATATGTCCCTAAGCATCCAAAGACCCCTAGGGACATATTATAATCTTTCATATGGTTTGAACGCGGTCACATGGTAAACTATGACCCCCTTCGACACATTACATGACGAAAAATGTCCCTAGGGGTCCTAGGACCCCTAGGGGCATATTAGAATGCTTCAAATGGGTCAAAGGGGGTCATAGGTTGACCTATGACCCCCTTTGACCCATTAAATGATGACATATGTCCCTAAGGGTCCTAGGACCCCTAAGGACATATTAGAATCATTCTTATGGGTCAAAGGGGCTCATAGGGTGACCTATGACCCCCTTCAACCCATTATATGACGACATATCTCCCTAGGTGTCCTCGGACCCTTAGGGACATATTAGAATCATTCTTATGGGTCAAAGGGGGTCATAGGTTGACTTATGACCCACTTCGACACATTACATGACGAAATATGTCCATAGGGGTCCAAGGACCCCTAGGGACATCTTAGAATGCTTTATATGGGTCAAAGGGTGTCATAGGTTGACCTATAACCCCCTTCGACACATTAAATGACAACATATATACTTAGGGATCCTAGGACCCCTAGGGACATATTAGAATCGTTCTTATGGGTCAAAGGGGGTCATAGGTTGACCTATAACCCCATCTAACCCATTACATGATGGCATATGTCCCTAGGGGTCCCTAGGGACATATTAGAATGCATCATATGGGTCAAAGGGGGTCATAGGTTGACCTATGACCCCCTTCGACCCATTGAATGACGACATATATCCCTGGGGTTCCTAAATCATTTATATGGGTCAAAGTGGGTCATAGGTTGACCTATGACCCCCTTCGACCCATTACATGATGACATATGTCCTCAAGGGTCCTAGGATCCCTAGGGACATATTAGAATCCTTCATATGGGTCAAAGAGGGTCATAGGTTGACCTATGACATCGTTCGACCCATTACATTATGACATATGTCCCCAGGGGTCCTAGGATCCCTCGGGACATATTAGAATCGTTCATATGGGTCAAAGGGGGTCATAAGTTGAACTATGACCCCCTTTGACCCATTAAATGACGACATATGTCCCTCCAAGTCCTAGGACAGCTAGGGACATATTAGAATTGTTCTTACCTATGACCCCCTTCAATCCATTAAATGACAACATATGTCCCTAGGGGTTCTAGGACCCCTAAGGACATATTAGAATCATTCTTATGGGTCAAAGGGGGTCATAGGATGACCTATGACCACCTTCCACCAATTACATGATGACATATGTCAGTAGGGGTCATATTAGATTCCTTCTAATGGGTCAAAGTGGGTCATAGGGTGACCTATGACCCCATTTGATCCATTACTTGACGACATATGTCCATAGGGGTCCTAGAACCCCTAAGGACATATTAGAATGCTTTGTATGGCTCAAAGGGGGTCATAGGTTGATCTATGACCCACTTTGACACATTAAATGACAACATATGTCCCTAGGGGTCCTAGGACCCCTAGGGACATATTAGAATCGTTCTTATGGCTCAAAGGGGGTCATAGGTTGACCTATGACCCCCTTCGACATATTACATGTTGACATATGTCCCTAGGGGTCCTAGGACCCTTAGGAACATATTAGATTCGTTCAAATGGATCAAAGGGGGTCATAGGTTGACCTATGACCTGCTTCAACCCATTAAATGATGACATATGTCCCTAGGGGTCCTCGGACCCCTAGGGACATATTAGAAGCATTCTTATGGGTCAAAGGGGGTCATAGGTCAACCTATGACCCTCTTCGACCAATTACATCATGACATATGTCCCTAGGGGTCCTAGGAACCCTAGGCAGATATTAGAATCATTTTTATGGGTCAAAGGGGGTCATAGGGTGACCTATAAACCCCTCCGACCCATTAAATGATGACATATGTCCCTCGGGGTCCTAGGACCCCTAGGAACATAATAGAATCATTCATATGGGTCAAATGGGGTCATAGGTTGGCCTATGACCCCCTTCGACCCATTAAATGACGACATATTATAATCATTCTTATGGGTCAAAGGGGATCATAGGTTGACCTATGACCCCCTTCGACCAATTACATGACGATATATGGCCCTACGAGTCCTAGGACTCGTAGGGAGATATTAGAATCTTTCTTATGGGTCAAAGCAGGTTATAGGGTGACCTACGACTCCCTTTGACCGATTAAATGATGACATATGTCCCCAGGGGTCCTAGGACCCTTAGGGACATATTAGAATCATTCTTATGGGTCAAAGGGTGTAATAGGTTGACCTATGACCCCCTTCGACCCATTAAATGATGACATATATCCCTATGGGTCCTAGGACCCCTAGGGACACATTAGAATCATTCATATCGATCAAAGGGGGTCATAGGTTGACCTATGACCCCCTTCGACCTATTACATAATGACATATGTCCTCAGGTGTCCTAAGATCCTTAGGGACATATTAGAATCATTCCTATGGGTCAAAGGGGGTCATAGGTTGACCTATGACCCCATTCAACCCATTACATGATGACATATGTCCCCAAAGGTCTTAAGATCCCTAGAGACATATTAGAATCATTCATATGTGTCAAAGGGGGTCATAGGTTGACCTATGACACCCTACCAACTATTACATGACGACATATGTCCTTAGGGGTCCTAGGACCCCTAGGGACATATGTCGTCATGTAATGGCTCGAAGGGGGTCATAGGTCAACCTATGACCCCCTTTGACCCATAAGAACGATTATAATATGTTCCTAGGGGTCCTAAGATCCCTAGGGACATTAGAATCCTTCTAATGGGTCAAAGGGTGTCATAGGGTGACCTATGACCCCCTTCGACCCATTACCTGATGACATATGTCCATAGGGGTCCTAGGACCCTTAAGGACATATTAGAATGCTTCATATGGGTCAAAGGGGGTCATAGGTTGACCTATGACCCTCTTCGACCCATTAAATGACAACATATCTCCCTAGGGGTCCTAGGACCCCTAGGGACATATTAGAATCATTCTTATGGCTCAAAGGGGGTCATAGGTTGACATATGACCCCCTTCGACATATTACATGACATTATATGTCCCTACGGGTCCTAGCACCCCTAGGAACATATTAGATTCGTTCATATACGTCAAAGGGGGTCATAGTTTGACCTATGACCCCCTTCGACCCATTAAATGATGAAACATGTCAAGACCCCTAGGGACATATTGGAATCGTTCTTATGGATCATAGGGGTCAACCTTTGACCCATTACATGACGACAGATGTCCCTAGGGGTCCTAACACCCCTAGGGACATCTTAGAATCTTTCATTACCCATTACATGACGACATATGTCCCTATGGGTCTGAGGACCCCTAGGGACATCTTAGAATCTTTCATTACCCATTACATGACGACATATGTCCCTATGGGTTTGAGGACCCCTAGGGACATATTAGAATCGTTTATATGGGTCAAAGAGGGTCATAGGTTGACCTATGAAATGCTTCGACCCATTACATGATGGCATATGTACCTAGGCATCCTAAGACCCCTAAGGACATATTAAAATGCTTCATATGGGTCAAACGAGGTTATAGGTTGACATATGACCCCCTTTGACCCATTAAATAACAATATATATCCCTAGGGGTCCTAAGACCCCTAGGGACATTAGAATCATTCTTATGGGTCAAACGAGGTCGTAGGGTGACCTATGACCCCCTTCGAACCATTACATGACGACATATGTCCCTAGGCATTCGAGGACCCCTACGGATATATTAGAATGCTTCATATGGGTCAAAGGGGGTGATAGGTTGACCTACGACCCCCTTCGACCCATTAAATGATGACATATGTCCGTAGGGGTCCTAGGACACCTAGGGACAAATTAGAATCGTTATTATGGCTCTTCTTCAACCAATTACATGATGACATATGTCCCTGGGGGTCCTAGGACCCCTAGGGAGATATTAGAATCATTCTTATGGGTCAAAGATGGCCATAGGATCATTCTTATGGGTGAAAGGGGGTCATAGGGTGACCTATGACCCCCTTCGACCCATTAAGTGATGATATATGTCCCTAGGGGTCCTAGAACCCTAAGGGACATATTATAATCGTTCATATAGGTCAAAGGGGATCATAGGTTGACCTATGATCCCCTTCAACCCATTAAATGACGACATATATCCCTAGGGATCCTAGGAGCCCTACAGATATATTAGAATTGTTCTTATGTGTCAAAGGGGGTTATGGGCTGACCTATGACCCCCTTCAACTCAATACATGATGACATATGTCCCTAGAGGTCCTAGGATCCCTAGGGACATATTATAATTGTGCATATGGGTCAAAGGGGGTCATAGGTTGACCTATGATGTCGTTCGAGCCATTACCAGATGACATATGTCCCTAGGGGTCCTAGGATCCTTAGGGACATATTAGAATCATTCATATGTGTCAAAGGGGATCATAGGTTGACCTATGACACCCTTCGACCCATTACATGATGACATATGTTCCTAGGGGTCCTAGGACCTCTAGGGACATATTAGAATCGTTCTTAGGGGTCAAAGGGGGTCATAGGTCGACCTATGAACCCCTTGGACCCATTGCATGACGAAATATGTCCCTAGGGGTCCTAAGAGCCCTAAAGACGTATTAGAATCTTTCTTATGGGTGAAAGGGGCTCATAGGGACATATTAGAAACGTTCTTATGGGTCAAAGGGGGTGATAGGTTGACTTATGACCCTCTTTAACATATTACATGACGACGTATGTCCCTAGGGGTCCTAAGACCCCTAGGGACATATTAGAATCATTCTTATGGGTCAAAGGGAGTCATAGGGTGACCGATGACCCCCTTCAACCCATTAAATTATGACATAAGTCCCTTGGGGTCTTAGGACCCCTAGGGACATATTTGAATCGTTCTTATGGGTCAAAGGGGGTTATAGGGTGACCTATGACCCTGTTTGACCCATTAAATGACGACATATGTCCCTAGGGGTCGTAGGACCCCTAGGGACATATTAGAATCATTCTTATGGGTCAAAGGGGGTCATAGGTTGAGCTATGACCCCCTTCGACCCATTAAATAACTATGACCCCCTTCAACACATTAAATGAAAACATATATCCCTATGGGTCTTAGGACCCCTAGGGACATATTAGAATGGTTAAAATGGGACAAAGGGGGTCATAGGTTTACCTATGACCCCCTTCGACCCATTACATTACGACATAGGTCCCAAGGGGTCATAAGATTCCTAGGGACATATTAGAATCATTCATATGGATCAGAGGGGGTCATAGGTCAACCTATGACCCCGTTTGATCCATTACATGATGACATATGTCCCCAGGGGTCCTAGGAGATTTAGGGACATATTAGAATCATTCTTATGGGTCATAGGTCAACCTATGATCACCTTTGACTCATAAGAATGATTATAATATTTTCTTAGGGGTCCTAGGACCCCTAGCGACATATGTCGTCATGTAATGCGTCGAAGGGGGTCTTAGGTCAACCTATGGCACCTTTTGACCCATAGGAACGATTCTCATGTGTCCCTAGGGATCCTAGGGACATATGTCATCATGTAATGGGTCAAAGGGGGTCATAGGTCAACCAATGACCCCCTTTGACCAATATGAACAATTCTAATATGTCCTTATGGGTCCTAGGACCCCTAGGGACATATGCCATCATTTAATAGGTCGAAGGGGATCATAGGTCAACCTATGACCCCCTTCGACCCATATGAACGATTCTAATATGTCCCTAGGGGTCCTAAGACCCCTCGAGACATATGTCATCATGCAATGTGTCGAAGGGGGTCATAGGTCAACCTATGACCCCATTTGACCCATAAGAATGATTCTCATATGTCCCTGAGGGTCCTAGGGACATATGTCATCATGTAATGAGACAAAGGTTGTCATAGGTCAACCTTTGATCCATATGAACAATTCTAATATGTCCCTAGGGATCCTAAGACCCCTAGGGACATATGTCATCATTTAATGAGTCAAAGGGGGTCATAGGTCAACCTATGACCCCCTTTGACCCATGTGAAAAATTATAATGTCTTCAGGGGTCCTAGGACCCCTAGGGACATATGTCATCATTTAATGGGTCGAAGGGGGTCATAGGTTAACCTATGACCCCCTTGGACCCATATGAACAATTCTAATATGTCCCTAGGTGTCCTATGACCCATAGGGACATATGCCATCATGTAATGGGTCGAAGGGGGTCATAGGTTGACCTATGACTCCCTTTGACCTATAAGAAGCATTCAAATATGTCCCTAGCGGTTCTAGGACCCCTAAAGACATATGCCATCATGTAATGGGTCAAAGGGGGTCATAGGTCAACCTATGACCCCCTTAGACACATAAAAATGATTCTAATATGTTCTTAGGGTTTTGAGGACCACTAGGGACATATCTCATCATGTAATGGGTCGAAGTGGGTCATAGGTCATCCTATGACCACCTTTGACCCATAAGAACAATTTTAATATTTTCCTAGGGGTCCTAGGACCCCTAGGGACATATGTCGTCATGTAATGCGTCGAAGGGGGTCATAGGTCAACCTATGACCCCCTTTGACTGATAAGAATGATTGTCATATGTCCCTAGGGGTCCTAGGGACATATATCATTATGTAATGGGTCAAAGGGGGTCATAGGTAAACCTATTACCTCCTTTGACCCATATGAACAATTCTAATATGTCCCTAGAGGTCCTAGGACCCCTAGGGACATATGTCATCATGTAATGTGTCGAAGGGGGTCATAGGTTGACGCATAAGAACGATTCTCATATGTCCTTAGGGGTCCTAGGGACATATGTCATCATGTAATGGGTCAAAGGGGGTCATAGGTGAACCTGTGACTCCTTTTGACCCATATGAACAATTCTAATATGTCCCTAGGGGTCCTAGGACTCCTAGGGACATATGTTGTCATTTAATTGGTTGAAGTGGGTCATAGGTCAACCTATGACCCCCTTTGACCCATATGAAGAATTCTAATATGTCCCTAGGACCCCTAGGGACATATGTCATCATTTAATAGGTGAAAGGGGTTCATAGGTCAACCTATGACTGCCTTTGTCCCATATGAACAATTCTAATATGTCCCTACGGGTCCTAGGACCCCTAGGGACATATGCCATCATTTAATGGGTGACCTATGACCCATATGAACGATTCTAATATGAGGGACATATGTCTTCATGTAATGGATTGAAGGGGATCATAGGTTGACCCATATGAACAATTCTAATACGTCCCTAGGCGTCTCAGGACCCCTAGGGACTTATGTCATCATGTAATGTGTCAAAGGGTGTCATAGGTCAACCTATGACCCCCTTCTACCCATAAGAATGATCCTAATATGTCCCTAGGGGTCTTAGGACCTCTAGGGACATATGTCGTTATGTAATGGGTCGAAGGGGATCGTAAGTCAACCTATGACCCCCTTCGACCCATATGGACAATTCTAATATGTCCCTAGGGGTGCTAGGACCCCTAGGGACATATGTCGTCATGTAATGGATCGAAGGGGGTCATAGTTCAACCTATGACACCCTTTGACCCATATGAACGGTTCTAATATGTCCCTACGGGTCTTAAGACCCCTAGGAACATATGTCATCATTTAATGGGTCGAAGGGGGTCATAGGTCAACCTATGACCCCTTTTGACCCATAAGAACGATTCTAATATATCCTTAGGGGTCCTAGACCCCTAGGGACATATATCGTCATTTAATGGGTTGAAGGGGGTCATAGGTCAACCTACAACCCCCTTTGACCCATAAGAATGATCCTAATATGTCCCTAGGGGTCCTAGGACCCCTAGGGACATATGTCATCATGTAGTGTGTCGAAGGGGGTCATAGGTCAACCTATGACCCCCTTCAACCCATAAGAACGATTCTAATATGTCACTAGGGGTCCGAGGACCCCTTGGGACATATGTCTTTCCTAGGATCCCTAGTGACATATTAGAATCATTCTTATGGGTTGAAGGGGGAAATAGGTCAACCTATGACCCCCTTTGACTCATATATATTAATAATATACATATATATTAATAACATACATATTAATGTAATAATATATATGAATAACATATATATTTCGTTATTATATTTAATAAAAATATTACATTATAATATATATTACGTTATTATATTTAGTAAAAATAATAATAATATAAATTATATTTATAGATTATAATAAGAATAACATAATATATTATTATATATTAATATATTATATGTTATATCTTTACATTACGTTATTATATATATATATATATATATATATTATAATACATATTTACATAGTAATATAACAAAAGTAATTTATAAATCATAAGCTATAACTCTTAAATCCGATTTTCCCTCCAAAATGAGTTGGGATTTCAAATTTCTCACCAAAATTCACCGAGCCATATCGGATATCCGATTAGGCTTGGTATTTACCGAGCCTATCTGGTCAACCCAAAAGATGTGGTTGAAGAGGGTTTTAGTGATACTTAGACTTTGGGTAGCCGTCTGACAATGTTATTTTGATCAAAATTGAATGAAACAAAAATAGTTTTTTAATGTCACTCTTGAGATTCCATCGATATAATTTTTATCAAATTTTGAGTTTGATAAGTATTTATTAGTTAGTTATCAATGAAGATTATTGTAAAGTGTTGACTGACATACTTATTGAAAAATAGCTATAAGTTTCAAATGGTATAACATTTTTTAAATCTAAAAGTTGTGTCACATTCTATGCTTCGCCTAGTATAAGAAAAAAAAAAAAAAATTAGGTACAATTTTCTATTAGTTAATTAAGGTGGTCAGACACAAGACTTTTTTTTTTCCAAAAAAGTTTTGGTAGAAAATTCATATTTAATTATTTATTTGGAATAAAAATACTAAAAAATATGCATCACATCCGGGCATGAGTCTACTTTTCATATCTATAATTATATTTTAAAAATATTATTATTTGATTTTGATTAAGGTGGTAAGACATACACCTATTTTTTATTTTCGCCCTGAAATTTTTGTAGTACTGCATTAAAATTCAAACTTTGGACCAATCAATTATTTTTTTCTCCTGATAAGGCCTAGTAGTTTAGAAACTACATTCAATTTCTTACAGATTATTTTCTTACAACTTTTTGATATAAAGTCCACAACCACTTTAAAATTATGTGTCAAGTTGACATAACCCTGATTTGCTAATTTTCCACTACCACTTAAGGCTATAGTTTGGTACACCATGATCTTGCACATACCCATTACAAAATAGAATAATTATATATTAAGATTGAATATTGTACATCTATACTATATACCACTATATCATATTTTTATATCAAATTGATGATTTTCTTCCCAAGAAAATTTAATGGTTTTTTACCCTAAAGTTTATATTATAATATATAATTTTTACAAAATAGAAACATTATATATTAAGATTGAATATTGTACACCTATACTGGCATATATCACTATATCCTAAAAAAAACATTTCCACTCTATCATAAGAAATAAATCATTATTGTAATTGACATAAAGAATGTCAAAATTATGAAAATTTGACATTTTAGTTCTTGCCTTTGGCCTTCGACAGGATACTTATGGATCCGTTAAGTCCATAAGATTCAATTACTTCAACCAATAGAATTGTAGAATTAATTCATTTCCAAAGTCTATTACATAAGTTTTAAAAAAAAATTATGTGTTTTAAATTAGAATAATAATATAAGTTTTTAAATTTTTATATGTTTTTAAAATTGGAATAATATTATTTGTTTGAACTTCTATTAGCTCAATGCAAAAAAGACAAGGTAAAAGTCAAAATTTTAAACAAAAATTGTAAGGAAAATCTAATCTAGGATCTTTTACCATTAGATGTGCATTAAAGCTTCTACTAGAAAATTCTAGAAGCTACTAGGCCAAAGTGGTGATTCTTTATTCTAACTTATGGAGAAGACATCACACTTTAACTTTAGGGAAATCTAAAACCAGGGCCGTGTTGCCCATGCTGAAAAATATTCCTTCCTCTCATGTAATCACCCCATGCTTATCAAGGCTTGAAAGAAAATATGTGCAAAAATAGTATGTGTACCCTTTTAAACCGCAAAAAAATCTATGCACCACTAGTTATAGCCAAGAACACTATAACCATTGCAATTTGTGGCACCTTTTGTTCAACCTAGTCTGAGTAGCTGAGAAGCTGCAAGTTCTAGTTCCAAATTGATATGGTTGTTGTATGCACTTGTTAAGGAAAAATATGTTCTCCTTCTAGCTAAGTTTGGTTGCCCTCTATTGTATTGTTTCTATTTTTGATACATGCAGAGGAAAGCATTATAAGGAAGGTAGTTTTTCCTATTTGAAACCCCATCTGGTACTTTGCATCAAAATGTAGAGGGATCTCTCCAACACTCTCTCAGAATGCTACTTTTGCATTCTAATCCATTTCTATCCCAACAGGGACAATCTAACCCTTAATATTCTTGGTGCAAGCAACTGCAAGTCGTGAACTCACATGGTACAATGTGTAATTAGAGTAGAATTACAAAAGAACAATGTGGGTAGAGAAGAAAGGACCAACAAAACTTAAACAAATATGGGTATCAAATGTTTAAAATAAACAACTCCGATCACACAAGTTGAATCCCAAAAAAAGCTCCAAAACAATTGTAGAATTCTAAGAACAAGATCCAAAGTGGTTTTCATAACATAAATCCAAAAGAACAATGTGGAAAGAGAAAGTTCACCAGAGCAAAGAAACCAAGGTGAGTGGAAGAGGAAGAGAATGTCGATCCAAAAAGTAGAGAGATGGGTAAACTTATTTAGGGAAAATTGTATGGAGGGACATGAGGGTTCTTATACAGGTTTAAAATTCAACCACCATAACCTTAACCTAAGGGTAATATGTGAAATTGTGATTAGAATGAATTGTTTTACAGGAGAAGAAGAAGAAGGGCAACAAGAATAAAAGATTGACCCCACTTTGGGGAGATTGGAGACTCTAAAAAGGTAGAGGGTAGCCATAATGTTACTAGACAATGGGATGTATAAATTATGATAATTATTTGTTGAAGTATGAACTCTCATGATGAGCCTCTTTATATTTAGCACACTTTCTCATTCATTGTTACTAATAGCTTCATGTATTTTTGAAGAGGTTTATAATGGGTACAGTAATTTCTACCATTGAATTGGGTAGTTGGTAGTTATTGATGAAGAAATCCTATGTATCTTTTGGCAAACTAATTCTAATATTAAAGAAAACCAAATCACAAAAGGTACTACATCCATTTTGTATACTTCATTAACATCTACAAAACTAATGTGAAGTGTTAAAATCAAACAGATAAATTACAAAATGCAAAGTGAGAGATTAGATAGACCTAATAAATATCATCATTTCAGCATTCAAATGAATAGGAAATCTCTCCTACTCATTTCACTCTCTATGGTACACAATGTACGTCTCCTACTCTTTTCACTCTCTATGGTACACAATGTATGTCCTAGTTTGGTAATTAGACTGACGTCCTCTCTCATATATTAGATTTTCATTGAGAAGTTCTTCAATTCTTGTGGTTGTTTTGCTTCATCTGTTGGTATTTGTCGAGTCCATCAGTGTTGCTTCCATCCACTGTAATCTTCTAGTTTTTAATTCAACTTTTAGTTTGGCTATTAACAAATTTCAATAGAAGTATGCATTAATGTGTTAAAAGTTGTTTGCAATTATGTCATGTAATATTGAGATGTTTTTTGAATATTGAAAACGGGTTGCTAAATATTAGAACTGATAGATAGCAACATATAAAATTGAGCAACCACAACAAAATCATTCCTAAATTCAAAACAAATTAAGGAAAAGAGTTGGACAACAATTATAAATCAAAACCACTCTTGATTTAATATCTAGAAATCTAAGAGCGGGTGCTAGCCTAATCAACACACATAAACAAAGCTAGAAAATGTCGAGTGATAAAAGTTGCATTTGATGTTCATAGTAATCTTAAAGGGGGTACCATCATTTAGCAGAGGAGAAAAGTGGCCAAAATGTCATGTAGCACATCAATGACTTGTTGAAAGTTTGTGCACAAGTGTAGACACAAAGCTAGGGTACATGGACCAGAAACATAAGTTGAAGGCATGTGTAACCAAGTCTAATGTGTTCAAGAATCAACTAGAGTGTTAATTATTAATTCCTTTCAATTTTTTAGAAATTCATTATATATATTTGAAAAAATAAATACAATGCATAATTATCATAATAAAAAATAACTTGGGATGACTATAAATTTAGGTGGTTATGCAAGTTCTTACAACCTACTAATGCTATCGAGGTATGATATTGAGTATATTATGACTCTAACTTTTAAAATCTTATTTAATCATTATTTTAACTATTAGTTATCAGTCAAATTAATATTTTGTATTTATTTCATAAATTCAAATATTACTTTTAATTGAGTGTTTAATTCATTCTATTTTATTTTTCAATTGAAATCTATTCATTCTTCTATCTATCATCCCTTCTATTTTCATTTCCAATTTGTTTTCTCTACATACATCCCTCTATGTCCTTGTTGTCCACGTCTCCTTCTATAATGAGTCATTGATATCCAACAAAGGTTCTAATCTGATTTCATAATCTCACTAAACAAAGATTGATAGCCCACCCTTAAATCCACTAGTCTTTGGAAATAATATTCTTGAACCAATTTTTTTAATTAAACTTATGCTCATATGTTCCCAAACAATGTCGACTTTGTTATGTTGCTAAGATTTGGTTATTTATTCTTCAAAATTTTCATTAAAAAGTTAAATTGTTAGGGACGAGTATTATATATTGATTGATGACTTTTAATTCTTACAAAAATGGACTTCTCATCGATGCTAGAATATATTTAGAAAAATATGGCTACGATTCAAGGACCTATTATTATCTGCAACACCTATTTATCATTACCAATTGTAGACAATTATATTTATATTCAACAAGGGATATGATCAAAGTTACAAAATTTGTGAGATATTTTGCACCTTAGCATATTGTTAGAGTAACTTGACTAAATTAAACATAAAACATGATCCAAAATGTTTTTCTTCACCAAGTACCTAATAGGTTTTCTCTAGAAGAAATTTCATAAAATAGTGATGAAGTGTAGTAGTGACTAAATAGAGCAATCATCTCTGGAATGACTTTTAATTAAACATAGAAGCCTATGGATAAAGTAAAAAATGATCTCATTTCTAATTGAATTGATGTATAATAAAATAAAATAATGATTTTTCATTTATCTCACATGCCACTGTTGTGCAAACAACACCATTCTCAAATATGTACAAAAAACTTGATTTAGTTTTCTTTGAAACATATAAAAAAATAAGATCTATTGAAAAGACTTAAAAAGTTTTAAAGAAAAATAAATTTATTCTATAAAGTAGAAAATAAAATTTACTCTAGAAAGCTAAATAATGCAACCTATATTAACATCATTACATTCGTAGAATTTCTAAAAGTAAATTTGACGTAGTTGATCTTCGCGGATTAGAAGCCTTCAATGGAAGCTCTCAATGACATTTGACATCTATTCCAAGTTCGCAAATGTACAACTAGACTAAACTCTTACCCCAATACTAACCACATTACAGACAAGAACTTTGGCACTTGCGCCCCTTGTTTAAATAAGATTATTATAAGGTATGTTTTAAGTAAATGAAATTTAAATTTACAATAGTAGATGATGTAAAAGTTATGATTTTTTTTTAATATACATTTTGATGTAAAGATACATTCAAAATGAGTGTTGACTACGAACGGAACAAATTGCAAATTTTTTTGTCATTATTATTTTTCACAAAAATCTTTACATCCATGCAAACATTTGACCCCAAAACTAGGGATGTGGCTATCCTCCCTACAAACTATATAGTTGACCAATTTTCAAAAAAATGAAAACATTATGGATTTTTTTCAAAAATTTCAGCATTTGATCTTCATGATCTACATAGTTTGTGGTCAAAACTAAAAAAAAAATTGGAAAAAAATCACTACATTTTCATGAATTAAAAAAAAAAGTTTGACTTTGTTTTGTTTGGAGATTAGCTTGTCCCCAAAAGGACGCGGCTATCCTCCCTATAAACTATACCATTGACCAATTTTCAAAAAATTGAAAACATCATGGATTTTTTCGAAAATTTTAGCATTTGATCTTCATGGTTTGCATTATTTGCAGTCGAAACTAACAAAAAATTACTACATTTAATAGGTCTATGCCAAAAAATAGTTGTAATTGGAATAGGTCATTCCTATTTCCAATCTATTTTTTAAAAAATTAATAATTTTTTTATAAAAAAAATTCTTTAACAAAAAATTTAAAAATTTCTTTTAATTTTTTAATTTTTTAAAATATTTTTTTATTATATCTATTTGTTTAAAAAATGAAATAAATAAGGCAAGAGCTTACAACACAATGGTAAATTGCGAGCCTCTTATCGAAGAGGTCTTGGGTTTGAATCTACCTGTGCTTAATAAAATAATAATTAATAATAATACATATTGATTAATCTAGGCTTTAGCCTCTTACTGATAAAAAATTAACCAAAAAACAATAACTTAAAAACAAAAAAAATTAAGGAAAATATTTTTTAGAAGTACAAAACTTAACCTTATTCTCATTCCATTTTTGTAAAACCAAACAACGAATTAACATATTCTTAATCAAATTCCAAGTAAACCAAATAGGATTGGAATTGCCCTTTTCTATTCCCATTCCATTTTTCTATTCTAATTTTCAATTCCTATGCTAGCAACCAAATGGGCCCTTGCTTTCATTATTAAGAATTGAAATGTTCACATACAAATCAAAGTCTCTATCGCTTATTATCTGCCATCCCACTCAAGGTATCACATGTATGGGCTACATTTTAACTCTACTTTCTGGAATGGATCTATATTAATCAATGATACTTTCATTGGCTCTAATTATTAGTCCCTGCCTATCTATAGGCAGGGAACTAATGTTTTCACTGAGGGTGACAATTAATTTTTACAATCAAAACTCACTACTTTCTAAAGTTTAAAATCACTTTATTTTTTAATTCATTTTTCATCTAACAATTCCTAAATTTTGATTGGCAAATAAATTTTTTTCTAGGGGTATAATTATTTTTATGAGAAAAAAATTAGAAGAAAAATTTCACATTTCCATTTTCTTCTACAGTTTTCCATGGGAAGTTCTTCGTCTCTTGCCAGACTATTGACACTGATTTTTTGCAAGGTCAGGATGAATCCATCTTGTCCCATCTATAGAGCCTCTTCTTCGTTACCATCTCCATCAATCAGTCCTCTCCCTCAGTCACTCCTCTCCCCACACCACTTGGAGGTGTGTGTGATTCTTGCTTTTAAAATAGATTGTGAGATCACTGCAGTCCTCTTGTGACTACTGTGATGTGGAAGCTGGTTAAAGCAACAATGAGTAGTGTTGCCCTCTTCTCATTCTCCTATGTGTTCCGATAGCTTTCCTCAAAAAATTTGGGCATGTCAGTATTGAAATAAATGGTTGAGTTGGATTTCTTAAATCATTATGCAGTGGGAAGCATTTAAGTAGGAGTATACAATTTAAATGTGATTGCACAAAATGTCCAATTTCCCAATTGTTTTGGGAATACAAGCATGAAACCAACCTTTCCAGGCATATAACTCTCCAACTTCTCCGTGCTAACATTCGATGCAATCATTCTCTATTTTCAAAGCTCTAATATACTACTGGTCAAAATGTATAATTTCCTTAAATTTTTGCATATAGAAGCAAGAGGAAGTATTAGAGCTAGGGATAGTGATAGGCATTTCAAAGCATTTCTATTATTGAATGTAGCTATATTCTTTTCTTTATTAGCTATCAAATAATTATCGCCGCTAGGACAAATCAAATTTAGAGGGATTAGAGGCAGGGTTCTTTTCATCGGCAGGGATACAAAGAGATAGAGATTTGAGTAAATGTTTTAAATTTTTAATATGAGCAAATTTAAAACATTTTTTAGTGCATTCTTATTGACATAATGCTTCCTTGCCGGGATAAGGGATTTTAGACACTATGTATTGTAAAGCTATCTGACCTATAAGTTAGTTGTCCTTCGCTCTCCTTATTGAATCTTGCAATCAAGTGTAATAATCTTTTACCAGGTTGCATAGATAGGTCGCATAGATCTGGATCATTCTAGATTTCTTTATTGGAATCGGAATATTAAAAATATTTTATATATTTAATATAAAACATAATTTATCTTATTATCTTTATCATAGTTGTAGACAAATTGAATATTTTAGTGATAAGAATTTTTATAATCTATGCTAAGATTATTTAAATTTGTTATCTTTTTGTCAAAATATTATTATTAAAAATAATATTTTCTTTTATCAAATTGATTTAAATTATTATACACTTTAATAATAATATTTTTTATAATTTAAAATTATTTCTTATAGAAAAATAATAGTGAATTAAGAAGTCGTACCATCATTCATAATTATATATTAGATTATTATTTTCTACGTTTTAAAAAAGACTTATATCTAACAAAATTCTTTAATTTTTCAATTCATATTTTATAATATATGAAAAATACTTTTATTTAAAAAATGAGGAGACTCGAGCTGTCACAGAGCTCTTGGTTTATTTTTAAAAATTATTAGTTTCAATTGTGTCGGCGTCTCCATTCGGTAGAAAAATAATTATTTCGCTCTCAAACAACTCGGAGATTACTCTCTTTACGTTTCCCCCTCCAAAATTTTCTGAAGAAAATGTTTATTTTCACTATCATCCGTCGTGGCCTTATATTACCAAATCAGTCTGTTTAAACTCTGCACTTAATTTTTAATGTTACATTTCCGTAAATAATACAAATGTTCGGAATCTTTTCAAATATTAGTTGTGGAAAATGCGAGTGCAACACAAAGTAGTCGTTGCTTCCTTTGAGCCTTTTCTACAGACCCATTCACCTGTAGTGGCACAAAACGTTGGTTTTCTTTTCTTCCAGTTGTCGTTATAAATTCTTGAGAGTTGTAGGATTTCCATACTCACGTTCAACAAAGCTTGAGTTGCATTAGCATTCCCCATTTTACAAAGATGGAAGCTGGACTTGCTCTTGCTTTTGCCGAAGGCCTCATGGGAAAGCTCGGCGAAAAAGCACTGGATGAGGCATTTCTGCTCCTCAACTTCAAAACTGACTTTAAATGGTTGGAGAAACAGCTGAGGCTCATATTTGCTTCTCTACAAGCTGCAAACCAGCAAACAGGGCACTCTGATGCTGTGAAAATATGGCTGGCGGGAGTGAGAAATATTGCTTTTGATGCAGAAGACATAATTGATGAATGTGCCGCTGAGCATCTGTATACAAATATCAGCCACTCATGTGTTTGCAATTTTAGTGAATTGGGTTTTCGGTATAAGATGAGGAAGAGGATTAAATACATCAAAGAGAGGATTAGGGCTTC
This sequence comes from Cupressus sempervirens, assembly GCA_028749045.1. Classification (NCBI taxonomy): domain Eukaryota; kingdom Viridiplantae; phylum Streptophyta; class Pinopsida; order Cupressales; family Cupressaceae; genus Cupressus; species Cupressus sempervirens. The sequence goes on along the minus strand of CM053786.1, from coordinate 183,470,830 downwards.
TATTCAAGGGGCACAGCAACTCAAGCTTTTGCATGATATGCCCCATTTGAGTAAGCCCTGAACAAGCACATCCCAAAGTGAAAGAGGAGCAGAGTTGAGAAGAGGGAGTATCTTGGAGAAAGATGCACCAGCAGTGGCTATTCACTACAAGGTGGATGAGATTCAAGCATTGCTAGAGAGTCCTGCAGTTAGAGTTGTTGCCGTCCTTGGAATGGGTGGGTTGGGTAAAACATTCCTTCTGCAACATGTCTTCAATGGATCAAAACATAGGTATGAGTGTTCTGCCTGGATTTCTGTTTCACAGACATGTTCTCTTAGAAAATTGCAATGTGACCTAGCCTCCCATATTGGTTTAGAAATAGATAACAGAGTAAGTGATGTACGGGCAGCTGAATTGATATATGATGGATTAGAGGGCAGAAAATATTTGATTGTTTTGGACGATGTGTGGATGACTAGTGTTGAGGGCAACTTGATCTCTAGACTTGGCCTTCCCACTGGCCGTAATAACCAGTGCAAAATAGTGGCTAGTACCAGAAGTAGAGATGTTGCTGAAAATCTCAATGCCCACATCTATGAAATGGAGCACCTCACAGAGGATGAAAGTTGGGTTCTGTTTTGCCATTACACCTTCCCTGATCTTGAAGGCAACAGCCTACCTGAGCACTTGGAGAGCTTAACTAATAAAATTGTAGAGGAATGTGGGAGGCTGCCACTGGCCATAAAGACAGTTGCAGCATCCATGGCCAAGTCCCTCCTCACATCAGATTGGGAGGCAAAACTGGGGCAGTTGAAAATGTTAGGAAAGGGAGAAGACTACATAAAGAAGATTTTAAAGTTCAGCTATGATTCTCTTCCTCCTTATTTGAAATGTTGTTTTGCTTATGTTTCCTTCTTTCCAGAGGACACATATAATTCTTATACTACTTTCAAAATTAACAGAGCTATACACCAGAACTATTTGATATATTTGTGAATGGCGGAGGGATTCATTCCGCAAGAAAAAGGTAGAGAACAGTGGGATATTGGGTTAGATTATATACACTAGTTTGCTAATTTATGTTTGCTGGAAGTAAATAGGGTGTTAAGTTGTTACACTGTACATGACATGTTTCCTGATTTGGCTGTAAATATGTGTAAAGAGTACCAGTGTGAATTTGATCTTCCCTCCAAAGAAACAAGTTGCCGCAGGTTATTACTGTCTAAGAAAGGTATAGATACCAATGTAAGCTCAGAAAGGCATTTTAGTTGCCATCGATCTCTCCACACTCTGTCATTTTCTCAAAATCCTGGCATTACAAGTATTCCAGAGCAGATGCTTGAGCATGTGAGACTACTTCGGGTAATTGACTTCAGCCGCACTGCCATCTCCACATTGCCAAAATGTGTGGGGAATTTGAAACTTCTCAAGGTTTTGAATTTATCTTATACAGAGATCAAGGAGGTGCCAGACTATAAGAAAACTTAAGTCTTGAGTTTCTTGATGTTTCCTATTGCAAAAACCTGCAAAGTCTACCCGAGTGGATAGGGGAACTCAAATGTCTTTCCTATTTCAATCTAGAGTGGAGCTCAGATGAGAACACGATCATTGATATGCCCAAGGGAATATCTCAATTGTTGAACTTAAGGAGACTCAGATCAAATTTCTTCACATTGTCTATTAAAGACAACGAGCTGCTAAGTATTAAAGATGTTGGGAATCTCATTAATCTCCAAGTAATATGCTTCTCTTTGAGCGATGCAAGTGGGTTGAGAAGTATAGATGATGGTGTTCTTGACTGTTTGGTCAACATGAGAATTCTAGAAGTAGTAAATAATACTTGTGCAACAAAGGATGATAAAAGAGAATCCAGCCTTCCCACGTTCCCAGAAAAGATGAAAGTTATGATCTTCAATAACTTGAAATTATTCATTTCTCTGTACCAAGATGGTTATGTGGAATGGAATATCTGACAGATCTTTCCCTTCACAAGTGTAGTGATTATCCATCGCTTCAAAAGATGCCCAACTTACGATTTTTGTAGTTGAAGAATGATTCAAATTGTAGAGAATCGCCAAAGGAGTTCGGAGAGAGTGGGGGATTTCCCAACTTGGCTGACCTGTAGATTGAAAACTTCCCTCTTTTGGAAAGTTGCAGGAATTGGAAGAGGAGGCAATGCGAAATCTGGATCGACTCGAAATAAGTAATTGTCCAAGACTGGAGACAGTTGCAAAGGGATTGGAGCAGTTGAAGATGCTGAAGAGGATAGAAGTTTATCAGGAGGCAAGTGCCCAATTACAGGAGTGGTTAATGGAAGGTGGAGAGGATTGGAATACAATTAAAGAAAATAATCCACACGTTGAAATTATCTTCTGGTAGCGGCTCTGTTTCTTGTAGACATGATGTAAATGCTTGTGTATGATCGTTTGAATTGTAATACTAAATTTTCAGATTTAAGACAAATATTAGCACTTCTACTAATGGGTGTGAGGGTTATGTCGATTGTGATTTATAAAGATTAAGTACAAATTAAGTAATAGATGTTGAATTCATATGTTGTATGCAATTATTCTTATGTTACATTAAAAGACAGTTCATATATGGTATGCTATAATTCTTATACTACATGCTAAACCAAAATCTGGGCAAAAATTGATAACAAGATTAATGATCTATCTTCAAATAACCAGAAACAATTTCCCACCTTGTCTGCATTGAGAATCAATAAACATCAATCAATTCAAATTTATATGGATCTTGTTGCTTCTCTCCATGTAGTACAATCAATGACAATATGCACTAAAGTGTGATGGACGACTTTGTTCAGTGCAACAACAACCTAGAAACTAATCATGTGATAAAGAACTTTGTTAATTGTAGCAATTCCCAAAAATTAATTAAAGATTACTAAATTGTACATGTTAAAATACTCAATATGAATTTCATGCCCCATCCACACAAAAAAAAATTTAGAAACAAAAAAACATTTGTAAGTAAAAAATGACATTTTATTTTATCAAAGTATACAACATATACTTAGATAAACTAATAAATATATATTTTTAAAACCCAAAACGACATTTAATTATCAAATTATATAACATTATCCTTAGGCTATGTATTTTGCTTCTATCTATCATGTCCAACAAGTCTTCTTTTATAACTTATTTTTCCCTCATGAAATCCTAGAAGCGGTGAAATCTACACCATGTGGATATTTATAAGCTACAAGACTTTCACAAAATCAAATCCCATAAAAAAAAGTGAACCAAAGAAAGAAACTTTTAAAGCTAATGAAACATACAATCTTATAAAATTATTAACAAACTTATTGATTAGAAACTTAAATGTCAAGAGTGAATAGTGCTACCAAAATTAAATTTATTTAGAATCTTCAAATCAAAATTGAAATAATTTCCAGAATCTAGAGAGATAAATTAGAAACAAAATTGAAGTCGATCTTGTGTATTAAGATTGCATATATATCTCAATAATCATGAGAACAATTCCTTGCATAAATAGGCGAGGAGGAGGAGGTGAGATTGTTGGATACAACCATTAACTATACAAGCATGCATCTTTTGTAGCTCACTTGACCAGTGTAAGAGAAAGTTGCAAGTGTGCATGGACAAGGTGTCTCCACTAGCGAGGAATCATATCTACACCACATAAGGTGAGACAACTAACTCAACTAGTCTAAGTAAATTTAAACTTAGTTTGAAAATGTCAAACCTAGTGTTAACTAGTTTGATAATAAGCAAATAATCAACCTAATAGTGTACAACATATCAAATTAAACAATTATAGAAAAATAGATAGGGGGATTTCGTGCAAAAAAGTAACATACACCTTGAAGAACATTCTCAAATACACATGAACCCAATTAATAAGCAACAATAAAACTCTGAGAAAATTAGAACACAAAGACATCATTTTTTTCAAATGAAGAGCTTATGTGAGCTTTTGGATCAATTTAATTATGTCTCCTAAATCATGGGACTTAATTTGCATAAAAAAGTGTGTGGTCATTATCTTTAGCTAACACCCCTTCACACGTGACATGTAAATGTGTTCAAAATAGGGATGGCATACTCAAGCTACTAAAGTAATTTTAGGCATTGATATGACTTGTGGATACCTCTTATTTGGCTCCTCACCAATTCAAGCTAGATTCAATAAAACTTTGGAGGTTTAAAAAAGGAAAAAAAAAAAAAAACTAAAATACATCCACAAGTAGAAAATTATTTGATGTGGAACACAATAATCTTTGAGTCAAACCTCGATGCAAACATGCAACTTCTAACAAGGTTCTCAAAAATATTTTCCTCATATTAACTACTTATGTGATCAAGTCCTTGTATACTTCATTTGGAACTATGTATTTATGGTATTTTAAAAACCACATTTTCCAATATAACTTATTAATCATATGGGTGATGGGAAATAATTGCAATCAGAGGGAATGATTATGCTTTACTAGGTGGACAAGATATTATGCTCTTGGTCCAAAGGTCGAGTTAAAAGAACTCTATTGTAAATTCTTCTACCAACTTAAATGGGATAATTATTGTGATAGCTAAGGAAAGAATCCTTAATCATATGAGGTAATAGAGTGATGGACAAAAATAATGTAAAGGTTCTATTAGGTAGACCAAACCCATGAATCACGAGGCATGTAGGGACCAATTTTTTTGCTCTTGTGCTTAGGGAAAATGAGGGCACCTCATCATGTCTTTCATTATCTTATTCTTCATTATGGTTAAGGTCATGAGAATTAAGTACCACAAGTTTTTTTCTTCCGTAATCTTAAATATTTATTATCTTATAATACATAATCTCTAGCTAGGATATTGTACGTGTGTGTTCAAAGCACGAGGGAAAAAAACATCTTACTTGGTAAGATACCTATCTAACCTTAGTTATTGGAATTTTGTTTGTCGGGTATATATCCTAGGGATAATTCTAGGAGGAGACAATACAATGACCTCTCTTGGGATCTTCACTTTACTCCCCTTTATCGGTTAGCTCCTATTAGGCTTGTACCTTCTAAATGGTTGTCTTTGTTCATTTCTCGAGAAGCAATTTTGAGAGATTTACTTCTTGAGGGTTGTCCAAATCTAAAATATAGGCAAATTACCTTCTCCTACATCTCCTCTATCCATATATCCTAACATTGTTTGCAAATTAGTTTATTTTTCAATAGTTTCTTCTAAATAATTCATGTTAGAGGAAGTATCTTGTGGGAATTCAATACATGTTATATGTGGTATATTCACTTTTCCAACTCAATTAAAGAGAGGTTAAAAGTTCAAAGTTTATAGGGATCAAGGTATGCATGTTAGAAATTTGGGAACAATGTTCCCCTTGTGATTTGTGACAAGGGCTTAACTCCCTCCTATGTACTATAAGTTGAGTGATTGTATCAGGAATTGATAGATTGGTCTTTTTGTGCAATGACAACCCCACTCTAACAATTGGTATCAGAGCTTGGTCACAGGTTTGAATCCTCAGACCCTTAGGTAACACTGAGGGGGAGAATGTTGGGAATTTGTTTAGTGCTCCGTTCGAGGTTTGTGACAAGGGCTTAATTGTCTATTTTGTACTATAAGTTGAGTGGTTGTATCAAGCATTGATAGTTCAATCTTTTGGTGCAATGACAACCCCACTCTAACAATGCACACCTCCTTTATAGCACATTATCATCTAAAAGTGATAGTTACATATACAAAAAGATTAGACCATAGGTTTACCCATGAGATCATACTCTCTTGTATATTGAAATCAATATAGATAATGAATAGATCACAAACAAGGATTATAGACAACACACTTCTAGTTTATGAAATAGTCTTATAGCACTTCCGAGAGAAAACTATGTAGTCTTTAGATCAACAAATCTGGTCATGAAGATGTTAAGTTTCTTGGAGCTTGGAGCTAGAGCTTGTAACTTACGAAGACAATTCAAAATAAATTGTCCTTCCAAAATTTCAGCTCTAAGTTGTCAATGAAAATGTCTAAGCTCATGAGTTTTCTTCCCCAATTTACTCATGGAATTTCAATGTAAGAAAAAAAAAAGACCCAAGCATAAAGTAGCAGATCAACAATGAGATTTATAATTCAAGTAATTAATTGTCAATGGTGCTTTGAGGTTTTGAGGTCATTGCATTGGCCCTTTACATCTAACAAATTTGAGTGGCAACACAAAAGATACCTCTTACTTGATGAGTACGAGATAATTTCCACAACAAATCAAATTGTGGCGTTGCTATAAGGATTCAACTATGTTTTTTTTTTAGTAAAACACTTGGACCAATGTTTCATGGGTAGTGGTTCACAAAAGCCCATCCCTCATGAGAATGAATTAAACACTCATTGCATCTAGGTGATGTTCACATGAGTGTCAAATTTTCCAATATTTCACCACTATAGGCATCGCCCACATAGGATGAGTCTAAGTGTTTCTTTAGTTTTCATTAGAAATAGGTTCTTATGAACTAATATTAATGAAATATGACTCAAATACTATAGTTGAATCTTGATAGTAGTATTAGCAAACCCAACCTTTTCAATAGATAGGTAGTACTCAAAAGCCTTGTTATGAGAAACACAATGGGAGACCCTTGTTTCGTGTTTCAATAATTGAAATAGGCTTCCTATCATGAATGTCCATTTCTAAGCAACAATTCTCGTTTACCGCTCTTGCTTGCATTTCGTTAATTTTGCTCTTACTGGGTTGCAGTGTTTCTTGAGTTTAGGCATCAGATAGATTAGGTTGTGCTTTATTACCATCCACTTTGGTTAAATTCATTTTTCTACTTAGACAAATATTTACTAGTTCATGTGCACAAAGTGATAGATTGGTAAAGCTGCTTCTTGCAAGCAAAATTGGTGATGTTTAAAAGGATTTGATTGAGAATGAAACAGGGCGATGTTTAAGGGGATCCTGATTGAGTAATAGGAAGTCTCAAGGTAGCTATGTATGCATCAATTGGTGAAATTTGAGTAATATTTAAATGGAATTGATGTCTTGAAAATGAGGACTTCAATTGTCAAGGTAGTAGCATAGTTGCACACTGAATTTTCAATGTTGCATAAAATATTCTAAAAATCACTCAACTGGTATTGTGTATATAAATATATAGGATGCTTGAGAAGGATTTGAAAATAGTGATAATTGGGAAAGGTTTAAGCAAGCCCTCACATTGAATTGTGATTTCTAGGTAATGTATAAACAAGTAATGGAAGTCTCAGGCGGCTAAGTGAATTGATCACGAGTATTTTGTAAATTTTTGTGAACATCAAAATAGATTCTTAAAGTTTGAAGACATTATAACATGAAACTTGCCATGCAACTTTGCATGTAGTGTAATGACATAGTTAGAATCATTAATAGCATTGTGGTATAATCCATGTGTTTATCCACCTTATCATTGATCACCCTCAAGAACTTGCACATATTTTAAAAATATTGTTTTTAATGCGGGAATTCAAAATCATGTAAATAGAAATGTTTTCCTGTTAGCTTTCCACTAAAAAAGAGAAGACCCACAAGAAATTGGGGATATTAGAAAAATGTTTTTGAACTTGAAACTTTGATATATACATTACAAATTATAAGAGTGAACTTTTTACATGTTGGCTCGGTGCAATAAGATTTAGCTCAGATGAAATATGTGGCATGCTTTGCATCTAGTATCTATATATTCTTTGTATGCAACAAAAATAATGTTTTCGACTAAAAGAGGTAAAAAGTTTATAAAGATAAAAATAAATATAAAAGGAGAACTCAACAAGGAACTCTATCCCATTCAACAAGATCATCAAATTTATGAGATAAATGAGGACCCACAACCACCGGGACCCTTCCCTAAAGAAGAAACTTGAGGCAATTGTAAATAGCAAGATCTCTAAGGGCCATACCTCCATCTTTCGATTACTTGCAAGGGATTTAATATCTCTTACTTCCACTTTGTGTTAAGTAAGTCGTGCTTAAATAATCTTGTATCATCGAATATTATGATGTGAAACAAAACAAAACATTACACCTAGGCATACAATAGTAGATGAACATTAACCATCTCTTGGGATTCAAAGTCATTGTGTTTCCCTTCACTTGAGATGAATTAGTGTCAAGGTTTATGTGGCAATATACATAGACCCATTTCATATTATTCAGAAATATAACTCCTCCTTGATTTAGCAAGTCGCTAATTCTTGGATGAGAGAATCACCAAATCTTATTAAACATAAATTCAAAATATTGGATGAGATTTTTAGCATATCGTTTCTCAAATATAGGACGGTCATTCTTAAACATCACAAACGAAAATGAAAGTCAAGCCTGAAAAAATAAGTCAACTTTGACTATTTAACACTTTTAGTCTACAAATAAAGCTTTAGTGTGATGTTTAATTCATCAGACTCAGTATGTACCGTGACGAAGCAGTCTTGTCAGTACAAAGAAAATCTTTAGGCAGATAAAGGTAAAGGTAATCTGATTCCACCCGATTAAATGTCTCCTCGATCCAAAATGTGTGAAACACTGTTTATTATTAAGGATTTTATGTTTTACTTCTGAATATCAGCTTCATATGATGGAATCCTACCTATCTTTCCATTGTATCTAGCATCGATAACTGCTAGGGAAAAATGTGTTCTTAATGATATTTGAAGTAATTTTTGATGCATTTGAAACCAGGTCCCGAAGTGAGGTTTGTGCATGGTCCACCCAGTCTTTGGTGATTTTCTCACTTCAAGGCCTAGAAATTCCTCAAACCAAAAATAAATAAGGAACATTTCTTCCCAAAGGTTTTAATTTTATTCGGCTTTCCATGGTACCAAACTGTGTGTGGCGTACTTGTAGCAACCTGAACTTCAGCCTCAAAAAATGTCTGAAATTTAAATGTCTTGAATAAGACCTTATACTCTTTGCTCTTTAGATCTCTTCCGTTAAAAAATTATAAGCGATCCATATGAAGAGTCAAGATGCAATTGCATGAGATTTTTTCCCGACATGTAACTTCACGTGTAGTGTAATGACAGAATTAGCATTCAAAATCGCAAAAGCCATTAATGAAGCACTCGGTTATCAACCATATATGGTATTCAATCCTAGAAACTTGCACAAAATTTTAAAAAATGTTCCTTTAAAATACGGTATTCATTGTCACGTACACTAGTACGGAATGACAACGGAAAATAGTTTGCTTGTCATTTTGTCCTTCCACCAAAGAAGGACCCTCAAAAGATTGGGAAAAGAAGATTGCTTGTAAAGATAAACTTTGACATAGACTTTACAAATGTACATAATGATATATATATATATACATTACAAACTTTTACAATTTATAAGTGAAACCTACAGTATGCTACATATACAGGAGAATTGTCCATAAAGTTGAACTTTGTAGACACTAAACACTCCTTTAATTCTAAGTGAAACCTACAGTATGCTCCATCTCCAAGAACTAAGAAAGAGAACACTCATTAATTTAACAGGATGGGAAGTTGCTTGATGTTTCTCAATCATCAAGCCAATCCAGAGTAAATTGCGCCTCCACAATTTCAACCCTAAGATCAGGGATAGAAGAGGCCTTAACTCTCAGCCACTGGTGCCCAATCTTCTCATCACAGATGACATGTTTCAGAGAGCTTAGTCCGCAAACACTTTTAGGCAACCTCTTCAAACGAGAACACTCCCTCATATCAAACTCTTTCAATTTCTTGAGTTGACATATTTCCTCTGGAAGTTCTTTCAAGCCCTCACAGAGTGAAATGTCTAGAAATTCCAGCTGCCCAAGTTTTCCAACGGATGCAGGAAGCTCTTTCAAGCCTGGTAATGCTGATAATCTTAACATTCTTACAGAACTCAGATTTTCAAGATCATATGGCAACTTTTGAACCAGATGGCAGTTGGTTATAGACCATATGCGAGCAGAAGGCATATGACAGATGTCAAGTGGCCATTTCTCCAAATCGCTGCAGTGGTCTAGGTTAAATTCTTGTAGATTGGTGTTGCTGAATGTGGAAATATTTCCAAACCGTTCACATAAACTTAGAGAGAGTTTGTCTAGTTTCTGTATTACTTTAATCTCTTTTAAAAAAGAGGGCGCATCCAACTTCTCCAAGCGAACAGTCCTGAGCTGAGCGAGTGAAGATAGAGCATCTAAACCTTTAATTGTGGTTCTCTTTGAACTCAAATTACACAACATTAAAAATTTCAGTTTTTTCATGGTTTTAAGAAATGGTGGTAGAAAGTATTCGCTTGCAGAAAAGTGTACCATCAGAACCTCTGCCTCTGGAAAGTCCATCGGATACCACTGATTTTCAGCCATAGAACCTGCAATAGTTCAATCATATATACAATTGAATTAGAAAATATTTTAGTGGTCAAGAATACCGGCAGTTAAAGTAAAGAATTTATATCAAAGCTATTGCTGTTTCAATAGTATCATTATTCATTATGACAATACACAAAAGCTAAAACATTTTAATAATTTAAGTAGCTTGCATATTATGTCACTCAACAAGTTAGAATATTTGGTCTGAATCGCCTACCTGTGTGAATAGAGACAATTTGAGCATCAAATGGTCTATCATTATGCATCTCCCACTCCCCTGGCAAGCTCAGCTCCTTCCTGGGCATGAATATTCTTTTCCTATGGACTATACTGTCCTGGCTTCCCAAATATATGGCCAAATCTCGCATTATGTCATGCTGGGAAAAGTACAGCTCAGAGGAATCTCCATAAGAGATTGTTGCTTGGCTTCTGATATTACCACAAACAATATTAGCTCAAAGTTTGAAAACAAAACGATGGTAAGAAATTTAACATATATAAAGCTTAGGCAAATACCCTGGGCTGCTGATTAAGTTCAAGAGGTTTTTGCTTGCAAATTCCAATAACATGATAAAGGCATCTTGCCACTCCAGCTTCCGAACATAAACCCAAATGCCCAGCAGTGCATCAGCACAGATTTTCTTGTTCTCTGGAAATATGGCTAAATCTAAGAAGCATTCCCTCGCAACATCATCCAAGAAATCAATACTGGTCTCCAAGCATCTAAACAGCCCTTCTTTGTGATAACTGGATATGGACTGCCCCTGTGAAAGCTTATTCTTTGCATTCAACCAGGCCATATGAGATTCCCCATTTAAAGAGCTCCCAATCACCTTTAGAGCAAGGGGTAAGCCCTTACATTCAGCTTGCACCTGCCATTCATTTAGATCGGTTTTTTATTAGCGTCCAAAGGAAGCTCTGTAAAAAATGAAAAGAACGAAAAAGAAAGCGATATTTTTGTGATTTTAACTGCATAAATAACTTCCTGCAAGTACTAGTCTAATTGAACTATCAATAACTGCAAGTTCTTATAGCTTAAAAACAAAAAAGCATATTATTCATCCTATTTTTGTTGTTGGACTTATTTGATTCTCAAAGAAGCTTTAGGCTTTTTAATATTTTTAGTTTCAAGGTAAGAAAAGGCTATACCTCCATGACTAGATTTGCAACTGCCGTACTCGGAATTGATGTCTGTCCAAAAGCAGAGAAGCAGAAAAGCGAGAGAGCGTCCTTGTGACCCAACAATGGCAACTGACATAGTTGAGTACAGGGGTTTAGGGGGATGGTAGAACTGTCTCTCGTTGTGACAATAGTTTTGTACCCTGGCGCTTCAAATAGTAGTTCCTCCAAGTGAGCCCTGGACCAGACATCATCTAATATCATCAGGGTCCGCTTGTATTGAGTAGAAAGCTGCTGCTTTAGCTGTATGCGCGCATCTTCTACATTCTGAAACTCGGGCTTCTTCCTTCCAACGATCTTCTCCCACATTCTCTCTATAATTCCCTGCAGATTTGGAGACTTTGAAACAGTGATAAAATGTACATTTCCAAAATAACCTGATGTCACAGAAGAAAACAATTGTTTTTCAGTAGGCTGCAAAACAAAAATGATTGGAAATTTAAGAGCATACAAATTCATCACTAGAAATGGTAGGCCGGCCCACACAACCTGATGAAATGTACATTTCCACAATAACCTGATGTCCGAAAAATTTCCTTCAGATTTGAATATGCGAAACAATAATGAAATGCACATTTCCTGATGCGCAGCATTGCCCACAGAAAAGATCAATAAATTTTCAGTATGTTGGAACATAACATATAAGTTTTTACAATTCACAATGCTGCTCAATAGTTAATCAACATTTCAGATTACATTCATGTTGATGAAAAAACTGCATTACAATCAAAACCAGAAATAATATATTATCGCTCTGTATCCTAAACCAGAGAATCAAGAAAACAAATCATGATTGGCAATCTAAGCGAGTGCACATTTAGTACGGGAAATGTTTGGCTGACCCACGTGAAAAACAGCTCAGGAACAGAGAATTTGAAAATGCCACAAACGAAATGGTACAATTCAACAAACACTATTACTTTTCTCATTTATCTGACGCACAACCTAAATGAAATGTCAAGAGATTTAATAGTAAATATCCACTGAAACTTACGAATAGTGGAACAATCATATAGGCATGTAGACTACATGTCCTAACGATCTTAGCCTTAGAAGTCCACATATCAAGTTTAACCTCGATGACCTAAACACCAAAGCCGTTCAACCAAAATCTCAGCTATTGATGGGATGGGCCAAAAACGTTCACCGATTTCCTCAAAGGACTAGAACATTAGTAAAAATGACAAAGAAACATCATGATCGAAAACCTAAGTGTACATATTAAACGCAAGAATTTGTTGGCCGACCCACATGAGAAACACCTTAGGAACAGCGAATGCGTAAAGGATCACAAACTGAATAGTGCAATTCAACAAACACAACTACTTTCCTCACTTATATGACAATATCCAGAGCCATTGCACACTCTATATGAAACGCCACGAGATTTTAATTTTGAAATCCTATACCAATTGAAGCTGAAGATCAGGGGAACAATTGCCTAGGCGTGTCCACTATTGCCTTAAATGAACACAGATCAGTTTAACCTCGATGACATAAACAGCAAAAACCTTTGCCCAAAATCTAAGGCATTGAGGAGATGGGCCAAAAACAATTTAACAGTCTCCTCAAAGGATTGGAATAATAGTAAAAAGCGACAAGAAAATTCATGACTGAAGATTTAAGAGTGTACAGATTAAACAGAGGAAATGGTAGGCCTACCCACATGAACACCTCAAGAACAGCAAATATGTGAGATTGCAAACTAAATGATGCAATTCGACAAACAATAGTACTTTTCTCACTTATCTGACTCAATACAAAGTTATTGCTATGCGCCCTATATAAAACGTCATGAGAACTAATTTTGGAACTCTGCACCCATTGAAACTAATGAACAGGGGAAAAATTGCCCTAAAGGATGATACTAGCACAGATCAATTTACCCTTGACCACCTTAGCATAATAGTCCTTTGCCCAAAATCTTAATGCATTTTTAATAATAGGCCTAAAAAAATTCAGTGGCTTAAAGAAACGTCAAAAATAAGAAGAAAGAAGAAAGAAACATTACCTTTGATATGGGGATCACTGCAGAGAGCTGAGGCCAAAGTAGTTTTCCCACCACCCCCCATACAATGAACCCCAACAACCGACACCTCGCTCTTTAACAAAATCTCCTTCAAATCCTCAACAGGCTTCTCCAATCCCGCATAAAACCGAGACTTCACAGGAAGATTACTTAGAGCGGGCCATTTATCAGACTCTTCCAGTTCAGTTGTTTGACACAGGTTACCTAAACTCATTTGCTGTTGAATCATGTTATTCAGCGTACTACTTGTATCTGGAGGCTGCAATTCCTTGTACATATCTTTCAGGGCTGCCACAAGATTTCTAGCATCTGACTCCATTTGGTTTGGGATGGAGACCATAAAGCCATTGATCTCCTCTTCTAGCTTGACTATCTGTGCAGCATATCTACGCCTACAAAATACATTTGAAGAGCCAATGCTCTCACAAGATTTAACCAGCTCTGAGCCCCTAATAAGAGTGTTTAAAAACTGGTGAAAAGTGGGATTTTGCTGATCTATGGGTAATTGCAGGTCAGGTTCACAAAATTGTTGGATAGCTGGGATTAGGGATTTCAGCAGGGAATCGGCTCTGGCATACACAACATTTCTATTGAAGCTCTCCATTCTGTATATTGCTAAAACCGAAAAAGTCAGTAAGAGATTTTAGATACTGTTAAGGAATTCTATAACTCAAGCGAAATCTTAACCTTCTTAGCTGGTTATTGCTGTAGCTTTGATGTTTCTCTCGTTGGAAAGTTTGAAGGCATAGCTCAGGCATATTTATAGGCAAATAACTCGATTTCTCAGAAGCCCAACACGAATCTTGTCATGCAAGACACGTCAGTGGATAGGTATAAATGTAGGTCACGTGTGAAAATAAAGCAAACAAAACAATTTGTAGTGCAAATCGTTCGTCTGTTTAATTTAAGTTATAATGCGCGCCCTTTGATTACCTGCCATGTGTCTGATACACAGAATTAAGTAAGAGGAAAGGAAATAGAAGAAGTTTCCCTATTCAGATAGTTTTGGTCAAACTGTGTATCAAAAACCGACAGCAGAGATCTCTGGATAAAGGAGGGGACTATTCGCCGCGTCATGTCGGTTTACGTTTCTAATGCGTCGGAAGACGATGGCGTAATTGCTTTGCAAAGCCAAAAGGTCAAATAAATCCTCGAAGATTCCGACCGGTATCCGGGAAGCGGCACAGACCCCTCCCTATCTTTTCTTACAGTATGAGGGTCGCCTGGAGCTCGCTTTCAGACTCTTTATCTTCTTTGTCGGAATTGATGTATCGGCTATATTTTAAGGTGCGAAGCTACTGCATTCTTTCTTCTACGATGGTAAGAAATTGTATTCATATATTTTCGTTGTGAGGAAGCTATTGGTAATTACCTAGAATGCGCAAACAGTTTGAACATCGTGCATTATATATTAAATAGTTAAATTTGACTTTTGAAAAAAAAAACTGTGATGTTACTTTCTATGTATTTTTCCTTTACAATAAAGTGTTATTGGATTTTTTTTTTTTAAATTATTTTTTTAAAATAACATTTTTTGAATTTGCATTCATGTCGTTCAGTTTGACTCAAAAAAGCTACACATTTGAATCTTGATAGCAATATTATAATTTGACTTGTTTTAGAAAATATCTCCTACTTATCGAATGCATTTTTTTCTTTACGATGAAAAGCAATAGGATTCTTGTTTCTATAATGATTGGAAATTGCACCCATACATTTCGTTTTTAAAGTGAAGCTATTGTATTCTTTCTTTTATAATGCACGTGAATTGCATCCATGCATTTTCCTCTTGGAGTGGGAAGCTACTTCATTATTTCTTCTATTTTGGTTGCAAATTGCATCCATGCATTTCCTTCTTAATGAGGGAAAATTGTGTCTTTGTGTTTTCCTCCTAGAGAGGGAAGCTAGTTGATTCTTTCTTCTATGATTGTTGGAAATTACATCCATGTATTTTTCCTTATGGGGAACCTACAAGATTCTTTCCCTTGAGTATGGTAGTCATGCATTGGAAATTACATCTATGAACTTCTCCTTTAGAATAGAAAGCTAATAGATTCTTTCTTTTATAATGGTTGAAAATTGCACCCACATATTTCCTCTTAGAATGAGAAGCTACTAGGTTCATTCTTTTATAATGGTTGAAAATTGCATTCATGAATTTCCCCCTCATGACAGGAAGTTACTAGATTTTTTTTCCCTTGAAATTGCATTCATGCATTATGATGGAAATTGTATTTATGCATTATGGTGGAAATTCCATCCATGCATTTTCTTCTACATTATTTTTAGTGTAATAATTAACATGAAAGAGATGTCTAAGAGAATTTTATTTGTATAGATTTTTAACAATTTTTAGTTTATTTTTAAAATTGAAAAATGTTAGAAAGATTTAGGTAACTATCACACACTTATTCACTATTTAACCTTTTAATCATAAAATTCTAAACATCAATTTTCTTTTACTGATGTCTGTTGTATCATCAATTAGTTTACCAGTATGAAATAACTTATTGCCTATTATTGGAATGCAAAGTAATAAACTTGTAGCATGAACAATTACACACACAACACATGACTTGGTATTTTGGTCTCACATAACATCCTTGCTTAGAGGGAAAAAATGTAGTGGGGATGGTGCCCACAACTCATCATTGTAGCAAAAAGTAGTTCGATTAAGAACTTACAATAATGTCATCTTTTGAATGACTTCACCTTGTTAGGAGTAACTAAAGACCTGTTAGAAGTATATGCAGTCCTGTTAAAGACTAATCTATTAAGTGATTTTATCCCACTTATGCACTGTTCACCCTGTCAAAGGATTTACAATAAGTTTGAATGGGAACTTCTAAGTTTAGTTTAAGATAACTTGATTAAAGGATTTCACAATCTTGTTGCTAAACTATTGGAATAAATTAACAAGTATTTTGAAAAGCTTGTCAGTTTCGTTTCTCTTCAACTACTTTTCCTTGTGATTGCTCTACAATTTTGTAACTTTTCTCTGGTTTGTCAACCTCCCCCCCCTCTCTCACATCATTCTTGACTTTTTCTTTTATACCTACATATGATTCCTTTTCCTTTCATACTTGCCAAAACCTAATTAGGGCTCCATGAGACTTTCTCCTGAATCTTCCATAAACCGTTTCAACCTTTAGATGTTGTCTTCAAATCTTGCTTTGTCATCCCTAGTAAAACTTTATTTTCCTTCATTATTCCTTGAATTCAACATTGAAATCACTTCACCTATTCCTATAAATCATTTTCTATGATTCCTTGACTCATGTCCTTCACTTATTCTTATGTCCAAATTCAATCAATCTCTTGTTGTGATGTTTGCACCTCTTATTTTTCTAAAAAGTTTGTTCATTTATCTATTCATCTAGTTTGTTGTTTACTGATAATTCTCCTTTGTTCCAAATAGATTTGTACATATCTTATGTACCAATAACTATATTGTTCTCTAGTAACATTCTTCTTCTTTCCTTTACTAATATCGTCTTCCATTCTCTAATATGACTTATTTGTTTACCTATTTTGTTAACTTGTTTAACTACTGTCTCCTCATTAGTCATCTTATACTCCTTTGTGATTTATCTTGTTTATGTGATTTGCCACCAACGAAAACTATATTCAAAATCTTTATTAGTAACTTATAGAAGATTTTGTTAAGTAAGAAAAAATAACATTTATATTAAAAAAATACTTTTAAAAACTGTCTTTATGGCACAAGCCTTAAAGGAGCAATGAGAGAAAACATCTATACCAAGTCATTACATAAAAAAATTATTTTGTATTTTTAATCTCATCATTTAATAGTTTTGTTCATTTGTTGGCTTAAAAACTAAAACAACTTCAAGGTTTCTAAAAGTTAAATTTAAAATGGGATTTAAGTCAAAATTTTAATGTCTAATTATATGAGGATTTAACTTACAAGATTGTTAATTTGCAACAAAAAGAATTCATTTATATTATAGGAGCCTTTTTCAAATCTTTTTGAAAAGAGATTTTAGTAATCACTTTTAGATGTTGTCAAAATAAATTAGCAACTTTTTTGAGATTTAGTGTCTTTTTAAGAGTTTAGTGAATTTAATTTTAGATTTTAATGATTTGTTTGGATGTTCTTGTAGGAGATTAGAAAGCTTTAGTGAGTTATTATAATTTCTTGAGATGTTCTTAAGTTGCATGTAATTGGTTTAGAAGGTGATAATTAGAAAGTAGTAGATTTGTATTGATTTAGATTTTTGAGGGAACTCTAAAGGAGATATAAGGATTCATTTTTTCAACTATAAGGAAGTTGGACGAAGATTAATGAAAGAAAGTCATTACTCCCATTTCTTGAACTCTTTGTATTTGTTGTTTTTTAAGAAATTTTTTCAATATTATTGATAAATTTTTTGTAGTAAATTTGAATGCATTAATTTTAAATAATCTAAAATTATGACTATCAATTCACATATTATAGTCATATCACTAGAGGAGCATTCATAAAACATCAACATTACATCAATCACTTAATTTCATGCTATAGAAATCATTATATTTTTCATTATTTTATAGTGTTCATATTTAGAACTTACTCAAATGAGAACATTCCTATTCTACTATAAGAAATAAATCCTTCTAACAATATAGAACATCCTAAGGCTACAAGAGCATATGCCATGCCAAACCAAATAATGAAGATGTCAAATGAAGATAAAGTGCAACTAAAGGAGTTTGAGGCATAGTAAAAGGAAATGATGCTACTACTGATAGTCAAATAATACCTTTTATTTGTGATACATTTTCTATAAATTCTATTGTTTAATCTACTTATGTATTAGCCAAATAGACATGAATCTAACTTTAAGCTAATTAAAAGTTCAAATCCTAATAATATATGAATAATAGGATCCCTAAGCAGCCCATGATCCACTAATGATTTAGCCAAATTCAATTAACTTAATGATTCCTCAAGTGATCTTAGAATAATGTTAATGACGTGGCAAATATTATTGAAACACTTTAAGTCTCATGGAAACACTTTGAGTGTATCTCAAAATAGTATCTTAAAATATAGAAAAAGTTATAGATCTATTCAGTACCTCTTTGAAAATAAATAGATTGTTAGTTTAGAATTATATGATATATATTACAAAGCTTCCAACAATGTAATGACATTTAATATCAACTAGGCTTAGAGGTTTCTATATGTTTGAAAAGTACTATGCAACCAACTCTTGAGAAGTAAATTCCAAGATAGTTGATGATGATGTTAAAGTACAACTATTGACATACCTTAGGAAATATTTCTTGATGGATATAGTCATAGTTGTTTTTTCAAGCTACATCAAATACACTACTATTAAGAAGAAAATCTAGATTCAATAAGTGATAATATTTAGTTAGCCTTGACCATATGCTACCATATAATTACAAAGAAAAGATGTTAACTTGTACAAGGAAAAAAACATGTTTTATAATATAGAGAATCCTAAAGACATAAAAGATGAGGTATATAGTGAATCTAAATTGATTGATTTTGTTGGATATTATGATGATGTTGTTGAAAATCTCACCATTCCTAATGTATCATTTCAACCTCAATGTCTAAAAAGAATGGCATATGACATTTATGCATTTTGATGGTGTGTGTTCAAAAGAAGGAAAAAGGTGTAAGCATTGTATTGGTGTCATCAAATTATATAAAATATGAAATCACTTTTAGATAGAATCTTAAATGTGCTAACAATGTGTCCATATATGAAGTATTGTTTATTTTCTTAAAAATAGCTTCCAAACATGAGATTAAGTGCATAAAATTCCATAGTTTCTATACTCATAGTATCCTAGATTAGAGATGAAAGAAGAATAGGACGATCGTAAACACAATAGAAATATTATTCCTTTAACATCAAATCGATATAATATATGTAAAGAAATGAAATGACTAACAATCTCTCTTTATAAACGAAACCATAAGAATTCCAGTGATATATATATATATATATATATATATATATATATATATATATATATATATATATATATATATAAAGAAGACATTGAAGTTATTATAAACTTACTAAAACAACTATTAGAATGATACACCCTATTTATTAAATCAAACAAGCAAAGAAGTCTAGATGTTGAATGTATTATTAAAGAAATATAAGAAATGTTATTCTTTCGGACCATTGCAAATAGACTAACATTCCAATCTTCAGAAGAGTGAACTGAAGAACCCTAGCCAACGCAAAAACCCTATCTTTTATGCATTTTCTCAAGCAATTTAGAGTGGTTTTTTCAGCAAATCTGGCCACCATGGGGGGTTTCTCAACTGCTATCACTAGGCAAAGAGACTTAGGTGACAAGCAAATAGAGGCAACAATTAATGGAATGATAACAACCGGCTACAAGGAACAGAAATCCATAATGGAGGAAAGTGTAACAGCTGGTTGCAAGGAGTAGGAACCCAGAATGGACGGTAACTTTCCCAAACAAATGTGACTAAAATCTGAAGCCCATCTAAAAAATCAAGAGCAGGAAAAAGCAGCTGTACAAGTGGAGTCTAGGCAAAATGTTCAACTCACAAACTCTGTTTCAGAAGGCAAAGATCAAGTTGGGATTAATGAATGTCTTAATTAGAACAATCCTATTGATACAACAATGGATAAAGGGAATGTGGATCCTGATGAGCCTATGGAAGAAGAAAATCAAGGTAAAACCTTAGAAACCCAACTTCCAGATGACATTGTTGAGATTGTGATGTGAATATCAGGATTTAACTGTGTGATTTTGAGTCAAACTCGATGACCCATGTTTCATGAGTAGTGATTCAACATGAATCCATCTCTCATGAGAATAAATGGAACACTTAGCACTCATTGGATCTAGGTGATGCTCACAGGGGTGAAGCACCGGGACTTCCCGGGAGGTCACCCATCCCAGTACTACTCCAGCCTGAGCGCGCTTAACTACGGAGTTTCCTCCACAGTTAAACCCAAAGCTTGCAACCCCATTTGCAAAACCTTCACCAAGTGTTGTGCCTTATGAACCATTCATTAGAAAGCCCCTTAAGCTCATCAACACTTGGTGAAGGTTTTGCAAATGGGGTTGCAAGCTTTGGGTTTAACTGTGGAGGAAACTTCGTAGTTAAGCGCGCTCAGGCTGGAGTAGTACTGGGATGGGTGACCTCCCGGGAAGTCCCGGTGCTTCACCCCTGTGAGCATCACCTAGATCCAATGAGTGCTAAGTGTTCCATTTATTCTCATGAGAGATGGATTCATGTTGAATCACTACTCATGAAACATGGGTCATCGAGTTTGACTCAAAATCACACAGTTAAATCCTGATATTCACATCACAATTTGACTAGCTGTGGAAATCATCTCCTACTTATCAATTAATGAGCTTAAGGGGCTTTCTAATGAATGGTTCATAAGGCACAACACTTGGTGAAGGTTTTGCAAATGGGGTTGCAAGCTTTGGGTTTAACTGTGGAGGAAACTCCGTAGTTAAGCGCGCTCAAGCTGGAGTAGTACTGGGATGGGTGACCTCCCGGGAAGTCCCGGTGCTTCACCCCTGTGAGCATCACCTAGATCCAATGAGTGCTAAGTGTTCCATTTATTCTCATGAGAGATGGATTCATGTTGAATCACTACTCATGAAACATGGGTCATCGAGTTTGACTCAAAATCACACAGTTAAATCCTGATATTCACATCACAATTTGACTAGCTGTGGAAATCATCTCCTACTTATCAATTGTTGAGATTATTGAAGACTATCAAAACAAAACTATCATTTTGTTTTTTCTAAAATGAGTCCCATTTGAATCAGAATTTCATAAATGAGCTAGGCTAAATTGGGAAAGTAGGGGATGGGAGATTGAAACCTTACAAGGTCTGGGGAAAGGATATGTTTCTTGCATGTTTAAACAAAAAGAACATGCTCAAGCTATGCTATAGTATGGCACTTGGGTAATCTGTGGGCAAATTTGTTATTTACAAGCTTGGACATTCAATTTTCACCCTGAAGGTCCTTCTCGCTCACATTATCCAATGTGGGTTGAGTTACCATTTCTTAATCTAGCTTTCAGGCTCTTTTTAAAGGATATTGTAGCCCGGTTGGGTAGAGTAATATGGTGTAAACATAATGCTAATAAGTTTTCAAGACTTCGAGTTCACCCAAGGGCATGTGTTGAAGTAGACCTCAACAATCCATTGCTAGAAAACATTAGACTTTTTGGCCCTAGTTTTGAATTGGTTCAACCATTAGTTTATTTGAATAAGCCAAATGCCTGCTTTTATTATCGAAAAGAAGGACACTTGATTCGTGATTGTCCCATTAGGAAAAGTAAATTAGTACAGCCTCCGCAAAAGTCTACTCCACCCAATAGCCATAGTCCATCATCCACTCAAATGGGGTGCCAGTTGTCTCCTTTTGCCACTAAGACTACTTTTATTCCATCAGATCATCATAATGGTTCTTCTGTTGTTTTGGATACTATTATTTCTTCATGTGAAGATGCATTGATGTCAGATGGTTGGAGAATGGTCAGGAAGAGGAAAGATCCATCCATGTCTTCCTCTTGTTCTTTGATTTGGCCTCGATCCAGAGTCTAGGCACCTTCTCCGGTTGCCTCCCCTAATACTCGTGATATCTCTCTTTCTTCTCACCCCAACTATCCTTCTCCCATTGCTACATCCCTTGAAATACATGTTCCCCTCTTTCGTCTCATCATTCATCTCCTAAACCAAGCATTAACAATTCTATTTCTAGTTCTCACTCTCGTCAATGCTCACGATCTCCCTCTTCTACCAAAGAATGTGATGCCAAAGATGTCGAACTCATCCTAGGTAATAGTTTTAGTGTGTTGGCTCAAGATGACTCAGTCTCTCATGATCATCATGACTTATAAAGTTTTGTCTTCAAATGTTTGAGGGATTTCTCTACCTCCCCGCAAGTACAAGGTGAATGAAATGGTTTCTAAATGGAAGCCTAATGTCCTTTTCCTTTAGGAAGTAAAACTCAATAGCACTAAGCTAGAACTTTCTTTACGCAATGTTTGGAAAGATGCTTCTTTTTGGTACACAGCTCATCTAGATGGTAGGGGAGGGGCTGTTATTGGCCTCGCTCCTTGGGTTGCCAAGTATGTTATTGATAAAGGTGAGGATCCATCTCATAGCTGTGCTTGGGTTCTTACCTTTATCAATAATCAGCTCCTTAGTTTTTGTTCCATTTATGCCCCCAATTTTGCTAAGGAACACATTGAATTATGGAAGTGCATGGCTGACAACCTTCCATCAACAGATTGGGTTTTAGGGGGAGACTTCAATATGGTTGAACATCCTTCTGATCGCAGATGGGTTAAACAAACCAATCTCAGTCATGAAGAATTTAATAGTTGGTTGCTATGCCACAATTCTTTAGGCATGGTTGATTCTATTTATAAAAAACTCTTGTGTTAATCCAATAATTGGTTCACCTAGTGAAACTATAGAACAAGTTATGATAGGAAATTGAGCAGGCTAGACAGATTTTATATATCCCCAATGCTACCTGTGGTTTACAATTTAGTGGGGGTGGGTGTTCAGGTGGACTTATCATCTACTCTTTCTGACCATTATCCTATCCTTTGTAACATTAAGTTGTCTCAAACAGAAAATGTTAATAATTCTCGACCTTTCAAGCTTAATGTTTCACATTTAAAGAATAATGTTTGTATAGAAGCTCTATCAAATATTTAGAACTCCCTCTCTAAACCTGTGAATGGGGAATCTTGGGTTGAATGGTGATGTGCAACTATTTCTCAATGCACTACGTTCTTGCGCTGCTTTGGCAAAAAAATGGCATGGCAACGTAAGCATAAGGAGCGATCACTTGAAGGAAAAGTTGCTTGTGCTAGGAAGCTTTTAAATAATTAGCCTAGTAACATTCACATTCAATCTTCCATTGCTGTTGCAGATGCTGAATTACGCAAAATAGAAAATTACAAGGGATAGGGGGCTAAAATTAGATCAAGACTTCATTGGATTAAAGAAGGCAATAAAGGCACTAAGTATTTCTTGAATTACCTTACCTATAAACATCGAAAAGAAAGAATTGATATGATTAAGGATGAATTTAATATCCCACAGTCTAATCCCTCTGCTATTTGTAATGTTTTCAAGCGTTTCTACGAGAAACTTTTTGAGGATGACTATTGGCAAGATACCCAAGAGGGTCTAGAAGACTCTATCTGTGATTTCATTCCTACTCGAATTGACCCTGAGTATAGTCATTAGCTAGATAGACGGTTGACTTTACATGAGCTGGAAAATGCTTTATTTTCAATGGCTCCTTACAAAAGCTTGGGCAGCAATGGACTTCCTATGGAGTTTTATCAAGCTATGTGGCCGCATATTAAGGAGGATTTCTACCACTTGTACTTGGAGGCTATTGAAAAAGGGTTGTTGGGTCCTATTATCAATGGTGGTAAAATTAGATTTATCCCTAAAGGAAAAAAAGAAGATACCATTTCCGATTGGCGCCCTATAACACTGCTTAATACTTCCTACAAAATCATAGCTAAGCCATTGGCTATTAGAATTAAACCTGTTGTGCAGGAAATTGTTAGACTCGAGAAAACACTATTCATTGCTGGAAGATTCATCCTTGACAACCTAATGCTGGCATGAGAGACATGTGAATGGGTCCAACAAATAGGCCAAAATGCTATTTTGATCAAACTTAATTTTGACAAAGCCTACGATAGAATACGTTGGAGCTTCATTTTTACAATGCTTCAATGGTTAGGATTTGGACCTATGTTTCAAGCTCATGTGTGAATGTTGTTCAAGGATGCTAGTGCTCAGATTATCATTAATAATATGATGACAAACTCATTTCCACTACAATGATCTATATGGCAGGGTTGCCCTTTATCTCCATATCTCTATGCCCTTACAACCGATGCCTTAGGATATATGCTTAGCTATGCTAATAACATGAAATGGATTATAGGAATCTCAATCCCACATGATGCTACTGTAATTAACTCACACTATGTTGATGACAACATGTTTACGTAATACAGAAAAAGATGTACATAATACTTTGGTAATTTTACAACTGTATTGTGTTGTTTAAGGATCCAAGCTGGCCAATGACAAGACTAAATTCTTGTTGGTACAATTTGGTCCAACCCCTCATTGGATCCCTAAAGATTGGAAGCAAATCAAACATGGGGAAATCATGAGGTATCTTGGTATACCTTTTGGTATTGGGGTACCTCTCTCTGATATGTGGAGATGGTATCTTGATAGGGTAAGGAATAAACTACATAATTGAGGAAATAAATTCCTTTCCTTGGCTGGTAAAATTTAGGTTGCTAATAAAATCTTTCTGGCAACCAATGTTTACTACTCATCATATTGGATGCCTTCTAAGAAGGGATATGAGGACCTAGTTAAAATTATTCGTCAATTTTTGTGGGCTAAATGGGATGGTACTAGAGGTTTTATTTCTACCTCATGGGCTCATTGTATTCAACCTAAAAGCAAAGGAGGATTGGGACTAATAGATACAGGAAGACAAGGATTTTGTTTGGCATCCAAATGGATAATTAAAGCTACTCATGGGAATGAGCCATAGAAGATACTCATATGAAACCATATTGATCTTGCTACCGTGAAAGGTAAATGGCAACAAGTGGGACAACTTGATAAAGTGCTTCATGCCTCCTCCTTTTTCACTCTAGTCTATATGGAAAGCTTGGCAACATATTTGTTGTCTTTTGAGCTGGAAAGGAGATTTTCTTCAACATGGCTTTAGTTTTTCCACTTCTTCTATTTGGTGGAACAGACACATTCGTTATCAGGATCAGCCTATTTCCTTAATGTTTCCCAAGCATTCCTATCACCTGTTTAAAAAAGGAATTAGCACAGTTGGGGATCTTTGGGATTTCCATTCAATGGATTGGCTGCTGTGGCACACGCTTAAAACTAAATTTGGTTTGAGTAATGGTTATAAAGCTTTCCTAATTTTTGTCCAATCTCTTGTCCCTTTGGAATTGTCTATGAAACTATGTACCCCAATACAATGTAATTTTTTCAAGGACTAGCGATCGCTGTCTTTATATCCCTTTTTTTGTTTCCCTTTAAAGAAGGTTTATTTACGTCTGCTTCCTGTGGTGCATATGAAAGATTGATTGAATATTAAATGGAAATGTAGATTTAATGAATCTTTTTGGCTAAAATTGTCTGCTCAAATTTGGAAGACAGAGATCAATGCAGATGCTCAATTGCTCGCTTGAAAGATTCTACATTGCAAGCTTCCCATTGAGGATAGGTTGAAATGTATAATGGTCTAGCCGGTCAGTTGCCCATTTTGCTATAAATTAGAGAGCATGAAACATATTTTTTGGGACTGCTTATTTGTGAAGAAGCAGTGGAATTCTGTTTTCAATAATTTGATTGCTATTTTTGATCACAAGCTAAGTTCGAAAGAGGCTCTTCTAGGGGTGGGTCTACATAAAAATATTATTTTTGATGGGGTGTGACGGGTTATATTATTCCATATATGGCGGACAAGGTGTACAACGATTTTTAGTAATCACAATAGTAATCATCTGGAATTTATACTTTTAAGGCTTTATTTAGAGATTTTTTATTGTCTGATATCTCCTTTCTCTCAGCTTTAGGTTGCCGCTGAAAAAGATTTGAGACTGGATTTTTAGATTCAACGAATTAAGGTTCAGATTAATCAACTTCTTGGCAAGAAAGAGATCAACATAGGGCGTCACATGGCTGCATTACAACGGGATTGAATTTGGCATACAGTTGCTTCTTGTTTTGCTCCAGCTATGACATTTTCTCTATTTTGTACTGGTTTTGCTACAGCAAAATCATTTGCTGTTGTTTGTGTATCTTGCTGATTTTCTTGCAGTCCTAACTGCAATTTTGTAATTCGCATTTTATTCAATAGAAAAAATATATATATGAGAAATGCTATATCTAATCATATGCTAAATTGAAGGGAGGATTTTTTAAACAGCACGATTTTATTCAATCACATTCCAAAACATCTAGACAAAAGAAGATACACATCAATCCTCCGTCCTTTCAAGTACCAAAGGAAATTGTAATTTTTTTATTAATGAATGCTAATGAAAGAATAGATTAAGAGCCAATTAAATATTAAAATGCAATGTTTAAGCCCTTTGGGACTCTTTTCAATAAAAGACACGTCGACGGATTAGTGTTGACCACTTGAAGAGAGGAGGCAGATCAACAACTCGAATACGAGAATTGTTCAACGGGCACTTGCCTTGGTAATAGCCGTTGGTTTAAAATGACAGATTTGACTTTCCGAATAAGAATTCCCGAGTTTTATATTGGAAAATGCGGATAAGCTCAGATTTTTTTCGCAAGACTTTTGAGTCACAAGATAAATGGAAGATAATATATTGAAAGAATATTTTGTGGCAAACTTTGTATTAAAAAGACGCTAGCACAGGATTGCGAATAATGAAAAGACTATTCGCCGCGCCTTGTCATTCCATTTATCGATGCAACAGTGACATTTCCAAGACGTTGGAAGATGTCGTGAGTGCTTCGAAGTTCGCAACAACAAAAAGGTCACAATGGCTAGATATATCCGTGAAGCAGGACAGATCCCCATAGGTATTTATTTTCAAAGCATCACGAAGGTTGCGTAGAATTTTCAATGAAACTTATTATATCTTCCTTTTAGAGCCAAGGACTATGGGTTCTTATTGGGTTCCCGAATTGTCTATGTGGTGGCCTTTGCTGGTTGGTAGCTCGTAGACTTCATGCCTTGCTGGATTGCCTCGTTGGTCCGAACCCTCCATAAAAAAAAAACAAAAAAAATGTATACCCTATGCCTTTATATCTACTTTCATATTCTTTGACATATATTCTTTGACTTTCATATATCTACTAGCTATGATGCTTCCTTATTGTATTAAATGTATTCCACCTGATTAATATATTTTACCAATTCACCTACAGATAATCTCTTACTGTTTCTCGTTGTCATTTTTACTATTTTTAAAGATAAATTTGATGAAAAATATAGTTATTAGGTTGTATTTAAAAAGTGTAAACTAGCAATCGCACCTTAGTGTGCAATGGGTATGCCATAGAGATAGGGAAGGTGAAATAAGTATTTGTCCCTTTATGTGTCTCTCTTAATCATTCTCTCTATATGTCATCTACCTATCAATCTATCTCTATTTCTCTATCTATTTTTTTCCCATCCCATCACTCTATCTTCATCTCTATTTCTATCTTCCTCTCCAACAACCATATCGCTTTTCTTCTCGATCTCCATACCCTTCTCTATATCCTTACTATCTATCTCTCTTACTCTTCCCTTTACACCTTGCCCTCTTTCTATCCTTATCTCTCCCTATATCTTCCCCCCTCTCTCTCATATCCCTATTTCTTTATCAATCTTCCTCCATTTCACTCTCTCCATGTTTATCTCACTATCTCTCCTCTCTCCCTCTATAAATCTCCCCCTTTCCATTTTCTAATATCCCTTTACTTATCCTTGTTATCTCTCTATCAATATATTTCACTCTTTATATCTCTTCCTATTTATCTCTCCCTCTCCACGTATCCCTTTATATCTCCCTTTTACTCTTACTATCTTTACCTCTTGGTAGATCTCTAACTCTCTATCCATTTTTCTTCTATCCTCTCACTTTATATCTATCTAGACATATATCCCTCTCTAGGCCCATCCATCTCTCCTCATTCTATGTGTGTCTTATTAAATTTATATTTTCCATTCCCACTCTCTCCCTCCCCTTTACATATCCCTAATCTTCTCAGTCTCCATCTCCACACCTCTCTTTATCCCCTTACTCTCTCCTTCTTTTCCCTCTATATCACTCCCTCTTTCTTTTCCCTACTCTCTCTCTCTCTCTCTCACACACACACACACACACACACACACACACATCTCTCTCATGTCTCCTTTATAAATATTTTCTATATAGTATTAATTAAATTAATATCAAGACATTAGATTCTACAATCTATAGTAATTAGAGTAGGCTTTGGATTCAACTATTCAAATTTTATTTGTCTCAAACAATGTTTCAAATCAAACTCAATGGACCAACATTGAGAAATTGTATCAAGTTAATTTGTACAAATCTAATAGTATTATTTTTATATCTATCTTTACTTCTTTCTTCCAATCCATCTCCCTCTCTTGTTTGTATCTCCTTACCTTTCCTCACCCTCTCTCCCTAGATACACATCTTTTCTATCTCCCTACTTTGTCTCTATCTCCTTACCTCTCCTCACCCCCTCTTCCTACATATGTAGGCTTTCTTTCTCCCTCCTTTGTCTCTATATCCTTACCTCTTGATCTCACCCCATTTCCTATATATGTATCCTTTCTATCTCCCTCCTTTATCTCTATCTCCTTACCCCTCCTCACCCCCTCTCTTTACATATGTATCCTATCTCTATGTATATCTATCTATCCCACTCTTCATCTCTCTATTACTTGTCTCTAACACATTTTTTAATTTCTCATTCTCACCCTCTCTACCTCTATATTCTATCTCTCCCTCTCCTTGTCCCTCTCCCTCTCCCTCTCCCTCCTGGGCTATATGTTATTAATTTTACATGTCACATATTCACTCTAACTACATCTCACTATCTATCCCCACCCTCTTCTCTATAC
The DNA here is from genome assembly GCA_028749045.1 of Cupressus sempervirens. Lineage (NCBI taxonomy): Eukaryota > Viridiplantae > Streptophyta > Pinopsida > Cupressales > Cupressaceae > Cupressus > Cupressus sempervirens. The sequence continues at coordinate 183,441,618 of CM053786.1, read as the reverse complement.
ATATTTTATTAACTTTATATGTTCCATATTCATTTCTACTATAGCACATTATCTCTCTATCTGTCTCTTTCTCTTCTCATGCATATTTATTGTCTTCCCATATATATCTATATTTCACTCTTTCTCTTTCCTCCCCTCTATCTCTTGTATATCTCCACCTCCATCTCTAGATCTCCTCTTCTCATCATCTCTATTTGTTTGTCTCTATCCTCTATCTATATGTTTTTATCTTTATCTATTTCTATAACTATCCCTCTCTAAGTATCCTTATATACCTAACTCTCTATCTCACTATCTCTATATCTCTTTATATGTTTGTACCCCTTCCTTTCTATTTATCACTATCTATGTCTCTTTATATATATGTATCCCTTCTTTTCTATCTCTCTATCTCTCTATATTTATATCTCTTTTCTTGCTTAGACCCATTGCCACATAACTGTACGAGCCTCGAAATAGGGGATGGAATCCCCAACTGCTTGTTAATGCACCACATAAAACTCCACTTATCTTATCTTTCACTGCATACTCTAATATGCATCCCTCATTGTTGTTCATGCCACTGACAACTCTCTTCTATTGCCCTCGTCTTTGTCTCTTACTCCCGAGCTCACCAAAGTATTCGAAACTCCCTTTGTATTTTCCTCATTAGAGAGACATTCAAGCTCCAGAGATTCTTTCCTAATGAACTAGGAGAGCAGTTAACAATCCCATTATGCTTGATTCATCTCGAAGAGAAAGTCCTATCAACAAGGGAAAAAAATACTCTTGAAAATAAACTTACAATCGAGCATGTCATCAAAGCATGTGAATACCTAATATCCAATTTGTTAATCACACAAAAGAGGAGATGGATAGAACACATACTGAAAGTAGCTTGAGCTAGAATGGAGATTTCATGTTGGTATGATCCATGGGATACCTTGACTTTAATCATAGGGCCAGCAACAACAACTCCATCGTCTCTTCTCTGCACTAACATATCTCTAGGCCTCAATTCCCAGTCGATGTTATCACCCCTCTCCTTTGCGCTACCATTGAAAGGAGTGAATAGTGAATGATAAAGGGATTCTAATAATACCATCTAATCATATTCTATAATACATGTAAATTCAATTCTTTGTCCATGGCTAGCTACTGCCAATTGTCTTTCATCTTTTCTTAAATTGATCCTATCAATTCTTCATTATGGAACTGCTCTATATACAAAGGAGGTGATGATAGAAACAACATAGTGACTCTAATGAAAGTAGCCTTCAATACCTTACCTAAACCAAACCAAACATTAGAGGTGGAATTGTTTTTGTTGAATAGTAAAAATGTAAGATCTATGTCTCAAACCCTCTCAATGGTAGTCATTCGCTCTCCCCAATTGTCTGCCATTAGATGGAAAATTCAACTCCTTGTCTTCATATAGGGAATGCCTACGGCGTAAATATCCTTTTTGTTATACTAAAGGTTTTTGATAGAGCATTTATTTCAAAGAGTATATATCTTAGAGTTTTTTTATTTGGACTATCTAGGACTTGAATCGAGGAGGTTGCTTTTGTGAGGGTCTTCTTCCATACTTTTGTTATTGTTGTTCTCTAAAAAGTAGTGTTTTTTCCTTTAAAAACATCTTTAATGATTGAATGACCTTTTCTTATTGAATTAGATTCACCAATTCTTCAAATGACACCTTCTATTTGGTAATATTTATAGTTTTGACGAATGTTTGAAATTGAGAAGGGAGAGCTCATAAGGTAATCAAAGCAATCAATTTGTCTTCCACCTTCTCACCAAGTTCTAATTAGAGTCTAGAAACACAACACATGAAGTCCTCATCTTTCTTGCTAACTTGCATACTAAGGGTATGGAATGTGGATTGAAGGTGGAGAATCTTGGTCTAATTCTTTTCATAATCGATGGTGAGGAAGACACCTTAGATTGCATGTGATGTGGTTGCATCTCAAACATGTAGTTGAACCTTGTTAGAGATGTTAAATGTGATTAATACCAAATCTTTGATACTAGCCTTGTCAAACATCTTTTGTTTATCAACATCATTGGGGTGCTTTGTGGTACCAATAGAAATCTCCAATAACTCTTTAAACTCAAATTCAAGCACAAGAGGCTATGGTGAATGAAAATGGTTGATTGATCAAGAAATAATAAATTTTCTTTGATAGAAGCCTTGTGATTACCAACAATTATGATTAAGAGGCAATATAAGATTACATAGGAAAAAATGTTATATAGGGTTTTGAAAAGAGTGGATATGATTAAGAAAAATTTAAAAATGACTTGTTGAGTTTAAGTGGTGGTAACAGTGTGCTAAAACTTTTCAAGGTGTATTGAACTTAGACATAGACAATATGATAAGGTCAAATGAAGATATTTAAGAAAAGTGACACAACTTAAGCTGATTCAAGAATTGATCTATGTGATTAAAGATGACTAACTAAAATGTGAAGAAGATGCTTTGGGAATTTATAAAATAAGTAAAGACGCTTATTTAATAAATGCAATAAATATGTCAATGTAGAAGTAACAAATTAAATAATTATTTATTTATTTTTTGGATAGAAAAAGATAATGAATTATAAATTAAATAAATAGTAGAAAAGGCTAACGAATTCATTTTAAATAAAAATAAATACATATTTACTTAATAGATTTTAAAAAAAAAATTTCATGGGGACATTTTAAGGTGTCTACAATGTATTAGAGAACTGACCTCTTAATCAAAATAATATGACAAAATATTTATTACAAGTAAATGTTTCTAGATTAAAAATATATATACATTCGTAGAGAAGTAATAATGGTAGAATATATAGATATATGTGCAATATATGTAGGTGAAATAAAAGAATATATAAAGTTTCCTTATACCCTCTAATTTTGCAAGGGATATTTTCAATCTGAGTAAAGAGATTTACTCCTGATGATGACTCTCAAGCTGAACAACTAATGTATATTAAAACCTATAGCAACCATTTAATATATTTCATTGCGAATAATAAAATGAAAAAAATAGTAGTGATAGATGCATACAGTGAATATGAAATACTCTAGTTAATTAATGGTCAAATACAACATTTTACTTTTTACTTTCTTCAACAAATTTTAATGAAACATTTTACATTTCTTGCGTATGATATCCATACCTTATGAAAGCTCCCACTAATGCATAGGCCTTAGTAAAGTATATGGTTCTTTGATAACATTCTTCTTTTTGCCTTTACTGATATTGTCTTCTATCCTCTCATATGACTTATATGTTTTCCTATTTTCATAACATGTTTACCTATTGACTCAACTTCTTAGTACTCATCTTATACGCCTCTATTTTTTATCTTGTTTATGTGATTTTCTAGCAATGACAACCATATTCAAAATCTTTATTAATAACTTGTAGAGGATTTTGTCAAGGAAAAAATTAATTTATATTAAAAAAATACTTTACAAAACTGTCTTTATGGCACAAGCCTTAAAAGAGCACTTAGAGAAAACAACAACTATACCAAGTCATTACATAAAATAATTATTTTTTAAAGATGAGATTTAAGTCAAAATTTTAATGTCTAGAATTATTACGAAGATTTAAGTTACAATTTTTTAAATTTGCATGATGTTATATTTAACAACAAAACTTAACTCATTTATATTATAGGAGCCTTTTTCCATTTTTAAATTTTTTTTGGAATTTTAATAATTACTTTTAGATGTTGTTAAATAAATTAGCAAATTTTGAGATTTAGTGGCGTTTTGAGATTTTAGTGATTCTTTTTAAAGATTTTAATAATTTGTTTGAATGTTCTTGTAGGAGATTAGAAAGCTTTATTAAGTTATTGTGATTTCTTGAGATGTTCTTAAGTTGTATGTAATGAGTTTAGAAGGTGATATTTAAATATAGGAGGTTTTTATTGAGGATGTTTTTATTGATTTAGATTTTTGAGGGAACTCTAAAGGAGATATAAGGATTCATTTTTTCAATTACAAGGAAGTTGGAGAAAGATTAGTGAAAGAAAGTCATTACTCTCATTTCTTGAGCTCTTTATTTATGCTATTTTTAAAAATAATTTTTAATATAATTGATTTATTTGTTGTAGTGAATTTGAATGTGCATTAATTTAAAATAATCTAAAATTATGACTATCAATTCACACATTATAGTCATATCATTTGAGGAGCATTCATAAAGCATCAACATTACATCGAACACTTAATTTCATGCTATAAGATAAGATAAGATAATTTTATTGATGTCCAACAAAAGACCACAACGTGGGTCTATAGGATTGGAAGCTTACACGAAGAAGAAAGAAGACAAACAAAGCACTAAACAATGTCCAAAAAAAAAAAAAACAAGTACAACAAAAGAAGAAGAAAGAAGGAGACTTAAATCATTATATTTTTACTTGTTTTATAGTGTTGATATTTAGAGCTTACTCAAATGAGAACATTCCTATCCCACTAAAAGAAATAAATTCAATATAGAACATCATAAGGCTACAAGAGTATATGTCATACCAAACCAAATAATGATGATGTCACATGACGATAAAGTGCAACTAAAGGAGTTGTAGGTATAGTAAAAGGAAATGGTACTACTATCAAATGATACCTTTTATTTGCATGGTAATATTTTTAATAAATTCTATTATTTATTCTACTTGTGTATTAGCCAATAGACACGAATCTAACTTTAAGCTAATTAAAAGTTCAAATCCTAATTATCTATGAATAGTAGGACTCCTGAACAGCTCATGATCCACTAATAAATTAACCAAATCCAATTAACTTAATGATTCTTCAAGTGATCTTTAGAATAATGTTAAGGAGGTGGCTAATATAATGGAAACACTTTAATTGTATCTCAAAATAGTATCTTAAACCATACAAAAAGTTATAGATCTATTTAGTACTTCTTTGATAATAAATAGATTGTTAGTTTAGAATTATATGATATATTACAAAGCTTCCAACATCATAATGACATTTAAAATCAACTTGATTGAAGGTTTCTAAATGTTTGAAAAGTATTATGCAATCAACTCTTGAGAAGTAAATTCCAAGATAGTTGTTGATGATGTTAAAATACAACTTTCAACATAACTTAGGAAACATTTCTTGATGGATATAGTCATAGTTGTTTTTTAAGCTACATCAAATACACAACCATTAAGAAGAAAATCTAGATTCAATAGGCAATAACATTTAGTTGGACTCGACTTATGCTATTATATAATCACAAAGAAAACAAGTTAACTTATACAAGGTAAAAAAGATGTTCTGTAATATAGAGAACACTAAATACATAAATAATGAGGTATAATATGTGGAATCTAAATTAATCGCTTTTGTTGGGTATTATGATGATATCGTTGAAAATATCACCGTTCCTAATGTATAATTTTAACCTCAATGCCTAAAATGAATGACATATGTCATTTATGCATTTTGATGGTATGTGTTCAAAAGAAGGAAAATGGTGTAAGAATTGTATTGGTGTCATCAAACTGTATAAAATATAAAATCACATTTAGGCAGAAACTTAAATGTGCTAAAAAAGTGGCTATACATGCAGTATTACTTATTTTCTTAAACACAATAAAAATATTTTGTTTCTTTAACATCAAGTTGATATAATATATGTAAAGAAATGAAATGACTAGCAAACTCTATTTATAAATGAAATTGTTAAAATCAAAACCATAAGAAATCTAATAGAATAGACAATACTTATTGTTATAAAACAAAGAACAAGACTATAACTCAAAAAGACATTAAAGTTATTATAAACTTGCATACTAAACAACTACTAGAATGATATGCCTTATTTATTAAATCAAACAAGCAAAAGAGTATATGTTGAATGTATTACTAAAGAATTATAAGAATCGTTATATCTAATAATCATATGCTAAAATTTTTTTTCTGTACCATACACCATCTTATTCAACCACACTCCAAAACCTCTAGACAAAAGAAGATGCACATCAATCCTCCAAAAGAAATTGTAATTTTTTAAAATTAATGAATGCTAAAATTACAATGAAATAATAGAAAATTGTGAAGTTAAAGGAGGGCGATCCAATTAAAAGCCAATTAAATATTAGCATGCAATGTTTAAGCCCTTCCGGATTCTTCCCATAAAAGGCACGTCGACGGATACATACTAGTCTTGGCAGATCAACAACTTCTATATGAAAATTTGTTCAACGGCTACTTGCCTTGGTAATAGCCGTTGGTATAAAATGACAGATTTGACTTTTACAATAAGAATTCCTGGGTTTTATATGCAAAAATGCGGATAAGCTCGGATCTTTTTCGCAAAAATTTGAGTCGCAAGATAAATGAGAGATATTTTGTGTCAAACTTTGTATTAAAAAGATGCCAGCATAGGATTGCGAATAATGAAAAGACTATTCGCTGCGCCTTGTCATTCCACTTATCGATGCACAGTGACATTTCGTGAGTGCTTCGTTGGAAGATGTCGGGAGTGCTTCGAAGTTCGCAACGACAAAAAGGTCACAATGGCTAGTATATTCACGAAGCAGGACAAATTCCCTATAGGTAATAGTTTTCAAAGCATCACGAAGGTTGCGTAGAATTTTTCATGAAATTTATTATATTTTAAAAATTATGTATACAGGAAATTTCTTCGGCTTAGAGTCAAGGATTGTGGGTTCGTATCGGGTCCCCAAATCATCTATGTGGTGGCCTTCGCTGGTTGGTAGCTCACAGACTTTGTAGGTTGCCTCCTAGATCTGAACCCTCCATAAAAAATAAATAAATGTATACCCTATGCTTTTATCTCCACTTTCAGAGTCTTTGACCGCTAGCTACGATGCTTCCTTGTTGTATTAAATGTTTTCCACTCGGTTAATATATTTTACCAAATCACTTATAGATAATCTCTTATTCTTTCTTGTTGTCATTTTAACTATTTTTAAAGATAAAATTTGATGAAAAATATAGTTATTAGGTTGTATTTAAAAAGTGTAAAATATCCTTTTTGTTCTACTTCTAGTTTTTGATAGAGCATTTATTTCAAAGAGTATATGATCTTAGAGTTGTTTATTTGGACTATCTAGGACTTGAATCGAGGAGGTTGCTTTTGTGAGGGTCTTTTTTCCGTGCTTGTGTTATTGTTATTGTCTGAAGAGTAGTGTTTTTTTTTTTTCCGTTAAAAAAATCTTGTAACGATTGAATAACCTTTTCTTATTGAATTAGATTCACCAATTCTTCAAATGACACCTTCTATTTGGTAATATTTAATGTTCTTGACAAATGTTTGAAATTGAGAAGGGAGAGCTCGTAAGGTTATCAAAACAATCAATTTGTCTTCCACCTTTTCACCAAGTTCTAATTAGAGCCTAGAAACACAACACACGAAGTCCTCACCTTTCTTGCTAACTTTGCATACTAAGGGTATGGAACCTAGATTGAAGATGGAGAATCTTGGTCTAATTCTTTGCTTAATAGATAGTGAGGAAGTCACCTTAGATTGCATGTGATTTAATTGCATCTCAAACATGTCGTTGAACCTTGTTAGAGATGTTGAATGTGATTAATACCAAATCTTTGATACTAGCCTTGTCAAACATCTTTTGTTTATCAACATCACTGGGGTGCTTTGTGGTACCAGTAGAAATCTCCAATAACTCTTTAAACTCAAATTCAAGCACAAAAGCACAAGAGGCTATGGTGAATGAAAATGGTTGATTGATCAAGAAATAATAATTTTTCCTTTATAGAAGCCTTGTGATTACCAACAGTTATGATTAAGAGGCAATATAAGATTACATAGGAAAAAATGTTATATAGGGTTTTGAAAAGAGTGGATATGATTAAGACAAATTTAAAAATGACTTGTTGAGTTTAAGTGGTGGTAACAATGTGTTAAAACTTTTCAAGGTGTATTGAACTTAAGACATAGACAAGATGATAAGGTCAAATGAAGAGATTTAAGAAAAGTGACACAACTTAAGCTAATTCAAGATTTGATCTATGTGATTAATGATGACTAGCTAAAATGTGAAGAAGATGCTTTGGGAATTTATAAAATAAGTAAAGGCGTAACAATCTCATTCATTCTCTTTGTCTTTCCAATTCTTCCTCTTTGTTTCTTTGTATCAGTGGTTCTTGTTCCTCTTCGAGAGACAATTCTTCATTATTGCTTTGCAATTTTCTTTGTTCACGTAGTAGTTTCATTTTATCTCTTTTAATTTCCAAATCTCTCTCCCTTTCTTCCGTTGTTTGAGTTTTTGGTTTCTTCCTTGGAATGATGATGATTTCTATATGTCAAATTATTAAAACATCTGAATTACTTACAATTTGTAAATTACAAATCATTCAAATACATAGGCAAATTACAATTATTTCAATGAATACACAATATATATTAAACAATTTGTCAAATTTCTAACCATTTCCAAATAACAATTCATTCAAACATACAAATTTCAATGAATTCATTGTATATTAAACAACTTGTCAAATTATAATCAAATTTGTCTCTGTATAATAACAAAGAATATTTAAAAAGGACTGCACTAACCTTTTCTATAGAAAGAATATTCAAAAAGCCTTCAAATAGTGTATCCAATGATTGAATATAGTGTTTGCTAACTTCCAACAGTGTGAAACCCATGTTTTCTATCGGAGCAGCAGAATACACAATAGACTAAAAACAGAATATGGATCAGTAGGGACCCAAACTTTCTTTAAGACTGTTTTTTGGTGTTTTCATATAGTGCATACACACATAGCATGTACGCACTATAAAGCATGTGCACACTATAGTGTGGATGCACTATGTGAAAAATAATATTTCCCTATCCCACCATCCCCCATCCCCTACTCTCACTCTCACTCTCTCCCATCCCCTACTCTCTCTCTCTCTCTCCCAGCACCTACTCTCTCTCTCTCTCTCCCTCCCATCGCCTTCTCTCTCTCTCTCTCTCTCTCTATATATATATATATATATATATATATTTATATATATATATCTCTATCACACACACACACACACACACACACACACCCTCTCCTCTCTCTCTCTCTCTCTCTCTCTCTCTCGCGCGCGCGCGTGCTCTCTTCCACTCCCTCTCCCACCGCCTACTCTCTCTCTCTCCCCCATCCCCTACTCTCTCTCCCACCCCCTACTCTCTCTCTTCCACCCCCTCTCTCTCTCACACTCTCCCTCTCCCACTCCCTCTCCCACTGCCTACTCTCTCTCACACATCCCCTACTCTCTCTCTCTCTCTCTCTCTCTCTCCCACCTCCTACTCTCTCTCACTCTCCCACCTCCTACTCTCTCTCTCACTCTCCCTCTCTACTCTCTCTCTCCCATCCCCTACTCTCTCTCTGCCACCCCTTATTCTCTCTCACAGATACATTGTCTCTCTCATATCCCCTACTCTCTCTCTCTTACACACACTCCCATCCGCCGCTCTCTCTCTCTCTCCCTCTCCCACCACCCACTCTCTCTCACACACTCTCTCCCATCCCCTACTCTCTCTCTCTCTCTCTCTCAAGCTACCCTCTCTCTCTCCTCTCCCATCCCTTTCTCTCTTTCACACACACAAACACACACACACACTCACATCCCCCCTCTCCCATCCCCTACTCTATCTCTCTCACACACACTCCCATCTCTCTCTCTCTCCTTCCCTCTCTCCCATTGCCTACTCTCTCTCCCACTCCCTCTCCCACTGCCTACTCTCTCTCTCTCACTCTCACTCTTTCTCTCCCATCCCCTACTCTCTCTCTCATTCTCCCACCTGCTATTCTATCTCTCTCTCTCTCTCCCATCCCCTACTCTCTCTCTTACATACACTCTCATCGCCTTTCTCCCTCTCTCCCTCTCCCACCACCTACTCTCTCTCACACTGTCTCTCCCACATCCCTTACTCTCTCTCTCTCTCATCCCTTACTCTCTTTCTCTCTCACACACACTCTCATCCCCCCCCTCTCTCTCTCCATCTCCCTATCCCACTCCCTCTCCCATCATCTACTCTCTTTCTCTCTCTCCCTCTCACTCTCTCTATCTCCCATCCCCTACTCTCTCTCATTCTCCCACCCACTACTCTCTCTCTCACTCTCTCTCTCTCACTCACTCTCTCTCCCTCCCATCCCCTACTCTCTCTCTCTCTCCCACCCCCTACTCTCTCTCTCTCTCACACACACACACACACACACACACACTCCCATCCCCATATTCTCTCTCTCCCTCTCTCTCTATCTCGCTTTCCCTCTCCCACCACCTACTCTCTCTCTCTCTCTCTCTCTCTCTCTCTCTCCCTCCCATCCCCTACTCTCTCTCTCTCTCTCCCCCATCCCCTACTCTCTCTCTCTCTCCCATCCCCCCCCCCTCTCTCTCTCTCTCTCTCTCTCTCTCTCTCTCTTGCTCTGATGCAGTGCAAGGTAGGGGAGTCCCCAAAGGAGATCTCCTAGCCCCCTACTATAAAACCATGTAGTGGAAACACAA